>JADMLD010000290.1:0-600000 GCA_017589585.1 Phylloscopus whistleri
GGGTGTGGGAGCTGGTCGCTTTGAGTTTTCTTTTTTGGTGGATGACATGTTGTTGTCATTGCTCAGCAGTCCTTGTGCTCTCTTCCTCTCTGTTTTTCTAAGGTCCTCAGGCTGCAGTTTCACCCCGCTTTCAGCATGGCCTGGCCTTCAGCCATGCCTTTCCCAAGCATGTACTCTGTGTCCAAGAAATTCTTCCATTTTGGAAAACCTGCTAGGGTCTATATGGAGTCCTTGCCAGTACAGGGAGCTTTTCCTGAACACTTTTCCTCCAGTAAGAGTCTCTCAGCTTCTTTGGAAGAAACACCCCAATAATATTGAACCTGCATGTTGGTTAAACCTATTAAAGATTTAGTGAAAAAGAAAAAAAACCAACACAAATGTAGGATTGGGTGATGGCCCAAACTTTACTCCTATCTGTCCTGACGCTTCACCTGATCAGTAGCTTCTTCTCTCCCCAGGAGATGGTGGCAGAGTTCTTGTCCTCTGCTGATGCCATCCCTAGAGAGGAACATTCTGCTTTGTGCAGAAGAGCAAAAGGAAAAAGAAGGAGTGTTTGAGGGAGATAATCACAAATCCTATTTGAACACCAGAGAAGATCTTAGGGAAAAAATATGGAAGATAAAAGCAAATAAAAAGTGGAATGAATCTCTCTAGCCTTAAGGAAAGCATTGAGACTGTGTGTGCTTCACAGGAACTAATATTTGAGTAAGAAATGACAGGGGATTAATTCTGACCTTGTAGAACAGAGGAGGCTGCTGGATAACAGGAGTGCAGAGCAATAGTTATGTTGCATGTGAGGGCAGCCCTGGGCCCAGTGTGGCTCATTGTTTTCCTTCATGACCTTGGTGTAAGAACTAGACACGTGCTTACGAAATCTGCCAATGACACAAAGCTGGTGTGTACAGCTAATACAGTCCAGAGGAAGACTTGATTATTATGCAGGAAAAATTAGATGACCTTGTGGAACAGAAGAACAGAAACAGCATGAAATTTAATAATCCAAAGTGCAAAATCATGCCCTTGAAGACTAATCACCAGAACTTCTGCTGTAGGAAAGGGATTCCTGAACTGGAGGAAGGAGAGATGAAAAAGCTGATTGACCACAGAATGGCCATATGATCCTCCATGCTTTATGGCTATGAAAACAGCTAAAGACAATGCTCCAACATGTACCTGGTGAGAATATGCAGCAGAGTTGTGAAGGAATTAGTGTCGGGGTAAAAGGTATTGAGGCCAGACCATATGCATTTCCGCTCATCTGTGTTCAAAAGATACTTTAAACTGTAATAAATGCAGAGAAATGCAGGTATGTACAGGCAGGAAAGGTCAGATGGGGTAGCAGTGATTACCATTTCTGTGTCGTGTGCCCTTTACTCTCCTCCCTCCTCCCTCCCTCCCTCCCTCCCACCAAGCTCTCATAAAAGGTTTGCTGCTCTGAGTTAATGTTTTTCCTATTGAGTTATTCCCATCCCCTAAGGAATATTTCAGTCAACAGGCAAAGAAGTGAATTCCCCTTTACACTGATGTATAACTTCATGATTGGGGTGAGAAATGTTTACCTTTATTTCATTCACAAAAGCACAGTTGACTGTAGGATATTAAGGCAAGAATGTAGAGTTTCTCATAGTCCTGGGAAATCAGTCCATGCCTGTCAGCTGTATCCTCTTTCTGCTCAGGATTGAAGAGGTTTGAGCAGGACAGATGGACGTGCCAGCAGCACCCATGTTGTGGGGCTGGGTGCTGGCAGTGACAGCTCAGGATGCCAGTGCTGGTCCTTCCACATGCTGCTCTCTCTCCCATTCCTACTGCTGGACTTTGTGGTGTGACTCCATGTTTGCATTAGTGCAAGGAAAAGAAGCTCAAACCCAGCAAAATGTTTTCAGTGCAAGTGCACTTCTGGAATTTTCCTCTGCCTTTCATATTTTCTGGAATCAGGGGTCAGAAAATGGGAAGGAAATTCTTCCGTGGATTGGCCAAGAGGAGCTTCCAGCAAGGCCCCTTCCAACAGCACCGTAATCTGTGAAAAATATCTTGCCATATGGAAAGGCTGTTCATTTTTTTCCCTCTGTGCACAGTTTGGCTTGCCCACATTAGCAGAGGCTATCTTTAGCATGTCGTTGGTGTTTTTTATGAAGAGATATAAAAACTCCACAGCA
The DNA here is from genome assembly GCA_017589585.1 of Phylloscopus whistleri. NCBI lineage: Eukaryota > Metazoa > Chordata > Aves > Passeriformes > Phylloscopidae > Phylloscopus > Phylloscopus whistleri. The sequence goes on from JADMLD010000290.1 coordinate 2,157, forward strand.
GGAGTCCTCTGGCTCTGAGACTGGGTGATGGAAGGAGGCTATGACAGACTGCTTAGCTGGCCCCACTGCTCAGAACCATCTGCTTGCCAAGGTTTCTCAGCTCTGAAGAGAGAAGCAGACGCTGCCCTTCTCAACAGTGGTATGTCACTGTGAGTATGGAGTACCACTCAGAGAGTAGGAAAGATTCAGATAAAATGAAATCCAAACTATTTAAATAGACAAACAGGAGATGTTTTGTATTATTTTCTATTGTAAAACAGTTCCTGCACTAAATAAGAAAGAAAATATAGTAGTTCTCTCCTACATGCAATTCAGCAAGGCTCTCTCATAATTCGTTTAGACCCCATTAATGAGTATAAGCAGTTTAAGCAGTTTGTTTAATGGCCATATCTCTGCAGTTGCTTATGCTGAACATAATTTCCTTTCCTGTTGCTAGCTTTGCAACAAGTCACAAGAGTTATTTACAGACACCTTAGTTTTATCTAATTGAACAGCTTTGTGTTGTCAGCAGTTTTGCCATCTCATTGTATTCCCTCTATTCCTGGTCATTAATAAATAGATGGGGCTGGAGAAAGGGTGGAATTAATCCCAGCAGTGATTCTCTGGCACAGTCCCTGTGGCATCACTCTTACCATCTTTTCATCCCAGTTATCTGCCATTTATCCCCATCCTTTTCTCTCTCTTTTAACCCATAAAAAACCTTATCTCCTACCCCAGGGCTACTGAGTTTCCTTAAAAGCTTTGTGGTGAATGATACTATCAAATGTCTCTGTAAATGCATATCTTGTGATTCTCTTTCAGTCAATATTTTGCTACCACTTTGTAACATTTGAAAAGGTTAGAAAAGCACAGTTTATCCTCACTGATAAGTATATCAATTTATCTCTGCTGAGCAGTGCTGACTTGCAATTTATTCATCCTGATTTTTTTCTCTCTCCTACACCTGTAGGTGTTTTATACGTATTTTAAATTATTTTCTCAGATATTTTGCCCATTAATGAATTAAAGTTTTTTAGATTTCTGTTTTGAGGGCTAAAGAGCTGTTTTAAACATTGCTACAGTGTTGGCCATTTTCCAGTTACCCAGAGGAGTGGCTGTTTTAATGATGAATTACATATCTTTAATGATAAATTATGGTAGGCTGAAATTGTGCTCCATTCTTAGAATTTCCTCCCAGTCTCTGATGAATTCCATTTGGTACCATGAGTTATTGGAACATATATTTCTGATGTTGTTGCACCAGTGATAATTTTAATATCTTTTCCCCAACAGGGCTTTCACACCACTACATGTAACTTCAGAGTAAAGATTCACTCTCAGCCTTTCTTTTCTGACACCCAAATGAATCATTTACCTTCAGTGCAACCTGTCCTCACCCTATGATTTAATTCTTTACACTTAGCACTCCAGTAAACCTACACAGCTTTCCATATGTAATTTACTTGCATTGCTTCTTTGTCATCATGCCTTTGACTGGTTTTGTGTACTTTCTGAGGTTCAACTTGCTCTATGAGTTGCATCTTGCCTGTCAAGTCTTCCATTTTATTTGCTATGCTTTAACTGAATATCTTTTCCTGAAAGATGCTTTGGGGATAAAAATTAATCCTGGGATTTTACCATTTAAATATCCTATGGCTTCCCTTGTTTCTTTGTTCTGAACTGTGGAGATCTGCTAAAGCACAGGTTATAAATAGCTTCCATTCTAAAGTTATGAATGACATTTTTAAAAAATAATTATTTCTCTGGAAGAAAAAGACCTGATTTAAATGCTGATATTTTATCTTAAAATGCTGATATTTTGCTCAAGTTATTGATCTTGAATATGAGTCTATTCACCCAGACTTTCAATTCTATCAGCTTCAAGGTAAATATTAATGTAAATCAATCATAATTATTCTCATTGTAATTACTGTACTTGGGACCACACTCTCTGAAACAAATCTAGTAGTTAATGAACTCCATTACATGTATTTCTTTATGCTTAATCATTTTGACTCACAGTATGTGCTGTGTTTACAGCACTGGATTTGTTTTTTCAGATCTAGAATTTGTGTGCTAAGAGACAGTTTCTCCTGCATGTTGAATTTTGTTCAGTGGTTTAGGTAGCACATTTTAACACTTGCATTTATCTTCCTCTAAAAAAACTAATCATTGAACATTTTTTTTTTTAATATTCCCTTCTATTAAGAGTTTCTTATTCACAGTTGCTTAATTTCTTCCCAACTTAGTACTGGTTTCTCAATCATCAGCAACCCTCCCCTTCTGTATCTCTGTACCTTTTTGTTATTTACACACCTGTGATGAATGTTCCTCCCCTCATCCAAGATGTTATTTTACGTGTCTAATTTATTTCTCAAGGTTACACTGCTATGAGAACTGAAACCCAAGAAGGCAAGGAATTTCCAGCTTCTAAAGTTGTTTTTCCATCAGTGGTTATGTACTGAAGACACTGACCACCATCTGTCCTGATTAACAGCCTGCCTCCCATGCCCAAGCCTGTTAACATACACAGTCCCTAGATTTGTATGTGCTTGAATAAGCAATGAGTAAAACTACAAGTGATGTTCAAGAGAAGTGCCTGGTGCTCAGACTTTTGAAAAACAGACCACTTAGATTAGGACTAATCAAGCGTTTTATGGTGAAATAATTTTCTGCTAGGAATAACTCAAGAGTTAGGTGCTCCCTAGCAATAGAGACTAGCCAGGATGAAGCACATGTTGTAATCAGATGAAGCAGGTACTTGAACTGGTCATCCTAGTCCTACATGCACTTTTGCTTTTAAGGGGACAAGGAGTGGGATCTAAAATATGTGTCTATGGATGGTAATTTTTTAAAACATACAGGCACAAATCTTTCTTTTCCTTCTCTTTGTTCAAAAATTTAAATAATGGCATTTATTTAGTTTCATATTCAATAATGATTTTGCTATATGAACTAAGAATTTAAATTTTGTGGCTTAAAAAGCAATGCCAAAATAATGTAACATCCACACTCTAGAATTTTGTATCAAACTAATTACCAGACTGTGCTGGCTCTTTGGAATTGAGATTTCTTTTATCCTGTAGGACTAAACCAGGAAGTGTGGGCTGAGGTACAGCCTGCATTTCTTCTTCCTAACAGTGCAAGTAAGGGTTCCCTTTGGCTACAAGGAGATTTGGTGAGACTGGGACTGGGCATGTTTAGTCTCTGCAGCAACACAGAGTTCAGAAATGTCTAGGCACTGCCAAAGTGCAGTGCTCTGCTAAAGTACCTCCCATGTCTGGCAGCCACCCAGCATGTCCCAGCACTGCAGGACCTGAGCTGACATGGCTTTAGAGGTCTCCTAGCAGGAGAGCCAGATGTGGCTCAGGTGTCTGCACTACAGTGTAAACACATCCCTCACTACCCAGGTTGCTTCCTCTCTTCCACATTTTTCTCTTTAGGCAGGAGAAAAGTCCAAAGTCCTTTAAAAACTGGAGTTTGATACTGTTACTTGTACTATACAATACTACACCACTGATAGTAGAATACACTACTATTTATCTTCTTAATTATTTGATAGACTGGTAGAATCATTGAAACCATTCCCATCTCCCTAATATATATAAGTTTGGGTATGAGAACAGTACAGATCCAGTTTGAAAAGCCTATTATTTGTCAGGCAATTTAAGAGATCCTGTGATATTTTCTCTCCTGACACTGCAAAAGCAAGTAGACTATCCTAGGAGATGTAAAATTGGTACCTTTGAGGCCACAACCATGTTTTAAACTATTTTTTTCCTCTCTGTACATGTGAAAACCAAAATCTATCTTAGCTCAACTGAAAACTAAATGGATCATGACTGTTCCATGGCAGCCCCACCCAGGACACATCAGGCAGACTGGATTTTTTTAAACTATCAATGTTAGATTTGGCAAATTTGCTGATATGGCAGCTTGAGCACATGGAAAGGAAAGGAGAGCCCAGCACCACAAGTGTCTGTTGCTCCTTCTGAGTGAGTGGGGTCTGGGATAGGGTTGAGGTCATGGGACAGGGTCTGGATTTGGTCCCTGATCCAAAGTTGCTTGAAATCTCTCTACTGACTCTGACCATGACTTAAAGCTGTAAAAAAATCCCCCAGTGTGTATGTGTCAAACACAAACCTGTGTTCTCTAAAATGGCAATGAACCTGGAGAATTTCTTGAGCCTCTTGTGGTCATTAAGAGTTCTGCTGTCAAGTATGAATTTGTTCTTATTTGATTCTCAGATACTAGATGGTGTTTTCCCTTTGCTTTCTACAAAAAAAGTCTTCTATTACCAGGAATGCTCTCTCTATTTTAGTAATTGCAGATGGAATTATTATATTAGCTGTAGTGAGGGTTGCCTAGATTTTTTGTTTCTCTATTATAGGAATAAAACATACCAGATTAAAGTCTTTTCATGCCAGCTTTGTTATCATAAATATCTCTGATGGATATGCTGATTCATTTTTTACTAGGGGATGATACTTCAGACGAGAAAATGATCAAAACACAGAGCACCGTTAGGTCAAGGTAATTTAACTCTAATCTTGCCTAATTGTTATTGTGATCTGGACAGACAGAACTGAGATAATTAAATCTTGGTCATGAACTATCGACTTCTTATTTCATATAGTTCCATGTGCCAAATACAATGCCAGCAATCTTAGCTGACATTTTATGTGAAAAGACATTTTTAGGCATCATAATGTGTGAAGGCTGCCAGCAGGGCAGTCTATCACTTCCACCTTACATCAAAGGGATGTACACTCCCTTGGAGAAAGAAAATAAAGCTAGTATAAAAAAAAAAGACTTTAGCAAGGAAGGTTAATGTGGGGACCTTGCAACTTGGAAGATTCTAAGTTCAAATTTGGGAAAAAGACAGCACAACCAGCACTTTGAGACTTTTTTCCTTGCCCTTGAATCAAACAAGAATCTTTGGAAAAACTCTGAAAAATACCTTCATCTTTACCTCTCATTAATGTAATTGCCTCCACTTCTCTTTCTGCACTCAGAAGAATGTGGCTGTGGTTTCCACCACACCTAGTGCTGCTTCTCCACTGCTGACTGCACCAGTCCACTTGCCAAAGCTGCAGCCTTAGGCTCAAGGTGTGAAGCATAATCAAGTGAAGATGGTATAAAACCCCAGGAAGACATGAAGCATTCAGAGACTTAAGGTGTGTTCCTCAAATAGCTGTAGTCTTTGTTTCACAGCTCTATTTTCTGATAGCAAGTGAATTTTTGCAATTACAAGTGGGGCGCTATCAAATCAGTATGAAACATTCATAACTGTAGCTAAAATTGGGTGATGTCTCCTCAGCTGATGCATGCTTGAGAGGGATGTCTTTGATGCCAAAGCTTTTTAACAGGGCTGATACTGTCATCATTGGGTGTGCAGCTTACTCAGTTTGTCAGTCTCTGCTGGGGCTTTGCCAAGTGCTGGATTTAAATCCCAAGTGCTCCTGGTCAGAAAGGCAGAGTGTAGCCTGCAGTGTGCAGGATGCTAACACTGGTACCAGCACTCACCTCAGGGCAGCTGCAAGACTAACAAATTGCAAGGAGAAGATGAGCAAAGGAGTTGCTGTGCATGCAAGTTTGTGTGTGAGAAGGAGGGAAAGAGAGAGCACCTGTGTGAGAGGACTTTGCTGAAGGGCAGAAAGTATCTGGGCAATTGGGAAAAGAAGACTGTGCACAGTCTTCTGTGCTTTACAGATACAAATATAGGGGCATATATGCTGAAGGGAGAGGGCACCACAAAAGAAGTTCACAGATCTGGTCAGGAAGTTGGCAAGATAAAACTATCTGATAAACGACTGGGGTTTATTAAAACACAGCATCTGAGCTTTGTTCTTCACTGTTGAAGCCATCATTTAGAAAACAAGTGAAAATGGGTATGGTGGTCTCACTCTAGTCCATCATGGCATTTTACACATCACCCAACAACTGTACAGTTTTTACATAGGATTGTTTTAGTAGACAGAAAGTGTGGATCATAATGATATAATGGTGAAGACAGAAGTCCACACTGAAGGGTATTAACAGGAAGTGCTGCAACATAACTTGCCTCTTGTGTTTTCCCTGACTGTAACTAATAAAAAGTCTTCATCCCCAGTAGAATCAAATTCACTCAAATTAAAAAGTTGCTTGTCTGTGACAACAGACTATTTTTCTTTTTCCACTTCAAAAAGTATTGATTATGGAACATCAAATTTTACAATTTTTTTTGTATAAATGCTGCATAAAAGCACTATTATAGTGTCGAGTAAATAACTCTGTGTGTTTTGCAATATACTCTCAGAAAAAAAGTTGCATCAGTGTTTTATAAGTAGGTCAGTGACAATTCCTTATGTATTTCTTAAATTCACATGGACTATCCAGATTCCAGCATAGAAATACATGGATAAAACTACTGTGAATAAAATATTCATGTTTTTCTTTAAAAATAAATAGACCCACATAAGCTGCAGTAAGAGAGGTAATGCTTTCCTGGTGCAGGATTGTCTTCTGCATGCTTTAAGAGCTCTTCTTGGTTCAGTTTATTACCATATAATTAATAGGAGTGTAATTAATATGAGTGTAATTAATATGTACATAATAAATAGGGGATTCCCTTTGCAATGAAATCATTAATGAATTTGGAGATTGTAACACATTCCTTATTTCTTCATTTGATATGAAAATTGTTGTAAATATTAGATATGGTGACTGATTCCAGGGTAGTCTCCTCAAGAAGCCTTTCTGCTTATACTTGGATAAAATGTGTTGGTGTTATTGTTGACATGTCCATCGCTGTGGGATTACAGGATACCATTTCATCCAAGAGGTTTTGTAAAGAGAAGGTTGTTTTACTGTAGTCATAGTAATACCTGTGACCAGGTGGTATTTCAAAGAAAGCACCAGGAGAAGAATAGCAAGTGCAAAAGATTACTCATCTTCTACAGATGTTTCCTTGAGTAACCTCACCTCTAGCATTTGTAGGGATAAAAACGATCTTAGCTCATCAAAAAACAAACCAAGCAAACCAACAAAAAACCCAAACCAATTTAAAAAACCCCTCATCAACCAACCAAAAATCTCCCCAAACCAAACAAAACCCTAACTAGCTCTGAGACATCTAGTCTCTGGAGAGCCTTGAAATTTGCTGAGATATGTAGAGGTTAGTATCTGAAATGGGCTTCTTTAGACAGGCACTTTGTTTAACATAGGAAACACTTTCACTGATGCATGGTTATTAGAGATATATGCCACACCATTTTCTTAGGTCTGTCACCATTTCCACGTGTGGAGTAGATTATGATAAACCTCAGTATGAAGTGTTGTAGTTCTTTTGTCTGAAACACATAGTTTCCATCAAAATTATCAGCATTCCAGCCATCTGAAAGTATAAAACCCATTTTCTTTCAGGTATTTCCATAACATTCAAATTTAAGAAGGGACATGCCCCCAAAAGACTGTGAAACTGTATGTTTTCAGAGTGACCAGAAAGTGATTCCATGGTTAGACAAATATTTGAAACATTTAAACATCGGTATAATATTCCTTGTGTTGGTAGAAATCCTCCTATTTCTGCTAACTTACTTGGTTAGCTGAATACTGTCACTATTGACATTTCACACAGCAGAAACACAGCTCCATGTAATGTGTATAATGCCTGCCCTGGGCTCCACATAGATCTAGGGGAATAGGTAAAGCAGGTTGGATGGTGTTTTGAGTGATTTTTCATGTATGTGAATATGAGTGGCCATTCCTTGGAGATCTTTAGAGAAAGAAGTAGATTATTAAAGGGATGGACTTCCCCTGGTTTACATGCTTATGTTGCTTTGGCAGCTTCAGTAAATGGAAAATGCCACTGTCTGCTGCCAGCTGCAAAGGACTTAGGGCAGATGTTTGCCTCTTTTGGTTTCTTCATTTGTGTGCCTGACCCAATGGGCAGCGGGGCTCATTAAGCACCATTATTGTTCTAGATATTTAGCCTGTTTCTTCTCATATTAATGGCTTCTGGCTGACTTATCTGTAACCAACGTGACTGAAATAGCATGAGAACAATCAGTGATATGTGGCTGTTGCCTGTTAACTCTCCCAAGGAAACCTTTGTTAAGACTGCTTTGGCAGCCAGTGGATCTCTCGAGTTCAAAAGCACAGGTCCATGTCAGCAACTGGCTGGAGACAAAGCTTTGGTGCAGAAGAGGTGCTGGGCTGATTGGGGTGGGATGTCACTGACGACTGTGGCCATGCAGGATACAACATCAGGGATGCTGTGTGGCCAGTTACACGGGTGGTACTGGCAGCAGGGTTCCTTTATTTTTTGTTTGTTTTCAGACCAGTTGCAACGTGACTGTACTGGCTCCACCAGCTGGAGAAGAAGCCTGTAGCTCTTGTGAGGGTGACATGAACACTGGAACTGAACTCTAATGCCTGTGCTCTGATTTGGGTTGCGGGGTGGATTGCACCTCCAACTCTCATGTACAGACACTCCTCTCCTTCTCTCTCTCTCTTATTTTTTTTTTTTTTTTTTTTTTTTTTTTTTACTTTCTTTCTTATAAGAAAAAGGCTGTTTGAGTTGTATGGTGCTTAGTGTCTTAACTGGTTAATTTAGTCCAGAAAGGAGATTTACCATGGATTCCCATGGTCATCTTGAAGGAGGAAAAAAAAGAAGAAGAAAAAAAAAAGGCAAAAAAAAAAAAAAAAAAAAAAGCGGCGAGGGGAAGAACCACTTTCCCTTTCAGCCTTCATAGTTATTGTTGAGAAAAATGCAAGAGGATACTCGTAAAGATTTTAGATATTTGCAAAGACCATAGAGGATAAACTAGGGGGAGGTCAATAAATACTGGAATCACCAGGTGGCATCAGGGTCTTACTGACATGTATGTGAAAGTAGGGGGAGAAAAAAAATTAACCCTCCAATCCTTCATCCTGCAGAATTTGACAAACTGGCAACGAGACATTTCTGCCCTGCACGTTGGGAGTCTATGAAAGCGAAGGGAAGAATAAGGCTATTCTTAGCCCCCTTTATAGGCACACAAAGTACGGCACAGAAATGTCACTTGCTGGGGCGGGAGGAGGGTTTGTTAAAGAGGACAGGACCGCTGTGTAGGGCAAACGAACCTGCCGCTGTCAGCCCCGCGCCAGCTCTGCACATTCCCATCTCAGTCAGCTGCTGCAAACGTCCTGATTTCCTCCCTTCCCCCCGCCTTTCCCAAATTGTTTTTATTCGTGCTCAAAGATCAGGCGGAGGCTTCGCCAGACCCTGGACGGCACCACCTCGGGACGGGAACCAAGCGGTGACTTCAGCACAGGCAGGGAACTGCCGACAGGCAGCAGAGCGCCCCGAGGGTCACCGACAGCGCCGAGCGGCCGCTGCCGGCCGCGGCCCCCGGGGGCACCCCGGCCCTCCCGCCGCTTCCCCTCAAAGTTCCCAGCGGAGTCCCCGGAGCGGCCCCGCTCCCGCCGCGCCCGGCGCTCCCCCGGCGGACGGGGCGGCGGCGGCGCCTCCCCCGGCCCTGCCCAGCCCTGCCCAGCCCTGCCCGGCCCGGCGGAGGCGGTGGGCGGCTCCCGTGGCCGTGGCATAAACCGGCGGCCCCTCCCGCCGGTGCCGCTGTCCCCGCTGGACGGCGGGGAGGAGAGCGGCGCTGCCCTGGGATCCGGGCGGAGGCTGCGGCTGCTCTCCGGCGGAGGGGCTGCGCCTGGCCGGGAGCTGCGGGGCACGGGCGCGCCGCCTCCGGCTGCCGCGGCCTCGCTCGCTCGCACGGCGGCAGCGGCGGGAGGCTCCGCCGGGCTTCCCCATTGTCTGCCCGCGGGCGGAGGGCTGCGCTGCCCGCGCCCCCCCCACCCTCGCCTTTGTGTGCTCCGGCCGGCGGCGGGGCGGCGCGGCGCCCGCCGTGATGCGCGCTGCGGGGCGGCGCAGGGTCCGTGCCGCTCGGTGAGAGGCGGGGAGGCACCCAGCCTGTGCCCCGGAGGCTTTTCGCCCGCAGCAGCCGGAGGAGGGGGACTATGGACTGAGAGCATCGCTGTACCATGGAGTCGGGCATCCGCTTGAGCGCGCTCTGCCTTCTCCTCTGCCTGGGACCAGGTAGGCGGATGCCGGACCCGCCGGGAGAGTACGCGGGAGCGGGGCCGGTGGAGCTTGGCAGCGGCGATGCTCTGGCCCCCGGGCAGCCGCAGGTGCGGAGAGCGGCGGAGGAGCGGGGGGCGGGGCGGGGCTCGGGAAGTTGCGGTGTCGGCGGGTGGGTGACGGCACTTTCTGGGTCAGTTTCAGGCTTTGGCGTGGACCCCTCGCTGCAGATCGACGTGCTGTCCGAGCTACAGCTGGGAGGCTCCACGGAGGGCGTGCGCCAGGTGCCGGGGCTGCACAACGGGAGCAAAGCCTTCCTCTTCCCAGGTACGGCCGCCCCGGCCCCGCAACTCCGGCCCTGGCCGTCCGGCCCCGGCGCCGCGCACCGGGCGCGCCCCCCGAGTCACCCCAACGCCAGAGGTTTGCTCGCTTTGAGACCTCGGCATCCCGTCCCTTCCCTTCCTGCCCGCTGCTCTTCCACTCTTCTTTACAGCTCCCCTCCCATTATTTTATAGTTTTTTTTCCTCTCTCACCCCATTTTTCTTTTTTCTTTGACTGGTAGACGCTTAATTAAAGTACAGCAGGAACGGGGATGGCAGATGGCATGTTTTGTGAGTCGTGGGGTGCGGTGATGAATAATAGCACCACCCACTCTACTGCTTTACTTGGGAAACGCTAAACATATCCCAGATCCAGCTAAGGAAAGCCTCACTGAAAGTTTTATGTGAATCGAGCAAAATGCTGAAATGAAGTGCCCCGGAGGAGAGAGGCAGATGGCTGGAAATAAGAACACCTTTTTTTTTTTTTTTTTGCCAAAGGAAAGTGGCCCTTTGGAGCTTCTGTGATGTACCCCTCCTGAGAAACAATGAATGAGTTTTGGTCTCTTAGTGATTGTTTCTTTGTTAATATGGGGAATAGAAATAAAATAGTAGTTTTCTATCTTCCGAAAATACATTTAAGGAGTTTTATTAAAGATTATTAAAAATTATTAAGCTTTCTGATATTGTAATTCATAGAAGACTGTAAAATAACTCTCAATATCTAGTTGAATATATTGGCATTGGTTACATTCCATACACTTGCTCATTATCAGTGTGTTTTTGAATTACACTTTATGAACATACTGATATGTGAAATGAAGCTGGAGTCAGCAATATTTTTAGGAAAAAACCCACAAGTCTCTCTTAATAATAATAAAAAAGCCTAAAACTGGCCTTTAGAAGAAAGTCTCTGAAAGATGATTAAATGCTCTTTATGATCTACGACTAAACAGGAAGAAGGAATGTGGCTCAATATCTGATGAAAAACAAGCAAATCTCCACATCAGCTTGCACTTTTAAGATAGGGGAACTGCATTGTTGGCTTCTTGTGTCATGCCAGGAGTTAGGATGGATCTGAACAGATTTCTAGTGCAACAGGCAAGAGGCTGTGTTTCACGTACAGAAGAGTTATGATTCAAGGGAGATAAGATCTGGAAAGGGAATTTCTTTTTCATGTTTGTATTAATGAGATAATTTATCAGGAAGCTAATAGCTGCCAAAGGCTTTTTTTTTTTTTTTTTAAGGTGACCTCTCTAGTGATGTTCTTCCCTGGAACCGCCAGCATGTGTCACTATGGACATGAATGTGGAGACACATGGGCATTTGCGTTCAGCAACACTGGCACAGGCTGCCTTTAAACATCTGTGATGGGCTTGTGGCTGCAGAGCAGAGACCTCTGTGCAGGGGGTGACTGCTTAGAGTGGCAATGCATTTGTGTCTCAGTGGGACTGGTGTCCTAAAATAGGTGTAATTTTTAAGGCATGGCTCTGAGTTGAAGCCCCATTTTGCCATAGTGGATTGGGGTGAGGGAGTGGGGGGAAGTTAAAATGCACTTTGTCTTCAGTGGTAACAGGATTCGAGGTTTGGAAGAATAAAACTTTCTGGCATATTTTCCCAGTGTCGGGACAAAAAATTACCAGGCTACTGAAGAGGTTTTTGGTTGTTTTTTTTTTTTTTTTCAAGTTTTTCCCTCTTTCTTTGCAGTTATGAGTGTACATAATTCCCAAATGGGTAAGCAGTTTATTTGTAACAAAAGAAGACAGGAAATATAAATTTTCACAGCAGCCTTTTTATTTTGTTGTGAACAATCAGAGGAATAACAAGGATGAAAACACTTGTGTCTAAATGGTGGTTGAAGTCACTCAGTGTCCCTTAGGAAGTCTTTAATGCCCTGCAGGACTGGAGATAATTTTCCCTGCTACTGCATAAGATGACTACTGATTTTCTTACAGTGAATGGGGTCCTTACTGAGCAGAGAGGCTTTCATTTTTGAACTTGCATTTAGAAATGGAGAAATTTCCTTCCTTGATCAGACCACTAGGTCCACTTAGTCATTTTTGTTCTACTCTTAGAACTCACACTTTGGGAACACTGCTGCAATGTGTGTCTCTTAATGTATGTATTTGCAGTGTGTGGATTTCAAATGTGTGTGTATGTTGCCTTGAAATCTGGTTTGTCTGTGTGGGTTTTTTCCGTATTCCAGCTAAAGCCTTAGTCCTAGACAGAAAAGATTTTGTGAGAATGACGCAAATGACTTTAAATGATCCTTGAACTTACTCTGGTAGCTCCAGCTTGTGATCCTTTGCCTCTTGGTTTCTTCACATAGCGAATTTTTTCTCTCATCATATACATATTTACAACACTTCAGTATGTTGCCTTTTTGATAGACCACATTCTCAACTGATGTAAAGCCTTACTTTACCTAAGCTTAAACCATTCAGAAGTCCTAAATGCTGTTCTGTATTTGAGAAGGAAATTACGAATCTGACATGTTGAACTGCTAACAGGTAATAGCCAATTAAAGATATATGATGGGAAAATTACAGATATAGTTAAAGCAGAATACTCTCTTTACTTCAGTTTCTAGGCAAAAAGTCAGTTTTGACTGCTTAATAAGATGTAGCATCAATTTTCAATATAGGGGTTTAGCATCTGATTGGCTATTCTAGCAAATTCTCCCTTGTGTAATTGACTTTTCAAAGATATTTGTGTTTCTAGACCATATAAAACAGTAAGCAGTAACTCTCTAAAGGTAGTTTTAGTCTGGCACTGTCCAGTCAAGATAATTTAGATTATACTCCTTATACAATTCCTAATTTAGAAATAATGTTAGTAATTTGAAATTTGCTGTTACTTGGACTTTTTTTTTGTGTGTGTGTGTACTTGACTTCAGCAGATTTAGGTGCTGGATTCTAAAGCTTTTTAGGTGTCTGATGCTCCTTGGTCATGAATGGTAGCAACAGAATGCCACTGTAATCTGGGTCTAGTTAGCTGCAGGGACTTCTTTTTCCGGATATGTGATTTGCAAAATAATTGTAAAAGTGTAGCTTGTGGGAAGATACAATTATGAATAGAAAACAGGAGGAAGTCTTCAAAAATGTTAGTGTTGCTGTATGTGAACATCTGCCAGCACTTTCTAGCCAACAGCAGATATTATTATGTCAAAATATGTTGAGAGGAAAATTACTCCTCTGCTGGTCAGAGCAGCAGAACAGAAGTCAGAATATCTATGTCACAAATGTCTCTCTGTTGGCAACTGTTTACCTAAGTCAGTGAAATTCTCAGCACCTCTGTTCTTCCCTTTGCAAAACAGGCATGACACTTGGGTAAAGCCCAAACCAGATGGGTGGGCTGAGGTGTAATTAATGTAGTTACAGAAGGCTTTTGGAGAAATACACATTGTCATTCTTATCGTTCTTTTTTTGTAAGTATACTGCATTAATGCAATTTGAGGAGATAGGTGAAGATGAAAGTCCAATGTAGCTGTTTTCCTATGCAAATATGGAAATCACATTGCTTCAAGGGGACTTGTTGCATTTGTAACTGCAGGGGAGTTTGAAGAATTAGACAAAACCACAACAACAGAGGCTGAAGGATGATGAGGGTTTTGGATGACTGACTCAGGTCTATGCCAGGAGATACAACATTAGGCTTGTGCAAAGTCCCGGGGAAGCCAGGTATTTCAACTGGCAGTAGGAAATGGTGTTCTGAGGTGTGGCAGTCTAAAGAAGGGCTGCAAGAGTAACTTGGTCTCCTCTGGCATTTTGCTGGGCAATAACCTTTTGTCACCCTCCCTTTAAATTCTGTATTATATGTATTTTATAGGTAGAGTATTTTGATAGCCTCTCTGGGTCTCTCTTGTTGAGAGCAGATACTATTTGTCAGCTTGTCTTTGTCCAAAGTGTGTGTGTGTGTAGTAATGGAGACACTTTTCAACTGGCTCCAGCACCAGTGGAGAGTGGAAGGTACACTGTAAAGCAAGGCATGAGGGCTAAAAACATGAAAGCCAGGTGATGTGTAAGGACAGTATAGGCCCATCAAAAGGAAGGCTAAAAGGTGGACAGAAGAGTGCAGTCAGATGGTTACAAACACAGAATCATGCATTTAAGGAAAAGATAAAAAAACTGTATCAGTCATGAAAATGTGAGCGCTTATGTAGCTGAATGCAGAATTTGGAATTTATTCAGAGGAAGGACAATTTTAGAGGCAAAATATGGTATATTCTGATGGGGATCAAGATGTGCTATAAAACACCAGAAAATAATTGAATCTGTCAGTGGGATGAATGAAAGGACTCAGCAGTACTGTTCTTTGAATTGGTGCTGGCTGGCACAAAATGCTGGCAGAAGAAAGCCCCCTAAAATAGGCTTCTTGGTATGAATGATGTGTTACCTGTTGTTGTATGACTGGATCATGAGTGTGTTGCTTTAAAATGCTAGCAAGACAGTATGTCTCTATCTTATATCCCTTTGGAAAGTTCAGTCTATTTTGTCTCATGATGTCATCTCTGGACATTTACTAAATAAAGAAGCTAAAAATAAAGCCTTAAAAGCAGAGGTGAGTGAACTTTTTGTCACAGAAGTCGGATTTACATTGCCTATGCACTTCACACACACTGCTTTTTCCTTGCCACCTGTCATTGAAACTATGGACAGATGCTTTCTCCAGGTTCCAGCTGAGCCTGCTGAAAATATTACTGTTCCCAGCTGCTCGTCACTGCCCAGAAGCTAGAGGTTACTGTCCCCACAACTCTTCTGAAGCAAGAGATTATATGAATGTTCCCAGGTCTGCCGATGGCAAAATCAGGCAGCTTCAGGAGCGAGCCTGGCTGACTGCAGTGACATGGATTAGAGAGTCCCATAAAATCCCTTCTCCAGCTGTATCCATCTCCCAGAGGAGTGGTAACAGACAGCTGGGAATGAGGATGTTAATGTTGCCAACTGGCTTAGCTGACTGCAGAGTGAATACCTATCTGCAGCTTTTTTTGTCTTGCATGTAAACTGGTTTCTCTCAGAAGCACTGAATCCTCGAAATGTGGGACCTCCATCATTATCCCCATCTGTAGATAACAAAAGTTTTAATTGAAGTTTAATTTCAGTAGGCACTGGCATGTTTTTTGATGTTGGAAGTGCCTAACTTCAGTCAGAAGCTGAAGCAATTGCTCTATGATAATGTGGCAGCCAGAAAGGGTTTGGAGTATCTAGAATAAGAGCATAAGCTTTCCCGTTGCTGCCTTCCACTTCTGGAACTTTCTAAAGTTGCCTCTGCACCTGTGCAAACAGTAAGCATTGTGGTAGGGCACTGCCAGGATTGTGATTAATGCTGCTGGGGAGCCAGGCTGGGTGCTGAAGGAGAGCCCTGGAAAGTTGGGCTGCTTTTGCTGCTCTGGCTGCTCCTCTGAGCCATACCCTTGCTCCAGAAGAACTTAATATTCAACAGCCTCTTCTGGGAAGGAGGAGTAGTTGTAGCAAGAGGGGGTGTTTGTGAAGTGTCTGTGCTTGAAGACCCCATCCAAAAAAGGAGATAGCATGTGAGGATCCTGCATTGATTTTCCATCCTAAACCATGAATTTTAATGCATGGAGAACTATGATGCACTTACCCCTACTGAATATTCATGAATATGCCTGGAACTGGAGATTGTGTTGCTTGCTAGCTGGTTGTGCTGGTTTATCTGTAAAATAAAGGGGGAAAAGTTATGGAAGAAAGACTGAAATATTATAAGCTTCTGCCTGATGCTTGTAATCATACAGTCGAGGGTAGGGCTGAGAAATGGAAAGTGAATGGGAACCTAATGTGTGGCAGATACAGAAACTGAGAGAAGAAAAGCCTGTAATCCCTGAATGTAGTCATTAGTGCACAGTTGATACAAAATAATGTTAAAGAATGACATTAAACTTGGCCTGTGGCATTTGGGGATTGCAACTGTCTTATGCTGAAAGTTTCTAATAAATGTTGTTGGTGAAAGTGTGTATGAGGCGTTACTATCACAGAAGTATAAGTGTTAAGCAACAAAGTTGTTTTAAGTTCAGCTCTAAAAATTGTCATTATTCATCCCAAGGAGAGGTATTTTACACAAAGTGTTATTTTTGTTGTCCCTTTTTTTTGTTTGTTTGTTTTCTTTTGATTTTCTGCAGTGGGCTTTTTCTGGGGAGGGAAAGATAATAATCTCAGAGATTAAATATTCCCTTTAAAGCCTTTAGGGTTGCTTTTTTGTTTGTTTGGTTTTTTTGGGGTTTTTTTTTTCCCCAATTTTTTTTCTTACTTGCTTCTCTTTCCATGTGTCTTGATATGAGCTCTCGTCACCTTTCAGTCTGTTAAATTCCAGCATGACTTTGGTGGCTTTGCCTGGGCTTGGTAGGACAGCTGACATCTCCAGTCTCGGATACTTCAGCCTTTGGAGTAAATTAATACCTGCATTTATTTATCAGCAGGGTGTGACTCCATTTAAAGCAATGTTATCTTTTACTGGGTTCTTGTGGACTTGAGCCTGTGCTTTTCACAGCCAGGTTGTATCTGATACCAGCAATAAGTTGAAGTCCCTGGGGGTTTATTTTCTGCTGGGACAATGATGAATCTCTAAATCTTTTCTTAAAGAGTGTCTGGTTGTTCAGGTTAATGCAAATAGCCATGTATAGTTTATACATTCACTATTGCCCCAAACGACTCATACTGATTAACAGCAGACAGAATTGCATGTGATTCTTCCTGCCTTGACAATGAGGCCTCTTCTAGAATATTGCAAGTACAAAATCCTTGCTGAGGCTTGTATTATCTCAGGGCTCAGCCTGGCATTTTTGTTGGAAAGCTGCAGATGAGTATAATGTCCAGCTCTGAGGCATGTATGAAAGGGGAGTACATTGAGATGGTGTCAGTGTGGGGATGTGGGGCAGAGCCCTGGCTGGTGCTGTGAGAAGGGACCTGATGGTTGGAGGAAGGAGGCCATAGAGCTTCTCTGCATGTTGATGTCCCCATCAAGAGCAGGCAGGTGCAGATGGCTGCTCACCTGGCAGCCTCTCCTGGCAGTGTGGCAGGGGGCAGTGCTGTTGGCTGAAGTTAAAAGCTGTGATGTTGACAGCAGGACAGCATCTGTCCTGTATGCCAGAGAGAACCCAGCACATGTGCCCTGGGAGAGAGGAGAGTGACCTTTCTAAGTAGCTGTCAAGTGCATCTTTCCATATTGCTGGGGGAGGATTGCATTAGCAAGAGGAAGTGATGGGGGGAAATGAGGTCTCTCTACCCTTATGTAATTACTTTTGCTGTGGCATAGTTCTCTAGTCACAAAGTGTGCCTGAAACTTGCTGGGTTGAGGATTTTTTTTTTTTTTTTTATGGTTTCTTCCCCCACTGCAGCATGGCTCATTCTCCAGTGAGATGTCACAAAGGACAGCAGCATTTCCTACACATCCCTTGTAGATCAATCACAGTGTCTGTTTTTCCCCTACTTTTTGCTTATAAGATGTGGGAAAGAGGTTTTCCACTCTCCCCCTCCTCCACAGCTTATGTTCTTCTAGTCTGTATCCTCCAGGGTATACAGGTACTACCTTGGAAAAATAACTTCAAGTGTGGTTAACTTCACAGTTTCCCCTGAGTCTTAAGGGAGGTGCAGGACTGAGTTCATAAGTTATTTAAAATTGCTGGATAAGGGCTGGAAACTTTATATAGCTGTCATGGAAAACTGTACTTCTTTGTACTGACTCTTCCCTATATTTCGTCCCGTTTGGTTTTGTGCTGAGGTGTAGATCCCCTGAGCAGCTGTATTCTCCTACCTGTACTGCTAAGGCACAACTGAGTAAGGGGATGAAAAAGGGTTTTTCACTGTTTGATTTTTTTTTTCTGTCCATCTGTTTTGTCTGAATTCCTCTATATTTTGTCTCAATGATTAAGAAATGGTATTTTTTTTTTTTCCATCTTGGCATTTTCCAAATGATTTCCTCTTGGGAAAACCTGAGGAGAAATATAAGAAAGGGTACTTTAGTTTTTAATTTTTTATTTTTTTTGCTTGGATGTGTTTTCCACAATAAACACCTACTATGAATGCTCACTTAGATAGTTCAGATAGAAAAAAAGTTTCTGTAGTCATTTTCAACATGGAAAAAATTTACAGCAAAAAATTCTTATTTTATTAACATTTTATTTACTTTTCTTCTTTGGTGCATACTTTGTATGTGGGGATGCGTGTGATGCTGATGACTTCAGAGAGACACACAAACTTAGAAAAGTGACTTTTAGCTTGAGTCATCTCATGAGCTGCTGCTCACAGCTCTGGGCTGTTGCAAGGTGCTAAAGCAACGGGCATGGTCTGAAAGAACCAGCAGACTGAAAGAGACTTCCAAAGACACAGTGCTCAAAAGGCTTTTAGCAGATTAACATATTTGCTGCAGCACAAACATTGCTATGATGGGCTGTAATGTTTCCGAGGGAGCCATTACAATCAATATTGCTAGCGATCCATAACTGACAACTCTTTTAGTGGAATTTGAGTGGCTATTTCCTTCTCTGAAAACATGGAGTATAAGAAAAAGGCCTCCAATTGTAGAGTTAGAGCAGTGTTTATACTCTGTTAGAGCAATGTTTATACAATTTCCCCAGCATAAATGCTTATTTAAGTCTAATTAGATGGTGGTAACATCCATAGAGTTTATCCTAAAAGAGAGGATGACACGTACGAGCCTTGACTCTCTCTGGAAGTCCATCAGTCTCTAGATACAGCTTTGTAATGATCCAGAACGGTTCCAAAGGATCTTTTCTAGTTTTGAGGTCAATAATATGTGTTCTAACAGCTCCCCAAGCATGCATTTGCATATTGTGCCCCAGCTGTTCCAAAGGCACTCTTAGGATTTTCTGGAACATTAAATAATATGCCTTGAACTTGAAATAGTCCCTAGATTTGCTCAGCTCTCGTTCGAGGAGGAGGGTAGACTTGAGGAAAACCTTGTGTAGCCTGTTCAGTGTTGCTCTTATTAAGAATCCCTGCACACACCATTAGCATAAGGAAAGCATATGGGAGTAAGAGATCTGGGAGGTTGAGTTTTTTAAAAAAATTGTGTCTGGGTTATTGCATTCACTCTGAGTTTCTGCATTTCAGAAAAATATCAATGAATTGCAGAGACTGAAGAGAAAAACAGTAAACCTGATTATACAGCAACAAAAGGACTGGCTTAGGAAGAAAGCTGTTGAAAAAACTTGAGCATGTACAGCTTGTCCAAGAAATGACAAAAGTGTAGTATGATAAGTGTCTAGTATTAGAAGAGTCTTAGAGGTTTAAAATGAAGGAATTATTTATTATTCAAAGAGTTAGTGGTAAGAGTAATATAATGATACTACAAATGGAGAGGATTTAAGATAAAAGGAGACTTTCACAGTCAACTAGTTTAGATTGTGGAATAGCTGCTGAAAAGAAGTGAAAATCTCCATACTTTTGATTGTTTTAGAAGATAGTGTGACATAAAATATCTGGGAATCATTAGCTATGTTGTAGTCATTGTACATAGTTATTCAGGTAATAGGCTAAGGAATAGGTAGATGACCCTTTAAGTCTTTCTGTACTCTGAAGAGCAGGGGTGTTGGTGGAATTGATCTAGTATAGGGAGAGTTTTTCAAAGACACAAAATTGCATCAAACATCTGGTACACAATTATCAAACAAGTGCCTTTGTATTCTCCTGAAACTTTTTCTTAGGTGCACTTGCATATATTTTGGTGATACCTGGCTAAATTAAGCCTACAAGAGCAAATTAGAGCCTGGAAATATTTTTTAATTTTAACTTATCCAAGCTTATAAATGTAGCTGGTTCATCAGGGCTAGTGGGCACATATACAGACAGTCAATTAATACCTGACTTAAATAAGAACTTCTGGAGAATCTGAACTCTGGTCTTCCCCACCTCTCTTGAAATCTCTGGTAATGGTTGGTTCAAGTCTTCCATGTATTTTCTACCTGTCTGCCCTGCTCACAGCTGAATTGTGTATATGATGTTCCTTGGTATCTCTCCTCTTTGATGTTTCCAATTCAAAACTTTCTAATTTTCTGTTTTCTGGCATCAAAACAGATATCTTGTGAGTAGAGATTCTTCCAAGTATGCCAGTATGGTTGAGGGCATTGGTGTCCTACCTCTACCCTCAGGTGTGGTCTCTCTGCCACTTCCTGTTTCTGCTAGTGCTTGAATTCTATTTACAGTTCAGTCTCCTGCCTTCTGCCCCCATCTGCTGCTGTTTGCTCAATCTGCTGCTGGAGATGTGTTGCTAAGGACAGAGGTGTTTGGATGTGTCCCTATTCAGATACAATTTTTTCCCTGCCCTTGCCCTGCTCTATTTTTGCTGTTAGGATACAGGTTTAAGTCTTCTGGTGCTTTCTATCTGTGTCAGTGGCTGTGGGCCATTCTCTTGTGTCAGAAGTTAATCTTTCATGCAGACTGCGTGGTTGTGGTCATCTGCAAAATGATCTCATATTAATGCTTTCTTAAGCTCACCATTGTGTTGTGTGAAAAGAAATCAGCACTTAAATTCTTAACACATGGAGTTTTGGTTAGCTGGAGGCAGTTAACCCTAATGTGGGCAGAAACTAGTTATACCTAGAAAGCCAGAGATGAAGGAAAACTAGGACGAGAGAGCCAAATCACTGCCAAGAGTGATTCTTCATGGAGAAAAAAGGTAGACCCTCTAGGTCATCCACAAATGATTACAGTTGGGCTAGATGATCTCAAGAGGTCCTTTCCAGCCCAAAGCAATCTGTGAAGCACAGGCTGTAGGAGTTAGCTCCTCAGGAGCAGCATACTCGTCACAACGAAAGGAGGTTTTGAGAGAAAATGACTGAGCAGAGAGCATGAGTAAGTCTTACTAGGACTTGCACAGTGAGAGCCAAGTGAGGGGGAGATGTGGTGTGTTGCTGAGAGGGTATTGGATTGCCTACACCAAGCATGATCCTTATTCAGAGGTGCCATGGTGGGTGCTGGTCTGTCGTTGTATGATAGTTCACCACTGGAATATGTATATTTGAGGATTGTGTCTTACCTTCAGAGAGAAGGGTAGAGCACGTAATGCAGCTTGATCTACATCTAGCATAATCTGCTTGCATGATTTATTATTGCCATCAAGTTTGTACTTTATTGTTTCTAATTGATTAGGCTTTGTTTACCTTTGGTAGCCTGCCTTTTCATTTGGAAAAGGCTGGCAACATTATCTCCTCCTCCTCCTGCCCTCCCCTTTTGTCGTGAATTGAATAACTGTTAAAATCCTGGCCATGCTATACGATGAGGGACTGAAAATAAAATCAGTCTTTTAGCAGTTCTCATGTGTGTCATGCCCTTATTACAGTACTAGCAGGGCTGGAAGGCGATGCATTGTTTTTCTTCTGCTCTTCAATGTCCCAGTGTTAACAGCATTTCTTGGTGTGATGTTTTTGTTTGTTGTTAGGTCAGTTTGACACAAAGTGCTCATGTGACAGTATGCAACCAAGCATAACTAGGTGCATATGCCACAGATGGCAGTTGCAAGGAAAACTAGGCAGGCTTGATTTTCTCCACAGGTTTCAAGGTGTTCTCAAAGCAGCTTCTAGAAAGCTGATTTTGCCTAAAGGGAGTTCACGCTTATATACACGTGTGTGTATATATATATATACACATATATATAAATATATATGTGTGCATGTATATGCATATATTTATAAAGCTATAGTAGCTGCAGCCTTTTAAATACAGCTGGAACCTCCATTGAAATGAAGAAACAAAAGAAATTCCACTCTGTGCTACATTGCTGTCCTTGTTCAAGCATAGTAGGTTTTATAGCAGTATTTGCTGTGAAGAACCTAAACAACATAATTTTAGGTAGCAGCACACGATTCTACCTATGAGGGAGCACAAAGCATCTTCAAAACTTAAAAAGGATTTAAGAATAGTGTTGGAGTATAGGCTAGGAAAATTGGTAATCCAAAAAGCTATTGCATCATGTATGTGATAGCCTGAAACCTATACATCACCAGAAAGCATTACAACAATAAATACGTGGTGCAGGGCATACCATGCAGCACACATTTTAATTTCCTAGAAGTGGAATTTCAGTAACAAGAGTAGAAGTCTTTTATCTTCATTATTTTGCTGTCGTGTAATAGGTCCCCACGGAGTAGCACCCTCTCTCCTGGTGATAGTATCTAGCATGATGACAGTTTCTCTGAAAGGGATAGTATTTCTGGTGTACAAGGAACAGAAGTTTTTGGCATCATGTATGCCATTAAAAATTCCTGATAGTACTTTTGTATGTGTGGTGCTTCCCTGTGTGTTGATCTATACATTTCTAAAATTCCTTTCAGAAATGTTCAGGAGAGCACATTCTCATTTTATGTGGCAGTTTGGTAGGAGTTGTTTTATTAACAATCTACTGTGGCAGGATCTATATTGCTTGTTAGCAAGTCAGCTGCTTCAGCCTCCTGGGCTGAGAATACAGACTTCTGATCTGGAGTCGTACATGTTCAAAGTTCAGGTTTGCCTGCGATTAGGTTTCTTATTCTGTCATTTGCAAAAGGTTCGAAAAATTGTCAAAAATATGCTATTGCAGATACAGTCACTAAAACCTTTTCTATAACTATTTATCTTTTATATATTTTTTGCCTACTGAGTCTAAAAGTAATGAAATCCTTGTTGGATCCTTGAAATCCCTTTTTGGGAGAGCACGCCTGACTTTCTGCAGTGCAGCTGGGCTGCTTTATGTTACAGGAAATGATTCCCACTGGTAGTCCTGGTGCAAATTCCCTCTTTGCTGAAGGGACAACAGCCCAAGGAAGGATGCAAGATGTCCAAGTGTCTTAGCATTGTGCTCTGGCAGGTTAAGACTGAGATTGAGAGAGCCCTGGTACTGAATCCATTGCAGAACGATTCAGTCACGTCTGACTTGCCTGGGTTTCTAGAAGCAGCTGGTTAATATATAAGCTCAGAGGCTTAACCCAGCCACGAGTATAATCATCCCCAAACTTGTTTTGTGTCATCTCTTGCAGAATGCTTCTAGGCAGATTTCAGTGGTCAGATTGTCAGTTCACAGGGAACATGTGTTGTATTACAGCTGTCGTTTTCCACAGTCATGGATTTGCAAAGTCTATTCTAGTTGTCCTGATTCAAGCTTAGTTGTTCAGGCCCTCAGTACCTTTCCCTCCTCTTGTCCCACAGTGGATTTGTGTTCTCAGCTGTGCCAGAATGACTTTAAACATCAAAGTATGTAGCATATAGGTGAGCCAGAGTTTTGGCCAGAAGTGATATGAATACTGTTTTTTAAGAATATAAATACGAACAGCCAATATAATTGGGGAGAAATGTGTTCAGAAACAGGTCTTCTAGTCTTTTGTGTCAGTCCATTGTGGCTTGTGGGACTTTGCATATGGTTTGAACTGGAGGAGAGCCCTTGCTGGATGACACACCAGAGCTGTAGCTGACATTCAGAACAGAGGAAGCTACAAAGCAAAGGCACTTGGAACCTCCCCAAATGCTGCAAGAACAAACTGTGACATTTTCCCCCTTGTTTTTATTTGATTTAATGATTTGGCTTCAAGTCAGTTTTTGTTTCGATTGTTTAGTTTCAGCTGAAGAGCATTTTGCCCTCTTCCTTTTCTCCTCATCCACTGCATTTCTGTCTGCATGTGTCCTTGCTGAAGCATTTCTTTAGTGGAAATAAGAAGGCAGACACACCACACCATGTCAAAACTGCAAGGGCAGTTGGTGGGCTATGTCCCTGAACTATCTGTGGGGTATCCTAAGATCCTGATCATGCCACTTGGGAGACTAATTTCTAGAGTCCTTGTTCCTGGCATTTGTGAGTGTTTGTTCTGGGGAGACCAGGTTTGATCCAGTTTAGGGGGGGCTCTTGGGTGCATGGATGCCTGGATATACCTGGTTGTATCCTGATGTATGTTTTGATGGTCGTCAGAACAGTTTACCCAGGCTTGGGAACTGGACAGTGCTCCTGGGCCCTGTAGTTTAAGCACACCGTTGGGGAATGGCCCCAGTGGGAGTCTTAAAGGGGTGTTTACCCTGTATCTTGTAAAGTCTTCTAAACTTTAGGTAGGCCTGCAGCACCTTCCCCCTGATTCTTGCAGAGCTCCTTCCTACAGCCTTGGAGAATCCAACTCAGGTTCACATGGGTTTGGAAAACTACAGCTGCTTTTTTTGCTGTTCTCTCTGAAACAGCTGGGAATCTTTGAGAAGGGAATAGAAAAATTTATAGGTAAAGTAGCTCAAAATGTTTTATGAGCTGATCTTATATATCAGTTTAAATAGCAAAACAACAGCCTTTTTAGTGAAGGACTTAATGCATATCACGTCCAGCAAGGCTTTGGTCTAATAAAGGTTGTTTTACTTCTTTATATCTTCATTTTTCTTTACAGGAATGCAACTCCTGAATTTGAATGCGCCGTGCTCCACTTAAAATCCTGCTGTACTCTATCAGCCTTGTAAAGATTCTGCTTTTGGATTGGCTTTGCATGCTGCCCTGTTGGCTGAGTGCAGTTTAGTTTATATTTGTTACCTAAATAAAAGAACCATAGAAAGTAAACCGTCACTGTTTGAAGGCTGTGTGAAATCCCTAGTTTTGAAAATATTAGCCAAAAACTTGAATATGGGAAAGTGACAGGATGTGAACATATGCTTGTGACACTCATTCCTCCTAGTGTAGGAAATTGAAACAGAATTGAGCCAATTATATTTTTCAGCCTCATTTTAGCCTTTAGCCCTCCTTCTTCTCACAAACCGCTAGAATTTAATTTGGAAAGTTCAGCAGAGCTACAGTCAGATGCAGAATTGATTTATAGATGCTGCTATTAAAAGCTGATTATGTGCACATGAAACAAACTGTGGAGCTCAATTAGTTAGAATGCCTCCTTCGAAGACTGTTCTGCAAGAATTTGTTTTATAATTCAGTTCACACTGTACATTTACTTTTAGATGCTCTTCAAAAATTTGAGAGCACGCCCTTTGCTAGGAAAAGTTACACATTCCATTTAATAACTGTTTCCTTTGATTGTGGACTGGAAATGAATGATAGTTAATGGCTTGTCCTAAGTCTTTCCACTGTGGGATTTAGTATGCTGCTGGTGCTGTGTATGGAAATTTCCCCCTTTACCTCCCATACCTTGGTTGTGGCTGCTTCCAACACTTTTTTTTTTCTTTTTTTTTTTTTCTTTTGGTGGGGATGCGCAGCTGGAGTAGTTAGGACTGGATCAGTTGCCTGTAATCGTTCCTCATATGTTTTATGAATGCAGTTGTCAGCACAGGGATGATGAGAGCAGTTAGAGGCTGGTGACCACAAAGGGTAAAATTGCTTCTTTCTCCAATACCCATTTGGACTGGTGGAAGGGCTTTTTGGGAGCACAGCAGCTGCTAAGCTTGTATTCTGGAGGGCTGAGTTCCTGCAGGTCTTATGGTCAGTGGTTTTCTTCACTGGGCTTTCAGGCTGCTTTGCAATGTTAGATCTTAGAGGATCTTGCCTGAACAAGGAGTGAGACATGCTTTGAGTTTAGACTTTTGTTTCTTTAATTGTCTCTCTCATGTTTCTGTAAGTTAAAAGATGGAGTGATGACACTATGGGTTTGTGAATTGTTGTGGTGTGGTCAAACCAAACACTTGCAATATTCTAGGAAAATAACCCCAAAATATATGTATCATGGTTAGAGACAAATTTCTTATTCAAACTAATAATTCTCTCCTTATCTTTGCACTCCAAGTTGAAAAGATTTATGCCTTTGGTTTTGTGTATTAGAAATGTTCACAGTATGAGGTTTTTATGTAACTATTGAGAAACTGCAAATTATTGTCTGAGATATACCAGTTTGATTTTTCCAAACTATTATGGAAGAAGCCCAGTTCCAGTAAAGTACTTTTGTTGGGTCTTAAACTGATTACTAGGAACCAAATAGCTAGAAGAAGCCTGAAGCAATATTTATTGAGCACAGCTGGTGATCTATCAAGCACCTACTGCTAGTGTTTGAAGGCAATTGGAAAGAGGGATTTGCACTCTTGTGTTAGTGTAAAAAGAATGGATCTGACAGATCAAGGACCTTTCAGTCATCTTGCTTTTAAGAAATCCACCTGGTGCCTGCCCTGAGCAAAGAGTGTTGTGCTTCATAAGAGCAGTAATAATTCAAAAGGCTGTGTAGCTTTTTTGAGCAGCAAGTATGATCTGACCTATTTGCAATACCAAAACTGAATGGCCATGTGTTTTGGCAATGTAACACTCCAGCTTTTAATGTGATGGTAATCTTAGTATGTAGGCTGCCAGCATGATGCAATCAGATCTTGATGCTATTGTCTGTGTACAAGAAGGTTATCTGAGGCCACAATGAATGATTATAGGGTACCCAGATAAGGTTTTATAGAATAAAGAATGGAAATTTCTCATCTAGTACAGTGATCAGGTAATGATTCAGGGTGACATGATGAGACCTGATAAATTATTTCTGTTTTGTGGGTGCTGTGGCAGCTCTCTTTCCCCTGCCTCTCCCACAGTGATGAAGACTGGGGTGGCTCTGGAGAGCTCCATGTGATGGTGAGGATTTGTTTCCTTGCTAAGTCACAGGCCATCTGTAGTGCAGTGTTTCATTCCAGTAGCTCCAGTTAGAATAAAAGGGCCTGTAGAAGGAGGGGGGGGATAGTTATAAAGGTGTGGGCTGGCCTTCTTTAAGGGTAGAGGTGTTGAGCATATACTTTCTTTCATCAGTTGCTTATGAGAATGTCATGGAAATTTGGTAGAAATGAACTCTTTTTTTTTTTTTTTTTTCCGGTTCTCCTTTGTGTGAAACAAATGAAATTCAAGCGGGTGTGACACTGTTCAGGAGCTTGGTTAGGACTTCACAGTTGCAGAGATTTTTGCATTTTCTAAACAGATATTTAAATATTCCTGATCCATGAACCAAATTAAACTGTTTCTGTTAGTGGAGAGCAGCATCTTCATAGGTCCAAATTAAAGAATAAAACTGTTTTAAGAACAGTGGTGTGAGAATGGTGTACTTGGGAGCTCAGCTCCAGTGCTGCCAAAAGCAAATCACCAGTTCTGTTGCTGTTAGCTCTCTGCTGCTGTTCCTGAGTTAGTGTCCCCAAGTAGAGCAGAATGGTCAAATTGCTGTGACAAGAAGCTTGTGAATTGATTTAGTTCTTACACAGTTGATTACACATGCTAATGAATTGATTTTGTGCATTAAAAATGTATATTAATTTTTTTCTGGTATAATGTATTCTGGAGGTTGAGAATTATTATTCTAGCATTTGACATCTTATTTTGTAAATTATCTCTCTAGAGGTTTTCAGCTTACGCCTTTCTTATTTTCTGTGCATGTTATGTGCAAATTCAGCAGAAATATTGCATCAGTCTAGGCTTTGTTTGGGTTTTTAAAAGTAAAATCTTTATTGTATGTGTGCCTACTACTCTAACAAATGTTCATGGGATCCTGTGCAAGAAGCAGCAGGAAAATACCACCCAACTGGAGTACAGAGGAATTAATTAGTGATAAAATATTTTGAAATTTGGTGAATTTTTTAACTATTACTTAAAGCTGAGAAAATTGTTTGTTGCTTTGGTTTTTAAAATTAGTTTATTTATTTATGTATTTATGCTATTAGGCTTAAAATCTTTCAGAAGTCATTAAAAAGTTGCTCAGGTCATGTGTCAGGGTTTAGGCTCGTGTCTAGTGTTGTCACTGTGCTTCACTGCTAGTGAGCCCAAAGTTTGGATGAGATATTAAAGATGCCATCTGCCCTCCCCCCCTGAAGAAAGTAAGAGTTACAACCCTGGATCAAAACAAAAGACCATCCCTCCCCAGAATAGAACAGGTGTCATAGAAAATGTGTTTTCTTTCATTGAAATGGCTCCCATTGCATGCAAAACTAATGTTTTAAATACTTTGGTCCCTGCTTTTTCCTGTCCAATTGTGCTTCTCAGAAATAGCCTGTTATTTTGAATGAGGATGTAAAGTAACATAAGATTTTATACTGAGTGTTTTTTCATCTTATATTTATTTTAGATACGTCAAGAAATGTGAAGGCATCTCCAGAAACAGCTGAAATCTTTTTTCAGAAGTTAAGAAATAAATCCGAATTCACAATCCTGGTGACTTTAAAACAAGCCCATTTGAATTCAGGGGTAATTCTCTCTATTCACCATTTAGATCACAGGTAAGTACACACACCTGTCTGCTGGCTAATGAAAGTGTATGAATTCATGCATTAAAAAAATTGAACATGAATTAGAGCAAAGTTGTTGTGTAGCAGATGATTTGTAAATATTTATAGTGTTTGGATAGGTACATTGTGCAGATTCATAAAAAGTAACAAGGGAAGGGCAAGAGGGGTTCTTCTTTACATGTCTCTTGCCACCAAGAGCATGGAAATCCAGTTCTCTATTGTTGTTCATAACCACAAGGACCAGATTCTCAGCTGGTGTAAAACTATAGCTACACTGATTGACAAAGCCTGGCCCTGCAAGCCCACCTCTTCATTGTTTTTCACAATGCAAGCAGTCTTAAAAGAGAAAAAAAATTCCTCCAGTTATGGGTTTACATCTTCTCATGAATGGCAGTGCACTGTACTCAAAATGTTGTCAGCCTTAAAAAACTAAAGTGAATGACACATAGCATTTAAGGATTATCCTTTTGATAGAATAAAGACTGCTAGAGAAATAAGATACTTTTTATATATCTGTTTGAATAATAGCTACTAAAGATAACTGCCCTGTGATTCTCTGACAGAATAAAAAGGAGTTTTCAAATGTGCACTTTGTAAACAGTCATTAGCATGAGCAACAGGTGAGCTCTGCTTTAGGTTCCTAGTTATTTTTATTTTCTTGTTTACAGTCCCACAATTCTTTCTTGACAGTCTCAGTACAAAATAACAACAACAACAAAGACATGGTCAAGCACAGCAAAATGTCTGTTTCTTTAACACCAGTGTACAAGTTTTCTTTAGCAAGCATGATGACAATTTTTTTTGTACTGGAAGATGCCAAAAGTCAGTTTCTATTCTGTTTCTCAGAGGCCCCATCTTCTGCAATTCAGCTGTTTGTAAAAAACAAACAAAAAGACCAACCAAAACACAAAACAAACAAGAAGGAGAACATTCCCAAGGATCATTATGCCAAGTTTATAAAAGGATTTTCAGACTTGTAAAGGAGTAGTTGAATGTCTCCTGGATGGCATTAGGTGTGCCCTTAGGCTTTTAATAAACTTCAGGGATGTAGAGAAAGATGTCTGTGTGCCAGAGTAGTGTTTGTTCAGTTTAACTGTGCTAAAATGAGGGCTGACCTAGGTGTGGATAATACTGCAACCAGACAAGGATCTCATATAGTTTCTGTTATGGTTTTAATGTTCTTTTATCATTAATAAAAGGCAGGAGAAAGTAGATGTTAAAAGGAAGCATTTGGATGGCTTGTATTAAATAGCTGCTTCTTCAGTGCTGGATCTCCATCTCTGAGCTTGCCCACCTCTGAGCAGGGACTTGGCTGTAACAATCCTCTTAGTTCTTAAACAACTTCCTGGGAAGTCTCTGTCACAGCTGTCACCATAGTTAGCAGGAAAAGCAGCAATGCCAGACCTGACTCCACTCCTTTGCACTAGCTTTAGCCTTTTATCACACTGATGTCAAAAAATGTTGCACTAGCATTGAACTGCTGCCTTGCAGCTATATTCCTGATTTACAGAGGTCAGTACCAGCTCTTACATTTCTGCAGTGAGGAGCTGAATGGTGGTGAGGAAAGCTGAAGGTGGCAGTAACTGAGGGATGTAATTAGTTACCACACAAGTACCTTTTCATGTGCTTTATTTTACAGAGCTTTCATGGCAACTAATGGTTCTGGGGTAAAACCATTTCTATGGTACAAGAAAATAAAAATGTTTAAAAAGTGGAAAAAGGTGCATTTATTCATACTTTGTGTTTTCTGGAAATAGAGTAAAAACTCATCCTCTCTTTGCATGGGTCTAGGGCTATTGGTGTAAGTAAGTGAATTTATATCAAGGGCATTTCCTAAATTGTAGGGGTTTTTAAAATTTATAATTTTGTTTATAAACTTAAAATAGTTTACATGATTCAGAGTTTACTGATCCAGTCTATATTGTCTGGTTTTATGTAGTTGTTGTTTTTGTTCCTTTTTGCTGGCTCCCTTTTGAGAATCATCAAAAATGAATACTTCCACTAAAGCATGGTCATGCAACTATTTAAGGCTTTGGGTCTTAAGAAGTTGACAGGGCCTGTCTCACAAAGTTTCCCTTCTGATGTCGTGTGTTGAATACTGTGCTTGGGCTATCAGAGAGATACAAAAGTTCTCCATGCAAGTCTTAGGCCTGGGCATTTACTGAGGCTCTCAGTAAATGCCCTCTTTTGTGGCTGTCACCACAAAAAGATGCTCCTGAAATGATCTACTGAAAATACAGTAGTCTTTTCATACTCACTTAAATGCCTTTTTTTTTCCTAATTGAGTATCAAAGCTGACTCCCCCTCTTATAATGACTATGCATTTCTCTAGTATTTAATGTATTAAAATATTTTAAAATTAATCTTAAAGTGAAAGAATCTGAAACAATACCTGTAGATGTCCTTTCTGAACTTGCCCATTCATTTCCACAGACACTGCTTTTTTTTTCTAATCCACTGATTAGAGCAGCCAAGGAGTTCAGGCAGTGGTAGTTTTGGGAGGTGATAATTTCAGAAAAAATTCTTGTGGTGTCAGGGAATTCAAATTACACATCAATAATTGTTCAGATGAATTTCAAGGAGCTGAACACATCTTTTATGTACAGCAGATTTATATGGCATATGTCTGAAAGGTAGCAGTTATAAATGTCTGCTTAACTTCAGGGCTTTACCTTGACCACAGACAGTGCCCTGCCTAAAATGTGCTGTACTCCATGGTAACAAGGTAAATATTGTTAACTGTATCAATGAAGAGATACCTTAAGAGTAGAAACACTGTTAAACACTGATTGCTCTGTGTTCCATCTCTCAGTTTAAGCTGTATTGTCCTTCTCACTTCTGAATTTGTCTCACCACCTTCTTGATGGAAGAGTCAGCAGAGAGATTGTTTTACTCTGTGATGGGGCTGTAATATATGTTTGGTCTTCCTATTCCATCGTATATTTTCATTTAATCATCAACAGAGGAGCTGATGATAATAATGCTTTTTCTCCTTTTGTGGTTAGATGGCTTTATGTAACTAATCTTACATTCATATCTCTTGAAATGCTGCATATGAGGCCCTTAAAGGATGAAACTGCTGGGTTGTAGTTGTACAGTTCTTTCCTTTGGTTAGTGCTTTTTATATCCTGGAACAGAGAACTGAAATCAATAGTATATTATGGACAGGCATTTCCTACACTTAATTTGTATCTCTACTAATTTATTCAATTTCTGCCTTCCCTAGCATTTGTTTTCACAGCAGTTGGTGTCTTGTGATTATCTGCTGTCAAATGGGCTGTACTGTACAACAGCTTTAAACCTCTTTCAGTATGTAGGAGGAACTTATCTGTGACATTTTCTCTCATACTGATTTATGCTACAAGGAGATAAGTTGCCAGAGGTGAATTCCTGATGCATGAATTTTGTTCTCTCATTTGACCATTGTATTAAAATAGAGGTGGAACTGTACGTTCCCTGCTTTTGATGTATGAGTGTCAGTATTTCTGGACTGCAGTGTGAAGTGTCCTCTCTGACACCACAAAATCTGCTGCAAAACTCTAACACTGAGAAAAGCTTTCAGTATTTACCACTTCAGCCAATAATTGCAGAGCGGATGTTAGGTAATATGGGATTAATTTTCAGACATTAAAGCTGTATATGGCTGTTCCCTGTGCCAAAGGAGGTAGTAGCTTATTTCTGCTTTTTAGAACACTCCATGATGTTCTTTGTTGGAAGAGTGGAGGGTTGTAGTGTTCTGTATTTTTGTTTATTGGTATTAAATCTTGGTTTCTGTTTCTTACTGGTCTGATAATAATTATGAACCCTCTGGAATCTGTTCATAACAGTCAAATGCTTTTGAATTCCTCTAGTGATGTTAAACTTCTCTGGTGTCAGTCTTCTATTCTTTTGATGCAGTTTCCATGTTTCATCAAAAGTGTCAAAAAAGGGTGTATTCATTCATTCATTTATTCATTCACTGCTTTTCCAGTGTGTGAGAAGATTCTGTGGGACAAAGGATTCTCTGTGTCGACACTGACAGCTTGACCAGGCTCTTTATCTCAAAAGAAAAATGTTCCTTGTTTGGGTTGGTTTGGGAGATTTAACATCTATCCCTGAGTATGGGGTTGGATGGAAACAGTTGTAAAGCAGCTGTTCTGTGTTATACTCTGTTTAATGCCTTCATGGTGCTAGGAATGAGCCATTTCTTTAAGTGTTGGCTATAAAAGTTATCATAAAATTGATTGAGACCATGTCACTCTTGCTTGGGTTTAGGGTTTGTTTTTTTTTTTTTGCTTCAGTTTAGTTTATACTCTGTGACCAAAAAAAAAAAAAAAAAATTGGCAGTAGGATGTAAGTTCCTGTAGTTCATGCACCTTACTATTCTGTAACTTCTGTTAAATCAAGTGAGGCCAGCCTGCCTGGTGTAAATCATTGCAGTGCCAGCTAGTCCAGGGTGAGTTGTTTGAGAACATCTTACAGAATGCTTCTGTGCACCTGGAACCTATTGAATTGAGACTAGTGACAGGCCTTCTTGAACAAGAGACAGAAGATTTGTTCCTTCCTATGACGTTGAAAACCCCACTGAAATAGCTGAAATATGAGTTTCGACAGATTTTGTTATTCTGATGTTGCTTATGAGGCTTTCTATGAGCAAGCAAATAACAAAGAAATCTGTATTCTTTTAGGGTAGGAAATCAAAACAGTTATGTTGAAACTGCCTTTTTCTCTTACTAGTACATTGTTTATTGTATTTGCAGTCCTCTTGCTATCCTTGGAGAAACTTTGTCAAGAAAAGGGAATGAGAGGCATGGTTTATGCTGTTTGTTATTACAGTGTTTGAGTTGAGAAAGTTCTTCCCTTGTTCATTTTCAGTAGAAGAGGAAGCTTCAGGTAGGCAAGATTGATATTCCTGGGACTATGTGTTAGTGAGAACAAAATGGAAATAAATATATTGATAAATGGAGTTAATGAGAGAGATGAGGAACGAAAGCAAGTGTTCAAATACCTGAATTAGTGTTTCAAAATTATTTCTTAATTTGGGAATATTATTTCATATCCACAGGTCAAATAGGAATGGCATGGTCAATGTGCTGTAGTATTGGTGTTGAATTTTTCCAAGACCAAGCCAACACCTTTTTCAAGAATAGTTTTCCTTGGAGTGCTTTGAAGAGCTTGGTGAGACCTCAGTTCCTGCTTCTGGCTCCATCTAAGCTCCCATAAGTGTTGTGGAGAGGCTAACTGGGAGCCTTGCCTTGTCATCAGCAGTAACATTGGATGGGCTGGAGTATCTTGCTCTTGTGATGGCCATGGGCTCCTGGAATCATGGCACTAAACTCAGCAGAAGCTATGTTGCCTGCAGTGATGGTAAGGGTAAGGCAAGATTTTGCCTCCCTGATTTGGTAGACCTCAAAATTTGGGAGGTTAGCAAAGAGATCTCTCAGGTGAGAGGTAAGGTCGTGACTTCAAAGGCTTCCAGACCACAGCAGTCTCACAGAAATGGGGTGAGGGGCTGCAAGGAGTTGATAAGAATAGTATATTACTGACATACATTTTTTTCCCACCTGCTTTATTAGTTTGAATTGCATACAGACACTGAGAGGCACAGTCATGGAAAGGATTTGAGCAACCTCACATGTTTCCTAACCTCCACTTCCACATCAGGGTATTGCAACCTCACTTTCCTAGCTGCTGCCTTGTGCTGTGGCTGCTTTGTGTCTGGAGAGAAGCTGTGCAGTAGTAGTTTGTGCAGGTGAATGTGTGTGGATGATGCCTCTCTGCCCTGCCAGTTGTCTCCTACCTGGCTGTTTTCTCCTGTGAACATCCCAAAAAGGAGGGGTTCCTCCATGCATGTCCCAGCACTGGGCTCCATCACCTCAGCACATCATGAATGCACCTTCCTCCTCCATAGGTGTCCAGTGAAAGGAGCAGTGCTGTGGTGAAACAAAGCTGAAGTGGTTGAGTGTTTTTGTGGTGGAAGAAAGTAAACGACAAGAGAGATGTAAATGCCAGAATCATCAGTAGGTGTCTGGCTGAGGTGCTTCAGAGGCATTTTCCTCACATGCTGCCTGATTTGGAGCAGGAACTTGAACTTGGTGGTTTTGTTTTTGGTTTGTTTTGTTGTTTTTTTCCCCCACTGTTAGCATTTTCCTTGGCATGCTTTTGTCCCCAGCAGTTAGTACCCTTGCAGATGATGTCAGGGCAGTCTGTGAAGCAGCATGGCCCAGGCCTGTTCCCACTGGTCAGTGTGGAAAAGCCCACCAGTTTCAGGGGAAAAGTGTGAGAGATCACCAAGATGGATGTGAGTTGGAGTGGAGCACCAGTTTTATAATATAAATTTGAGAGGATGGTTTTGCTGTCCTGCTGTTTATACACTCTGTGTCGATGTGGGTAATACCCTCCTCTAATTTTTGAGCTCTCTTCACCTGGTGTCTCTGCTTTCATATAGGTAATAATCATGGCATTAAAGATATTTGAGAAAGTCTTTCAGAGAATCTCATATTTGTGCTTTCTCTCTCCCATTTTAGCAAGCATGTCATCCTAGACCCCACAAGCTTTGCTGTGAGAATGTTTGCTTCTGTCAAAAGATTTGGTTTTAATGAATGGATCAAGGTTTTTTGAACAAAAATACCCTAAGTGAGAAAACTGCAGTCTGGCTTTAAAACTGTATTCAGCAAAAGGAAGGGACAGAAATGGAATTGGTGTCTTTCCTGCCCATTGTGCACTTCCACTAAGGGCTACAACTTATCCAGAAAAGCAAAGACCTTTTTTAGTTAATAATTCCCTGCTAAAAATGCTAGTCTTCTCTTGTCTAGGTAGAGCTCTGGATGGAAAAGGACAAAACCAGTAAGATCAAGCAGTAGTGTGAGAGGTGGGAACTAGATTCTTACAGGTAAAATGAAGCTACCACTCGACTTTTCATTTAATCATAGAATCATTTAGGTTGAAAAAATTATTATCTATCTGAGGATATTTTGATGCCATGTTGTTCTAGGGGATGCACCAAGCAATAAAAACTCGTGGTTAATGTTTCAGAACACTTAGTTCCAAATTTAGTGTTCTGAAACATAGAAAAATAAAGCTCACGCTCCTGACCACCCAGTCATGATACCATAGAAAACAGCAAATATCACATTGCTGAATGTGGTAGTGGTTCTGCATGAGTTGCTTTTATACCTTCATAATCTACACCTAGCAGAATTGCTTGCTGCTATTGTGCAATGAATAAGGTCTACTGAGTAGGATCTCCTTTTATTTTTTTAATGTTTTATGTCATTAAACGTAACTAAAAAGAGCAGAACTTTGATAGCAAAAATCTTGAGATAAAGATTTTTTTTTACAAGTAATGGAGATAAGAATTTAAATATTTTTTCAGTACATAATGCTCTTTAATTTTATTGATTTGCCTTTTTTTTTCAGTGTAGATCAAAGAGCCATGAAGAAATATTTTAGCATTTTACCTATAAATGGGAGTAGGAAAAGTTAAAAAACTCCACCACCCTGTAATAAATTCATAAGCAGCAGACATTATATTTTGGCTTTATCTTCTGAAATACTTGTCTACATGCTGTAAATTGAAGTTGAAATTATTGGTTGCCTGGAGTAAGTATGTACATTTTTTTTTGTGTGAGAAACGATGCCAAATGAACAAGTGAGCCATCAAAGACATGGTGTTGCCAACACTGCCTGTTAGCTGGAATGGCCGTACCTCCCTCTTCTCAAAGACTGCTGCTGTGTGCACTGGGACCATCTGGTGTTTCACCTCCTAAATCTCCAACTTTTTGCTGTACATCCTGACTTTTACTTCCACAGTCTCCCTTGTGCTTGTCTGTCACCTCCCAGGTCCTGCCTAGGCTGGTGTGACCACATGTCCTTTTCCAGGATGGTCATTAGAGCTCCACAGCTGAGCAGATCTGCTGACTCCCAGCTCTTACCTAGAAGTTGCAATAGATCAGTGCTGAGCAGCAGAGCAAACATCACTGTTTTCTGTCTCAGATTTCTCCAGGGCATTTGAAACAAATTTCTTCCTATTACAAAGACAGGCTGGTCCTTAGTCAGTGCATTAAGGATTGCTCTCTGGCTGGTTTCCAGGCAGAGCAGCTGATCTGATCCTGTGGCCTTGGCTGTTGCCTTTGCAGTGATTGTGCACGCACAGAGTGATCTACAGAGATGTAGCAACCTTTTTTTCCAGGTTGGAATTTTCTTCTCTGCATGTCAAACATAGAAAAAACAAAGCACATATCACCTCCCTGTGAAATTAAATCCAAATGTAACCCAAGGTGTGTGTGGTTTTCTTGGGGGGCCTAAATCAAGTAGGCTGGTATTGATTAAACAACCGCAGACATTATGGGTGTTAGAAAGAGAGGTGCAGGTTCTGCTGTTGTATTGGGTTTCTCATTGTGGTTTATTTTTCTCTCCAATAGTTGTTTGCCTTCTGCAGCATAGAAGACCTTGGAGCTGCTGGGAGAAGCATCAGTGATGTTTAAAATGGGATATCTTTGGCTGCTGCTCTCCCTGTGATGAGTGGGCTGGGCTAGGCTGATGTGGACAGGGAACTGGTGACTCAGCTGATGAGTTTCCCCTGCAGCTTTTCAGTAATGAGATTCTTGGCTAGGAGAAGACTGCAGTACAATGCAATTACTCTTTCCTTTGGGAGCAAGTCCTTCAGGAGTTAAAAGCACCCTCCTTTTTCTCTCAAATGATAAGAAATCCTAAGTGTACAGAGAAGTATAGTGTGTTTTTGTCACCAGACAGGAATTTCTAAAATCCAGGTCTGTTTGTTAATGCTTAGCATATTTTCCGAAAGACGCTTCCAAACCTTTGGAAACCATGCACCCAAGTGTTACAGCTTCACAAATGGAACGAGAAGCCTCACTGTGGGCAGACTTTGCATTTTCACCCATATGTGTTTGCCAGTGCTGAGTCTTGTCCTATCTGCTAAGACTCAGGAGGCTGAGACAGAGCCGTGTAAGTCCAGGCAGTTAAACAAATGTAGCAAGGGGGACTAGCAAGCACAGCATTTTGTAAAAAATTGAGTGGAAGTGATTCACTATCAGTTTTGTGTTTCAGCATCATGGCATTTGTTCAAATTGAAAGCAATGTTGCTTTGGCTGTCATTTCACTTGCTTTTCTAATTGTGTTTTGCTGCTGCCTCTACAGATTATTAATAAACCATAAATTGTTCTCCTAATGGCTGTTATTTTCTCTTTCATTTTGATGCATGTTTTCTCATTTCAAAGGTAGTTATATTTGTTAGTTTACCAAATGGAAGAACAAAAGATATTGTCTGTGAATGTTGAAACAATGCGTTAATCACCATTGAAACGAAACCACAAGTATCCACGGTTTCTGTGCAGCTTTGTGTAGGAAAATTTCCTTGCTTATTACAGCATCATTGATTGTCTGCATCCTCTCTCAGCAGTTCTTAATTCATGAAATTTGTACAGCAATGTCTTCTTTGTATTGGCAAATCCATGATTCATCTGCAGAGGTTTCATTATCTTACGTGCGTAAGGGCACCACGAGTGTTTGTTTTATGCCTTCTGTAGTGACTGTATATCTGATAGTGTAGTTTGTTCCCTGCCTGCCTGCCTGCATCTTTGTGTGCTGCCATCAGTTCTGCTATTGGCTTGGGATGAGGGAGAGCTCTTAGTTCTATCAGGATGTAGTGCTTCAACATATCCATGCCTTTTCTTTTCCATTTATTTTCTGCAGCTGGGTGGAGACACTTAAAGGTTGATGGAGAAGTCAAGATCTCTAATGTTCCCCTTCTCTTTTGGGTTGAGAGTAACCTTATTTTTATCCTTGAAGCTTGAGTTATGAAGGAGGTTATTAAGTTGACTGATGTCCTGCAACTATTGTGCAATTTTCCAGCCAGGCCTTCAATTAGTTTCCACTTCTTGCCAATGCAAAAATTATTTTTGGGCCAAGAGGAGGTAAATTGATTATAACATTTATATCTGACCCTAGTTAACTGCTTCCTTAATACTGAGGACGAAGAATAAATTGTCCTTTGCTGGTTTTGCAGAAAAACTAGTGGGTTTTGTGCTGTTGCTAGGTATGTTCAGCTGTGGAACACCCTGAAGGACACAGGGGAGGTGCAGTAAGCCCAGCTTTCTCCTAGGGATAATGGTTGTACAAGGTAGCTTTGATTTGGTCTCATTTTTACTCTTCAAAATCACCGTCATTGTCTTTTTTATTCCTTAATATAGATAGCCTGTTAAAGTAAATGACATCACCCAGGAACACATGTGCACTCAAGTTACAAGCCACTGTTATGTCTGATTGCAGATGTAGCCACAAAAATAGACAAAAATGTATTGTCTATTCTTCCAGTTGCTGTGCATCTCACCCCATCCATTATTTTCCTTGCTCTTTAGGTTGTAAATGATTATTAGAGAATCTCTATTTCTGTTTCTCTTTCCTGTGTAAAAAGTAATTTTCTTGGAGAATTTTAAAATGAGAAACTTAGTACCTTAAAAAAACAAATTAAGTCAGGCTTTTTCCAAGAAGATGTCCAACATGTGAGAGACAGCCTGTCTAAGAATCGAGTTTGGTTGTGGAGTGCTTTTTAAATTGAGTGGCTGGAATATCAAAGCTTGTGTTTGCAGTCTGCTAGGTTCACTTAGCATAGCTGCACTGCTGGGTTTTTGCTATATATATATATCTGTATTTACATATATATGTGCATACATATATAGATGTGTATATGTGTGTGTATGCCCAGCCCACAAATGCACATACTAATTTAACAAAGCAAATATACACACATATATAAATTGTTCTGAAGAGTTAGCATTTCTTGATTTTATGTCTATTTGGAGAAATTTTATTACAGAAAATGGAAGAAGATGTAACAGTATGTATAAAAGCAAACAAAGAGGTGTTCAGTCTCAGTCTTCCCTTGGTAATTACTAATGATGTCCCTATTGCAAAACTAGGGGTTATCTTTTGCTCCTTCCTGCCTTCAGAGTATCCCTATTGTGCTTTCATTGTACAAGGCAATTATTTATACAGTGTAATTCAGATCATGTTATGGAAAATTGTTTTGTTAGAGGAAAACATATTTGGCTTGGAATCTTGTGTAGTTACATGAAAGTTTGAACCTGCTATTATTTGTTGCTGAGAAGAGAGACACAGTGGAAATCTGGAAAGGGTCTACTTTTGCCTTTGTATCTGCTTGTTTTTCTTCTTCTTTTGACTAGTTCTTGCATGATGATGAGAAGATGTCTTATGTAAAATGCTGCTGTGCTGATAAGAATGGCTCATGACATGATGATGCATTTATGGTACAGGTACCTGGAGCTGGAAAGCAGCGGCCATCGAAATGAAATCAGGTTGCATTATCGTTCAGGCAGCCATCGCTCCCACACAGAAGTGTTCCCATACATTTTGGCAGATGATAAATGGCACAGACT
Organism: Phylloscopus whistleri; assembly: GCA_017589585.1. Lineage (NCBI taxonomy): Eukaryota > Metazoa > Chordata > Aves > Passeriformes > Phylloscopidae > Phylloscopus > Phylloscopus whistleri. The sequence continues at coordinate 42,055 of JADMLD010000290.1, forward strand.
TTCCTTAGCAATCAGTGCTTCTCACTTGATTTTACACGTGGACTGCAATAAGTAAGTGAAGAGTGTTGTTTTACAAGAAGTTGTCACATTTGGAATGTTTGAGCTCTGAGTAAATTAAATGATAACACCTTGGGATTCTATTTTCCCCTTCCTTTTCAGAATTTATGAAAGAGTTGTGGAGAAGCCTTTCATGGACTTACCTTTGGGTACAACGTTTTGGCTGGGACAGAGGAATACTGCACATGGTTATTTTAAGGTATGCGTTCCCTGAAATAGAAAGTGTGAACTTAAATAAAATGATTAAGGGATTGAATCATCTTTCATACGATGAGAGGCTGAGAGATTTGGAATTGTTCAGCGTGGAGAAGAGAAGGCACAGGAGGTATCGTGAGGATCTCATCAATGTGGATAAACACCTGAATTTGTGAGGGGAATGAAGATGAGTATCCAGACTTTTCTCACTGGTGCCCACTGACAGGCCGATAAGCAATGGGCAAAACCTGAAACACCTGAAATTCCATCTGAACATAAGAAAACAATTCTGCTGTGAGGTTTGTCAAATCAAGACAACTGTGGAGATATTCAAAAGCTGTTTGGACACAGTCCTTGGCAATCTGCTGTGGCTGGTACTGTTTGAGCAGGGAAGTTGGAGCAGATGATCTCAGGAGGTGCCTCCCAACCTCAATCAGTTCGTGCTTCTGTAATCATAACACAGCTCTTGGGTTGCTTTGAAATTGCTCTTTGGCCTTTGCTATTGGAGAGCAGCACACTGGCTACTAATTGTGTCTTAACTAAGCATGTAAAATCTGCCTGCAAGCATGGGATCTGTTCTTCTGGGTGAAACCACCCCTTTCCAGACATCATAGTTGAATTTCATGCTGAAATTTCCCTAAGTTCTTAACAACATGCAACTCTGCAGCTGTGTAACAGTTTCTCAGCATTTTGCAAGCTTTATGGAAGGATCCTCATTGGAATTTGTTATGGTTTAACCCCAACTGGCACCACCTAGCCGTTTGCTCACTTCCCTCCCTGGTGGGTTGGGGGAGAGAATTGGAAGGGTAAAAGCTAGAAGATTCATTGTTTGAGGTAGAGCTTAATAGGTAAGGCAAAGCCACACAAGCTAAGCAAAACAAGGGATTCATTCACCACTTTCCATGGGCAAGCAGGTGTTCAGCCATCCCCAGGAAAGCAAGGTTCTGTCACCCCTAATGGTTACTTGGGAGGACAAATGCCATTATTCCAAATGTTCACTGCTTCCTTCTTCTTGCCCCATCTTTAAATGCTGTGCATGATGCACTGTGGTCTGGGATATGACCCATTTGCTCAGTTGGGGTCAGGTGTCCTGGCTGTGTCTCTCCCAAGTCCTTGTGCACCTCAGGTTCCTCACTGGTGGGGTGGTGGGAGGAGCAGAAAAGGCCTTGCTGCTCTGTAGTTTCTGTAACGTCCCTGTGTTATCAGCACTGTTTCCAGCACAAATCCAAAACACAGTCTCATGCCAGCTCTTTTTTCTGTGAAGAAAATTAACTCTAATCCAGCCAAAACCAGCACAAACTCATTAAGGGTTTGCATTATTTTATTTTTTCTTGACTCTAGTTTCTTTAATCTTCAAATCTACATAAGAGTTATAGCTTGTAAAAAATTTGCATTATATTTAAAAAAGTATTTCTAACTAACTGAAACTGCAGCTGTTTTCAAATTACTTTTTAAAGGTCATTTGCAAGCTTTTCTGCAGTGACTAACTAAAAATAACAATGAATTCAGACCCACCAAACTCTTGACACATAATTATATCTTGACATTTAATCTTATCTCCTTAAAAATTATTCAGTATGTCTGTACATCTATCTATTTTTATTTCTGTTTATTCTTCTGTCACTGAATTGGGTCCAGACACAAAGCTGTTTATTCATAAGTATTATTTTTATCAGGTAGTTTTTCTGTACGGGCTTTAATGTTTTACATGATGAATGAAAAAAACATAATTTTGACAGGTAAAAATAATGTATCCTTTTGTTTTCTCTCCACTTACACATAGGGCATAATGCAAGATGTGCAATTACTTGTCATGCCTCAAGGATTTATTTCTCAGTGCCCGGATCTTAATCGCAGTAAGTCTATTAATTCTTACACCATAAAATGAAAGCTGTGCTTTTTACCTTCTTTCTGTCCTACAAGCTTTCTTGAAACCATGAATTTAAGTGTATTGTTTGTCAACTTTTGCATGATTGAACCTATTGTGAATTAATTTATTAACACATATTGTATTATTCCAGCATGCCCAACTTGTAATGACTTCCATGGACTTGTGCAGAAAATTATGGAACTGCAAGACATTTTAGCAAAAACATCAGCTAAGGTAATGTTTACTAGAACTCCAGTCAAAGGAGAAATGAGGACTGTCAGTCTTTATTTGCTGTATTTTTAGATTATTCATGCTTGTATGGGGTTGTACACATGGCTGTGTGCAGAACATCCCTGCATGGTATGTTTACATCTTTGTATACCTGTGCCTAATTTATTCATACAAATTCTCAGTTCAGAGAGCTTTCTCATGTTTTAATATTTTTATAGAATCATATATTTTAATAGTAAAGAGCATCCAAATCCCTGAGCGAGGAGCAAACTCTTCCTATAAGGCTAATAAATCAATAAACCTAGAATGGAATAGGTGACTGTGCTTGTAGTGCTTATTACAGCAAGACTTACCAAGACTTCAAGACCTGAGCTGCCAAAGGCACATTCAGACAAAATATATGCAAGACAGGGAACTAAGAATCCAAAGCAGGACTTCCTTCTTTCTTTCCTTTAGATTATTACACCAAAAGCATTCATGTCTGCTGGTGAAAGTAGACTACTCTGATTTTACATGTCAGTTCTTTGGATATCTGCAGGAATGCTGTTACCTAGTTGCTTTGATACACCAATGTTAAAAATGCCTTGTCTGAAGTGCAGAAAAAATTGCTAATGTTGGTTCTGTGCTTTACTTTTGTTTGGCCACTCTGTCTGCAAGTACTTTACATGGAGTAAGATTCTTGATCAGTTTGCACATACAAGGATGAGAAATCAGGAGCTGCACCCCTCTTGATCTGCACGTTTTGTTTTGTGACATCCCTGATGTCATGATGATAAGAAAGATGAAATGTATTGTGTCTTACTTCTCAGTTTCCATCTCTGAGTGACTGGTGGTTTAATCATGTTGTATTTAACAACAGTTGTTCTATTGTCTCTGGCTGTGTTTTCCTAAATGTATTCTCTCATTTGATGATGAGGGAGACAGTTTGAATTGTGTTTTCACTAATGTGGAAGCCTCTTAAAAATTTAAAACATTTTTGTGAACTGTAAATACAGTTGTCTCAAGCTGAGCAGAGGATGAACAAGTTGGATCAGTGCTACTGTGAGAGAACCTGCACAATGAAAGGCACAACCTACAGAGAGTTTGAATCCTGGACGGATGGCTGTAAGAACTGCACTTGCATGGTATGCCTATGGTTTGAGTGGAGAGTCAGGAACACCAGTGTTCCTCTGTTTTATTGAGGCAAATAGTGAGAACTTCCAGATGTATGCTAGGTACTAATAGCAAAGAACTTTAATATCTGTTCTAAATCTAGGGAATAGTATTAATAAGTGTTTTCCTGTATTTTTAGCTTTAGTAGCATGTGTAGCTCCTGTATTTATGTCACCATATGCAGGTGCTAGGCAATATACTTAGCTATCATGTTTTTCCCTTGCACTGAGTTGCAGTTTCTCTGGAATTCTAATTCCTTGCTTTTTGTCACTATAAACACAGCCCTTTTCTTAGCAAATGATTTAATAGATCCCTTGTGCCTGATTTCCTTTGGTTGCCTTTGGTTACATCTCAGCAAGTAATAAAAAGTAAAATGTCAGGGTCATATGCAAGCTTTGTTGTATTACAAATGAAAAATTGGTGGATGGAAGATTCCCAAAGGTATCACAGCTCCAGATGTGATTGCAGGTATCCTTTCAGGTACCAAACTAGGGCATCTGTGGTGTTGTCCACTCACATAAAACTCTTTCATTCCATTTGAACTCATTAAATGCTTAATCCAAAGGCCATTAGAAGCCAGTGAAAAAGATGTTGTCTGTACTGAACCTTAGATTGATTTGCTGCTACCTATAATTGGCTAAATGGGTCTCTGAAAGCTTAGTATTTTTTGACCTTTATATTTCTGGAGGGATATTCATTTTGCTTTTAGTGTTTTATGGTATAAAATCTGGCTGATAAATGTTTAAAATTCTTTGAATTTAGAGTTAAATTTATTACATTTTTTTTGTCTTGGATTTTTCTCACAGCTATAATACTGCTACCTTTTGGAAATATATTGTCTCTAACATAAAATCAGAAGGCAGAGTATTGTTCTCTGCAGTTGTCATTTCACAGTAATCTGTCAGGTTTTTTGCTGGTTGGCAGAATGTTTTGCCTCCAAATAGATTTGCCTCTAAAAAAACCTGATCATTATCATCTCAAAGAGCACATCATTCATGTTAAAAGATTGTATGTGTGACATTCTGAAGGTATGGTTTCTGTTCTTCTAGTTATTAAAAGACCCACGTTAAACTGCCTTTTTTGGATGTCGTTAGAAAGTTCACTGCAGTTAAAAATAGATTTTCAAGTTCCTGTGTTTGGGAACATCTCTGCTATTGCTAAATAAAACTACCAGTCAAGCACCTTTTATTCTCCTAGAACGGTACCGTGCAGTGCGAGGCTTTGATCTGCCCCCTTGCTGACTGCCCACTCAACTCTGCCCTGGCCTACGTGGATGGCAAGTGCTGCAAGGAGTGTCAGTGTAAGTTTTACTCTCGTGCCTCTTGCTAATGAGTGCTTTGAAATCTTAAATAATGTGAACCTGTCTGTAAATATGTCAGTGAAAGAACTGGTCATTAAGTACTTGGGTTGAGGAATCTGGGAACTTCGACTTCCTGAAGTGTTCTGGGAAACTGATAACCAGAGGGTTTTAATATTTCATGTGGGATATTTTGTTTCTTTTCAGCTACGTTATTTTTATTAAGCACAGAAATTTATTATCAAAATTTAAAAAGAAAAAAAAGGTTACTTATAAAGCTTTCTGCAGACTTCCATTATCTATGTTTTAGACCAAACTGCTAGAAATTCAAGAACAATTGCCTGGTGTTTGACCAGTGTCGCCAACACCTTTGTCACATGAAGAGTGTTCTACCAACCTTATGTTATTGAGCTTAGAAGTGGAGGTTCAGATTGATGATTCTTCTTCCTTAGTTAGGAGAAAAGAAAAGAAGAAACCAACAAAACCCAGACACCTAGAAATGTTATTTCACAAAAGGTCATAAAAAATTAAAGGAAAAATGGAAAAAGGTGGTTTAATATTGTCATTTAGGATTGGATACATGATTAACTTTAGGTTTTATAGTATTCTGGTTTTATTGCAAGTAGGGCCAGATAAGGGGAAATTCAGATTGATCCCTATCTAGATGGACTATATACAGTATTTCAGGTTGATTATGTATGTGTATTCCATATGAGATGGTTGGTTATTTCAGACTATGATAAAATCCATTCTTGAAATTGAGCATGAGATACACACACTTCTTTACTCTGTAAATGTTGAGATTTTTCTGTGTGGTTTCATCACTGTTCTACTGCTGTATAAAACTTCTTACAGAGTATTGAGAAATACATAACTGGTTAAAGTGACATGTTGTGAGATAAAACTCAGGAAGACGTTTTGTACTCCATTGATCTAGCTCCCACAGGAGTTTATTAATATTTAATTGTGTTAGAAGTTACACAAACCATCTCTTTTCATGAAACCTTATTAACTTACTCAAGCAGATTAATTCTAATTAAGAGGAAATAAGAATTCAAATACTTTTTTTAACCAGCTACATAGAATTTCCATGCATACTAGATGACTCAGGGTAATTGGGAATTCAGGAATGTGAGATGTGTGGCATTCAAGCCTCTATTTAAAGCTATTTGAATCTCTGACCACGTTGGTAGAATTTGAAAACCTGATCCTCTGAAGTAGGTTTTTGTAATGTTGAGTTAGGAATTCTCTATCCAGGTGTTAATGGGGAAGCACCCACATCATATGACTTCTTCCAAAGTTGTTTTTATTGGGAGTCCTGACAAAAGTTAAGAAATGTGAATGAGCATATGGACACTGACCTTGCCATAGGGCATTGATACTTTGAATTAAGATGCAGTTCTGGTACAGCACACTGATGTTTACTCTGATATTTCCTGTTTGATATTCTTAATATTATCAAAGTGTCTTAGCTTTCAATGTTGCTAAATTGATGCCAGAACATAATTCAATTTATAACTAACATGCACACATACTACTTTCTTGACAAACTACCAGAAAAATGAGATCAGAAAATACAAATAAAAATTGCTTTTGATTTTTTTTTCCTAATTTCATCTAGGTTATTTAAAGTGACTTTAAAATAAATCACACTATTTTTAAAGTGGCTAAATTCTGAGAACCAAAGGACAGAGAATGTGAATTGGAGTCTCATTGACAGGGTAGTGAATTCCAGTGAAAGAGTGGAAGTTAGAGGCAATGGAGTCTGCAAGACTACCACTTATTCTCCAGGCCAGTTTGGTGGAAATACAAAGTTTCTCTGAGTTCATATACATGTGTCAACTGTATTGTCTTGGTGTCTCTGGGTCAGAGTCTGAGCTGATTGAGATCAGGGTGCTTGTTGAACTCGGTTCTTGCTGGAGGGGTTCTGTCCATTTGGACAGGTTCTGAGAATAGCTTAATTGTTTTCAGTGCTCAGAACAACAGCAAGGGATGTAGCTTCTGACTAGAGAATATAGAGTGAACACAGATGGCTTATAATTGGGAAAACAGCTAATTAGGGGGTGTTGCTCATGGAGCCCTATCCTTGCTTTTAGAGAAGCAATCATAAGTGCTGAGAAAAAAAAATGATAACTGATAAACTGTTATTTAGATGGATTTAGTATTGTTTCAAGACAGGACATGTATAGATATTGATGTTTTCTTCCTGGTATTTATGTTACCTCATACCAGATGATGGGTTGTTTCTGCCAGACTGTTGAGTAGAAGTGCCCAGGCAGTGACAGCTGCTGGAGCCTTGTGGCTGTGTGTCTCACTCCCCCAGGGCTGAGTGCTTTCCACCACACTTCTTCCTTTCTTCTGCTGGTGTTAAAACAAAGCCACCAAAAATCAAAAGAGTGAGACTGGATTTAATGACAGCTAGCAGAGAAGAGTTAAGGGTACAGCTTAACTCCAGCTCTGTCAGTGACCAGCAAACAGGCTTTCTGGGATTTTTTTTTTTTGGTTGAGTTTTTTTTGCTTGTTTGTTTTGTTTTTTTTTACTCCTCAGTGCCTGAGGATGGAGTCATTCTGCATGGCTTTAGGCATGTAGAATTTGGGAATGCAATCTGAAGTGGCTTCAGTTATACTAATAGTTAAAATGGGGCAGGCAGAGTCCTGTGGCACTTGTGGCACTGAAGTCTCTTCCCCTTTCCCACACCCAGCAGACTATCTGCATCCAGATGGTTGACTGAGAATGGCCTCTGGTCAGGGATGTGCCCCCAGCCTGTGCCTGGCACTGCTTCAGAGCATCTTGGCTGGTACAGTCTGACCTGGTGCCATGGTGTGTGCTAACTCTCTGCCTGCAGGGAGAGTTGCACCCCGTCACCAAGCGTTCTCAAGCCTGCTGTCATTTGCTGTTTCATTTACCTGTTGTGTCTCATTTACTAGTTGTGGACATCACCAGTTTGGCTCTCTTGGTAACCAGCTGCAGAGACTGGCACCTCCAGAAGGCACTTGGTGCTGAAGGGGCTGGAGGGGATGGGATTAGTTGCCTCCTGGTGATTAGATCAACTTTTAGATAGCTGAAGTTGGGAGACTAATCTTACATCAGTTACTGTGATGCATGTCAGGTGTGTAAGATAGGAGTGTAAAGAACTGGATTTTTAAGCCTGCTTCTGGCATTAAATTAATTAAATTAATTAAATTAATTAAACTGTTACGCTAAGAGACTTGGCCACACTGCCAAATCCTAGCAATTTCAGACCAGTCCAGCATTTACATTTTGGACAGTGAAGCTTTGTTACAAATGTCCATGACATTTTCAAAACTTTGGAAATTTCAGCACAACTGACTCTTCACGTTTTTAATGTTTAAATTGTTAAGCATAAATGTTTAATGTTTAACAATTCAATCTTAAGTTAATTAAATTTTTAGTTCAGGGAAGAACACTTAGTAAGGAATGGTTTAGATATTTTTTTGTAAATCAGTATTGCTTTGACTTTGGTTCTCTTTGTGAGCCAAAAGAAAAAAGCCACAAAACAACAAAAACCCCAAACCCTGACCTTCTCTCCTAACTCCATACCTTTGTTTCAGGCCATTCAGACAACTTGTACTGTTTTGTCTTGTGTGAAGGTCGGTCGATGCTGGTAGCGTGAGGAGTGGCAATGAATGCAAATTATCTCTGTGTTTTCTATTAGCTGTAATGGGCTAAAAGAAGCAGCAATCTTCCAGGGCAGATGAATGGGCCAGTGTGTTGGATATATGTTTCAGCTGTGGACAATGTAAAATTCAGTCGAGCTACCATAGCATACATCTTAGTTCAGTGGGAGCTTCCTGTGGAGAGTTGTTTGGAGCTGGAAGGCAGAGACTACTTTTTTCTATGCTTAGTGCAATTTTAAAGAATTCTGAAAAGGTATGCACAAAAGATCATTAATTTTTTTCTCCTCTGCAGAGACAAATGCTTTGTGTGGTGATAGGCAGCGATACGAATTGTGGAGAGATTAAGCTTCCCTACTGACCCTATAAATATTGCTTTAGACCACAGCTTGGCTTAAGAACTACAAGGACAAGTTCATTTATTTTAAGTGAATTGTGGAAGGACTGCCAATGTCTTAGCAGCTGAGAGAATTGGTGCTTGGTCAGCAGATCTCATTATGGTAATGTTTTTATTAGTCAGTGTATCAACACCAAGGCATCACCTCCAAAAGCTGTATGCATTCTTTTTTAAATGGAACTAGTGTATTTCAAACAAACTAGCTGAGTTTTGTATTTATAAGACCAGAAGTGATATTTGTGCCATTATCTGGTGCAGTAATAATTCCCATCACCAAAGCCTGATTTCCATGAAGCAATTGCTCTCTTCTCATCACTCTCTTCCTCGGAGTGACTCTGCAGATATTTATTGGCCTAACAGCAAAGTATTTAAATCTATCCCAACAGGTTCCAGTAGAGGTTAAAATCTGAGCCACTATGCTCAAATCTGCAAGCAGTGATTTTTCTATCTACTCATTTGTTTGTTTTCTGAGACAGGGTATTTGATGGGTTTCTGGTGCATTGTAGCCAAATCTGCAGTCTAACACAAGTATTTTAAGCAGCCTTGAGAAGCATAGGGTTGTACTGGACCAGCTCACAGTTCTGGTGCTAGCAGGTGTGGAGACAGAGTGTATAAAGGGGTTCTGTAACTTGGGAAGGACTTTTTTAGCAAAATATTTAAAACACGAATATGGACATTGTAACATGCATGGGTTTTTGGTGCAGTGATCTTGCTATCTTGCAGAACATTTTAATTTTATGATTAAAATTAAAGGGATTTCCCCTCTTGATCTTCATAATTCACCCATTTTCCCCCCAAAGCTAAGCACTCTTCTGCAAACTCCAGCACTTGTAGCCTACTGACACAGGGAGAAGGAGCTGTGAAAGCCCATCTGCTTCTTTGCTCCAATAATTGACTCAGCGAGAGTGCAAAATTTTTATCTAGAAACTTAAGGAATATTGCCTAAACTTACTCTGAAATTCATAATTAATCCAGGTAGTTTGAAGCATTGTAGACTTAAGCCTGTGCTGTTTACCAAGTTCCATAGTTTTACAAAATTTCCACTTTTTCCTCTGGGCTTTCATCCTGTAGCCTTAGGTGACTTCCATCAGTAGCAAGGTGGGAGGGCAGCCCTGCCTTGTTCAGCCAAGTGCTGGAGAAGTTTCTGCATTCAGTGTGGCACAGAGAAGATGCTGCAGCTTGGAGAAGTGATTAGTCACTGACTGAGCAGGTCATCTTATCCTTGCAGTAAATCAGAAGAAGGGAAATGGAAGAGCATCTCTAACAGGCTGGGTGGAACATGGCATGAGTTTGAGGGCTGTGAGCGGCCAGCAGGCTCGGGGTGAGGAAGAAGAGGCAGTTTTTAGCAGTAAAACAATGATTTCTCATTTATCATAGTTCTTTAAAAAATGCACACTTTGGAATATAAAGGAAAAACAACATTCTGGTTAATACAAAAAAAAAATAGGTTTTGATTTTAAATACTCTTTTGTGGCTTTTTAAAGAACATAAGTGCAAATAGAGCATAAATTCCATTCTTCTGTGGTTTCTTTTTATTATGAAAATTCAGATAAATTAGCCTGCTTCAGAATAGTATTAAAAGATATCTTGAATATAGCTAGCACTGGATTGTTTCGTAGAGCTGTGTTATTTACTGTGATCTCCTACAGTCAGCATGCAGAACTTCTGAATGTTCTTTAGCAGAGTAGTGTCCATTCAGCCTCTACTCTCTGGATTTTCTGTGCTGAAATGACACACATCAGCCTTATTTTTCAGGCTTTTGAATTACATATAATGATAGAACCACTTTGGAATGACAAATAAAAGGCATTATATACCCACTTGTACTACTGAGATGAATTACATTGTACTTTACCAACTGTTTAAACTGTTTATTACTTCTTGTGGCTTCAAAAGAAAGTCTGTTCATATTAATTTAGAAATAGGACACAAATAATTTTTCTAATTAAATACTTCTATAAGAGGAGAAAGCATGTCCTTGAGCTCCTGTAGGTCTATAAAATCAGTGGAGATGTTTTAGATTTACAAAGCTGTAATAGAAAAGTATTCTTGATGCACCTGTCATTTGTGAATCCAGCATAGCTCCTACAATGTCAGTCTCACAAAAAGGCTGAGGTTGGAAGGGACCTCTGGAGGTCTCCTGGTCCAACCCTCCTGCTCAAGCAGGGCCATCTTGAGCAGGCTGCCCAGGAATGTGGCCAGATGGCTTTTGGATATCCACACAGATGGGGACTCCACAACCTCCCTGAGCAACCTGTGCCAGTGCTCAGTCACCCTCACAGAAACAAAGTATTTTCTTCAGTCCAAATGGATTTTTATGTGTTCAGACCTGTGCCCATTGCCTCTTGTCCTGCTACTGGGCACCACTGAGAGCAGCCTGTCTTTCTCTTCATTCCATCAGGAGTTTACACTTTAGGAAGATCTCCTCTGAGACTTCTCTGGGATGTGTGACATCTCAGGAAGCTGGGACACTCTAAGAATGTTTTGGGGCCTTTCCTGTGCTGAGCTCAATGCCAGCTGAAGACAATGGAAAGAATCCCCTTGGCTTTGGTAGTCAGGGCCAGTCTAACCCTTGACCCAAGTCTCTGCTTTATTTTCCATTGTAAAGCTATAGAAATTTTCAAACTACTCTGACACCCCAGCAGTATTTGGTTTATCTCTGTTAAATAGCCAATTACAGAATTGTTATTACTGAATAGCCAACTACAAAAATTGTTAGGGGATTTTTGCCGCTGAGCATCTAGTCTTGGGTGGCCTTTGTTCTTTGTAAGCTGGGCAGTATTCCTCATCAGAAGGAAAACAGGGAGTCTTTTGACTTGCAATTCCCCTCTGAGCAGGAAACCCATTCCTTGCATGTCTTTTGTTCTCCATAAATTAAAATATAGCTTACAGTAAATTGAAAAACAGCTTACAGTATTTGGACTTCTCAAAATATTTTGCTCCTATTTTGTTTCCACTTCCCCTTGTCCTTTGAATTTTGTTGTTTCTTGTTAGCAAAGGAGGACTGGGGAGTCAGTGCCTGTGCCTGTCTCAGACTTTTCTTGCCTCCAAGTGTGGCTTCCTCCTAGGTGAGTGGCCTTTTAGGTATTCTGGACCCAATGCATTATGGAGCTCCACTAGAAGACTCTAAATCTGGAGGCAATGTATGAGTATAGCAGAACGCCAGTTAATGGTAAAGTCATCTAGTTTTAGTCTTACTGTATGCCTGAGGAGTGAATACTAAAATAAAGTATGCTTAAGAAAATCCTTATTCATTAAAATACATTACGCTGGATATGTAGCAATCTGCACTAAAGAAGAAATTGGAAACATAATATTGGTAATTTTATTGGTAGAGAATTAAAAATATTTTTTTACATGGAGAATTTTGCTTTAGGCTATGCTCTGCTCTTCTTATAAACCATTTTGTTGAGGTTTTGTCTGAAAAGAGCTAATCTTTTCCATTCCTTTTTCATTATATTCTTACCAGGGAATTCATAAAATATAAAATACCTGCAGCATGTTATTATTTTAGTTTATTTCCAGTGCAAATAAAACATTAACATATGCTAGGTATGAATATATTTGCTTTCAGACAGCTGGGAGTGGACAGATTGGTGGTGTTTCAGCTTCTAATAAGCTGGTACCCTAACTTTAGTAATGTTGATTTCACCAGAATTTACTTAGGTAGCTATGAAATAGTAATTAAAAAACTCTGCTTCTATTTATAATTACAAAAGTCACCTAGGATATGTAAGCATTCACATACCTGTGTGTTGATTTCAATATGTTTGTTCTCAGCAGTGATGTGCTTATGTCACTCTATACATGTATCATTGGTCTGTGAGGTTCTTTTCTGTTTGATTTTTTTTTTTTTTTTTTTTGGTGGGGGGTCATGGTGGTTTTTGTTTTTTTTTTTTTTTCCTTTATTTTAGGGTTTTTTGTGGGGGAGTTGTTGAGGGTTGGTTTTTTTTTTTTTTTTTTTGTCCCATAACCAGAAGCACACTGCCAAATCAGCAGCTTGTAGCTGATGTTCTAGTTTTTGCCTGAACTTGTTATTCTGTAGATCTTGGAAACACCTATAGCATCAGTAGCAACCATCTTCAATGGGTATGTGCTGTGAAAAAAAGAGAAGTTTGCCTTAGCTGGAAACCTCAGAACTCCAAGTTTTGGACAAGGTCACAGAAACATAACAAGGTGGAAGCAGAGAGCACTGATGGAGTAAAGGCTCTGCAAAACCCAGCCAGCCAGCCAAATGAGATTCTTGGCTTGTACAATTTTGCAAAGACCAGTTTGCACTTGACATACTCTTGTTTAGAACAGGATTGCCACTTTGACAAGAATGGAAAGCTGGCCTAGGGGAGACACTTTTAGGAGGTATGGGAGTGTACTAGGAGGCATACATACAGTTTTTTGACAGTGCCTATGTCTGTGAGATAAAAAAAAATGAAAGGGTCGTGAAGGCTGACACTTGATAAATAAATTATTGGAAGAAAACCCACCACAAAACTGTCAATATTGTGGTCTTATTTCCCCTGGAAGGGGTGGTAAAATATGAATGAAGTTTGTTCAGTGAGATTAATATAAAATGATGTACACTGTTATCCTTTATTTGTCTTTTTGTGAAGATAATGATTTAAACCCATGGCTTTCAGTCTTTTGGACTGCAGAAGTTTGACATTTTTTCAGTGGAAATATGTAGTGAATTAAACCATCTACTGCTTGGTTTATTTCTCTTAACTACTGCTTGGAGATGTCTGAAGTGTGATGTATAGACCTCCAGGCTGTTATTGATCACTATTTCTGCATCTGTCAGCTCATAAAATATATTCAGCTTCAAATAATGGTCACTTAGTCCCATCTGAGACACAACTTTAAAATGAAAATCTTGTCTGATACTGTGTCAGACCTTTATCCTGCTTTCCTCATCTGTTGCCTCCAAAAGCATCATTGCAGTCCTCTTTATTTGAAGAGTTTCTGCAATTTGCCTTTGTCACTGTACCAGTCACAGGACTGTGTCTGTGGTGTTTCTGTAACTCTGTTCTGCCTCTCTGCCAATATAGAGGATTTTTACTAATTTTTGCCTTTTTGGGGGTTTTTATTTGTTACCAGTTTCCACTAAGAAGAAAGCCTTGTTCATTTGCTTGAGAGGGTGGTTGTCTGTCCTAAGCCTTTCTCTACAGGGTAGCTGACTAGTTTATTTTCACCTTCTACTTGTTGAAATTATTTGTATAAGTTTCTGATTGTAAATAAAAATTCTAGTCTTCCCCTTTTTGCTTTAAATTATTTTCACGTATAATTTTGACTGTTTTCCCGATCTCATTTTAATTTGTGACATTTGGTTAAAATCTCTTAACATTGTTTTACATCTAATGTATTTTTTCCTAACAGATTAAAAAATCGAATATATTATTAGGTTTGCTTTTTTTTCTGATGTCCAGTGTGTACATATATAGTAGTGTTAGAATTACAGTGACATTATTGTTTGATGTAATGAAGTGGTTCAGAGAACACCTGGTTTCAGTTGTAAGATTTTTTTTTTTTTCCCCTCCATCCTGAAATCAAAGCAAGTAAATATGCTTGACTCATCTGGAAAATTGGCACATAACCTGTTTTTTCTAGTAAGTGAGCATTTCAAATACTTTGAAATTAGGGAAGATGAGCAGGCATGCTTCTCTCTGTGTTGTTATTACTTTGACAAAGACATGTAAATCCAGGTATTATTTCCTAAAGATGTCTCTGCAGGTTATATTCATATTGACTAAAGCACAGTATTTCTCTCTAGGCAGATTTTATAGGCTTGTAAAGGGAGAGTTTGTTTTGTAGATGTTTTCATCATGCTTTATCTGGAAATCTTGTAGATCCTCAAGGCATCTAAAAGAGAAATCAAATCTGAGTATAGCATAGAAGAGAAATCAATCTTACATTGGGTTGCTGTGAATTTATCAGACAGACTTCTTAGTAGTAGTAGTTTATGACTTCAGGATGCTTAAAAGTTGTCCATGGTCTTCTGTGACTCTTTATGAGTAGAGGTGGTAGTACAGTGTAAGCCCATAACCACACGTTTTTCATTTTACTAATTTTGCAGTTTTCTCTTAGTGAGTTGTTGTGAAGAAACATGGGAATAAATGAATACATTTTGGAAGTAGAAAGCTAAAATAGACATATAAATTAATAAGGAAATCACATCCTTGGGGAATCACTGATTCTGTAAGTGCTAGTCACTTTTAAATACCCTCTTTTAAGAGCACAGGAGCAAGCAATTCCAAAATGTTGGAGGTCAAGCAGATGAGGCAGAAGGTCAGCTTGACTGAAAAGGGATCTTCTTTTGGATGGAGCTAAGGCAAAAAAGGAGGTGTATGCCCAGTGGAAGCCAAGTCAGGTGAAATGGGAGGAATGCAGAGATGTCAAAACTCAATTGGAGCCAAATACAGCTCCATATAGATAAAGAGATTTAATTGCACAGTGTGTGAAGTCTGGCTAATGTCTAGAAAGGTCCTCCTAAGGACAACAGGAGTATTAACAGATATGATTTTTTTTAATTATCAGTGACTGTAAAGCTTTCTTTCACTAATGTAGCTCCCCCCCACAAAAAAAAAAAAAAAAAAGAGTAATTACATTAACAGTTGCTATGAATTCCAGCTTAACTGTTTTTCTGTGATGAATAGGAGTATCAACAGATACATTTGGGGGAAATTAGCTGTGACATAGCAGAATCTGTGAACATCTGCTCCAGCTACTTTTAAATTTTTAATTATTTCAAATCCTGAACTGACTTTAGACATGAAGTATTGTATTGTTTAGGAATGCACAATGGATAATAGTAACTTCTAGGAGCCTTGCAAAATGGCAGGTTAGGTGTACATAGGTTTCTTTTAAAAGTTGTCTTTTGAAAATTTCCAAAACTATTGGTAATACCTGATTTTTTTTTAATGTTAGTTTTTAGTTAAATATTATTAGATAATGAATGTTGGGAGAGAGCATATAAAAAAATTTAGAAAGCCAATTCTTGTAACCAATTTTAATCAAGATTTCCAAAAATGTGTTTACACTGCTGTCTGTGTTAAAAATCTTTTGCTGAACTAATGCTAAGGACTTAGCTTAAGAATGTTAAATACAGTTATCTGGAGTGTTTGTGATTATGCCAGCTAATCCTGTCATTCTGGCTGAAGGGAGGGATGTTTTCATCATGCTTTATCTAGAAATCTTGTAGATCCTCCTCTGTAGATTGGCAGATTCCTTATGTGGGAACAGAAGTGGATGGAAGAAGAGTTGGGAGCATGTCACCCTGTCAGTTGCTGTACAGAGCTAGATGCAGGTCCTTTGAAAGAAGTGAGATCTAACAGCAGCAATGGATGTGGTGCTCCACTCCTGGGAATGTCTGAGCACATTAGCCTGGCCTGCTCCAAGACGGCAAACGTGAGTATTGCTGTAACAGCCAACTTCACCAGGGGCTGCCCTTCGCAGGAGAAGTGAAAGCACTTGGATCTGAGAGGAAAATAAATGCAATGAGATGGATGCCAGGCCACAGGGTGCTGTGTCTTCACTAGGGAGGTGTGTGCAGCAAAGTCACAGTGCAGAATTTCTAGCTAAAACATCTGTGGAAACTGTTCTGGACCAAGGAGATTCTGATTGAGAATGGAAGCATCTGTAGGGTCCCTGATAGTTGCTTAAATATGAGTGTAGTCTGTGAGTACTTAAATAATATGGCAAGCTTTGGTCAAAAACCTCCATGACTGTTGGAGGTAATTGTAAATTCTTGGAGCACAAGCTGTGTGGAGCCTTTGACTGGGGAGCAGGGAACATCACTTCTGAGTTTTTTTCACCCTCATAAATGCCAGCTTTACTATATGGTGGTGAAGCTTGTGGTTTTGTAGTTTGCATAGGATCTTTTTTAAGGCTGTCAGATGAAGCTGTCAAAATCTGGGAAAATGCTGCTGCGCAGAGGCACTTTACTGAACATGTTCACATGATTTGTGTCCACAAAGCTGCAGAAAGCTACCACCTCAGGAGTCACGTGCAAAAAATGTGTCTTTTAAAATTATGCATAATTGGTGCACTCTCTTTTTCTTCATGGCAAGTCTGGGCAAAATATCCTAATGAATACAATGCCTTATTTTATTTCCCTCTGCCACCTGTTTGAAGTCTCTGGGGAGCAGAGTAACAGTAACACCTTTTAAGCACAGCTGCAGGAGTAGGTGTGTATCTTCCCATCCACGTCATGTCCATGGATGGTTTTAACTTATGGCAATGGCAAGCACAAGCCTCTTTTTATGTAATAAATTAATGCTGATTGGTGATACCTGTTTAGCTCTCATAGATTTCAAAATACTGACTCAAAAGTGTGCAAGTCTTCAGCAGTTTTTCATTAATTTCATAAGTTCTCAATACTCAATCTGAATTAGTTAATTTGATTTGATCTTGCATATGAATGCCTGTGACTTGAGGCATTCTGATGGGTGTAGGAGTGAATTTAGTCATGTCTCGAAGTATAAGGTGCTCTAGGGAGGTGTCCAGCTTTCTAAACTCTATTTTTCTCTTAACAAAGTTTGCAGAAAATTATCTTTTACAACTAGCCCAGCAGTCCAGCTGAGAAAAGGTGGAACAAAACACAAATTTCCCTGTCAGCATTTGATAAAATATCTATTTGCACCTTCACTAAATGTAGCTATGTCACTGGTGTTGTGGATAGCTGACATAAGGATCTATCAGATAATGTCTAATCCCATCTTTATGGGGATTAAGCAGACCTGTAATATTTGCATTGGAGTTCTCTTGGTCTGTCAGACTCTTGTGCCATTTATAAACCTTTAATATAATTGTATTACAGTTGTAATTTAATTAATATTAATATCAATAATAACCCAAAATTAATAACCCAAAAGCTCTAAGGCTTTTGTCTAAGGTGTTTGATTTTTATAGTTTGACGTTTCACTGTGAAGGTTATTTGAGTATTGAATTGTCAACATAGTGAATTTGTCATAAAATGGATGGGGATTTTGCTCACATTAGGCATGCCCAAGTTTTTTTAAATACTATGTTCATAGTCCAAAATACTCTAGTTCTCTTTAACAAGCAGAATATGGTCCCTTGCACTAAAGCCAAAGTTTTGCATGTCATTTTGGCTGCTCTGTTTAGCCAAGCTAAAGTTGCAGTGTGAATAGCAGTAATGCCCTTTTTAAGGGAAGCTGACATCAAACCCATTGTCCAGATTGGATCTTTGCTTACCAAGAGATACCTCCATTTGTGCAATTACTGTCTGGCTATGATTGGCTGCAGCTTCTTTCCCAGACTCCAGCAGTGCACTTTAAAAGTTTTACTCATCTGATAGGTCTATTTGCCTCAGCTGAACTGCTGAAATAGAGGTTTTAGTCATGTTTTCACTGCTTTTTCAGTGCTCAGATTACCTGTTTAGTCTTTAAGGATGATTCGGGGAGCCCGTATTCCAGGATCAAGGTAAATTCTCTAGAAGATTTCTCAACAACACCACATAGGATGGATGGATGAATGATGTCATTTCCTGGTAGCAGTTGGAAGTATAGAAAACATGAGAGGTAGGGGAAGGAATTCAGGATTTCATATTGACTCCTTGCCAGTGTGACTAAACAGCCTGTTACTGTTGTTGAGGTGTCTCACACTGTAGACACTCTTACATGATTCTAAGACTAGTGTCAAACAATGACTTTGTGTTTTAAATGTAGTAGAAACATTTAGCTTTTCCAGCTAATGAGAAGTAAGACACAAATAGTAATTGGTTTCTTGTCATGATAAAATTTCAAATACAGTTTTCTTTTTTCAGCTGAGGAAGCAGAAGCAGATATATGCAGCTCTTAGCAGTGATTGACTGGAAAAATTTGCAATATATTTTTCAGCTTGAAATTTGGAATAATTTTGAATTGTTGAGGGAGATGGCATGAAATTAAGTCTGCAGCCTCACTGACTATAGTAACAGAGGAGTTTGTGCTTTCCAGAAAATGAGAAAAGAAGAAATAATGCCCAAATCCATGCAATGATAAATGACAAAGGTATGAGAGCCATGCCTAGTAATGATGTGGCTGTCAAGAGAAAGAAATTCAGGGAGGGTAACGATTATCTCTGTGTGTACTTCTAAGGATAAAGCCACACTGTGGTTTTGCACTATGTAAGCTTGCAAAGTAGGATTAATGGGACTTACACAATGCCTAGGCCTTCATCTCTGAGCCGTAGGAAATGTAATCAAAGAGATTCCAAGGAGGAGATAGGAAAACTAAGTGAATGAGGCAGGTTTGGAGGTTTTTCTGTGTGAGGTAATTTTGGGTGCGTTTCCTCCCTGACAACCAACCAATACAAGCGAACAAAAAATGAAGTAACACAGACTTAATCACCAGGGTTTAGGTTGTCCATTCATAATTACTGACTAATTTCACAAAGTTGCAAGTCCTATCTGCCACTGGTTGGGCAGTTGTGAATACAAGAAATTAAAATGGTTTGATAAGTTGACCAATGTGATAAACTTTCTTGGCTTTCCCTTGGTGATAAGTCTGAATCCAAACTAGCTGAGATACCACAGGGAAGTGTACGTGCATTCCTCAGGGGAAGGCATGCAAAGTCTAGACAGTGGAGGTGATAAATGCAGAAATGAGAAAATGTACTACTTGACATCCTGAGAACCCAGTGAACAGAAGACAGGAGTTCACTGGGTCATGGATTTTGCATGGATATTTAAAATAATACAAAAGGAAAGTGTCATTTGGAGGCCAGTGGGAAGAAGAACAGACTGTGGAAGAGAAGGGCTGGTTTAACACACTGTTGATAATACATTGAACAAACACAACAGCAAGTGGGCTCCTGAAAGATTCTTTTTGCTGGAAGGACATAGAGAAGATTCCATGTCATCACATTGTGTTAAATAATATTAAAGGATAGTTATGTTATTAACACAGCTGCATAAATGTAAGCGGACCTTGCTAATAACTTTTTTAGACCCTGTATGCAGATACTTACCAATGGAATATTTGATCACTTTCTGCATACAAATAGATGAAGAGTAGTCAAAATTCTAAGCAGGTTTTGTAGGCTTCCCGTTTCATCTTCTTAGAAACCTGTGCTTTGAACAATATATATTATTTTAGGTACTGGGGGAATGTGGAAATTTGATGGCAAGAGGAAATAGTTGATGTAATTCAGCTGTAGATGAAATCCTACGTAGGCAATAACTATCAAGATCTGGAACAGCTAATCATCAGGTAATGTCTTGACTGTGACTCAGCCTGTTGAATGAAAGGACTTAGGGAGATGAAGGATGATATGCTTCCCTAGAGAGATACCAATCACAAACTAATCAAAGTATCCTGGGAAGCATCTAGCCAAGTAGAAATTAAATCTTCACTGGACTTTTCCAATTACACAGTAC
This sequence comes from Phylloscopus whistleri, assembly GCA_017589585.1. Lineage (NCBI taxonomy): Eukaryota > Metazoa > Chordata > Aves > Passeriformes > Phylloscopidae > Phylloscopus > Phylloscopus whistleri. The sequence goes on from JADMLD010000290.1 coordinate 62,261, forward strand.
TAGTCCAGATGTTCATGTTGCTGAAACATCTTTATTTCTGAAGGAAAATGAAGACAGGAATCACCAGCATCATGGGATGTTTACTGACTGTGACAGTTGCTGTCAGGAGGCAGGAGGAACATTCTGTTCCACACTGCTTGGGATGTGGGTGCCAATGTCTTAGGATGAAAGGGTTGCAGAAAAAAGTTAGTAGATTTGTCTCTGTAGAAATCTTTCCATGTGTGCTTAATATGCACCTAACCAGACAATCTTGAAATTTTTAGAAGCCTTCAGGTAGCCTGATGCAGATCTGCCCTTTACTGTTTGTCAGGATGCCTCCTCAGTGGGCAGTGGAAGAGGAGTGGGCTGGCAAGAGAGCAGGAAAAAGAGGCACTTGTGGCAGCATTGGGAGAAGAAAAGACAGAGTGCACTGGCAAACTTACACCATCGCTAAATCCACTGGTGTCTGTCATGATAAGTAACCATGGAGTCAGTGTGCTGGTGTAGATGAAATGCCTGTGTTTTTTTGGCATGGTTGAGAAGAAAAAAAACAAGTGGTAGCGCTCCAGATTAGAGTTTCAGCACATGCCTTAGTTCTTGCTCCTTTGTTATGGAAGGAGCTGCCCAAATATGATGGAATCCTTCATGTTTTAGAGAACATGAGTAGGAAAGAAGTAATGGGTTGTATTACTGTTTGATGATTTTAAGAAGAAATACCCCTTCTGAATGTTGTCCATGAGAGCAGCAGTCCATTAGAATACACGCTTAAGCTTATGCTTAAATTGTTCAGTTTAACAGGTTTTCAATTCATTTTCAATTAATTGGTTTTAATTGGGCATTTATTGTTTTTTGGGTTTTCTCTCTTTGCTCAAACATAGTTTGGTCATTCTATATAGACAGCTCCCTGATATCTGGAGACATTATAACCTTGCTGACAAAGCCACAGCAACATGCTTGGATTGTTTATTTAGGGGAATTCAATGGATGAGATATAATTTTCTTAGCTGCATGATGGCCAAGTGTTGTGGTTGTGGAGGTGGGCATGTGAGCTCTACTTGAAATTTGTGGCACCCATGTGGGCTTGAATCATACACTCTGCTGCTGTGTTCTAACCTTTGAGAAACAATCTTTGGGTGCATGCAGATACATGGGAAAGGGTCAAGGGCCATCTGGGCGGAGCCATCTCTCACAGACCTAGAATTTCTAAGTTCCTCTTGTTTCTAAGACTTTATGGAGAAGAGCTGATTTTCTTGTTGAAAGCAAGTGTTTGTGATACTGTCACTGCATTAGAATGGTTTCATATGCAAAGACTTCCAAAACCTGTTGGTGAAATAAAAAAAAAAAAATAGCTTTATGATTTTACACTAGGCTGGATGTGTTCTTTTGATGGTTCTTCTGTGTATGTTATTTTCTGTGTTTCTTTGAAGAATCAGGTTTGTTGCCATTAATGAGGAGACTGGATTCAGTGAACTATGCTTTGAGGTCATTTATTGTTTTGCCTTTTTTTTGGTGGTTTTTTTTTTTGGTTTTTTTTTTTTTTTTTTTTTTGTTTGTGTTTTTTTTGTTTTTTTTTAAGATGCCTGGGTAGTCTCAACTCTTACGTTCAGAGTATTTTGGCTTCAGGAGCCTATTTCTTTCTAAGATGGAATGACAGTGATTTTGATGTCTTTTGCATTTTCTGTGAACAGTCATAGTCTGCCTGTTGAGAACCTGGGGATGTGTTAAGTTAACAGTTCATTGCCATTGTGTTATCCTCAGGCATTGCTGTACTGCATTTTTTCCTGTCACATGTAGTTGTTCTTAGAAACCTGAAATGCATGTGGCAATGGAAAGGGCTTAATATTTGAATATTTCATTTCAGTATCATGCACTGTAATGCATAGGAGGTGATATGTATGATGGGATAATTGTCTTGTCTTGCCTCGATTCAAGATCTGCTAGTCCCTGGTAAAGACTTATACAGAATTATTTCATATACTTGCTTCTAGAAGAGCTTGTTTTGGGGAGAGGAAAGAGACACAGTATTGAGCTTTCATGACTCTTTGTGAGTCACATACTCTGTGTGTAGTGGGTTGATCCTGTGTCCTGGTTTGGAAAGACAGGCCCTCCTCCCCCCAGAGTTACAAGAGATAAAGAACATCTCCCCAGCTGCTTTCAACAGATGAAATAGAATACACATTTTTGGTTCCATAACCCAGCACATCCTGGCTGGACTCCAGGCACCCTCCAAAGCCACTCTCTCACTCCCCTCACAGCTGTACAGGGAAGAGAAAATGTAACAAAGGATTAGTGAGTTAAGGACTGGGAGAGCACTTTGGATGTTTATATCACACAGATAATTTATATTTTGTAACATAATTATAAATAATATTTTTGAATTTCAAAAACCCCATTTTTATTGCTGTACCCATCACTTATTTTTCATCAGTTCTAAAACTTTACTTTTTACATGCTGATAAAGTAATAAGAAAAAGCTGCAAATTAAAAAAGAAAAGTAAAGTAGAAATGAAAATAAAAGGAGTAGTGCTAATTAATATAGGTAATTCAAAGTAAAAAATAAATAAAACAAGTCTCATACTTTTAGATATTTTTTTAATTGTCTACAAATTGCAGTCTATTTCAACAGAATAGATAAATCTCTCTGTGAAAGTATATTTGATTTGCATCTCCGAATCAATGATTAGCAAATTAGACCTCTAACATGTAATCTGGAACTTGAAAGTTGTAACCTACTCCTGTTATTTCACGATTATGCCTACTTGATGAGCCTTGACTGTGTCCTAAGCAACAGAGACAGACAGAGATTTTCTGTACCTAGCAGTTACATTACTCAGCCTTTATACTTTGCATAATGTAATTGCAGTAATGGATCCATTAAAAAAAAAAAAAAAAGGCAAGATGGTTTGCTGTGAAGATGTTTTATGTAAGTCTTAAATAGTGAATAGGAATGTTAGTGAGCAATCCAGTATGAGCTGTGCCAGCATGCTGTTGTAAAACCTAGTGCTGGCACCAAGGCCATGGTATGACAAACACCAGTCCTTCTGTCATTTGGTCACTGGAGACTTGATCCTGGTTTTGTTGGGGAATAAAAAAAAGACAGTCAGGAAAAGTCAAGAAAATTCATAATCTTTAATGTGCCTCAGCAGTAATGATAAGGAACTGGGATAATCAAGATACAAATCCATAGTGTTTAAATAACTGTGTGGGGTGATGAAACATCAAAGACTGTGATAACAAATAAACATGTGGCTTCAGTGCTCACCCTTTGTCATGCAACGTTCCTCTTCAAGGAACTAATTATGTATTAATGCCACTGGTACTGCTTTCACACCTCCATTTTCCTGTGCACCTCTTAGTTGTGTTGCAGGCAGTCACCTTTCTTGGTGTCACCTGAGGCACATCTCTTCTGCCATCTCACTAGCTATCTGTACTCCATATTGCTTCAACATCCTTCACCTTTCTACTTATGTGTGCTTTTTTGGGTACTTTGTGGGGTTTTTTTCTCCTCTAATTTTTTTTCTTATGATAACCAAGAGTCCTGGAGATGGTCTTAGAATATTCTTGCAGCTGAATCACTCTTTTCATTTTGAAATGTAACTCTCTTTAAGAAAATGTATCAATTCTATAAGCAGTGTGCCAACATGTTTATACAAAATCATTGTGTTGTGTTGTTCTGTTTTGTTTTTTCCCTCTGAAGCGGTGTGTGTATTTGAAGGCAGAACCTACTTTGAAGGACAAAGAGAAACCATCTATTCAAGCTCAGGGGACTGTGTTCTGTTTGAGTGCAAGGTAAGAATACTTTTGATGGAATAAAAAGTCTTGCATGTTAGAAATATCAAAGTCATGCTGAAAGAAACTTCTGAAATAGAGACAGGTGTACCTTAGGAAGTGATAGAAAAGGCATCTATTAGATCCTGTGTTTATTTTGTGTGAGTTCCACATCAAATTTTTGCAAATAAATTTACTTTGCGTAGCTGCAAGCTTTGATGATGCAGCCTGACAATCAAGCAGCATTCTTGCCTCCCTAGGTACCGTCCCCACCATCAGTAATGAAACAGCAGCAGATTACCTTATGTTTCCACCTGCAGTGTTATTGTCCAAAATTATGTGCTCAGATGAAAGAGATGCATGAATGTGATGGGGGCATGGTTTGGAATTCAGGGATCATTCTTAGAGGAAAAGCTAGGCAAAAGGAAGAAAAAGCTGGTACACCAGGTGTCTGGTACTTCTAGTGATGGGAATGGGGTAGGGTTGGGGTTTTTATTTGTAAACAGAATATACCTGATGCTGAGTCAGTCTTGCTCTGTTGCATGAATAGAGCTGCTCTTCAGGGCACAAATACACTTCAAGGGCAAAATATACCCCAGGGATGGCTGTGGGTTAAGAATTACACAAACTGCTGCAGTGAGTTGTGTGTTGTCTCTCCAGGGGAGGGATGGGGAAAAATCCTGTCTGGGTAGAGAGCTGCAGGCTGTGGGCTGGAGGTGAAAACCTGAACACGCATTTCTGGGGCAGAGAGAAAGAGGTGAGCAACTCCTCTCGCCACTGGTCCATCAGACCAGTTTCTGGAAATCTCAAACATTTTCATACACTTGTTAGAAAGTGTATCTTACAAAGAAGAACTGGGAACTCTTGTTTAACTGCTGTTGATTTTAATCTTTATGAGCTTAATTCCTGCAGAAGGGGCTTTGAAACTCTTTGGAGAATGGCAAGGAGAAAAATAATTTTGGATTCAGCTTTGGGCTTTTTAGGGCTATGAGCCTGTATTTTCAACATGGCACGCAGGACATGAATTCTATGATTAGTCAATGGATATAATTAACAACGATCAAAAGTTATGTGATGTTGCCTTGTGTTCCTTGCAGCTGGCAATTGTGATACTGTATGAAAAAAAAAGCCTCTGTTGGCTGGGCTAGTCTGTGTTTTGTTGATTTGACTCTGGTAGGCTGCCTCACTGTCTTGGTAGAAGTAGTAAGCAGCAACTTTGGCTGATTGAAATGTTGCTTTTTCAAGGACTGAAGTACACACAGTTTCTGCTGAACAACATCATGAATGGCAATTCAGAGGTTAAAATCCATATACTGTAAAGTTTGCTAGTCAGTTAGGAATTCATAGATGGGCATTATTTTATTACTACTAGAGTTCTCATAAAGGGATATAATTAATGACTTCAAGTCAAGAGGTATTAATAGGAATGGCACAAGTACTGGTTTCGTGCTTGAAGGTTTATAATGATGATACCAAGGCAATGTATGGAATTTTTTCATTTTGTCTGGATGTAATTAAAAGCATCATGTTTTGTTTTTATTAGCTGCTGCATTTGGGCATGCTATAGGCAGGCACTTCTCTGTTTGAATATTATAAATAAGTGAATGAAAAATTATCTTCCAAATTAGAATTTATAAAAGATTAAAATAAAATCCAGACTACCTTAATGGATGTTATTTCTATCAAAGGTTAATTTAGCTTATGGGATTGCTGGGTTTTGTTTGTTCTGGTTTGCTTTATTGTATTATAAGATTAGGGCTTGTTCCTCTGTCAAGATTGTTTTAAAGTAAAGGTTGAGCAGTAATTTTGATATTGGTTGTTGTGTACATGTTCATCTTATTTCATTCTTAAAGAGGATTTAAAATTAAATGCTAGACTAATAATAATAATAATAGTATACATATACATGAAATGGCAAATGCATTGTTTGAAATGCTTTTCTTGCATGCAGAAATGCAGGGTCCTGAGTTCATTGTGATCTTATTTTAACCACATTGCTTGTTTTATGGCAGATGCCTCTGAGGAATGTGCTGCTGTTTGCCTTGTTTCTTTCTTTGCCCTATGATGAGTAGAGCACTTCAAGATGCATTATTTATGGCCTAAGGGAGCCTAAAGGTGCTGCACCCAGGGTAGCCAGGTTGCTGAGGCAAGCCTTTTGTGTGGCCATACTGCAGTGATTTCATGTGACCTGCACTGAGTGCCTGAAGATGCTTAGGTACCATCTTGTGGTACTGTACACTTCCAGATGTCTGATCCAAACTCAGCTGAGAAGCCCTCTCTTTCCTAATAGGGACTCAGTGCCAGTTTCTTTCAGTGTTACTGCCACAGCAGTGAGATCAGAGATGCTCAAGTTCTATTTTACTTCCTGTATATATAACAAGCTTCTTTAGAGTATTCATTATGGGGACCCTTGACTCTAGAATCCTCTGCCTCAGTTTTTGAGAAATAATTGTAACTCTATCAGGCATAATGCTAAGAGAAACTTCTGAGGCAAGTTACTTGACAGCTAGGATAAGAGAAGAATGAGAGTTGTTGCCACACTTCTGCTTGCTTGAAAAGGTTTGAGTATAGGAGAGTACCTGATAGCTTTTATTGTGCTATGTTGTTCTCTCAAATGTTTTTTGAAGGTACCTGGATTTTGGCCTAGGTATGGGATTTTTGTACATTATAATGCTGAAACTCCACTAAAGTTATAACTTCCTTTATTTGCTATCTCACAGTGTTAATCAATTACCTCAATTTAACAGGACCACAAAATGCAGCGAATTCCGAAAGACAGCTGTGCAGCTTTGAACTGCCCAGAATCTCAACAGATCCCCTTATCCCACAGTTGCTGCAAAGTCTGTAAAGGTAAGATAATAGCAGGATATATATAAGCTCAGTGTAATTTTTCATACTTACTACAAATTACAAATAGATTACAAATTATTACAAATAGACTTCTTTTTTTTTCTGTTAATTTTGAATAGGACACTCTTATGCATGTGATCACTGTAGATTTTGGGAAGCTGTATAGGTAGCAACTGCACTGTGACATCTGGAAATTGTTTGTAAAATGTTTAGTAATGTGAGTTGTGTGAAACAAGCTTTTGTGTTTTTATTCCAGCCAAAATTGGGTGGAAAGTCCAAGAAATCATATATATAATTAGGGATTTTTCTACCCTTCACCCACTCCAGTGTCCAAATTAAATAGTCTGGAGAAGTATTCATGTTTGCCAGCATCTTTCTGGGGTGCTTTGAGATACCTCTTTCAGAGAACTGTTTGTGCTATGCAGTTGTTCAAGTACTTGGGTAACTTGTTCACCTTTGCGTACTACACCCAGTCTGATCCTTACCAAAAGGGAGAGATGTAGGAGGTGCTCTGAGTCCTTGGCCCACCCTTTTGATCTGGACTAACACTGGCATATCTTCAAAGCTATTAGCATTTGCATCTTCAAGTGGCTACATCTATTTCTTCTATAGCTAAATAAGATAAATTGATACCTGGCATGAAGGAATGTGTTAGGCTCTTGGACTGATTTTAGGTATACAGAAGTGGAGATTGCAGCTATGGATAACTCTGTGCTACTCAGCACAAACATGAAGGATATGATTAATGACATCAAGCAAAGGGGTAAGAAAGTAGAAGAAAAGAGCTTAAGAGAGGACAGGTCTTCAAGTCTGTCACAGTCCAAAAGGGTTTTTAATGATAATTTTCTATAAAATCTTCAGTAGCTTAGAGAAAAGGATTCTATGTTTCTTGTGCCTGGTATAGTGAGAAAATTTTAATATATCCCTAACTATGCTAGCTTGGCTTCTCATGAGGTGAGGAGCTTATTCTTTAAACAAGAAGCTGGTGTAGGCTATTATTCAGCAGCATGTATTTTGTTTATTAATACAGCTGCTATATGAATGTTGAGAATCTTAATCAGTATGAAAGCCCTCATGCATTCTCGATGACATGTATATTCCTAGTTAGTGTCAAAATCTGATACAATCCAATACAAGCCAGGAAATCCAGAAATAAGCCTCTTGCTCTTCCATGAACTCAGGATTCAATGAGGAGGGCAGCAAAAAGGCAAAAAGTAGATGTTGCCATGGCCAGAGGTTGTTCTTGATGCACACACTTCTGCTGTCATCAGGGAGTATTGGAGACCCTCTAGCACAGTGAAAGTGTAGAATATTTTGCTCCTTAATGTCCTATGTTAGATGCCATCACTGTGGTAGCTGTGGTGAATGCTAATATCTAAGTAACATTACCTTTAGGTTAGAGAAACAACCCACAGCAGGAGGAAGAAAAACAATAGCCTGTCCTATCACAGTAGGTCTGTGATGTTTCTATCATAGCCATGTTGCTGGGTCTCTACTAAAACATTTTGTCTTTATGGGATCTTCTGCTTCCTTGTCTTTTGCTTCATTCCTGTTGCTTCACACTGTTCCTGAGCTGTGCAAGTGCAAAAGACTTCTTTGACCTGACCTCCAAGCATCTCTGCTGCCACTGCCCTTGTTTAACTAAGCTTATGTGAGGTTAGGGCTAGAAGCTCTGTCACAGCAAAATATGAAGCAGAAACCAGGTGGAATGATAAAACTAATAATCTTTACTGCCCAAAAATACTTTTTTTGCTGTTTTGCAAGAGGCTTGTGTTGCAGCCTGATGCCAGCTTGCATTCTGGAGCTGTTGCTGTTACACCAGTCCTGGTCCCCCGAGCCTGGCCCACATTCCCAAGGTCTCCTGTGGTTTTGAGAGAAGAAAGTAATTATTGGAAAACACTACTGCTGCCTGATCAATTAATGCTTCAGTGAAAGAAGGAAACTTGAAACAAATAAAATTAACAAGAAGCAGGGAAGGAGACAAGCACCACACTTTTATGTACAGATCTGGAAAATGTGGAAGCTTCCAGTCGGTTTGTAGAACCAGCTAATGTTGGTCAACAACATTTAATCATTAAATTTCATGAAAGCAAACAGAAGAAATTTAAAAAGAAACCTACTGAGTTGAAAGGTTTAATCTAAATTTTCCAGCCTGGAAAAGAACTTCATAGTCTTAAAAATTATAATTAAGGTGCACTGGAAAATGGCCACACTCAGGAAAAATGGAAAAGAAAAATAAAGAAATTAGGAAATAGGGATGACTAACAGGTGAGATTTAAAAATAAAATTCTCTGCAATGGAAAGAATGATGCAATAAGGGAAGAGTATTCAGATAGTGGAGCAAGGGAAGAGATAAGGGGAGAATAAAGCAAAACAAGTCAATGTTAATCAAAGACTTGAGGTTAAATATAGAAGGATTTTTTAAATACACCTACGAACTAAAAAATGCTAAAAGTAATATCACTAGTAAATGAGATGCTGAGTGTCTAAGCTGTTAAGCTCTTTTATAAATGTGCAAACAAACAAACTAAAAAAAGAAAATGACAAGAACGATATAATTAAGACATGTCCTGTAAAAGTAATTAACAATGACAAGGAGACAGTAAGGGGATTTAAGCAAGCCTCCTATCCAGCTGCCACAGATCAGTGCTATAACCTGAAGTAGAATTGAAGACCTAGAGACAGTCTGTTCTGGTGGCCTTTACTACCCCTCTCATCCATTTCATGCTTGGTGCAATTTATTTTTCTGTATCTCACAGACAATAGAAAGGTATTCTTTGACCTAACTGAGAAAAAAGATAGGGCTGTCTTTGACAGGTATGTTTTGTAATCCCTGGATTCTTTTTAACCCTCAATCATGCTTGTTTCTGTGCAGGCCATGACTTTTGCACTGAAGGACATAACTGCATGGAGCACTCTGTCTGCCGGAACCTGGAGGACAGAGCTGTCTGCAGCTGCCGCGATGGCTTCCGAGCCCTTCGGGAGGACAACGCCTACTGCGAAGGTGATGTGCCCTGTGCACAGGCTGGGCACTTCTGGATCAATTACTGTGGCATCAGTGTATTAATTCATAAGCTGTCAAAGGGATGGACGTGTTCTATACAGTGAATTAGATGTGCAGCGTGTTGATCAACTAAAATAACCTCTCCAATTCAGTTCTTTAAAAGAAAATAAAAACGTGATCGGCGTGGAGGGGGCTAGTTAATATGGCTGAGGTCTTGAATTAGAAACATGCTTCCATAGGAAAAATATCCTTTTTTTCATGGTATTCAGCTACTTAGGCAATCCAAATTCAACCATTTGAAAAACATATTAGTGTAACATTTAGTTTCTCTTTTCAGTGCTGCATGTTCCTATTCTCTCTCCCCAGGAAGTAAGAAATGCTATAGACTAGATTCCAGTATTGTTAATCACACTGAGTAAAGATTCGTTATTTGAGTTGCTGTATTGGTATCAGGGAGCAACAAGCTACTTAATCAGAAGAGAATCATCTATACAGTCTGGCATCATCGGGTGAAAGGAACCCATCCCCACTCCAGCAGTGAAAACCAAAGTCCTCTGCACAGTCTCTCAGTGTTTGTGCTAACTGTTGCTCTGCCTCATGAAAACCCTGATTCTGTAAACACACAATACCAGTGTGCTGTCAGGCCATTCTTAGCATAAAGCTTAAGTGTTGGCAGCAGGATGGGCTTTGACTAATAAGCAGTTTTGTTCAGATTAAATTGAAAGTCAAGTATCTGTGAGTAGGTGTAGTTTAAGGTACTCTGCAGTCCCACCTAATACCTGCATTATTCTCTGGTGATGCACAATAAATGGGATAAATCGAGGCCTTTTAAGATTGTTCCTTTGGCTGAACTCTGCCAGAGTTAATGCCTGCTGCTTGCTTGAGTTAGTAGCTGCATTAACGTCAGTGGGAATGCTCATCTGTAGACCTACATTTGAGAATTTGTGGCTGTTTTCAGGAAAGGAGCATATAATTAATTCAGCTTTATATACATCTCTACTTAATTTTTATGGTAAGCCTTCTGATGTAAGCCAGTTTTGAGAAGCAGAACTAAAAATCTCACAGAAACAAATCCCTTGCCCCTCATCATGTTCCAGGAGGTATCTGACATCAGGACCTGCTGTGTAACTTGTAGCATCAACCCCTTTTTATCCCATAGTCCCTGGAGACTGCTGTGGCTTACGCTGTGGATCTGTGTTTCTGGGAACTCATCAGCCATTCCCTGTTTGAGGGAGTCACTGGAGCAGTGGAGTTATGGTGAATTTAGGGGCTTTAAGAGGTTTTCTTTCCTGCAGCTCTATTGTCACTCTGCTGAATGAAAGCAAAAAAACAAATTACACTTTCTTAGTGATCTCCATGTCTCTCACATTAGAGTCTGTTGCTTTGTGTGTAACTTGCCAGGCATGCCATAAGCAAAAAAAAAAAAAAAAAAAAAAGAAAAGCAACTATCAGCATTGAGGGTGAAATGTTTGATGAGGGCACAGTAGATTATCATATGTGAGGCTGATGCATTCTTATTATAAGAGGATTTACCAGTTTGTGCAGTACCTGATTTCAATGTGTTGATTTTTTGAGATTTCTTGGCCCAATTGTTTCTGTATGGGCAAATAACATTGGTTCTGGGTGGTAATTATGAATCTGCTTAACTTCTTTCACAGAACATGTGTAAGTGAGTAAAAGATTGGGACATGTTATGTACATAAAAATATTAATTCTACTTTTTACATTTGAAGGCATTAAATTGTCACTGATCCAGGAACACTTGCTCATGTTGAAGGTAATGGGAGTGACTTACTCTATGAAGCTGTGCCCACATGAGTGAAGCTCAGGAGGTTGGGTCACTTCCCAAGAGGTTCTCCCTGCCAGAGGTGAAGCTGCAAAGCCCAGCTTTGCTGCTGGTTCCCTGCTGTAGCTGTGGTGCTGGCACCACACTTGAGCTGTGCACAGTTGGTACACGGGTCCAGATCTGGCCTTGACTATCCATCCCTGACTGTCAGGGTTATGTGCTGGAAGGATGGGAGATAAGGCTACAAAATAAAAAAAGGGACAGGGGACTGAAATACCCCTGTTTCTTCAGAGTTGTGCTTTTATTACTGTATCCCTTCAATGTTCAAATGTCTCTTTGAGCAGAGGATTTTATTTCTGGAAAGAGACTCTTTATATACTAAACTAACAAACAGCAAAAGGCACAGTAGCAGTAATGTAACACCAAGTCTTTTCAGAGTCCTGTGCCTCATCTTGAAAGGCTGAAATGGTCCCAGCCTCCCTTTCTCAGTGGATGCCCTTACTTCATTCTGCTATTATTCTATCTTTAATTACAAGCAATGCCAGGTACAGAAATGCCAAGTTAACACAAAGCCTTTCAGAGAAGGCTTTTTGTAATGGCTGGAGCCATAGATATGAGAGCTGTTTCTGTGTTTGCACTGCATGAACTTAGATATACTGCAAAATTGGATGTCATTGGCTCTGTGTTAGAGCCAAGTTTCACTAAATACAATCCTGATTTGTGCTCCAGCACTATCAAAATTGAAAGAATAAACAGAAGTAATGATACCCCTGTTTGCAGAACTTCTCCTTAAGGAGAAAAACAAAAACTCTTAAAGCTGTTTTCAGTGTGGGTCTGGAAAAGCTGCATAAATTTTATCTGAATGATGGAAGAGCTTGGCTTCTGTCCTAGAATGAACCAGTGCTTTTCCAAAGCTGTGATGTCTCTAGACACTTTTATTGTGGATAACTTACTGTTATATTATAATAATATTTGTTAATATTTACATCAATAACCATTAACATTTGTTAATATTACATTTAGCTTTCCCTCAGCATACTGTGTAAAGCAATACTTAAAAAATTGGTATTTCTTAATTTACTGTGAATTTCTTAATTTACAGCATTATTTGGAATAATGCTGGAAGCCTTATTCCAAATACTTTTAAATCTATTTTCTGCCTCAGGCTATTATTTGAGTTTAGTTTGAGATACTTTGTATATGGATTATGTTGGGCTGCCCAGGTGTAGGTGCTTTTAATACCTAACATAAACAGCTTACTAAAACAGGTGTTCTGGTGAAGTGTAATTAGTTTTTCCCAAAGCCACATCTGCAGTACTCTCAAATTGAAGACTGCCCTCTGGAATGTTTCACTGAGTGTTCAATACCCGCAGCTTTTATGATGGTGGAGTTATGCTGAAAAAGCTTTTCAGGATAAAGGTTGTGACTCTTGGCTATCAAGCTAATCTGATGCATCTAGAGGAGCATATTTCAACTATCTGTGCAAAATCTGATTTCAGTTTAGAAGTACTGCCAAGGATTGCTGATTAAATAGAGAGCAGAGGAAGCTCAAGAAAGAAGATAGGAGAATACAGTAGCAGAGACCAAGACAGAACATGACCTGAGAAAACTGTGTTGTTTACTTCTTTATCAGGAGGATTTTGCCTGATGCAGAAGCTATTTTACATCACATATCTAGCTTGGCTGTAATAGAGTTAAATTTCTTTGTAGCAGCCTGTGTGGTGTTGTGGTTTAGGTTTGTGATGTCATCCTCAGCAGTAAAAGCAGGAGTGTGGCTGTTTCTCAGAGACTGGTTTGGCATCAGTCTGCTGGTGGTAGCTGGAGAGTGGTTACCTTTGAAACCTTTTTCTTCCTATCCCCTTTCACTTACTAAATGGTCTTTATATCAACTCATGAATTTTTTTCACCCTTTCACTGCTTTTGTTAACCCCTCCATCCCATTTAAGGGTTGAGCTGGGTTACGGTCAGCCCTCTACACATCACAAATTTATGTTATGGGTGTGTGGACCATAATGTGTTGTTTTTTTTTTTTAATATTTGGCAATTTAGTTGTACTATTTACACAGTATACAATATAGTTAACTTAAAACAATTTTTTGTGAAACAATTTTCTATTTATATTCTAATTTATTCTTTTTCCTCAGTAACTCTTCTGGTTTCTCTGCTGTTGTCATGTTTGTCCCAGTTTCATGTGTAGCAGATGAAATTAGACCAAAGACTGAATGACTTTGTCTGGATTTGAGAATTACATCAGCTTCACTGATGATTCTCCCTTGAGGGGAGAAGGTTTTCAGTTGAGAAATCTGCTTTTGAATAAGCTGGCTTGAGTTGAATCATTGTCAGTGGAGGGAGGTAAGCAGTCTTAGAGGAAAAATTGCCTCTTTCCAGAGATTTCTGGAGCATGTCAGAAATTACACTTGTTTAGACCTTATCAGGTGTCCCTTAGCACACATTATATGTTATTATTCTGTTTGGAAGGATTTACTAATTTATCCCTGTGTATACTTAAAAATGCTAATGCATTATTTAACCCTCTTCTCCAACAGTATGAATGTTGCACTTTTTCACATACCTAATTTGTACAATCTGTTGTTAATCTTCTGGTTAATTTTGTTGGTTTGAACCACTAGTTTACAAAAATAAAGTACATTTTCAAAATTAATCTGACTTCCACGGATTGTAGTGAAGAGAAGAAATCTTACAAAGAATAAATTGTTATAATCAAATTGCAATGGGATACGTGTAGCATCGTATTGGTAAGTACAGTTAACAACAACAAATTTTTTTCTTAATTTAAGTGTAATATTGGGAGAGTGTAAGTAAGTGACTTCCATAATGGAGATAAACCTCAGAGTATTAGAATATATTCTATTAAGTCCTCTGGGTCTTTAATAGACAGCGTTACTCTCTTCATGGTATGCACCATTTTTTTTAAGGGTCCTTCTTAAAAGCTCTACACTACTGTCAGCTTTGTGAACCTGGGAAGGCTACTCACACTTCCCTCTCCAAGTAAAAAGTATTTTTTGGAAGTGCAAAGTGTCAGTAGTATCACATATATCTGGAATACATGGAATAAGGATTTCCATCTCCATCAGCTGGCAGTGTTTGAGTCAGTACCTAGTCATTTGGAGTTGGGTTGGGAAACCAATCAAGCAGAAAGAAAAACTTTCACTCCAGGAGGGCAGATTTCTATTTCTAAATTTCTATTAAAAACTAATCAAATAATATTAATATTAAACTGAAATATTAATATTAAATGGTATTAATATATTATCAATTATTAATTTTTTTCTCATAAAAGCACTAAGTGCCATCTTATTTCCATCATTATGTTAGTGAGAAATCTTAATATGAAGAATTAGAAAAGCAGTTTTAATGTGTCAGTGTGCTGGAGCAGGACCAATCCTTCTTGTCTGCCATAGCTTAATTGAGGAAAATAAGGAAGTTTATCCCTAACTTAAAGTGCACAAGCAGTATTCCTGACACCAGTTCATAAATTGTAGTTTATGCTGAGGTACAGATTGTGCCAGCACTTGTAGCAGTGGGATAGTTTCTATGTGTACAGATTGTAGGATGTGATTCAGTGTTACTTGATTTTATTTACTTCTACATTAATTATGTTTGGGATGATTCTATCATCCAGCCATAGCCAGGACTGAAAATGATGTTACTACAATGAAGAAAAAAACAAACCTCTGAAAGTAATCATATGAAGGAAACTTCTTGAAAACTTTTAAACTTTGCTACTAGTATTTGGTAAGGAGAGGTTTTATTGCACTGAGAGCAACCCTTTTCCACTAGCAATAAAAAACATGATGTAATTTGTCTTCAGATGAGAAATTAAGGTGAAAGTTTCTGTACAAACTAAGTAGACCTGCAAGCAAAAGAGAAAAGAAAATAAAGCCTTAATTTTGTTCTTATTTGGTCCAGTTTTCGCTGTTAGCTGGGAGGTGACTACTGAAGAAGTTAGGTGCTTTCACTGTGTGAAAAGTACCCACAGCCAAATGGTTGGGTTTCTTTTGTAACTTTTAAAACCTCAGTCTAAAAGTGCAACACATCT
The DNA here is from genome assembly GCA_017589585.1 of Phylloscopus whistleri. Classification (NCBI taxonomy): domain Eukaryota; kingdom Metazoa; phylum Chordata; class Aves; order Passeriformes; family Phylloscopidae; genus Phylloscopus; species Phylloscopus whistleri. The sequence goes on from JADMLD010000290.1 coordinate 77,708, forward strand.
GAACAACGCACAAGGCTGGACTCCCAAGAGCTGTAACAAAGACACAGAAACGCCTTGCCTTAAGGCAAACCAAATTTAAAATAAATATCCTTGCATGAGGAGTGCAGAGCAATAGCAGCCACAGTGTTTGTATCTGCCATGGTACTTGTAACTAGATCAGCACAGTGAGTGGTGATATCAGCATTTTCCTGTAAAAGAGGCAGTAATCTGCCAGGCAGCTGGCAGGAATGTGCTGCATGCTTTACACCCAAATGTAGTCTAACCCACACATGGGGGCCTTACCACTGCTTGCAGGTACTGTCTCTACTGTCTTCCAGTAGGGAGTTTTAAAATACATTGCTGCAGTACAATCTGTGCTGTGTCTTCCTGAGAAGAATCCAGTAGATACTTGTAGTCTCTGTATAAAAAATATCAATGCTCCTTATTACCCTTTTAAAATTGGGGAAAGCAAAAACATGATGAGTGGCAAGTATTTGAAATTCTTCACACTCACAGTTCAAAATGATGAGAAGTTGTCATACTTAAATAAGAAAAGAAAAATATTATTTTGCAATTCAGATTTAAAGACCTATTTCTAAGTGCAGTGCTGAAAGGGGTTGGATCATGAGCTGGAGTGCCAGTAAGTTGTTCTGGTTTTCAGAATTGACTAATTAGTCATATACAACATCCTTTTATTCTTAGTATGCAACTGTATCAGACTAGTTATTTGGAGCCTAAGGAAAGGCCTCCAGGATGCTTTCATGTCTGACAAATAACTATATATAATTACTTGTTTCATCATGTATACAGTATTATATGAATGAATTATAAGATATTAATTAGTAAGAGGATGCAGTTTGCCAAGTAAAATATTCCATGATGGCAGACAAGGTTTGTTTTCAAAATGTTCCTGTGATATGTACTTTTAAAGCTATATAATGTGTGTGGAGTCCAGTGATGTTTTCACAAGACTGAAATAAAAATTTCAGTTTCTTCCAAGAGTCTCACATTGACGAGTAGCTCTTGAACAATATCTCTCTACTGCATGTTTTAACAAGGACAGTTTTATCTCAACAGTCTGTCTTCCTTTCCAAAAACTGGGGCAAGTTGAAATAAAAACAACTCTTTGTACTGTTAAAAAATGATATTTCTGAAATGCTCTAATGTTTTATTGTGTCCTTGCAAAGCTATATAGAACTTCTGTCAAGGAATGTAGACCTTGAGTGACTTTGCTCTTATTTCAAGTATTTTTTGTCCTGATGGCCTCCTCACAGGCTGCAGGAGATGGACAGAGAAATCATGAACTTAAGCAGAGACCAGAGATTTACAATAGCATGAAGGGAAAAGCACCAAGATGTGTACAATATGTATGTGTTACCTGTGCAGTTTAATTATGGGCTAGGAAAGAACATGCCCTGTGTGAAGAACCAACAGATTTTATTTTTAGTCTAATTAACGCTTTATCAGTCTAGTCAAGGTATAACAACATCTTATTAGTTTACTTACAGGACTGCTAACTAATGCTTATAATCCAACTCACCCAGTTTCTTTACAGGTCTGTTAATAATTCAGTAAAAATCAATATACACTAGTGTAACTGCCCAGTTCTTCTTATCCTCCCTGTGCATTGCTACATCAGTTCTTAGCGACCCAATTCTTTTTTGGGACCAGCATGGTGGGGATAATGGAAGGTTATTTTACTCTTTCTTCTTGGTCTTTGTGTTTGCCTGAGGTAACTTTTGTATGCTTTAACTCACTATGGGGGTTATGTTCTTATAGTTGATTCACAGGGCTACATTCTGATTCCTTAGGTTGAAGTGCTTTTCTCTTTGGGGGAGGAGAGACACACAAGGTCAAAAAAGGCAGACAAAAATAAAAGTAATAAAACGCCCCAAGAGCAAAGAACAATTTTGGACATAGATTCTATACATATTACCTATTGATAATTTTACTGTTGGAGCCAGGCTTTTTACTGGCTGTTGGTAGCACCAAAGGCACAGGGAGTAAAGAGAAGAAAACGTTGAAAATTATCTACAGAGCGTAGGAGTGATAACAATTATGGTGGTGCTGTCAGCTGGAATAAATAATGTGGGACACTGTGAAAAAATACACAATTTTGACTGAAGTTGGTGGTTACATCCTTTGTGGAATATGTCAGTTGGAAAAACTGCTGCAGTGGATTTGATAGAACAAAGCAAAACAAAAGTGCAGTGATTGTTTTGTGACTGACTGGAGATAACACCAGTAGTTAAAACACAGGCTTGACTGGTGATGAAGAGTCTAGAAATAGTTGGTGGGAGGAGGAGGAGCAAGGGCTGTGCCAGAGCCCCAAGATATTTTGTCATTTTAGACAGCAAGTGAGAACGGGTTCACACAAAAAGAAACACAGAAGATAGCGTTAAGGAAACCAAAATACACAAGATAGTGAAACCAGGCTGTAGGTGAAAATGAAGGGAAGCTGAAGAGAGTAGGAGCTTGGAAATATGGTTAAGGAAGTGTGAGAGACCCTACTGGGAATATTTTTATTAGAGCAATGGGCCAGGAAGGTTTAGTGTATTAAACATTTGCGCAGTTGGGAAGGGAGTGTGTTTGGTGGTGGAAATAAAAAAGCCCAATACTGTCACAGATAGGTAAGCTGGTGGGGTCTTGCTTCAAAGTTATTCTCTGTTCTTATTCTTTTAAGGAGCAAGAGCTGATGGGTGAAGGGATGGCTTGAGTACAGGAGGAGAGACAAAGTGAGCAAGATCTGAAGACAGAACTAAGGTAGAAAGTGGCTGAGGGAGGAAAACAGCAGAAAATCTTGATGTCAGAGGTAGAAAGTGAGAAAAGTAGGACTTGTTGGTGGAGGGATGACAAAGAGAAAGTAAATGGGCAGAACTTCTTTTCCTTTGTGATCCTGTTCCAGGTGCAGAACTGGTTATGTTTGTTCTAAAGGTTTTTAATCCTCATTTACCTTTTTAATAGTATTGATTGCTGTGATCAGTCACTGTTTATTTTTATAGTCCCTTAATTGTTGAGTAGCATCTGCTGATTTTGTGATGCCCTTTTGCAGATCAGGGCCCAGAGAAGAGTCTCAATCTTTTCCTGCTTGTCTTTCTGTATGAGTCAGGTTGGTAGTGATAAATCTAAGGGCCTGAAAGCCTATGCTGTGATCACTGTTCCTGGTATCCATCCTTGGGATGCTCAGCAGAAAGGCCCAGGATTCACAGGAATAGAAGAGGGTGGTGATGCCCTTGCTCTTACCAGCAGAGCCCTCAGATCAGGATGGAGGTGTGCTGATGAAGCTGTGTGAGAGGTGAAAAAACATTAGCCTCTTGAGCAGGTAAATGTGGTGCTTGATATTTATAGGCTGTGAAGACATCTTTTAGTAACATAAAATCCATGGTGGTTTTATTTGTTTTATTTTAAATTGTAGGTCTAATCTACTCTGCTCTTGTGCTCAGGGTAGTTTTTAATGTGTTTATTAAATATTTTTTAATAAATAAAGCTTTTCATGTTCCTGTTCCCTTTCTTCCCAGATAGTTAATGTTATCTGTTGCAAAAAATCCTGCAAGAATTTTAGCACTACCCTTAGAACTCGATAGTGTCTAACACCAGGGATCTCCCTGGCTACCATATACCTCGCTAAGTTCAACCAGGGAGATGGCTGCTGTTAGACACTATCGAGTTTCAAGGGAGATAGCTGGAGGCAGGACATTGTCCACAAAGGATCCTCAATTCTGGGAGTAGCCTCTTCTCATAACAGCCAATAATTACTGACTTAGCACCAGACTCATTTGTTCCGGCAGGCTTTTGTGATGGATAAAGGCACTGATGGATAGGGAGGCCTAAGGAGAGGCTTTGTTTGTTAGTGTGAGGCTTTGGTCAACAATGATTTATAGATTGCAGGTCAAGTTTTCTTCTTATTAATGGGATTGTAAAACATAACTGGGAATTTTACTCTGGGGAAGCAAATTCATTAGGGTGCAGGAGGAAGGGATATAGGGAAACTTTTCTTCAGTTATATATTTTGCATAAATTTTGTTTGAGTGCTTGGGGGAATAAAGAGAGGCAGGTTTTCCAGGGTTTTTTTTCTGGTTTTGATGTTTCTGCAAGTATAAATAAATCATTGAAGTGCAGATTCCAAACACTTTTGCACTAACCAGTTTTCCCAGAGGTGCCCCTTTTATCTGTTCCACTGGGAGTAGAGCAGGTTGATGATCTCCATGACTACACTGTTGTCAGTACATCACAGCTGGTGGCTCAGTATCACATCACAGACTTCAAGCACACAAGTCTTTATTGTTGAATGTGTAGAGCCATTGGAGTGGTGCATTCATCCTATTGAACTGACTTCAGTATCCTACTGGCTGAACAGTAAGACCTGAATATGCATTAATATGCTAACTAGGCTTTTTGGCAGAAGGAAATTAAGATAAATGTTGTAGGATTTCTTAGATATGGAAATGCAATAAGATTTTCTGTTGTGCCTTTCTGTCTAAAGGTGGCATGCTTGTTTTCCTGGGGTAGAGTTAATTTTCTTCATAGAGGAAAGTACAGGCCTGTGTTTTGGATCTGTGCTGACCACAGGGTTGACAAGATAGAGATGTTTTTGTTATTGCTGAGCAGGGCTTACACAGAGCCAAGGCTCTCCTGCTTCTCCTACTGCCACACTGGGGAGGAGACTGGGGGTGCCTGGAGGCTTGGGAGGAGACTCAGCCAGGACAGGTGACCCAAACTGACCAAGGGAGATTCCAGACCATGTGGCATCATCTCAGTGTGTGCACTGGGGGGAAGGAGGAGGAAGGGAGGATGTTGGGAGTGATAGAGTTTGACTTCCTAAGGCACCTTTGGTTGTGATGGGGCTCTGCTTTACTGGTGCTGGCTGAGCACCTGCCTGCCATTGCAAAGCAGGGAATTAACCCCTGATTTTGCTTTGCTTGTGTGTGCAGCCTTTGCTTTCCCTATCAAACTGTCTTTATCTCAATCCACAATTTTTTTACCTTTTCTCCTTCTGATTCTCTCCCTGATCTCACTCATTGGAGAGTGAGCAAGTGGTTGCCTGGGGCTTGGCTGCTGGCTGGGCTTACACCATGACAGGTGAATAAAAGGCTACACCAGTGTTTTCAACCCATAAACAGGATGAAAAGGCTTTTATTTTGGTAGCTTTGAAAGACAACTGATGTTGGGCTCATTCCCTGCCCTCGTTCAGTACTCCTTGATCTATAATACCTTAACCTAATGTATATGAAGCTTGTATGTGGAGTGCCAAAGGGGAATGGAATTGCAGGCTTTTAGTATGGTCAGTCTCTGTGTGACTAGTTGGCATTTGGCTGTTATTTCACCAGTTTTGTATTAATTCTCTTTATTTACTATTAATGTTGCAAATTGTTTGGAAAAGCATCTTCTTATCTGCTGTGTGTTCATGGTGTAGAGGGTTTTTATGTGCCAATATAACATAATTTTGTGATAGTAGCAATAACAGAGAGTTGGGTGAGAGTTTTGATTTCTTGTGAACATTTAAAGAATGTGAACAATATCTTTGCAAACCAGTTTGAAAAAACCAGTACATCAGATTTGTCCAAATGAACACTGGTGGTGTGGGGGTTTTTTTTGTTATTTTTTGGTGGAGGGGGTGTTTGGTTGTTTTTGGTGGGTTTTTTTTTTTTTTTTATCAGTTGAACAAGCAAGGTTTGGAAAAATAAGATGATTATAAATAAATAAAACATTTTTCAAAATCTCAATATGTGGTATGTTGGCAAAGTGAAAGCTCTTTTATTTAGAGCACTTCTAAATTACGAGGTTTGAATCAAAGGAGTTTTGACTTTTAAGTTTTCCCTGCAAAATAAAAACTGTTGGCATTTTGGGTCTCCTGTGGCTATTTACCTGCCAAAGCAATCATTATTATAGTTTTCAGAAAGTTCTATTTAATGGTTCTGAGGCTTTGGATTTTTAAGTGGAATTTTCTGAGGGTGCCAGAGCTGGCTTCTAGGCAGTCTGTTGATGCTGAGAACAGAAGACCTCTAATTACTCAAAGACCAGTGTTGTTACTTAAATACAAATCAACACAATTAATTTAATATGGAGTTGTTAACTGGAATTGTGAAAGACACAAGTTGCATCATTTGTTGCAGAGGCTGAGTCATATGTTGTAACTGCTGGCTGCTTTTGTGAACTGCATACTTGTGTTTCTGCAGAACATCTGCAAGTCAGGAAATCTGTGCCCTGTTCCACTCTCTGTGCAAAACCAGCTGTGGTAGTTTTATTATAGCTTCACTTTTTATTGGTGATCTTAGATGAGGTTCACACAATGTGTTAGGAGCCTTAGTGTGTTCACTGTTAATGCACACTCCTTTGTGCAAGTAAGTATGTACACAAAAATTGCAAGATTAGCTTTTCCAAACTAGCACCTTGATAGACCTGTGGTTCTTTTGTGCCTGCAGAGCTCACAAGGTAAAGGGAAGGAATCCAGCCAAAGTACATCAGCCATGAAACTCTTTTACAGTGGACACCTTCATGTTTGGTAGCCAACTGCCCCCAGCTTCTCCAGCAGAATCCGGTGGGCAGAGGACCTGTGGAAAGTTCTTGTTTCAAAACTAAATGAAATTAGGAACTTACTACAGAATCACTGATACTAAGTGTGTCACACTGTTTTGTAAGGAAGGCAAATTGTCTTCTAATGCAAAGGGGGAGGAAAAGAGCACTCAGTGTTGGTAAATTCCTGTTGATTTAAAGACACAGAGAAGCTAAGAGGAAATGAGGAATAAGGTTGTAACCTAAGCAGAGGCAAAATCGGGAGTTAATAATGTTGACATTTAGCATCACAACATTAAGAAACTAACCCTGACTGAGTTTATATTTACAGTCTTCTGTCTTGAGCTGTCATTAGACTCAGCAACAAGATGCTTTTCCATACAGAGATTTTATTTTCAACACTGAAAGCTATAAACATCATTGAAAACAAGAAAGAAATCAAAACTGATGAGCAGGAGAAAAACCAAGCCAACAGTCTGCCCATTTGATTTTTAGAGAACTTTGGCAAGGTTCAGTGACACATTGCATGACAATATAAATAGGTGTACTGAGCATCTCAGTAATGATATCTTTATCATTACTATTACAGGAACAGTGTGCTACTGAGCACTTCCAAATTAATATAGCTTTTCTTTTTTGCAGAGGGTTTTTTGTTATTTGTAGCACTTTCTCTGTCTTACCTGATTATAACCGGATACAAGAAATATGTCTAAATTCGAAGCCCAAGAGAGGACCAAAGCAAATTAGGTTTTGAATTCTATGCCCTCAGTCATTTATGTTGGGAGTTTGCTCTAGGACCTATACTGCAACAGGTGTTCTGCCCCAACAAGTGTTTTATCAAGTTGCATTTTGTTCTGTCAGAGCAGATTTTTATATGAATGAGATTCTCACAGGTTCCTTTCAGGTACAGTGTGTATATGTATCTATATACATATGTGTGTAGATAGTTGCAGATACAGATATATGTGTTTATATATATTAGAAATACTGATTGATTGCTTTATTGTTCTAAGAGAAATTTATATTAAGTTTCAGGGTCTTTTCAGGTCTTACCATGTTCCTTACAGTTTCTTCCTAAATAATAGTTCCTGTTAGATCAAAGGCATGTAGTGTGCATATAGTTGTGTGTTTTGTGTACTGATGGCTGAGGTGGCTGCACAGGGTGCAGTGATGGATGCAGTGATCGCGGTGCTGAGGCCATTGGTCAGTTGTTTGGGAACCTGGGTTTTTTTTCACCTGTTCTATTTAAATCATGGGAATAACATCAGAGGCACTTCAAAAGGAAAGATGTAAGCCAGTGTAATCTTCTTTGTAACTCATAACAGCTGTTCACAGAAACTCGTGATGCTTCTCTCTTGTTTGAATATTTCAAGCAGCTTTTTTGAGAGGAGAAAGCCAAAAAGCTTTCCAAAATGCACTGGTATTTAAGTAACTCTTTAGTCTAGCCCACTGCTGACGGAAGTGAACAGCAGTGTATCGAGAGACAGCAAAAAATGCTGCTGGATGTGACTTGTGTTCCTGTTTGCCTTGTTCACAGATATTGACGAGTGTGCTGAAGGACGGCACTACTGCCGTGAGAACACCATGTGTGTAAACACACCAGGGTCCTTCATGTGTGTCTGCAGAACTGGATACATACGCATTGATGATTATTCTTGTACAGGTAAGAGCTGTGTGTTCCTGGGAGGAAAGAGCAGGATGGTGGTGTTTGGGAGTACTGATATGATTCTTCTGAAGTTAATATTTGTTGGAGTCAAAGAAATCTAAATGAAATGTTAAACAGAGTAAGCACCAAAATCTGGTACAGGAAAGCTAATGTGTTTTACGGATTATGTAGGTCGGATTATGTAGGTCGTATTGTTTGCCTGAGGCTGTAAAGTAGGCTGGATTGTCTTAAGGGACTGCATGGTTTTGGGTGCTGATTAAAAAGGCAAAGGGAGGAGAGTGAAGAAGAAAATAAGCAAGCAAAATTAGTGCTTTTTTACTTGGTTTTCATGTTCCAAACCAGTACCGCTTCTCTTGGAGTATAGTGACTCTTCTGCAAACTTTGGATAGGGTTAAATTTGCTACGTGTTAAGAGTGGCTGTGTCCTCATTCTGAGCTCTTCAGGCTCATTTCTCACGAGTTCAGAGGGCAGGAGTTCTGCTTATCTTGAACCACTGGACAACATGGTTGGTCTTACAGCTTGTGTCTTCCCTTTTTGCTCTACTGCCAGTGGACGTGTTTGGTTCATAGAGACTTTCTTCTGTCTTCTACTCTTCTTTTATTGCAAGGTAATTTAGGGTTATGGAATGAACACTGGACATTTAAAACAGCCTTCGGTATCAGACCAAGGCTGCCTCTAAGTGTTTCTGTATTTTTTCCTACAACATAGATAAACAAAATATGAATCAATGATGTGGCATGTTTACTCGGTGAACAAAATATTATCCCTATTTTGTGTTCACAGGGTGAAAAATTAGCTTTTTCTGTAAAAGGCTACATTTCTTCAGTAAAGCTTTCTTGAAGTTTGTATTATCTAACAGATAATACAAATTATGGGAGTATTTGGAATGTGAAGGCTGCACTGTGAAGTGCATTTCCAATTTTGTTCTGTCTGTTGTGTCTTGGCATTTTTAGCATCAATGATGATTTCTTGGTACAGAAACAGCTTCTTCATGAACTGGCATGATTTCCTTGCCTGAACATGCACTACACTCAGGGACATGGATTTCAAATCACGTATGTGTGATTTTTGTGAGTGCTGTCTTACCTGTACTTGTCATTCCTCTCATACATTGGCAAGCACTGTTTTACTGCAGTAAGCTCACTTGAAGGCCCAAGTTATAAAACCTGCCCACAGCAGGTCCTGTCTGAAGCAACCAGTATGTTTCTGACCATTCTCTTACATTTTCCACGCTCTCCGTGGAGTAAAGAAATTCACTACCTGCTGAGTGTGAATATTGGGATTATTTTAGGACTGACCGTATCTAAATCCATGTGATACTTTTTCTGCTTGGCTTGCCTTAACTTGCTGTTCAGATTGAACTTTGCAAACGGTAAACCATCACCAACTTTGCAGGGACATTGGGTGCTATAAATATAATAAAGGTAGCTCTTGAGACTCTTCACATTGCATTCTTCATACTTGCTGAAACATGCTGTTATGAAATACAGAGTAGTTAAGAGCTCTAGACAGTCAAAGTTCCATAAAAGGTGTTGAAAATCCATTTTAGATCTCACACTCCAAACTGAATGTGGTTCCACATTTGTAAATCATAGTCCTGTGAAATCAGCTTGGTGGGTGACAAAATGAATTATTTCTTTTCTGCCTTTGTCTTGATCAAGCTAGGAAAAGTCAATGCTAAAAAAAGAGAATAGATGAAAAAGTTTTGTAAGATTTCAAATCTTAAGATTTGCTAGGCCATCTAAACTGTAAGTCATGCTGTGTATGCATGTCAAAGACTGTATGTATGAGCACTGCCACTTACTAGTCTTTGGGACCTGGAGTTTTTCTGGGGTTATGTTTTAGTGAATTTTGGATACAGGCAACCATGAGAATACAGTCTCCACTGGATGATAGAATTTCAATGAATAGCAACCTGCATTTTTAATAACTGCATTATTTTTTCTGGTTCCACAACTATTGTGTGAGCACCTCCGGTGGAGGCACTGGTTCATTAATTAAGTTAGTATGTATCCAGGACTATGTCAGTGAGGTTGTATAGTATGCACTTCTGTCCAAATCTCTCAGTACTCGTGTACAGAGTCCAGTGCACTTTGAATTTTGTTAATGTCTGCAATAAATGTAGTCATTCAACCCTTTTTCCCTCTGCAGAGCTTAAAGTTCTTAACAAGTCTCTATTTGCCTTATTGGCAATTCTGGGTTTAACTTGCCTGCTGAGATATCAAGGAAACTGAGGAGGAGGCTGTTTTTTAATCCAGTTCAGGAATAACAAGAATAGGGCAAACAAGCAACAATTGACCCTTTGTGCTACTAAGTGTTAAATTTTTAAAATATATTTCAGGTCACAGTTTCTTGTAACACTGTGTAATTGAATCCGGTTATGGAATTGTAGTTGTGTCTAAAATACCTGTCACTATAAACTGGAGAGGAAGCTCTGGTAGCACATCCTTTGGAATATTACTAAGCAGGAAAAAATGTTCTGTAGCTTGGCATTAATGTGTCATTGTTTGTAGGAAGTCTAGGAAAATGTTGAAAAATTATGTGTGAACCTTGATTAGGCAGGTTATGATGTAAGTGATGTCCACAGCTTGCTGGCAGACTAACATACCTTATTGTTCCATCCTATGAACAAACATATAATTTAGCAGTCATTGATCAAAATAGAATAGAGCCATAAAATCAGTGACATTGAAGAGTTTTTCTCCTGTATGAGACATTTGAAAAGAAATCTGTGCTATCTATCTCTGTCAGAGTTGTGCACACAAAAGACTGATTTAGACAGCCTGTAGCTGCTTCCAGAACAGCTCCAGTTTCTTTTGTCCTGGCATGTTTATTGCAAGTTTTACAATAGATCTGAATTACATTTTTATTTTCACAACAAAGGATGTAATGAAGACATCAATTTCAGATATTGTTATTTGTATTCATATTGGAACCAAGGTTCTCAGGGTTAGACTGTGTTAGTCACAACCATATTTACACAGAAATCTGTTGTTCATGACTGATTTTTATGTTCAGAAATCAATCATAGCTATGAGAAGGAGAGATCACTTCCATATGCCAAATGGGTGCACAAACTGCAAATTACAGGCATGAAAATATGCCCTGGGCTACCATGCTTTGGTATCCTACAATGATATTGTCTCATTCCCCTTTCACTTTGCTTTCCAGAACCTGAAATGTAATGATGTTGTGCCAGGGGAAGGAAGGTAGATAATGGCATGAGTCTCTGCCGGGGTAGTTTTATATGTGCACTAGTATGCTGCTGCACTGTCTCTGTTAGCTGGGATCAAACTGGAATGCTTTAATTATTTTCTGAAATAATAACACTCACATCTTTACTTTGCGTGGGATTACTTTACTTTGGCAGAAAATACATGTGAATTCTTAACTGATTAATTGTTAAAAGCACACCAGGCATGTTGGAAATTGTGGGTACATCTTCCAAGCATGCTCTGGCCACATTAGCAACAATGTCCATCTGAGCTGTGTGGGACCACTGCCACATGTGGAGCTGGATGCTCACATATGTGTTTTATCTGTCTGCAAACCATGTAATGTTTTTTCATAACCATTTTTGTCAATCCATTTCAGATTATTTTGTCTTTCATTTTCATTTTCACTTTAGCCAAGTCATGCTGATTTTTTCCAGTGCTTTTAGAAAACAGTAACTTAGAAGCCAAAGGATTTGGCAAATCAAGTGGAGTTTTTAAGTCTGTGAAGCCATTACTGTGTATTACCATCATGTTTGTGCTCCTGGGTTTGTTTTCTGACTTCTAAATAAAATGGTGAAGGATTTTTATATAACATCTCATCACTATGTTGGGTACATTTGGGGGTTTTCTTCTTCAGAGTCAAAATAGAAGGGAAGAAATAGTTCTTTAGAATCATGGCATCATAGAATGTTTTGGGTTGGAAGGGACTTTGAAGACCATTTAGTTCCATGTTTCTGCCATGGGAAGGGACAGTTTCTGCTAGATCAGGTTGCTCAAAGCCCACAGCTTTTGTCTTTGGCCTTTTTGACTTGGCCATATGGAAAAACCTACTCAGAGCAGTGAGGAATATGTTGAATTCACCAGGCAATAGCTAGCTGTATCCAGCTGGACCTCCCTCCTGAGTCTCAGAGATTTTCCTAACAACATTTTTCTGAAAATGGTGTCAATGCTTTCAGCATAATTTTTTTTTTTCTGAGATAGCCTCTCACAGTAAACTGAAGTCTAATAATAGTTTTCACATAAATTACCAAGAAACATGGTTGTAGTAAGTTGAGTGACACCTGAAATGTTAATGTTTGGGAATACTGGCAGCTCTGCATATTTTGCAAATCAAATTAAATCACAAATCTGTTGCAAATTAGAAGGAATTCCAAGATAACATTAAAATAATTAAGAGTCTGGGGAGACTGATTTGACATATGGAAAAGATTTAAGGAGAAAACTACACATTTAGCTGCATAACGATGATGAATGTGCATAAAGTAGGAATTATGATAACAGTAATACTAATTAATAATTACTTGTGAGGTTTCAATAGTAAGAAGAAAATGTAGGGGAAAGTACTAGCCTGCAGATACATGGCCAGTACCTTTTCACATTAGTTTTTCAAGTCTGACCCATATTCTTTACTCTCTAATAATTGTGGACCTGATATTTCTGGGTCTGAGAGATTTTATAGCCTGCTAGCAGCTGCTAACTTTTCCCTAGGAAAAGTTTCTCAAGAAAGCTGCTTCTCAAAACCATCTTGGTAAACAACTATCCTTTCTCAAAACAATCTTTCTCCAGGTGGTGTTTTGCTGTTTCTCTAGTTTAACCAATGGGGTTAGAGAGGTGTCATTCCTATTCACCAGACATGTTAAGTCTGTATCAGAACACCTTATAAAAGGTAGCAAGAATTAGACAATAAAACCTTTTTTTCTATGATCTTTGCCTTCTGAAATATTTGGAGTCTCTCATCTTTCTTTCATGTCCTACAGTGACAAATGATTCTGAGGGATGACTGGAAAATTCACCTCAACATAATGCCTGGAGAAATGACTGCCACACTTAGCCCATTCAGCTATCACCTGTCTGATACTCTTTTGTCCACCTTTCTGCCATTTTTCCAATGCAGCCATTAATGTTTTCCAACTGCCTACGTCACTGGGGTTTATTTTATATTTGCTTTGCCCATAGGAATCAAAACTGTGTGTTTCCTAAGCTCTCCTGTTTGGCTCTATTCTTCTAGCTATCTGTGACTTATAGACAACCTACACATCTGCTTGGATTTCAGCTAATGCCACTGGTGATGTCCCTGCTTAAGAAATGTACCTTTTGGTTTAGTATTTTCCTCCTTTTTTTTTTTTTTTTTTTTCTATATAATGTGTAGCCAAAGTTTGGGTGTTGTTTCCTTTTCCTTCATTAATGCTTTGTTTACAATATAACTCTTCTGATGGTGCTTATACAAAAACAGAGGTGCTGTCTTTGCAGTGCAAATGCAGCTCATCCTTATGCTCCAAGTGCAGATGCCTCCACTTTGAAAACCAGAAATCTGGTATCTGGAAGGATTTAAAAATGCCAGTTATAAGGACCTGCAATTTTGTTGGAATTACAGCTCATACCATTCAGATGCCCAGATTATCAGAACTTTAGCTTTTTGCACAGTTGTTATCCTCTGTTTCTTCCAAGCTACATTTATTTTTGAGGGGAAATATAGTCCCTGTCACATAGGGTTTTTTATTAACATAGTACTCTGACACACTTCGGAAAAATGATTCCTCTTGGCATCTAGAAACTCAAGTTCATAAAAGTGCATCTGCCTCTGGGCTTCTGTTCAGATTTCATTGGTTTATTTTTGACTTATAAATCCATCAATTGTTTGGGACATAAACAGTCTGAGAAATCTCATACTTTTTTCTATATTCTGCAGTAGAAGTGATGTTTAATGGCAGGCATATTTGAGAAAAACTTTTGTTGAATTTCTTGTGAGAATGCTGAAGGTAAAACCCATCTTTATTCCCTAGAGCACAGACCAATTCACTTGTTCAGGAAAAGTTCATTTCTGGGTTCTGATGCTGGGTGGAAAATAGGTATAAATACCCTTACATACCTTTATGTATTCAAAATGATAAATACAAGCTAGCTTACATACGAGGCGTGTGTGCTGTATTTTAGCACCAACACTAACCTCTTTGAAGAGTAATGTAGTTTTCTGAGTTTCCATGGACAAAATCTACTGTAGGACTGATGTAATCCAGAGTTGAATGAAGTCATCCATCTTCTGTTTAAAGCTGCATTCTTGTCCTCAGTTAATTAAAGTATAAAATTTGCCTGCTTTTTCAGACACACTAGTGTATCCACAAGTCATCTTGAAGGTAATAAGAACTGATAGTGCTTAGTACACTGGTAAATGAGACCACATTTTAATAAGTGACTGAATATGGCCTCAAGATGCAACTTTATTCTGCACTGCTGTATGTCCTTTACCCTTCACTGCTGCAAAGAAGTTAAAAAAATAGAATGTTAGCTCAGAGGAGTCATAGGCTTATAGAGTCCCAACTTGACTACATGAAAATGCCATAATGTGAGACATGATAACAACAAAAAAAGCTCTTTTCTTCCTGTTTATTTCCCTTGACTTATTTTTGATGAATTCAGCAACATTCCAGTTTTCCTCAAGTTCTGCAGCTTACAGAGGGTGTGAGTTCATTGACAGTGCTTAAATAAAAGCAGGATAATTGCTCAGTAAGGGCAGAGCAATAAACAAGTGTGCTGACAGGGGCTGGTTGTAACATCACTGTAGTGACATACCATGGCTGGAGTAAGGAAATGTTTTAGTCAGCAAACCACTGGAGAGTATAATGGTGTGGGCATGGGCAAACGAACCATCTGTCTCTCCATCTCTGATTTTGGTTACACCCCCACCCCAGTTATGTTAGAAGTAATGGGTACATGCATTATCACACAGAGCAATGCAAACTGCTCAGGGGCAGTGGTGTCCAGCTGTACTGCCAGGGTCACTATTAGAAATTAGAAAAAGCACTGTAGAAGTCAGCTTGTGTGGATGGAGCATTTTTAACTCAAAGCCTATTTGATTCTGGTTTCTATTACTTGGCCCAGTTTCCATTCTGTTTTATAGTGTGTCAGCCTACACGAAGCTCTCAATCTTCTTTGAGGATAAATTCTCTCCGATCCCCACTTTCTAGTGGTACATAATTCACAAAGCTAATAAAGGAGTGATGGCTCAGGCTGAGCTTGTTGCTATGAGACCACATTACTGAGATAACAACACAAGTAATTTTAATATATCTGCTGTATCTTATACAATTGAACTCAATTATGTTTTATTTGGATTGAATCAGGTTATCCTTGGCAACTTACTTTGGTGTCTGTTTCAACTTGGAATGAGAACTTTTTTTTTTTTTTCCTGGAGGATATTTTTTAGGTCCCATTTTCTCCTTGGTTACTGACCCAGTTCATGACAACTGTTCATCTGGCTATGTAATTGTAGTGGGATGGATTTCTCAGCTGATCAAAATCCAACACATTTTTAAAGGGTCCTTGGTAGAACATGATTTGAGTTGTTAAACAGAAAATGTATTCCCTTGACAAATACGCAAATATATCATTTTCAGTACTAAATGCTTAATTCTTTTACAGAAATAATTCTTTTATGAAATACATGTATGTTTGATATATGTGTGTGTGTGTGCTTATCTATATATCTATTAATGCATTATATAGCATGGATTCCCTATTGACCTTGGGAGCAGGGTATCAAAGGCATTATATCAAAAGCAGTCTCTATTTTGCCTTTCTACAATTTCTGTATTCTGTTTAAAATTTATCTTTCTGCAGAAGCAGACATCAGAATTGATTATTTTGTTCTACAAGGACTATATTTTGCATTCTTTGTGTATTGAGGAATTTTTCAATATATTAAAGGAGTTCCAGATATCAACTAACTCAGAAAAGAGCAAAACCTTTTTTTAATGTAAAAAAAATGAAATTACAGTATTTCCAAGAATTAACATTGCTTGATACTTATATCACAGCATTCTGACAGACATGCAGTGTATCTCCCTTTTCTCAATGTTCTGAAGCCCTCTACAGCTTTTCAGTCACCCAGCATCCCTCGCCAGCTTCTACAGAGCAGTTTTGTGCTGTGTCAGTACAATATGGTTGGAAAGCACAAGTGTAGGAGTATAGCAAAATTAACACAGTATATTGCAAAAATAGAAAATCTGACAAATCATACAGCACTAAGTGAATTATTAATTCCTAAGGTAATTACACTCTTTATGTTAGAATTTTACTGACGTTGATGCAGGAGGTAGCATTTAGTTTGCAATTAAGACACCCCAATGTATATATCTTGTACCTATCAATGTATATCTGATAGGATTAGCAGGTCCAACCCAAGACCTTGATTCATTGCAACATGACATCCCTTTGCAGCTGGACCTCCCCTGGCCTGTCCTTCTGTGGATGATCACAGGCTGTGACAGATAGACTGCAAAGATCAGGAAGCACAGTAGGCAGCCTTGAGGACAGTTTGTTTGAAGTCATAAGGATCTTTCTGGCTGAGGAGATGGGAGTCTGCTGCTGTCTCATTGAGCGAGCCAGAAGTGAGGGAAGTTGGATGGCTCACATCTCTCATGTCTGAGCCAGCTGGTGATTGCCTCATGCCGGGAGAGTGTTGCCTGTTCTCAGAGGGACTCCAGCCAAGGTCAGTCAGAGACTGGAGCTACTGCATGAAGCAAGACAGCTTTTAAAACAGGAACAGTGGAGTCATTTAAGGTTATGTAATCATGCTGTATCAGTGGTTTTCTACACATTCACAGTAAAATAAGTTGTCTATAGCCATGATACCATTTAGCTGGGGTTTAAGGGTAGTGGACACTGCTGGCAGTATATGGATGTCATGTCTGTCTTTTGGCATTCCACTATTGAAAAGACAACATTTCTAATCTTAGACAACACAGTTTTTAGAAAAGACAGAGGATAAGGAAGCTAACTTCCAAGCTAACTGGTAAGGGGAGACATAATATTTTTTAATATTGTCCAGGGCTTCAGAAGACTTTTTGTTTAATATTATAGTTGCAAGTTTTTTCTTTGAATAAATATGGGAAATTCCTGTTTAGATAGATAGCAATTTCTGAATTATTTCTGTTCAGGCAATCTGTGGGCGTGGACACCTTTAATTCTTTACTATTTAATTCCTACTGCATGCCACATGGCATATCTTATAATCACTGACTCCTGAAACAACTTAGAAGTGTCCTTTGTTTTTCATGAAATGTTTGAGAGATTAATCTGCTTTATGAAAATGGAAGACTATTTCTTTAACTCCTGTTTGATACTGTCAGTTATTGTAATTTAGTATGTCATCTTCTTTGACAGTTTGTCTCTGCAATAGTTCTCTATCAATATTGCTACCTTTTGTCTGTCTTTTGGAGTGATGATTATCGACTTACAAAACCTTGTACTTCACCAAACCAAACTGCTTTCTTGTGGTACAGACCCCTTGACCACAGCAGGAGTTGCATCCTTCCTAGTCCTTCTTTGCACACAGAATTATGCTGAAGTCTACCTTGAAATGCACAGAGTAAACATACTGGATTTATCACTTCACTGATTCACCAGTGTCTGTGTTCCTATGTGTAGTCCCAAAGAAGGGCTTATATTTTTAGTTTTGCATGTAACTTCTGATTCACACTGAAATGTGCTGATGATTCTGCAGCCAGGCTGTGGTTGGTCATGCACGAATGCATACTGTGTAAGTTAAATTCTCACTTCTGCTGCCCTTCTAATTTTGTCTAAAACTAGTTTCAGTTCCTGAATTTGCTCCATCAGTGTTTGCCAGCTCATGTAAATGAATAAAGGCAACAGAGTCTTTGGCAAGACCTCTCTGCAGCAGTCAAAAATGGATCAACATGAAGGAACAAATACTACCTACTGAGATAATATGTTGGCCATCCTTAGGGCTGTGATCTGCTAATGCCCCAAGGAGAACTGGTGAAATCACCATCAGTAACTTGAAAAGTCACATTGATACAAAGGGAAGCATTGCTGTCCATGTTGTGCTGCTATACAATATAATCCTAAGGGGTTTGGGTGAAATTTCACTTCTGTTAGTGAAGTTGCATTTTGTGAGATAGTGTTTCTGAAAGTACTGTGTCTATAAAAGATACTTGATATGTTTTCTGAGGGCATTATCAATACACAGAACTCACAGAACTGTTCTGTCTTGTTTTTGTTTTGTTTTGGTTTTTTTAAGAAAATGCTAGTGGGTTTGTGGCATCTTCAAGACTGAGAATCGAAATTATTTCAGGAACAGTGATCAATTTACCTTCTTGAAACCATGCCCTTTATTGTTCATGTAGTCAGTTGTGCAAAAATTGACATATCCCCCACCTCATCAAATAACAAAAAAACCTTTGACTATATCGATGTTTCTATCAAGGACCAAGAGCTCTGTCAAGAAGCTTAGCAATAAAATAAGAAGCTGCTCTACCTAAATGGTTGATAGGAGTTTTTGTGGGAGTATTTTTTCATTCTGACAAGCTTCCAAATCATCTCAAAAAGACAATATCTGCTTCTTTCTGTCAGATGCTGCAGTCTTTTCACATCCTCTAAAATACATTGTTTGGAGAAATGGTGCAAGGAATTGTATCTATTTAATATTTTTGAAGTAAAAGGTATTCCAGGGAAAACACGTGAGTGAGCAGTGAGCTAGCTTGATTAGCCTGTAACTCACAGTGCTCAAAATCAGAAGTCACTGTTGTCTTCTGTAGCTGTTCTTTAAAATTATCACAAGAAAGCAATTAGAATTAAGTATCTAAATATTTATCTTTTTTTTTTAATTCATATTTTGCTTTAGGAATGAGCATTTAAAAATACCAATGTCTTTATTTATTTAGATTTTATTCCTTCATTATATTCACCTGTTTGAGTGTGTCTCCCTTCCAATACTAAAGGTGCATTTAATTTGAACGGAGCACAGAATTTAATCATGAATAGTTATTTTCTAATGCAAAATAATATTAGAGTGGTAGACTGCTTAATCATACAATAAAAGATGAATTTATACTGACCCAAATATCTGTCTTGGCAGATATTGGAACTAATTTGTAAATACTTTGTAAGTTAATGTCCAAGTCACATGGAAATGGAGATTTGGACTGGACTGACAAAGATAAGCAGCTCTGAGTCACACAGACCAATCACCAGGAAAAATATATTGTCAGCAACAGTAATTACAGCAGGTAATTGTGTCATTTACCCTGTTACAGACTAAGTAAATGTGATGAGTTTGGAACACACCAGCTGTCACACAGTGTTAACTTTGATGTTTAGGATTTGGAAGCCTGTAGTAGAGTCTCTTAATGACAGTGCAGTTAAAGAAACAAAACTAAAAGTTTCACGCTGCTCAAAGCGGGGATAAATGGCCAGTCTTACTCAAGATAAGACTGATTTCTAGAAAGGTGTGGATTCATTAAGAGTGTCTGTTCTAATTTGTTCAAGTGTTTTTAAAATTTTGGAGTGTGCAAATGCTTCGAAAGAAAAGTTTGTTGCATTGTTCCTAATCCTTCAGAAGATGAAATTGGATGAGTTTAAATTCTGTCTACATCATTTTAATGCCTGAGAAGTAAATAAAATTTGTTGGTGGTGGTGGTCTGGACAGATACTACAGTATCCTTTGAGTACCCTGAGTTTAACTTAATACCTTTAACTTAATACCTTTACACCTTCCATAGGATGGGCTTCATCTTAGTTTGAAGTACTCCAGAGTTGTTCACAGCATCTCTGCTTAAATCCAAACTTTTCCAAAGCGTAGAATTGTGAAGAAAGTAGGGTTACAGAGGTGAAGTCATTCTGGGATGATAGTAATAGTAGCAAAATGGAATATCTGGTTAAAGTTTACTTTCTTCTTAACTTCATTGATTCTAAATTCATGTTTTGACTTTTTGAGACCTGAAGAATACTGTGGACTTCATATCTGTGGTTCTGCTTGTTAAAACAATTCATGGTGTTCTTAAACAAGACAGTAAATTTGATGGCAGAATTTTTCAGATATGTAAAGTTTGCTAAGATGTGCTTATGCAAATATTTATCAATATAAAATACACCTAAGTATCTTAAAGGTATTCCAACCTTAATGATTTTATGAAGCATGTAAGTAAAAAATAATTGTTTGTAAGCCTGATAGACACTAGCAATTGAACTGTGGCAACAAAAACATTCTGTGGTCTGGAAAATCTACCCATGAAACATGTTAGCCAGTGTCAAGTTTCATACCATTACAGCAGTGAGGCAAGGAAGGTGAGAGCACATTTCATTGCATCTCCTTTTCTGTGCTGTGCAGCTTTTTGTTAGAATCTGTTCAGACAGCTCTGCAGGTTATGTTCTGGCATCCAGGGCTCTGTCTGAACTGTGGGAGCCAGGAGCACTTCATGGCTTTCAAGGCCAGGTGTGTGTGTGTTAGCTCCTCCTGATACTGCCCAGGGGTGAGGACTGGCTGTACCCTTCTCCCCAAGTGCTTTTGTGTCCAGGGAAGGCAGCTGGCATGCAGTGTTCACAAAGGATACGTTTGCTGTGCTGTTTTGTAAACTTTGTGCCTTTGTAAACTATCGGGGATGCATGCTAGGGAAAATTGGGTGTATCACTGGAGATGGCATCAAGGCTGACCAAAGGGAAAAGCAGCAATATTGCTCTACCTTACCATCACTGGAGTACAACTTTGTCCCTGTTTTCAAGTAGAGAACTCTCCTCAAAATCAGGTGAGCAATGCTTAAAGAAGGCCTCCTCTCCCTAGAGAGCTCAAGCATCTTGTCTTATCAAAAATAGTGCTGTCCTTGATACACAGTGAGTGATCTGGGTGTCTGAGTCACAGCACTGCCAGGGAAATGAGAGGAGCTACTTCATGCATTAAGAATGTCTCTGCTGCATGAGAAGAAAGAAAAGAAGCCCATTTGTTTCCTAGCATTTATGGTTAGGTAAGTTGCACTAGATTCCTGCAGACAAGAGCAGGATCAAAGCAACAGCAGCATTCCATCCACCACTGTGGTGCCTCTCAGTTTCTTTGCCAGACAAGTGCTGACTTAGGTAATGGTGCCATAATGTTGTAGCTGATTTTCCAGGAGCTGCTGAAATGTGTTGACAAACCCTGGTCACAATGCTATTCCAAAAAGATTAGAAGCAGCACCAGCTGTTTCTAGAGAGTTTTGAGAACATTACTGTTCTCTGGCAGTTTTGACTGCTGAGACATCTTTCTTCTATCACTTTGTGCATATCCACCTTCTGTTAACTTTGTGCTGAGAAAGTGTTCAGAGGTGTTTTTATGGAGCCTTCTCTAAGTTGTTACTAATGAAATATAAGAACAGGCAGCAAGTTACCAGCCTCAACAGCAGTCAGGTTACTTTACAGCTTTTATTTGTGTAACAGAAATATGTGTGGGAGGGAGGCCAAATATCCAGGGGGGATCTATTGCTAGTGGCAGACTTGTTAAAACATGGAGTCTTTTAGTAAGGAAGTAATAAATAAAAAGGGTTGGAATTAGAAGAACTAAAACAAACATTGTTCAGTTGGCTGTGGAAATTGTATTTGCAGCTTTAGTCTGGCTATTCTACTAGCAATAAAGTAGAGATGCAGAATTTGCTATCATTATCATTTCGACCACATTATAGAAGATTTTGAAAGCATTGTAAGTGTCTGGGAGGTTTTGTATACAATAAAAGTTGGAATTAAGTAAGATTTACCTAGGAATAAGTAGTGCATCTGACTGGATTAAAAAAAAACAAAAACCTGTGGAGAAAGTCTAGAAAGTGTACATAATGAAATACCTTTTAAAAGATAGAAACCTCATTTTAAAATGTCCCTGGTAAAAGATATTAAGATATCAGTTTGAATTAAGGCAAAAAAAGAAGTGGGTGACAAGGTCCTTGTCAAGGTCTAGACTGAAATCTCTTAAGGTGGGATTTTCAAAATCATTTTGCACTGATGCTATGGTCCTGCCATTGTAATCAGTGGGAGTTACAGACATTCCTTTAGGGGAAACAGTTAAATGCTAAATGCTTTAGAAAATCCTGCCCTTAAACTTTTCAGTTCAAGAGGGAATATAGAAAATGGCAGACATGAAAGAAAGTGGAGATAAA
Organism: Phylloscopus whistleri; assembly: GCA_017589585.1. Classification (NCBI taxonomy): domain Eukaryota; kingdom Metazoa; phylum Chordata; class Aves; order Passeriformes; family Phylloscopidae; genus Phylloscopus; species Phylloscopus whistleri. The sequence goes on from JADMLD010000290.1 coordinate 99,997, forward strand.
TTAAAGCTTTTTTAACTTTTGCTGTCAGGCAGAATATTCTTCAATATATTTACTCTGCCTTACTGGTTGAAAAGTATAAAAATTCACAGGATGTTACATGGAGTAACACTGACAAATATTGCAACAGAAGCCTCCATGAGAGGAGTGTATTTTGTAAAAATGTGGATTATTCCATGAAATTGGAAAATAAAAAAAAACATTTTGAGGAAGATGAATCTTAGGTGGGTTTAGCAAAGTTTAAGTGATTTGATGAAGAACTGTAGAGGAAGATGGAGGGAATAAGGGTAGGCCTACCACGAAATACGTATTTTATCCATCAACTTGTCTTGTCTGAAATTACTGAGTATATCTTTGTCTTCCCAGTATTCCCAGAGATCTTCTCACAGACTTCTTGGTGTGCAGATCCCACACAAAAAGTGGACTGATCAGCATTCAAGTTATGTGTTAGTCTTTTTAAGTTGAGTCCTAGATGAGAGTATAGCCTGTTTAGAGCCACAAAATCTATGATTAGAGCTATGGAATTTGAAATTACTAATGGAGAATTCAAAGGCACTTAAAATTAGGAGTTAGATATTCCATAAGTCTAGGAAGAAAATCCAGAATGGGAATAACCAAAAAGTAAAGAAAAGAGATTTTCACAAAGAAAAAAGTCTCAAAGTCAAAGGATGGGGGAAAAGCTTCTTGTAGGCTTTTGTGTGCAAAATAGTTTTCTTTAGATGAAAGTCTGTTGTGAAATAAAACATGAAATTGAAAATCTTAGAATAATATTTTTTTAAAAACTAGTGTGAACTAGAATTAGAATGTCCCAAATTTTTGGAATCTGTATTTGCAGTAATACAGATTGCCTTTTATATGTTCTTAGTAGTATAACTAGGATGCAGTTCTGGAGCTTTTTGGTTTTTTCTGCAGATGTGAAAAGGAATATTGGATTTCAGGTGTATCCCCAAGTGGATTTTCTTCCTAAGGTTTCCTGACAGTTGCCTTATTTTTCCTTTTTTGCTATATTAGCACCAAATATAGAATAAGTAAATAAGCTAATAGCTGGAAGAGAGAAGACAGATCTGGATGAGTTAATGACAGCTGTTCTCCCTGAAGAACAACAATGGACTCAGCAATTGCCGACAGAAACAGCATCTGAGTACAGGATGATCTCTAAAACAGACCTTGAGAACAGAACATGCACATGCCAGAGCTATTTTTATTTTCTACATAATTAAAAGAAAAAAGTAGGAAGGTTCTGGATATAGATTTGCTGGGTTTGGCTGGGGCTGAGTTAAGTGTCTTTGCAGTGGCTGGTGTAAGGCTGTGTTTTGGATCTGTGCTGACCACAGGGTTGATAAGATAGAGATGTTTTTGTTATTGCTGAGCAGGGCTTACACAGAGCCAAGGCTCTCCTGCTTCTCCTGCTGCCACACTGGGGAGGAGACTGGGGTTGCCTGGGGGCTTGGGAGGAGACACAGCCAGGACAGGTGACCCAAACTGACCAAGGGAGATTCCAGACCATGTGGCATCATCTCAGTGTGTGCACTGGGGGAAGGAGGAGGAAGGGAGGATGTTTGGAGTGATAGAGTTTGACTTCCCAAGGCACCTTTGGTTGTGATGGGGCTCTGCTTTACTGGTGCTGGCTGAGCACCTTCCTGCCATTGCAAAGCAGGGAATAAGCCACTGCTTTTGCTTTGCTTGTGTGTGCAGCCTTTGCTTTCCCTATCAAACTGTCTTTATGTCAAACCATGATTTTTCTGGCTTTTGCCCTTCTGATTCTCTCTGTGATCCTGCTGGGGGAGGGAGCAAGCAGCTGCTCTACAGAAATTCTCATTTATGGCTGCACTGAAGAAAGAATTAGAAAATGAGGGCCAACAACAGCATGGATATATGGGAATAGATGAAGATAAAAATCAGTCAAGAGGATTAGCAGGGAGCAAACTCATGTAGACTTGGCTTTTGGTGTCCCCAGCTTTGAACTAAAGCTGCTGGTGGTCATTAATGTTTAATGACTCAAGCATTAGCTAAGGGTAAACTGTGTGATGCTAACTCTACGAGTAATTAAAACACAGGTTCTATTTTACATTTTCATTAAGAAATAGCTATAGAAAAACTAGTTGGGGAATATCAATCAAAATTTTTAACATGAATATATGGAAAATATAAAATCATGGACTCTTTTGGGTTGGAAAAGGCCTTTAAGATCATCAAGTCCAACCCAGCACTGCCAAGTTCACCATGGAACTACGTCCCTAATTGCCACATGTATATGCCTTTAAATGCCTCCAGGAATGGTTACTCAGACACTTCACTGGGCAGCCGGCTCTAGTGCCTACAGAGAAGAATATTTTTCTAGTATCCAATCTAAACCTCCAAGCACAACTTGAGGTTTCTCTTGTCCTACTGCCTGCTACTTTGGAGATGAGACTGAGCCCTCACCTGTGTATAACCTCCTGTCAGGTGGTTGTAGAGGAGGTCCTCCTGGGCCTCATTTTCTTCAGGCTAAAAAAATCCCAGTTCCCTCAGATACTTCTCGTAAGACTTGTTCTCTGGTCCCTTTACCAGTTTCAGTGCCCTTCTTTGGACACTTTCCAGCAAATAGTTCAATAAATTTACAGCATTTGCTCTTTAAAAATAGTGTGCCTGTACTGCGATTTAAATTAATTCTGCCAATTAGAGTTTAAATGAGTTAATATAAAGTCTTAAAGAGATTAACCATCTGTCATTTCTCAAATGATCTTAATGGAATAAGTCTTCCATATTACACATATAATTGCTACTAATTTTTGTCTTGTACATGAACTATAGGTGGGGGAAAACCCCCTTATAATTAAGATAAACTGTAGGTGGGTGTTTAAGTGTGTTGGCTATTGATAATTCAAGTAAATCTTATCTGTTGTCACTGCCATATCAGATGGCCAGCTGGTCACCATGGTTCTGTAGTTCTGTACCAAATCAATGGGAAGGAGATAGAAGGCCAAAGTAATTTGAATTCTTGAATGCAGAGAGATCAAAAGGGAAAAATACCTAATATATTCTCTTTATTTAAATTATTTTCATTTAATCTGGGTTTAAATGTTCTCAGCAATGAACATCTATTGCATCATGTTACAAGATTACAGTTGCAGGGATGTATTCTATTTATATTTTGGGGAACTTTTATGCATTTCCGCACCTTAAAGATGATCTCAGCTCTTATTTTCCAGTGTTGTTAACGGATGGTTCAGGAAAACTGCCATCATAATATTTTTTATCCATAAGTAAGAGATGCAGCTCAGTCATCATTCCTGTTTGCCATTGGATTGGATTATCATTATTTATTTTTTCTTAGACCTTTGCAGAATTTAGATACACAAGGCAAATATTGGGAAGGCTTGCAGTATGCATGTAGGAAGTGCTACACAGACATTTATTTTTAATCATAAAATGCACAGTAGGAAGGATAGGGGCTGATGTTGCAGAGTGCAGATGAGGAGGCAGGTGCCACACCTTGTGGACAACATGTTAGATTTTACTAAGTTCAGCAAGAATCTCTGCACAGATAACAAATTTGGTAAGACAGGTCCCCAGCTGTCATTGCACTGAGATGCATCAGAGCATTCAGTGGGTTCTGATCAGTGTATGCCACCAGACTCACTTTGTAGGGTGCAATACTTCACCCTAGATACCCTCCTAAAGTAGAGTTTTTCTCAAGCAAGCAATATGGAATATTCTGAAATAGTATTTCAAAATAAATCACCTTCACTGTATGTGCCTGTGTATATAGATGTGTATGTGTATATATATTTTTGTGTGTGTATATAGTACATTTGCACAGACAAGTATGCAAAAGTAAATCAATTGCATCATCACATGGTTTTGCCTTTTTAAGTTGTCTGTGTCATAAGAACTATTTAAGACATTAATATGAGACATTAATGTGCACTTACTGTTACTGTTGTTATTACCACGAGGCAATAGCAAATACTGGAGTAAAAGTTTTTTCTGTATCTAGAAAGATCTCATTCCAGAGATAGTTTAGTCAATATAAATAGAGTATTTAAAACTTCATTGGATTCCCAGAACAGAGATGTTATGAATTTTAACACTATTGAGCATGAGTCCTGGACAGTGCAAAGTGGATTTCAGATATATTAGACAATAAAGCTTTAGAAATCATAATTGAAACCAGTGCATTTGGTCTTTGTACAAGATGTTTATGCAAGTTCAGGTTGGTAAAACATTAAAATTTCTCTGCAAAAATAATCTTTTATTTCTTTGCCTCTGTAATGCTATTGTACCTGGCCTGTTCCTGTCTTCATTATGATGTACAGTGAAATAAGTATGAAACTTCCATTAAACTTTCGTGTCACATGATTTCTAAGGATTTTGAAATTAATGGCCTTGAGAAATAAAATTTTAACATTTCTAAATAAGGCAAGTAATGTTTCTAAACTGGTTTTTGAACTTAAAAGCCATATTGCAGGTTCTGTTTTAATGGTTCTTCTATAAATTGCTTTTTTGCTTCTTTGTAATGCATGGTCCTATCTAATTCTGCAGTGTCTGATTTGGTATTTAAGATGGCTCAACTCAGGCTCTGCAATTTTCTCCTTTTTCTTTTAAGTTGACTTTCCAAGTGTTTTATTAAAAAAAGAAACAACCACAAAACCAAAAAACCAAAGTGATAAGCATGAATTAATGAAGAATTATGAACAGGACACCCCCCTTTTTATTATTAATAAGTATTTATGTTTTAATAAAGCTGAACAATCTATCTTGTTATCACTAGTGATAAACCTGTTCCTGGTGATCTCTTTAAATTGGTGTGGGTAGTGTGCCAAGTGCTGAAAGAGTCGATGTAGTGACATAGGTTATTCAGGATATTTTCAGGTGTAGTTTAACTGTGTAATCAGCCCATAAAAGAGCCACTCCTGAAGTTTAAGCTGTTTGCTCTGTTAGGTGTCACTGTAGAAAGCAATATGAAGAAACACTGTTTTTAAATGGTTTTAAGTGTTATTGATCAGATGATACAGAGAAACAAATTTAGATGGATTATAAAATGCACTGATCCATTTTTTCTGATTTTTTTTGTATTCCAATCATATAAAAATCTCCTTTAACTGGATCAAATATTTTCTCCTAACTCTGAAATATTTTCCTCCTAAAAATGACATGTAAACTTCAATCATTCATCAGTCCATGAATTTTTCATGAGTCAGTAATATGTGATTTCAATAAAAATATACCTGAACTTGGAGCAGATAACCAGGGAAGAAATAGTAATGGCTGTTTCAATACAGTTTGTACAGGAGCATCCTCTGTGAACTTTCTTACAGGAGGATAAGAAGCCCCAAATCTTCTATAGAGTAAGGATACCAGGCATATTACTTTTGCATCCAAGTCCTTTTCTTTAGCTGATGGAAAGTTAATTTTATTGATAGTGTATGCTTTAAGAAAAAAATCCATCTCAAAAAACTCAGTAGTTTTTCTTACCCCCAAAACAGTAAATGTTAGGAAGACACACTTAAATGTGGCAGTCATCTCTTCATGTGAAGGACATACATCTGTGCAAATGATCTTCAAGGCTCTGGTCCTGCAAACCTTCGTGGGCTTTCAGAGCTGCTTCAGCCACACACAAGAGCTCTTCCTCTTGCTGTGGCAGTCTGCAATCACCTGCTGCCCTCTAATATTCTCTTTTCTCTCATTAAAAGCTGCTGTACATGCCAGGGATGTTTCTGCATTCCTAAGGCATAAGATGGATGACTGTGCTTCTTCTTTGAGCATGATATTTAATTTGTCAAATGTAGTTATTTAAGCTGAGTTTACCAGTGTGATGTATTGTTGTAGGGACCCTTCCTCCAAAGATACCAAGATAATGGCTTTGCAGGATATTTTGGCCTGCTGAATACATTTCAGACATTCCCATAGTTATTTTCTTCTTGTGTATTTTTTAAAAATTACAAAATAATTCATAATATTTAAATTAAAACATTAAATAATACCATAATATTAGCATAAAATAAGAAAGCCAGGATACTGTTACAATATAGATTATACATTTTTGCCTAATTTTCATGACCATTACTTTATTTTTCTGTTATACAGTGGTTTCACTTATATACTGTTTCAGCCAGCATAAGAGATTTCACTATGTTAGGAGGTCAGAGTCAAATATTGTTAAGTGGGTTTTAGAGGGGCTGGATCATTTGGTGAACAATAACAATTTTAGTTATTCATGCTGAGAGCAGAGTAATTAAATTTCATGCTGGAGGGCAGAGTCCTGCAGCTTTGCTCTGCTACATCCAGTGAGGGTTGAAGAGAGCATGATTGGTGATACAAGGGACACAAGTCCTTGTTTAGGAGAGGTATATTAGGTTAATGTTATTAACAACCAAACTAATAAACACTCAACAACAGCAAACCCACAAAAACAAAACTAAACTTGTGTAGCATTTAAAATTTATTAGTTAGATTGAGTTGAATGTTTCCCCCTTTTAAACAACAGGTCCTTGCCATTACCAGAGGAAAATTTACCTCTAGTGATGGATTGGATTTGTGCCATTCTTCCAGTTTTATACTCCTACAGTTTATGGCCACTATTGAAATAGCAAGTTGAAAATTTCCATAGTGATTTGCAAATGTTAAGAAATTAATTATCTTGACAACTCAGTGGGATATGTGCAGTCATTATTTATAAAGAGGAAGATTTAGAGCAGTCTTCTAGCTCAAAATGAGGGAAGAAAGAGCCTCTGATTCCAGATTTAAGCCAGAACTGGTCTAAGCTGCACTAATAAAATCCACTAAAACCTGGGCAGAATGATAGATGATGAAAACTTCACATGCAAGTTAGCCCATGTGTGCTGATTAAAATTAGGTGTCTTTATGTTCCCCAAACAGTTGGTTTTCCTGAAATTTAAATTTCAGGGCTCTGAAATTATATGTGGATAGATGAATACTGTTGGTTTAACAAAAATGCAAGGAGTATTTCCAGAAGGTGGAAGCATTTTATTTTGACGCCTACAGACTAAGATATTGCATTTTGAAAATAATAGAGCTTTTCATGTATCATTTTGAAATGACACTTTAGGGCATCTTATTTTGAGATTCCATTTACCATTTCTTAAAAATCACAAACTAAAACATTAAAATGTTCTATAACCTAAATACTTAAGCAGTGTCTTTTTTTTTTTTTTTTTTCAGAATAAGTAGTGCACTAATCACATTCTCCAGACTGTTAATTTATTCCCAAAAGGGCTATTTTCTAATATGTCCTAGTCACCAGACTGAGGAATCTCATCCATCACACTATGGTGCTAGGACAGGCCGTGCTAGAAGTCCCTTGAAAAGCAGGCAGACCTCTGTTTTCAGATTATTTATTTCATCTAAATAAAGCTCTTTGTATGGGCTGAAGGGAAGGAAAACACGGGCTGCACTTTGGAGACCCTCCTTCTGCTAACCATGCCTTTTGCAGTTTGGAGCCTGCGTCTCGCACCATTAGTCAGCTTTCTGGAGGAAACCCTACGAATCCCGCATCAGATAAACCTGCATGAATAAATTATACAGCAGAAGTAGCATATGGATTTTCAGTATGCTAGCCAGCTCCTCGGCAAATGTTTGTGAGAATACTGTAGCCCACATAGAAAGTGTAATGATGGTGGCTCCATGCTAATGAAAGTGGAATTGTGCTGCAGTGCAGTTATCACATACTAGTATGTGATAAAATTAGACACCCCTGGCTATTTCATGGTTACATGTTCACATAACTAGCCCTATTGCCAGTAAATACTACCATGTTTCTCTCTTTTTAATCTGGAAACCTATACAAAGTGCCTGTTTTGTTGTGGTTTTAAAAACTCAGGATCATCCCGTTTTTGCTTCCCTTTGCAGAGCACGACGAATGCGTAACAAACCAGCACAACTGTGATGAAAATGCGCTCTGTTTCAACACCGTGGGTGGGCACAACTGCGTCTGCAAGCCGGGGTACACGGGGAACGGCACCATCTGCAAAGGTAAGCCTGCTGGAAACCTGAGTGAGCTGCTCTCTCATCCTGGATGCAGTTCTGGTCATTTGCCTTTGTTGCACACGACACAAAGAGATGACACCCACACATTGCAATGTCCAAGGCAGAAAAGAGAGAGTTTATTTACAACTTCAACATTTATCAAATTCCAGCAGTGACCATGGATTGGAGGAAGAAAATCTTCCTCTTTAACCACACTGGGTAACCCAACAGTCCATCAACAGTCTCCTCCTTATGAGAAGAGTGTAAACATTGTTAGATGATTACAATAACAAGAAAGGTTGTTTCTATAAAATTGTATCTGACTCCATTGCAAAAGGTAAACACAGAAGGCTAAAAATGGAACTTTAGAAAACTCCTTGAAGAGACAGAGAACAACAAAAACTCAGACAACATCCCTTGAACAAGACTGACAAAATACTAGGCTAGACACTTGGGTTCTTCACCTCTATGATCTTCACAGGCTTTGCACTGACTTTGTATCTAGCAGTTTGCAGTAATTTGAAGATGATGCATACATAGATAGCAGGCTCTAAAACTTAAAGTAATTTTGTTTCATTTTTTGTGCCTGCAGTTTCTATACAAGGAAGCCTAAAGTTACCAAGAAAGTTATGTCTGTGAAAACAGTCAGATTTACATTGTCCATGGTCAATGACTTGCTATTGTACTTGGATGAACTAAAAAATTTTGGTATGTCTTGTTATCGTGAGAAAAGCAGTAGATATGGGCACACAAAACCTTCACTACAAGTGAGGTGGTGTCATGTTTTCTAGCATTCTGATTCACTGCTAAACATTAGAACTTAAATTTCTAGTCTTAAAAAAAGATGCTTTCCAAGAGGTACAATGCTGCTTTTATTCCTGTTGCATTTTGCATCAGAAGAAATTATACTTGGTAGTTGGGCCCAAATCCTTGGAAGTTCTCAAGCTCTGAGCACAGGAAAGAGAGTGCTTGAAAATAAAAGTAGTTTAGGTGTAGGGGGATGAGCTCAGACATGGGAAGTGGGACAGATGCAGCAATATCATACCCAGTGTTCCTTGAGGTTGTGCCCCGGTGCTCTTGATCTCTTAGATGTCAGAATCTAAGGGTCCAGAGTTAACATTGGTAATGTCCCATAGATGCCTTCTGCTGCTGTCTATTGCAAAATCTAAGCAACCCAGAATTCCTTTAATTGCAAAGTCTCATGAAGGTCTTAGCACTAGTTATTCTGTCACCTGATTTAAATGGTACAATTTTTCTATATATTCCAAAGACAAGCTCTTTGTAAAACATGGCAGCCTAGTTTACTTCCAGTCAAACACACGAGTAGAGGGAGACGTGTCAGCAAATATGTCATTTTGTGCTGAGCTCTCTGGGGAATAAGTAGAAAGTCTTATCCTGATGAGATTTAAACCCAAAGCATCTTCTTTCAGAAGAGCACAGCTCAATCCTGTGCTGTGCTTGGTAGTAGTCCCAAATTCTTCTGCTGAAGGTGAGTCAGCTACTATAAGATTTCCTTGGGTCAAAGAGGAGGTGCATAACCCTACAGCACTGTGTTCAACTCTTCTGAATAAGAGCTCTGACTGCAGATCTGACCATGGTGCAGTCCTGTGCACCAAGCACTCCTGATCGGGAAGCTTTGATGTCAGTGACAATGGTCTCACACCACGAGGCTGGTGTCTCAAAACTGAGAGCTGCTGGATAGCTCAAATCTGTAATAGTTTTCTCTCAGATGAGCCATAAGACCTCATCAGTGGTGCTGTTACAAGGGCAGCTGCAAACCAAAGCCTGGCACCTCTGGCTGGTTACAAGTGCAGGGCTAGGTCAGTGCCCCAAAGCAGCTCTTTGTGTAAGTCGTAACTTCCATCTGCCTAGTTTCTTCTGGCCAGAGCATGCAGATGCAATCAGAGCAACTAATAGCTACTATGTTTTCAGTCAGAACTGGTTGCATTTCTGGGTCCACAGAAGTGGCTCTTCAAGCATACGCTCCTGGGGAACGCTACACCAAAATATGTAAGCGCAGCATGCCAAAGAACAAATCCAAGGATTCACTTTAGGCTGTAAATGCCAAAAGTTTTGAAGTTCTTCAGAATCCCTTGAGATAAAATTAGTATTTTTGTTGTTTCTATTAAATTACATAATAAAGGACTGAGGTAGCCAGACAGTTTAATATCGAGTTGTGCCTATTATGTTCAGGCCTTTATTTGGGCAGCAGAACAGACCAGCACTGCCCTAGGAAGTCTGCTCCAAGGGAAGGTGTCTTTCACTGCTTCCCAGTGCATGTGAAGGAGCACATATGGGAGCTGTTGTCTTCAGATGATTTACTCTAATCTCCTTCTGTAGCTTGTCAGCCCATCTGGCCAGTGAGGCAGGGGGGCCATAAACCATCTCTTTGTGCCCTCTGTCCTTAGGAGAAGGCAGTCTCTGCACTCTGTGCCACACAGACAGCGTTCTGTGCCAGCCTGTGAGCAGGCTGTGTGCACCTGAGGGATTGCTGAGTGTGGTTCTCTTACCCCCTTATTGTGATTTTGCCTTTTGCAGCGTTTTGCAAAGACGGGTGTAGGAACGGAGGAGCCTGTATTGCTTCCAACGTGTGTGCCTGCCCACAAGGCTTCACTGGGCCCAGCTGTGAGACTGGTAAGATTGTAACTTAATTTACGATGAAGATAATCCAAGGAGGATGTTTGAAGTAATCCAAGAATAAAGGAGAATTTAAGTCTGTGCCATGAAAGGGGAAGCTGCCACTAAAACGTTACTCACTTTTCTTATATGCTTCCCAAGAGAATATATTACAGCAATTCTAATTAGAAGCACATGGACTGCAAAAATTAGAACATGAATTAAGACATCTTGGGTTTTGATGTTTCATAATTAATAAGATTATTATGGACTTGCTTTTCACCTCAAATGGCCTTTGGTGTCTCATATAAATAACAGATAATCTGACATCTGGAAATAAATTTGAGTAACAGATTACTTCTGTGCTGTATATGTGTTCCTGGTTCAGTAACCCACCTTCATTTGCAACCTTATTTGAGGACTTGTGATTAACCCAGCTTACTTTACTCAGTGTTAGGGCAGGTTTCAGTGTTCCTACTGCTTTTACCTCCTTTCACAAGCATTCCTTTATCTTCCCCTGCTACCCCTGAGGATGGCTGTACCACAAGGCTTTGTTTTAGAACTTTATTTTTTAAGTCTCTTGGATCTAATCAAATTATATTGCCCAGCAGAGTAGAATGTTAATTCTTAGCATCTCAAGTGCCTGTGAATAATTTTTCAAAGTTCAAATGAATGGCTTCAGCACCTTTATTTATCACTGCAGAATTTTTAAATGCATTCTAAGCATACTTGCCTCCAGGAGGTAAAGAGAGAAAGCTTGCTTAGTTAATTGGCTTCAGTATGCCTAATAAAAGGGCAGTCTGCCACCTATGATTGACTATTGTTGCTGTTCTATATTGCTTTCAATAAATCTTCCAAACAGTAGAAAGGAGGTCATTTGAGCAAGTATTGCTTTCATCTGACTTGTAAACATACCCAATTTAATGAAAAACACAGACTAGTCTGAATTCTGTATTATCTGGTCTATTTGAGAGGTGAGAAATGTGGTTGTTTCCATTCTTCTGTATTTGAGCAGCTATTCCCACAGAGCACACAAGGGATGCTATGTGAAAAACAGCATTCTAATTGCTCATCTGTTTCTAAAACAATGTTAAAAGAGCAAGTTTTCAAGTGTTGCTCACTATTTCACAGACTGCAAATACCATAGTACAGAGTACCAAGGTCTCTCCACTGTAACACTGCTTGGAACAAAGTGTATGCTAAGATAATGCTCAAGTATTAAAGCAGTTAATTTGTTTTAGTAAAAGCTGTCTTATACGTTCCTTGAACCACTCTCTTGCTCTCAACTAAATATAGCAGTATAGTTTCAAAGTGCATAATCATCTTTTGCAGCTTTATACTCCTATCTGAAGCGTGTAGACAAGAAGCATATTTGCTTCAGTCTCCTTCTATAGTCAATATTAATACCCACTGTCAAAGTGAGATCTTACTGGCTTTTCAGAATTGCCCCTGGCAGTCCTACCTGTGCTCCCTTCTTTACAGACAATCCAGGGACACTCAGTCCCCAATCCAGTAAATTCAAGTACCTTGAGATAAGTTAGATTAACTGCATTCAGCCCCAAATGTCCTTCCAAAGAATCTGAACTACTGGCCTAACTTCCAATCCTTCCTGCCCTTCAGGAAACTTATAGGGAGGCAGGCAGAGGCTTGGAGCACATCTTATGCCTTTCTGAATACCTGATCTCAGTGTTTAACATCAGGTTAGTATGGTGGTGACCTGTGACATAGCTAGTGATAATGTTGCTGTGATGTGGAGCCAATTTGCCAGCCCCAAACCAGTTTCACAGCTCAGTTTTCTGAGGAGAAGACCCTCTCTCCTGTTTAATTTCTGTTGAACATGATATTTTTTTTCCTGCTGTAGAAATAAATAATGCTAGAGGTTAGCTACAGGAGTACAGGTCGGGTTACCTCATGTGGAGACTAATATGCAGAGTAGGATTGTCATCTACTTGTGAAACACAGTCTGAAATACAGTCAGAGTGGCAAATGGAAGAACTATCTGGTGGGTAAGGAGTAAAAGCTGATTTTTTTCTGAGACTGCGCTGTCAGAAAAATGGTGCTGTACACAGCCATAAAAGAAAACTGGAGCTTCAAACAGTACACATTCACTCGTAGTGGATGTAGCAGAGTTTGCTGAAGGTGCTTCTTGTTAGGCTTGAAATATTTCAAGATGTTCATACTACAAATAATTTATGCTGGGAGCTTCCCTTTGAACAGTCTCTGTATCTACAGGGGTGATGCAATCTTCTTGAGGCAGATATCTTCCATTGCGATCACATACAGAGAAGGAGGAGGATTGATGTAAAGGTGCCAAATCTATTTTAAAATTGCACATCACTTATTTCTGTTTATGCTTCACATATTTAAAAGCTGTTTATTGAAGAATCTTGGGATTTTTAAGTTAAAATACACAGCTACGTAGACACTGTCAGCAGCTGCTGAACCTATGAATTAATTAGCAGGAGATTGAACCCACACCCCAGCAATAATCTAGAAAATGCAATTATCAGTTTTTACTGTTTCCTTCTGTAAAAGGTGGTTTAAGAGTTCTGCTTAAATCATTTCTCAGAATCATACAAAATAAAGGAGGCAGTTGGAAGGGACCTTCTGAGATCATCTTGTCTAATCCCCCTGCTCAGAAGAGCAGGGTCAAATACAGCTGGCTTCTACAGCTGGCATACAGGACAGCGTCCTGTTGGATTTGGAATGTTTTCAGGGTTGGAGACTCCACAAGTTCTCTGGGCAACCAATTCCAGTTCAATCACCCTCAGAGTACAAAAAAATATTTTTTTTGTTATGTTCACATGAAATTTGCCATGCCCCTAGTCCTTTTTCTGGGCATGACTGAGAGTTTCTAGCTTCCTTCAACGCTGTTAGGTACTAATACATGTTGATAAGTTTTCCCTCAGCCTTTTCATTTCCAGGCTGAACATCTTAGCTCTATTAGCCTCTCCTGGTATGACAGATGCTCTGCTCCATTAATCATCCTCACAGCACTGCACTGGGTTTGCTCCATGTCTCTCCTGTGCTATGGAATACAGTGCAAGATCCAGCACTCCAGAGAGGATCCTCGCAGCATGAAATAGGGGTCACAATCATGTCCTGTGACCTGCTGGCAATAAGCTTCCTAGTTCTGGAGGCTGTTGGCCACTTTTTCTACAAGTGCACAATGCTGCCTCATGTTCAGCTCATGTCCATCAGCACCTCCAGGTTGTTTTCTGTCAAGTAGCTTTTCCACTGCCCTTCTGGTGCCGGAGGTTGTTTCTTAATAGTTGTAGGACTTTGCATTTCCCTCTGAACTTGAAGATATTCCCAGTGGCCAGTTTCTCCATCCTGTTAAGGTCCCTCAGAATGTCAGTAAAGCTATCTGGTGTAGAAACTTCTCCAGATTTCATATCATCTGAAAATGTGCTGAGGGTGTCCTTTGCCTTATTGTCAGATGTTAAGCAGTCCTGGCCCAGTACCTGGTATTTACTCAGGTGTTGATAAGTGACTGGTCTCCAAATGGATGTTGTACAGCTGATCAGAGCTCTCTGACACTCAGGTGTTTTCAGTCTGTCCATTTATTTAGCCTGCACTTTTTAGCTTGTTTCAGGATGTTATGTGAGTATCAAAAACCTTACTAAGATAACCAACGTGTACTGCTTTTCTCCTGTTCATCAAACCTAGTCATCTTACTTTAGAAGTCTATCAAGTTGGTCAGGCACAATTTCCTCTTCATAAATCAGTGTTGACTGTTCCAAATTATTTTCTTGTCCTTAATCTGTTTAGAAGATACCATCATCTTCCCAGGGGTGGAGGTGAGGCTGACTAAACTGTAGTTTCCTGGATCCTTGCCTTTTTCAAAGATAGGAAGGACATTCCTATCTTTGAGGAGCTTCTTTCAGTCACCATGACCTTTCATAGACAGTTGAGGTTGGCCTCAAGTGTGGCATGATCCAGCTTCCTCAGCGCTCCTGAGTTTATTTAGATCCTTCTCCATCATGAGTAGATTTTTCTTGCTTCAGACAGAATTTTCCACTGGTCTTGGTGACCTGGGACACCTGAAGGCAAATCTTACCTATGAAGACCAAAGTGAAGAAGGCACTGAGTACCTCACTGTTTAGAATTTCCTTTCCAAAACCCATCCTTGCATACTCAGTCATAATCTCACAAATATTTCTCCCAAAGCCTGAGAGGGATGATGCTGTCAATGCTTAGGTCCTGCCTGTGCAGCCTAAACTCAGTGCAGCTTTTGCAAAGACAAGTGAAGTCCTGTGTAAATAAGAATGGTTTCATATTTTTTTTTTACTTGCAGAGAATCAGCTGTTACTGCTGGTCAGCTATTTCAGTGTGCTGTATTCACTGTGGACTGTCTTGCAGTTAACAGAGCACAGAGCTGTTACAACACCTTTGAATGATCTGTTGGGAGCCTTTCAGATTAATCATGAACTGTGCCATGTGGAAATGGACCAGTGGAATGAGGCAGCAGAAGGAAGAATCATATGCAGATATATCAGCCTATACCACCTTTTTAAAAAAAATTGTATTAAGCCATAAAAATGAGACTAAAAGTCATCAAGTCACAAAAATAAGTGGGAGAATTTCTATGTCTCCTTCCAAAGGATATGGATTAAGACATTATTAATATTGGTGATGCATTCACTGGCTTAGGGATGCAGGGTTTATATATTAAAAAAAATATAAATTAAGTCTTAGAAGGCACACAAGCAGTTTATCAAGTAGAGCACCTTTGTGGAGTGTAGAGATGCGACTACCAAGCAAATCTAAAAGTATTTGTGCCTGGTAAACTTTTTCAAAATACCTGACTTAATACTGTCTTCTTTAATTGCAAAATTATGAATTCTTCAATTGGCATTTTTCAAGTGGTGTCTTAAATTGTGTTTGAAGTGTGTTATATTTTAGAACTTAGAACAGGATGATTTTGTTAGATATGCTTGATGTTATTGCAACTCTCCTTTAATTTGGTGACAAAGCTTTAAGAGTTGATTTGTTTTCTTACTATACATGCATATCTGCTAGTGTATGCATACAAGATTACTGCATTTTTGCTGCTTGTCAGCTTCTTTTTTTTGAGTTTCCACACTTGTTTTGTACTTTGAGTATTCCTATGGACAGCTTTTAATTATGCATGAGATCAAAAAGCAGAGTTTTGCTACTAGTAGTGTTTTGATGTAGTTTTTGTTAACAGGTGGCTGCAAGTTCTTAGATTATTTTCTGCTATTTGAATTCCCTGCTAATGAATTTTCCTTGGTTATTGCAGGAATCATGTCCACCTGTTACTAAACAATCCGTGTTCAAGCTGCTGAAAATAAACTGGCAGACCAAGCTGTTACCTTTGAAAGCAACAATTGAGAAAACTTCATCTTACAGATTCTATATTAATTCAGCCATACATTAGTAACATTTGGCTTAATTATGGGTCTAACTGAATTTATGGAAAAAAATGGTGAGTGATGGATGAGGGTGAGATGACACTCTCTTACCTGAGCTCTTATCAGAAATATCCAAAGTCAAGGAAAAGATATTATTTGGATCTCTGCATTTTTTTTCCTTTTTCTTTTCCACGTATGGAAAACTTCTCCCTCAAGGGATGTTGCTAAAACACATTCTCACCACATTTGTAGTTCAAAATACTGAAATATGACTCGGAGAAGTGAGTCTGATAAATTATTGTTATAGATCAGATCTTGTCAGTTTTGTGCTACTTTCTATGTAAGCTAAATAATTAACATGCATGACTATTACTCTTCTCAGCAAATCTGAATTAATTTGTTCATGTTCACTGACCCTAATAATAGCAGACCTCAGGTTATTAAAGGCTGTTATTATTCCTATTTCAAAGAAAGCTTGTTTAAAATCTTTATTTCCCATTTATTAGGAAAAATATTTCATTGGTATTGGAAAAGATTACTTTGTCAAAGTAACCAGAGAGCTTGTTAACTTGGCTGTTTGCAAAAATGAAGTGGTTTAATACTTCTAGCATGACAAGAGAACTGCTTCCATTTAAGGTCTTGATCCCTTGTGTTCAGTTAAAACAACCACAACCATCTTGTGACCAGGTAGGCTCTGAAGGTAAAGCTGTGACACAAATGGTATTTGAAGCCTACAGAGTTTGAACCAAGGCTTTAAGAACCAAAATTACTTTTGGCAGCATTCTTAAGAACTCTTGGCTACAGTATCCATAAGCTGTGAGAGTATCACACTCAGGAATCTGCCATTTGCTCAGTTTTAAATTACTGGTAGCAGATTGGGATTTATAATAATAATACCCAAAGGCTCAAATTTGTGGTATAAGTATGCAAGGTCCTGCACAAAGCTGGAGTAAGAGGTGTGCCCTTCATAGTCTAGCAGGTGAAGCCAGTCATGTCCTGAGCTAGAAGAGTATAACAAACTCTTTGAGCAGAAAGCATAATAGGATTAATATTTTCATTCTCTAAAATTCTTAAGGGATTACTTGGGGGTTTAGTGAAGGAACAAACAAAAGAAAGGAGCAAGAGAAGTGGAATAAACATAAAGGCAGCACAGGCATGAACTGTTAAAAGCAAGAGTTACAGAAAGAAGGGACACCTCCCCTATTTCCTTTGTTTTCACAGTTCACTTGACTTGTTTGGAATTTGGTGTCTTGAGTATTCAGCCTTCTGGTTTTGAGCTCCTAAATTTGAAACTTGGAAGTTAGAGGATACTTTTATCAGGGAATGTTTTATTTACATTAAGGATCTGACTTCAATTCATGGAAATAAGAGAAAGTTGAGCTACTCTATAGAGTCTGAAAAAAACTTCTGCAAACAAATAGTTCTTAAGCATGATTTGCAGCATAAAACATTTTAATAGATGCCAATGTGCCATAGGAATTCATTATGTTCTGAAAGTCAGGCCTTTGGAGTCACTGAAGTCTGGCAATTCAATGACAGTAATTTTCAAGGTTTGTGGGCTGTTATAAATTTTTCCTTTGGTGCAGACAAAAAAAAAAAAAAAATTGCCTAGGACAGATCCCAAAGAAACTAAATTGTGCCTTACAAGTAGTTGAGATTCAGTTTGGATGCTGAGCTGCACACTGCTATTGTCCTGCAGCAGTGCTGAGGCTTTGGCATCAGGTCCGTGTAACCCAGGGCCCTGGAAGAGGTGAGTAAGGAGAGATTCTGGAACTACATGTCCAGCTCATTGCTGGCCTTTGTTGCCCTAGCACTGGGGAATCACTGCCATTTCTCTTCTTTGAGTACTTCCAAGTGCTCTCCATTTCCGTGCCAAGTCTCCTAGATCCTGCCCTGCTCAAGTTTGGGTATGTGGCGTGTTAGGTTCAGAGGTTTCGCCTTCCCAGCCGTAGCTTAAATGTAGATGAAAACACAGAGTTCTCAGTATCCTGTTTAAACAGACTTAACTTAAACTTTAACAGTAAATATCTAACTGTGCTTTTTATCCTTGGGAGCTGAATCTCTGAAATGGAAACACTTCTCAATTACGCCAGCATTTAATTAATATCTTCTGTGGTTTCCACTTCAGCAGAAAGAGACAGGACCCAGCTGCTAAAAATAGTGTAATGGTTTTGCTGAGGATGTTGAAACATGTTTTATAACTTGCATCTCTGCTACATAAAGTCACTACTCAGCTTGCACAGGCTGAGTAATGAGTAGTCTGCATTACAGTCTTGCCTTTCTCAAAGATGGCTGTGTTGCATGTCAACTACTTATTTCAGAAGCTAGAACAGTGTTTGAGCTAGCCTTGGTTTATTGAGGTAATGCATAACTAGTGTGTTTAGTGTTGCCCATAGGAAAAGCAGATAGAGGAATCATGAGCAAACTTATGGGAAGAATGCTATAACATCAACTTCTATGTCTTCTTTAAGCATAGTTGCTAGTTCTAACTTAGACTAATATGTGACTATGATAAATTTCCAGTAAGTGGATACAGAACCCTAATAATGAATTTTGAATATATAATTTATGTTCTGCAGTCCTATCACTGAACTACAGTCATGTAATATGAAACGAGCATCCTCAGGTAGAATTTTTTTTTGGTGACTTGAGGAGAGGTTAGCAGGATAAGACTGCATGAGCTATTTCCTTACAAAACCATATCAATGTATCAGTCATTACTGATTGATAACATTACTGCTTTCCTTGTGGTCCCAAAACTTTTTAACGTTTTCAAAAGATAACGTGACTTTTGAAATTTAAACAAGAACTTGTAAGGAGTAGGCTAAAATCAACACAGTAATTTGCACAGTCAGTTTACTATGATTTTTGTGTTGCCCAGGATGAAAACTAGTAAATTTTACCTTCTGAGCTACTGTATGTAATAGCTGCTTAGGCACTGTACATGCATAAGAGCAATATCTCAAATACTGAACTGTGCTCCCATGAAATATTTAATCCAATACCTTGGTGGTGTCACCCAGTCCTTTCAGAACTTGGAAATAATATATATATATAATTTTTTTTTTACTTGCCTCAGTTTCAAATAAATAGTTTCTCAGAACAGTGGTTCTAGGAATTTGGACTTCTGCACTGCTCTTCATGCTTCTGGTTAACGTAGTTTTCTGATGTACTGCTTAGGGCACAATATCTGTATCTGTTCCTGACTGGAGATAAATAGGGAGAAATAGCCTCACTCACAGAGCGTGACTGTTCCAGGCAGACAGGCCTAATTTGTACTGTCAGATCTGATATTCCTAGAAAGTTTCTGAAAAATCTCATTTGGCTGCTCTAGAGCAGAGAGTGCTTTTGGTTCCTATATTTTTGTTCCTGTACTCCTCTTGATAAGCCTTAAATAAATCATGAGGTTAGGAGCCATCATCTTTCCAGCTTCTGTTCTGTTGATGAGCTATACAGTAGTTAACTGTGCTGTAACTTTTTCCCTTTCTTAAATACACTGTCCCAGCCTGAGCTTGGCCGGTGGCAGGCCCATCCTGGAGCTGGCTGGCATTGGCTGTGTTGGACATGGGGGAAGCTTCTGGCAGCTTCTCACAGCAGCCACTGGTGTAGCCTCCCTGCCTTCCAAAACCTGGCCATGCAAACACAACGTAGCGTCTGTGTTCCCTTTGTCTTGCCTGAACATTCTCCATTCATTAGTATGAAGGGCATAAAGTAGTTACAGTTCATTCTCCATCTCAAAAGAATTTGGAAGATCCTTTACAGAGAGTACCAGAAACTACAGCACAGAGTTTCTGCTGAAACCCTTCTCCATAAGGTTTTTTCTTCAAAAAAACCTAATAGATTTGAAGTTTTTTAGCCAGAAACCTTTATTCACCTGTGTCTGTGATATTTACAGTCCAAGTTTAGATTCAGAAAGGACTGTTGCTGGAAAGAGAAACAATACAGCATATTCCTCAATACTAATAAAAATCTAGCTAATAAGTAATTATTGTCATTTCAGTTGTTATTATAATTAATAATTTCAGCCAACTTCAGCTAACTATGTTCCAGTAAAAGCCAAGTCTTTATATTTACTGTTAAGAGGAAGTTCAAAACAGAAAAAGAAAACATGATTGGCAATCCCAGAAACTGTGTTCAGCTAACCCCTGGAGAATGTGCCTTTCCTGCAAGGAATGCTCCATGTTAACAATGTTCCAAGTGTTAATTAAGGCTACAGAAAAACAGACATGCAGTCAATGAATGGCTTGCAAACTTGAAATAAATGGTATAGATAAGCTGTTTGTGAGATTCTGAAACTCATTGTGTTTGTATACAAAACAACTTCTTGCTCTTCCCTTTCTCCAAATATTTTCCTTGAAAGTGTATAATAATATGAAGTGAATGACTGGTTCTGGTGCTATATCAAACCAGTATTTCAAGTATTTGTAAAAATCAAACACCCTTAGAGGGCAGCAGAACCTATGGGGGCTACAAAAAACACTTGTGGTCTACATTGTGAGATCTGTCTGAAACAAATAATGCAAGACTTCAATCTCAGTATCACAAAAACATAGAATGGTTTAGATTAGAAGGGACCTTTAATAGTATCTAGTTCCAGCCCCCCTGCCATTGGCAGGAATGCTTTTCCCTATACGAGGTTGCTCAGAGCTCTGTCCAATGTGGCCTTGAACACCTCCAGGAATGGGCATCTGCAACTTCTCTGGGCAACCTCTTCTAGAGCCTCTCCACCCTCACAGTAAATAACTTCTTCCTAACATCTGATTTAGACCTACTTGCAGTTTTCAAGCCATTCCCCTTTGTCCTGTCACTACATGCCCTTTGTAAATAGTCTTGTCCAATCCCTCCAGGTACTGGAAGGACACAATAAGGTTACCCTAAAGTCTCTTTTCCTTGCTGAACGATTCCAATTCTGTCAGCCTTCCCTTGTAGGAGAAGTGCTTCATCCCTCTAATCATCTTGTTGGATCTCCTCTGGACTCACCCCAGCAGGTCCATGTCCTCCCTGTGCTGGGGACCCCAGAGCTGAGTGCAGCACTGCAGGTGAGGTCTCTCCAGACCAGAGTAGAGGGGCAGAGTAGGGGCAGAATCACCTCCCTTGTCTAATCATGTCTCTTTTGATGCAGCCCCGGATGTGTTTGGCTTTCTGGGCCATGTCCATCTTCGGCTTTTTGGGTCATGGCCAGCTTCTCCTCCACCAGCAGCCCCGAGTCCTTCTCAGCAGGGCTGCTCTCCATCTGCTCACCCCCAGCCTGGGTTGATACCAGGGTTTGCCCCCATCCAGGTGCAGCACCTTGCACTTGGCCTTCTTAAACCTCATGAGATTCTCATGGGCCCACTGCTCAAGCCTGTCCAGGTCCCTCTGGATGGCATCCCATCCTTCAGGTGTGTCAACTGCACCACTCAGCTTGGTGTCACCTGCAAATGTGCTGAGGGTGCGCTCGATCCCTTCATCCCTGTCATTAATTAAGGCATTAAATAACATCAGCCCTGATACGGACAATTACTGTCAGTAAGTGTCCTTGTGACTTCTGTGATTTACCTGTGCTACCAAATAAAGCAGGTGGGAGAGAAAAGGCAAGGGGTAGATGGTAGAAGCACTTTGTCCCCATTTTACAGGTTTGGAATCAAGCCACACGAGGAAAATTGAGTAGGTGACAAAGTTTGCTTAAGAAGACAGTAGCAGAAGTCCAGGTAAGATGTAGGCCATCTCATTTCTTCTCCCCTTTCCTCTCTGCTAAATATGTCAATAGCTGAGAGAAAACATGGTGGGGTTTATTATATATTGTCTGTCAGTGGGAAGTACAGTGAATTTGTAAAACCTAAAAAACCCTTTGACCTTCAAGGAGGACATATTCAAAAATGGCTATCTCATTATATAGAAAAAAAAGGTTTAAAACTTGTCTTTGAAAGTAAACAAATGAGATCTGCAGCAAGCAAAGAGGAAAGCCAGAGTTCTGCAGATCAGATACTTTTACTTGGCTGCAATGTTTGAAAGGGAGGTCATTTTCCCTGTTCTCACCTGATTTTTTCTCAGATGAAAAATAAGCTCAAAAATAGCAGTGAGACAAACACTGGTGACTTTAGAAGCTTGGAATGTTTGGTTGCTTTACTTTCCTTTACATTTTTATTTATAATTATTCACAAAGAAAATCTTTGACAGAATTTAGACAAAAAATGCCCATATTGAATTTTATGCACATTCTGGATTTAGACATGAACCTTACTTACCTCAGTTATAGCTAAAGAGGCCTTGCTGCTTCATCCTTCTGTGTCTTTTCCTTCATTTTCCTTGCCTGACACAGTTTCTTGGGTGCATGTAATTTCTTTCCTCCCTGTCATCAGTTTTAAATCACAAAAGATTTTTTCTTTGCTGAAGAGTCACGTACTGGTACTGATCTTTTTCTCTTTAGATCTTTCTTTAGCTTGTTGCAAAACTACAATCCTATATGTAGCAGCTTAAGGAAAAAAAAAGGGGGAGAAAGAAACCAAGGAAGAGAGAATACTACAAAAGAGCTCTAAGGAGACAGGATTTTCTTGTTATTTGTAAAAAACATCAAAATGCATCCACTACTTAGATATTATTTGCTATGGGGAAAAAAGCCCTTTATTAAACATGAAATCTAAAGTTTCAGCTACATTCTTCAAATACAGTGGGCTATAAATAGAATGTGAATAGTGCAGCTGGGCAGCATTATAATAGAATTTTCTTCTGTTATATAAGGGAGATAGGGATGACCTTCATCACTCACTGTAAGCTCTCTCATGAATTATGAGTCATTCAACTATTAGTGGAATTAAAATCTATAACACTGCCAATCATTGTCCTGTATCCCTATGGAGCTCTTCCTTTTGCTGTCAACATGAGGACGTCTGCAGTCTCTGCACATATCATGCCAATGATATGTTTATAGCCCAGGCAAAGGAATAGTGATTTGGTTTCAAGCTGCTTCTACACCTTTTTCATATTTATATTGAGAATATTTATTGTTTTCTTGATGAGTTGTTGTCAACTGTAGCATGAAAGAATGATGTGTGTGGTTTTTCGGGTTTTTTTGTGCTTCAGCAATTTTGTACAATCTCTGCGTGATTTGACAGTTCAGGAGTAGCAATGCAAATTAGTTGTCAATGGACTAAGAGTCCTGGTAAGAAGCTACTGGTAAGAAAATGTAGGTA
Organism: Phylloscopus whistleri; assembly: GCA_017589585.1. Taxonomy (NCBI): domain Eukaryota; kingdom Metazoa; phylum Chordata; class Aves; order Passeriformes; family Phylloscopidae; genus Phylloscopus; species Phylloscopus whistleri. The sequence goes on from JADMLD010000290.1 coordinate 123,125, forward strand.
AGAGTTTTAAACTTTGGCACACATATACTATGTGCAATACCCTGAGCAAAGAATAGAGGACTATAGCAGGAGACCAAGCTCAAATCAGGGTGTAAAAACCAATTCCTATTTCCTCAAACTGTGTTTGAGTGCTTTGAGGGCTCTTTTGTTTGTTTTCCATAAATTGCCTCTGAACTAAATGCATGGAAATTTACTGTAATTCTTAACAGAGCTGATCTGAAACAACCTTTTACAAGGCTGAGAATGTGCTGGTTGTATCAGTCTTTCATATGTGTAAACATCCTAGCTCATGCTTATGATTGACTTGACTCCTCACTTGAGGAAACCCAAGATCTTTCATCAGTACACTCTGCAAGTGAAGGCTTCCTTCACACCCACTGGAAAAGAGGTAACATTGGGCAAAACTAGTTCTTCTCTTTTCAAATTATTTCCTTTTTGTTTAGAACTCAGCTACTCTTACCTATCTTTAGTGGCTAGCCACTAGCGTGTTAGTCCTGTTTCTATGTGCAGATGGAGCAATGTAACTTTCAGATGCCTGTAGGTATCTAAAACAGGTATGTCAATGTATTTCAAGGTATAAAAGTGTTTTTGCTATCTTGGAGAAAATAAGTACTATTCTTTTTCAAGATAGGGCTAATGAGGAAACAGAAGCACGTGTTACAGTTAACATGAGATGCTGTACTGAGAATGATGAACACAGTGAAAGCAAAACCACCTCTGTGTCAACAACTACAAATAGAGGCCCAATTCCTCTTAATTAGTCTTTCTAATGAGGATTGGCACAATTAGTGTCACAAAATAGAGCTGAAAAATATTTTACTGCATTCATGAATGCACCTAGTTCATCATGGCCAATTAGGTGCTCTGAATTTCAATTGCTACAAATATCACTTCCTTTGATGATATTGGGTGTGCAATGGGAAGCATAGTTTCAATTATTGGTGTGATCTGTGATTGATCAATTTTTGACAACAAAGAACCGTTGGCAGGGCCACATGGTGAAGCAGTCAGTGGAAAATTCCCTTTGATAACATTTCTATCTAATTTTGGAGCACCGCCACTGCCACACATGAAATACCAACACGATTGAATTTCTTTTTGCTGGCATTTAGCAGTACCTATGGGGGTGTGTAGAAATCAATGGGGGATCAGGAGTCTGGAAAATTGCATACTTGAAGAATTAATGAACTATAATTCTGTATTACATTCTCAATCACATTTTGCTTCCTTTTCATTAATGTAACTAAATTAGTTTTCCATGGACAGGGTACTTTATAAACTGCAATCATGGTCTTGCTGGGATTAAAAAAAAAAAAAAAAAGACCTGTTATAATAGTAGCTATTTTTTCATGCAACATGACAGTTGGAAATTTTTAGTGAAGAACATATCATCTGCAGCACATATCTTCGACACCACATGTCAAAGCAATTGTAAGATGACTTAACCAGAAGTTCTACTAGATCTGGGAGGTGTTGAGGTGTTGAGATAGAAGCAGCAACTCCAAAGACATTCCAAATATTTTTTTTTTTCTTTTTTCCCCCAAATGGGCCCAATTCATTATCCAGGGGAGAAGGAAGAGGAAGTACCACGGTCTTCACTCTTCTCTGAAGGCTGTATCTGAGATAACTGGTGTTCCTAGTGCTGTGTAGAGAAAGTTCTTTTGCTCATGGAACTGTGTTATGGTAGGATAGAATTGTGAGTGACTCCTCTCCTTGCTGTGTTCCATGGGCCATCTATAATCTTGCCCTTTATGATTTAAACTTGTAACTGAATAAAATGTTGGGATGAAATTGTAATTAAAATCAAAAATATTCTATGGTTTAATGACAACTTTGATGTGAGAACCCATACAGTGGAAAGAATGCCCTAGTATTCAAGATATGATATCATATCTTTAAAGAGTTTCTTGAAAATGTCAAATCAGAGTGAGACTAAAAAATCAGGCTCTAGGACTGTGATTGACAAAGGAAGAAAGTTCTCTTTGAAGCCAGGCACAGTGTTAGACAACAAAGGAGCTGATCAAACTTTACAAAATAGATTTAAAAGTCATTCTAAACAATTTAGGTTTTCTGGTGTAACTGATACCTTCCTGGATTATGTCAGTATTCTTAGCTACTATATTCTTGAGGGTTTTATTCCTCTTTATGATATTTATATGCATATGGTATATGAGAATGTAGCGGATGGAAATCCCCAAGGCTGATCTTTTGTTTTAACAGTAAGATAGCTCCAGTGTATTGAACTACTCTCGGGATCTTACATTTCTCCACCTTGACCTGTTTTTTGCATAAGGTCTCAAACCAAAGGTCTGGTTGAATAGGAGGGTCTTCTCAAGTATCATCATATCAGAAATCTCTTGTCACATGAAAACCAACACAAACACTATTTGGTTCTTAAATGCAAGAGATGAGACTCTAGAATTTACAGCAGAGATGAACCCTTTTCAAGGCTAGTCCAGAAAACTGAGTCATTAATAGCACATAATTCATGTCGTACAGTGGCCTTTCATTTAGTCCAACTGAATAAGGCCTTTTCCTCCTTCCATACATATTTACTGAAATTAGATAACCCAGACATCATCTTAATTCTACTGTATATTCTGTTATTTGAGCACAAATCTGAATAGTTGAAACATGACCTTTTACATACAAGCCAGACATAATATCCTTGAAATTGTATTGACATATGCAAAGGCATATCAGAGTCTGACTGTTCCAAATGTACCCATGAAAAAAAACCCAAACATTGAAGATTTATCTGTTTAAGCAGCTTCAAAGTCTCCTAAATCACTTCCTCAGTGATCTGTTGCTGAAATTATTTTTCTTTCAGTTGTTTGCATTTTATTTATACTGTATGTGGGGTTGGGATGTGGATAGCTTAGGAGGTTAGCATGAGGCTGGAAAGGCTGTTGCCTTTGAAATGAGATCTCAAATTTGACCTGAGTCATGCATAAGTGACTGAACATTTTGGAAGATGTTGTCTGCTCATAATCTCTGTAAACATATCCAGTGATAAAACCCAATTAGCACTGGGACAGATTATTGCAATTGGGAGTCTCTCTTAATTGGCAGTTTTAGCAAGCCAACTAGACTTAGCTAGTTTCTCTGATGCAGAAAAACTTTCAGTGTGGAGACAACTAAGTTCTAAGTATTCACAGCTCCCAATCTGTGGTGTTGACTTCCTGACAAGCAAGGACTTTGGTTTGTATTGACCTGGATAAAGCAGTTTATGACAGAAAATATTTATGGACTGTGTTGTGCTCTGTGTCTCTAAGTTTGTGAATGCAGGCTTTTCTAAGAGAAGGATTTGGTGATTAACATTTAAGTCTTGAAGTGAATAATATAAAATGGTAGCAACACCCCTCCCCCACACCATGGTTCTTTGTTGAGTGCAGCTTGACTACATTAGAGCTTGGTCCTGTTGCTGAATGAAAGAGAACTGCTATCTTTCTAATTGGCAATTTTATACCACTTTCAGTCTTCAAAAAGACTTATTATACAGAAATTCTCTAATAATATGAATCAGAGAGCTAGTTTTCCTTTTCTTCTTTTTGTGCCAGTGGATAATTTGCTAATGATCTTATTTTACTCTTCAGGGAGCAGAGTTTTCTCAGTGTTCCCAAGAGAAAAGAGTATAATAGCTAAAACTGTTGCCACAGTTAAGGAAATGAGTGATCCTGAGGCATAAGGAATGTATTTGGGAGAGCAAGGCTTTTTCATGTCAAAGGGAGCTAGGCATATACAACTCTTATTTTCAAAATACTTCTGGTTGTGTGTCTACTTTATTAGAGTGAGGCCTCCGCAAAATAATTAAAATTTTCGAGTCAAAAAATGGGTAACAAAATATGGAAATAATTCAGCTGATTGGTATAAGTGAAAATATAAAGCCTTTTGCTAACTTTCTTTTACAGAGTAATATTTCATCTTCCATGCTTTTCTAGTTCAGAATCAAACAGGACTTCATTATCACTGTTAATATTCCATATAGCCCACTGATACACCATAGCCACTGGCCAAGCAAAACTTCAATCAGTTTTTCTTCTCTTGTCATCTCATACCTCTGACTGAGCAGCTGCAAGATGATTCATCCAAGAAGGTTTCACCATAGGACAGGGGAAAATTATTTCTGTCTGCTTTTCCCATACTAATAGGATGATTTCAGTTGTAGATACTTTTGCAGCACTTCCTGAGCTGTGCTATGCCTATTTGAAAACAGAAATCTTTTTATCCAAATGTCAAGAAATTTTTCCATGAAATCAGTGCTTTTGCTTTGTAAGACACATTTCTGCTGCAGTTTCTTGTTTAACAGAGTTGCAACAGTCATATTTTGTCCCACTACAGAGCACATTTCTATTAGAATTAATAATCAGTGTTAGCTGTGAGAATTAAAACAAAATACTGCGTAAGGAATTTCTATATTCTGAAATCTGCTGGCATGTGCTTAAGTTACCATTTGCCTAAAGTGTTAGTGGTGAGAAGTGTTTTGGATTTCTTTTCTTTGCTGCAAAATCCTGGATGGAATAATGGCTTATTCAGCATGGATGCAGCAATGATTCCAGTGCAATGGCAAACAATATATGGGGAATAAGACATTCTTCAAGACCTACAGCATCCATGCATGCTTATGATGGGAGGCTTTCTTATGTAACTCCACTCCAACTTTGCTTGCAGTCATAACAAAACCAGAAAAATGTATTTCTTTGTTTATTGACATTGGATAAAGCATTTCATCCCAAATAATACTTCTCATGTTACAGATTCATCAGCTAGTTTGCAAATAAATACAGAGACACTGCTTTTGTTGTCACTTTACCGATACTGATGTGACATTCACGGCTTGTTTTTCCTGAATAATCAATGAGTTCATCTGAATGCATTCCCCTTGTGCATGTGATATTGCACTTACACTTATAAGGCTTATAGATTCACAAATAAATTTTTCCGAAGAGAGGAACACGGGCTTTCTTTGATTCATATCTGTTACTTTCACCTAAATAACACTCATTTCTCCAGCTCATCACCAATAAATACATTCCACTTTCCCGAAGCAGTATATGCTATCCAGTGTCTTAGTGCAGTGTTATTAAGTAGAAGATTAACATCAAGTCTTAACAACAGCTCTTCTCTTCCAGCCCCTGAGTGGACACGCACAATTGGTTCTCTGGGGTTTGTAGCTTTAGCCAACCCCAACAAGTTGTGTTGTACTGACCAGGTGATCCCAAGTGTTTAGTGCAGGCACTTCTCTTCTGCCTGGCGAGCTGTCTGCCAGGCAGCATGTTCCCCAGTGGTAAGGGAGCTTCCAGATTGCAGCCCTTCTTTTCTTTTCCTTTTTCTTGAGTAATCTGTGGCTTTCTGAGAAAGTGGCAGTAGATAAGACGCAGACTGCGAGCCAACCTTTTCTCACTACTGTAACATAATTTTCATTGATCTTCCTCTGATCTCTCAAACACCTCTGAGGTCCCACTGGCTCCTGGCTGCTCACAAGAAAAAGGCCAGAGTTTATACTGATTTAGAAAGAAGCACACTGAGCAGTGGAAGATTGTAAAGGTTTGGCATTTCTCAGTCCTGCAGCACAGCTACTCAGATGATTATCTTGGCATTCATAGTGGAGCTGAAAATTCTGTTTTAAACCAATAGAGACTTATAAGTATATTTGTGGTGCACAAAGCAGCAAAATATACACTTGCTGCAATATTGCAGCAGGAATATTGGTAACTTTTGTCACCATAAATACTGATCATGTCCATCAGAGATGCCTGTTTATAGATACTTTTGATAGAAAATCAGACTGATGCATCATAGCAAAAATTTCTAATGAGATTTTGTCAAGGATGTCAAGCTTTTAAAAACCAATACACTCATGATACAGTTGTACAATTATTCCAAAGAAGTTTTTATAACAATTATTTGGCATGTAAAAAAAATACCCAGAGCACATCCCACATACCCTCTTTCATGTAGAAGAAAAACACAACTCAAAACTAAATGTGGGTGACTGCGCTATACCTTGTACTTTATGCAGGTGTTCCCTACACACTAATATTTTTATTATCTTCAAATGTGGAACGAAGTATTCTCAATGGATAGGGAAGCCTCAGGGTTTTATAAAGTTTGTGTTTGAATAGGTTTCACAAAATACTTGATAAGAATATGTCTGTCTAGCCACACATTATTATTCTCAGGAAAGAGATTCATTACTTTATTGTAGCTGACAGTTTATTTTCTTAGCCAGTTTACATTTCCTTCTATGAAAATAGCAAATGACATAAATGGGAGGTAACAGGGACTTTGGGCAGAATTTTGACATATTTCACATGAATCTAAGTGGTCACATCACACCTCTCCTTCATATCTGTCTGTGTCCTAGAGGATAAAGGTCAACTGCTGATGTACTTTAATAGTTTGAGTCTTAATTTGTTACTTCAGTTCTTAGTTTTAAAAATTCAGCCTTTAAAGAAAGGTTGAATCCTTGTTTTGGCCAGAGTGGCCAGTACACTGAGAGTTGATTCATTGTTCAAACTCAGTGGTGGAGGGTGATTAGAGCTTTTTGTTTCTAAAGGCAGTTTGCACATGTTGTGCCTCCCTTTGTGTTGGTTCTACAGGCACCTCTCAGTCAGCTTGATGCTCAGGTAAGTATGCTACTTCTGGTATAAAATACAGTGATAAAACAGTGAATCTGATAGGAAGCAACTTAGTTTTTGTCCTGTTTGACTCCATACCCCTGGTATTCCCTATCTGTTAACAGCACTCCTACTCTGGGACCTACTCTTTAGTACAGCTTACTGTGTACCTGAAGGCACTGGAAATGAACATGTCACAAAGTTCTCTACATCTCTGCTAAGTCCATGAGTTTGGTGTCTTTAGAATATACTTTGGTGGATTTTGGATCTAGTGAATGTATCCAACAAATTCCATTCTAAGATAATTGTTACTGTAAAATTTAGTGGAAGTTGTTTATTTAAGAGACACTTCCCAAAGGAATTTCCAGGAGAAGAAGAAGGTGGTGTGTTTCACCTTCATGATTGAAGCATTTGTTTGGAAACCCAGTTGTTTTCTTTGATGATTAGAGAGGACTCTGCAGTCAGTTATGTTGAGATTCAGAGGTGGTGGTTGGTATAAATCAACAGGAATTCCACAGGACAGGGAAGCCCTTCTAGCTTAATATTGGTGTCACCAAAAGCATAAGCAAGGACCAAAGTAAATATTTAATGTTTTTATATACCCCTAGAAAAAAAAATCTTTATTTTATCAGGCAGCCTGCACTACTCAAAGGGTTTACATCTTATTGTATGAACTTGGACCCCATTCTTTTCTTCATATTATGGACAGTTTAAACAGATGTCAGATTACCTGTCATGTATTGTGACAAAATGAGTTGTTGCCATGTAGGCAGTAAATTGGGATTAGCAGTACCTCTGCTGCTGTTGGGCCCAGAATCATTAGCCAAGAACTTTTATGGAAACAATTCAAAACTTCACTGCAATTAATTCTGCAAATCAAGTGTCAGTAATAAAAATAATCCTGTGAAACCCAGAAACACCAGGGATGTTGTTCTTTCCTTGGGTGACCATGGCAATTTCCTCTCTGTGAATTTCCTTCTGTTTTGTTGTTGTTAATAAACAGACATTGATGAGTGCTCGGATGGCTTTGTTCAGTGTGACAGCCGTGCTAACTGCATCAACCTGCCCGGGTGGTACCACTGTGAATGCAGGGATGGCTACCATGACAATGGGATGTTTTCACCAAGTGGAGAGTCCTGTGAAGGTCAGTGCCTGAAAAAGGTGGGGTATTGTTATGGTTCACATGAAAGTGTCCAGAAAATGTCTAGTGTTTCAGATTGTTCTGGTCAAGCATTGTCTTGAATGCTGCAGGGAAATTTAAACCTTGACCCAAAAGAATTGCAGTCTAAATAAGCATCATCATCAAAGGCAAAAGAATATAAAGTAGGAATATTCCTATAATGTGGAGCATTTCTGTGTTTTACTAACATAATATGTAAAGTCAGGCATGGTGATTAAAATGCAGTTTCTCTGGCCCTACATCTGCTTCTGTGCTTGTCCCTTGCATAAGTGATTTCCCGTGGGCTGATAGCATGCACTGTAATCTGTCACTCCACAGTAATCTGTTTATATGTCAGATTCTTTGTATATAGAAATGGGCCTCAATCCAGACTTCATTTCCTCCACTTTGTTTTCCTCGTACACTGAAATAGTTCATGATAAAAATATTTCCCATTGCAGAAAGTGATTATCCATCCCTGAGACCCTTACCTATACCTTGGTTAATACTGTGGTGTTTCTCCTGTTTAATGGCTAACTGCTTCTAGAAGGCTGCAATTTGCAGACCTACATTACAAACTAGGAAGCTCAGTGGATGTAGGACTGATGTGTAGGGGACAAGAGAGTAACAAGAGGGACAAGGAGATGGAAAGGTTTTCTGTGTTCATGAATGATGTTAGAGAGAACAGCAGATTAATAAGAACACAATTATTTTTGGATGCAGATCTCTTAGTATGGAATGTTATTCAGCTCTGAAGATATTTCATGCTGCCTCTCTTAAATAACAGAACAAACCTGTCTTTTTTTGCCATGGACTTCTCAGGGCAAAATTATCACCCCTTTTCCCTTCTTTCTGAGTGCTGAAATATTCAGTGCTCACAGTGTAAGCTTTCTTACTGCTGTTTAAACTCACATTGGTGGGCTGCATCGGTCCCAAAGGGAAGCAATTGAATTAATTTCTCTAAGGCAGATACACAGACAGTTTTCCAGGAGTGCAAATGACCTTTCTGGTATATCCATCATCAATACTTTATTTCAACACATTTTCATCACAGCTGAAAGCCTGTATTCCCAGGAGGAATCAGCAATTTAAGGCAACCACTGCTTTCATAAGTCGAGCTTTCTTTGTCAAGAACTAACTAAATGTCAGTGTTAGCTGGCCAGGAGTTAGGACAGGAAGGTGCAAAGAATAATTTGTGATCCCCCTGATTGTAACATTGCACTTCTGTCACTCATGGCACAGGAAATAAATACGCCAGCCAGGCATTTATGGAAATATTCTCAATATCCCGAGGTTTATCTTCAGTGTCAGTATAACACTTATCTCATGGGTTGAAGATAGTGGTTTGGCACATGCTGTCTCAAGAGAGGTACATGATACAAAGTGACTGTGTTAAGATGTGTGCAAACAACAATCAATTAAGCAGCAATTTCTAAACAAATGAAAAGCCAAGGGAAAAGAAATGTGGGGATTGCTACATGTATACAGAAGCAGCAATTATTAGACTGTTTTGACCTTTTCTACAAAGAGCCAGCAGCTCTTTATTAAACGTACACAGAGGATAACAAGTAATTAGAATTAAATCACAGATGCCAGGAAACTATCTTCATTGCTGATAACCCTAGTGACTAACAGTGGAACACTTTCAGTTTGATTGATTGCAGCTCCAAACATTGGAATTCTTAACAACTTGAGATCACAGAATCATAGAATGGCTTGGATTGGAAGGTACCTTAAAGATCGTGTACTTCCAACCACCCTGGGCAGGGAAACAAGACCCCCCAAGAGCAGGTTTCTCAGGACCCCATCCAGCCTGGCCTTGATGGGGGGGAAGGTTAGATATTTGATTAGTTTTACCACATCACTTTTTATTGGATGGGAACTTGGGATGTGTTGTCTCAGATAAAAATGAAACCACAAAGGGTGTGAAGAGACAACCTAAAATCCCTTGCAGTGTGGAAAGTTGAACTTGCAGCAGCATAACAGAGTAGTGCAGAAGCAGTCATCTTCACTGCTGTCAGATCTTTCCACTGTAAGAGATTTCCCTACTGGGTTTAAAGACAGAAGAAAGTGGATTGCTTTTGATAGTTTTCAGTAACCCCTGGTTAAATGTGATTAGATTGAGCTGTTGGTGAACGGTCTTTTAGACAGTCACTTTAATGGGGCAGCAGCTTCCAGGCTATCTCAACTAATCTCAAATTTCAGATTGCAGTTCTCCAATTCTCACTTTCAACTCTACCCAGAACCAGCATTCTCCAAAACTTTCTTCTTGTGCAAGTGCTTTAGCTTGCAGAGCTGTAGAAGTGCAAACTACTTCAAAGTAGAGTTTTATATAGAGTGCATAATAGGCTTGACTTGACTCATCTTTTGTAAGTTTTAGTTGCTTTAAAGCAAGTTCCTTTTTTTAGAGGAAGAAACCTGTAAAAGCCAAGGAAGCATGGATTTAAATTTTCTTTCTTGATTGTTCTACATCGTCTTCCTCAAATTGAGGTCTGTTTGTGTCCCCTGGACATGTGCTGATAATACTACGCAGAGCATTTCAGTGACAGTGTAATCAGTTCTTTGTTTCCTTCAGCAAAGCCTCCAATTTTAAAAGTCCACGTGAAAACACCTCTGTTAAAACCACAGATGCACTGGAGCATTTCCTTAAAAGCCTTATTTTAGCAGAATTCCAAAGTTGCACCTACCCCTTTTAGGACATCATACTAAATGTTCCTACCTAGAGCTGGGCTCCTTGGTAGCACTAGACTTTGTCAGTGCTTGATAATAAAATAATATCAGCTGAATTGCCTGTTTTACACATCTATTGACCTTGGGTACTGCTGCTTCTTAGACACAACTGAGAATATTGAGTATTTTGACTAATGTACTTGAATGCAAAAATTCATAATCCCATTTTATTTTACCTACAGGCAATGGAAGACCTAGAGATCCCTTTGCTAATAGTTTTGATTCACATTATACCCCGAGGTAGACCTATGGTGTCTATTCAAATTACTGAGAGAAATTATGGAAAATGCAGCTGTAGGGCTTCAACCTCTTAGCAGCACTTGCTGTTTTTCCCGTGGAAATAGAATTATGTTATGCCTCATTGTATTTCCAGAAAAGTGAAATATCAGCCAGGTAGTCCTTGAGACTGTATGGCTTTGGGGAGTCTTAAATATTATATATGTAAGTATAGCATTCAGTATGGTATCTTAACTGGTATCTTCATGTTTGCCCCTGACAGCTTTTCTTTATAGTTTCTTTGAACAGTCTTCTTGGTACTGAAGGTTGTCTCTTATGTACCATTTCATAGAGAGAGCTGGGCTAAGGGAGTAGATATTGCATCCTCAGGCTTCATTGCAGTAAAACAACTGGAACATCTGAGGGCAAAGTCCTAAAATAAGAAAGTTCAGGCCCCATTAATGTTTGCCCTGCAGTTCTGTGTAACATCCTGATTCCTTTGAATTTGTCCTTTGCAATGTCTAAAAGCTTCCCTAATCAGCTGAAGAGGGAGGCTATTTTGGTTCATACCAGAATAGTGCAGGTTATGCCTCATCAGTTGTTGGACATTTGGCACACATCCACATCCAAAGAAAGCTTACCTAATTAAGGCAGCCCCTTAGGACTTACCAAGAGTATCTGTCAGGTACCAGCTGTTGTTAGTATAGAACATGAGATCAATGTGCCTTCACTCTCAGCAGGTATTACATTCTTTAAATGAGACAGATGCAAATGAAAGGTTTGGATAGGTCACTCCAGAATGCCCAATTCATAAAAGAATCTTTTTTGGTTGTAAGGGTTTATCCATATGTGAACTCCCATTTGGGTTTTCTGTTCTGAACTATCTTGTATTTTTTTTCTGCCATCCTGTTTCCAGAATTAGAATCACTTACTTCTCTGTGTGACAGAGCAGCCTGCCTAACAGCACAGTGGCTGAGGCTTGACTTGAAGTCTGTTTTTAACAATCCAGGATAATGAGGGATGGAGGCATATTACAAGCATCAGTGTGCTCCCCAGCCTCACTGACTGAGCAAAGTCCAAAACGGTCACTCCAGCATCTATGTCTCTGGATCTGGAAGGCAGAGAGATTGCTGGCTGTCAGGATGTCTCAATTTATCTCATGCTGCATCCAGTATTTTAACTAGTACATGAGATATCTTGAAGTTGAAATCCACTGTCAGTTTGGAGTCATACACTTAGGTTTATCAGAAGCTTTGGTTTTGATAGCACTTAAGGGGAACAGGAAATAAAAATCACTACTCTTCAGCAGGAAACCTTACTAGTAGTTGCAAAGCTCCATCAAAATCCTTTTGCTTTTATTCATGATAACTAAAGGTCAGCAAATAAAGTGACATCTTTCTTTTTTCCATTTATCCCAAATAGAACTCTAGGCATTAAGGCTTCAGTATTGAATTTGGGAACTCAACTTAAGCATCACCAAACAAGGCAGATATGGAGACACATTAGTATTTCAATATTCTGGAGTGTGGGAAGAATACAAAATTTTCAGAGTTTCTCGTCTTTTATAAAAGAACTGATAAAACAGAAGCTTGACCACTATATTTTATAAGACAGCAATTTGAACACATTTACCATATAAAGAAACAACTTTTCTGTCAAGCTGACGTTACCAACATCTGAAGTCTCAGCTCTTCATCTTCCACATCTGGTAAGCATTCTCACAGGTGTCTTACATGAACTCACAAATAAATTATTCACACTTCATTCACTCTTTGAAGAATGATTACACCAGTCAGTAGATCTACTCAGGACAGAAAAGAACAGAAATAGAACTTTCTGCTCAGACAAGCTTGGTTTCCTAGCAAATGCACTCCTTCCTTTTTTGCCCTAAGCAAAAGTACTCAGGTATCCTGGTACTTCCACCTTGCCGAGCTAATGCTATTCCTCAGAGCAAAGGTAACTGAGAAACTTCAGTTGCTTCAGAGCAAAAGAACTGTCCACTGTCCTCGGACATCTCTTCCACTATTTCTCAGTGGTACAAATGTTCACCTTTTCTTTACAAAAATGAGAGTCTAACCAATATCAGAATGATTCTGGTCTCAGGCAGACCCTTCAGGGATTTGTGAGAGTCTTCTGCATGTAGGTGTGGATGGTTCATCAGAGGACAGATAGCTGCAGCTTTCCATCACCTATATCACAGTGGGTCTCTGAGCCTTTTGTCACTTCCTAGCAAGGTGTGCACAGGTTTTTTTTTTGTTTGTTTGTTTTCTAATCATGCCTCATTTGTATTCCTTGTGAATTTATGATGAAGTTTTGCATCTGGCATTTGTGAGGTTTTTGTCTGTATAACTCAGCTATTTTTTTAGAGCTATCTATAGTAGTTCCAAGATCTTTTTCCAGAATACATGCAACAGACTGATGTGATTTTTAAACAGCTATTTCCCCATGCACTTTTCAATTGAATCTCATCTGACATATTATTGTTTGCTCAATCAATATCACAAAATACTTCTATAATTCACTTTTAATACTTGAGTTTAATACTTTATTATCAACAGTGTTACTCATTGTACTCACTGTTCATCCATTTCTCCAGATGACTAGGTGTATTGGGCAGCACACATTCTCTGGCACAGATTCTTGGGGAACTTCCTTGGGACAGCTCTCCATTGTGACAACATGACCATTTTTTGCTGCCTTTTATTAAAAGGGCTTTTTAGCCCTTTTGTTCTAAATAATTATTTAATATTATTATTAATTACTATTGAATATAATTAATATTAATCTTTGAGTCAATGACCACTTTTCTTACATGGCACATAGTTCATATAAGAGCATACATGTATTGTGCAAGGAAGGTCATGAATAAAAGTATTACAGTATATGAAATATATCTCTCTTTAAAATATTTTAATATAGTATAGTAAACTTTGAATCTGTGACATGATATCTTTGAACAATCATCTTTCTATCTGAAAATGTTATTGTTTGGTTGCTAGTTTTAATTCATATTTATAACTTCATAATTTTAATGTAATAGCCTCTTTGAATCTAGACACTACCACAGAGGGATTTTTTTTGCAGCCTTTTAAATTCCTTGAAGGATGTTGAACTTGTGGTCACTGTTGGTCACCAATGTGGAGTAGTTGCTTGGCAGAGACATTCTGAATCACTTGCTGCTCAGGGCCAAGTGAAATGGTGCTTTGTCCCGCTGGGTTTCTTTGACTTCCTTTTCCAAGAAACAGTCAGTAAATCTCTTACATACAACCTTGAGTCACAACCTGGAGCAATTGAAATTCCCATTTTTATGGAGTTTTCTATCCCTGCAGTTTCATAAATACTACAAATGGAGTTTAGTCATTCTACATACTGTCACCATATTGTCTAGCTTTAGTCTGGTATTTTTCCTGCATAGGCAGTAAATTATTTGTAACAGAATTAACTCCTAGTTTTCTGTAATATGTATCACTACTTCTTCTTCCATGATATTCCTTTGTTATTGCAACATTTAGTTGTACCTAGAGATGATGGTAAGAAAAGGAAAATCCTTAAAAATGAGACAGATCAAAGCTGCTGTAGTTTTTCATGCAGGTTAGATAAATAAAAACTGATTCTCAGTTTAGCACTAGATAAATAGTTACATTTCGTTTCTGTCTTTTTTTTTTTTTATTGAGGCAAACCTCCAAGTGTTTTGAGACATAATGTTCTAATGTCCTAACATTCAAGCTGTTTGGTTCTTAAGCAGTGTTGTAAATAGCCTGAAGTGAACTATTTGGTTTTGAGTGGTTTGTTGGGGACTCTTGGGGTTTGTTTTGGTTTCTTTGGGAGGGGGCTGGGGGTTGTGTGTATGTGTGTTTTGTTAACAGCATGGGAGCAGTAATAAAATGGCTCTGTGGCTGGATATAGTGGAATATGCAGTCTGTAATCTTACCATTTTTCCTTTTCAAACACAGAAGATGCAGCACCCAGTGTCCCTTGTCCATAGCTGGTTATGGCTGTAAACACAATTTCAGTAACATGATTCACCATCTACTAAAAGCCTATAGTAAAAAAAAAAAACTGAACAAAGTTTAGCTTGGTATGGATGATTTGTGTGCGAGTACTTTGCTGATAATGCCTGAAGTTTGATGTGGATGAATAATGCAGATGAGAGTTTCATGCATGAAAAGTTGGTGTTTCTCTTGCTGCATCGTAAACACACTGCTGTTTCTGATTAGGTTAGAATCAAAATGTAAATAGCTCCTGCTGTGACTAGGGATATTTAAATTGCCCCATCCAGAACATTTATTTTCATGAATCAAACAACTGAAAATAACAAGATTGGGAATTTTCAGTTCTCAATGCCAGATAAGCTCAGCTCAATACCAGAGTCAGTGATGAAACCTCCATTATTTTCAGTTACTGTGACTGTGTTGAAAAAATAAACCTCGGAAGCCTTTTTCTCATGGGAAAATTGTGAACTAGACTTGTATACAAGTGCTGAAAGCAGAGTCAGTGTTTATAGGATCACCATTTGTTGTTTAAAGCAAACCTTTCTTACTTACATGACAGCTGAACTTTGTCCAGTTATCTCATTAAGTATGTCTGCCTTCTGTTAAGCATCTAGGTTGCTGAGAAGTGACATTATAAATTTATGACAGCTGTGTGAAAGTTACAAACAAAAAAGTGTTCTAAATAAATGAATGCAAGTTTTGGAAAGCAATTTATTAAAAATTACTTTGATAATAAAGATAATCTTGCTGTTAATCCGAATCATTATATTTAAACAGAATTTGTGTCTCTTCTTGTTATTGCATGACTTAAGTACAGCTATACCTTAATTTTAATTGCCTTGTTATTACTTTCTGGCTGGATTTAAGAGAAAATATAGGAAGGAGAGAGCAGCTCTTCCATCCTTCTGCTCTGCCCAAACTGGCATCACTCAAACCATTCCTGTTAGCTACTTTCCTAAAAACCTTCCAGTTTGGAGCCTGGACAGCCTCTGCAGGGCCTCCTGTTCCACTGGTTATGTATCCTGACTGCTGGGGTGGGTTCCCCTGTCTGATATGCCAGTGATGTTTCAGCTGTTCAGCCACACTGAATCAGGTTCAGGGTCCCAGTTACCTTCTGCCCTGTTACAACAGTGTCTGCCTCCAGATGCCTCAGAAGGCAATGAGGTAGAAGATGTAGAGATCTGAGATGATTTGCCTGTTCTGGATTATCTGATATGTAAATAAGTGCACCATAGGCCCCAATGCATGAAATGTAATCTCTCTCCCAAAATCTGTTAGCCCTGAAAATTGAATATTCTTGCTAGCTTTATACACTTTTGGCTATGCAATTGTTTTTTGCCTCTTAGGATTCTGTAGCAGTGTCATAGTTTGTTTATGTTTTTGTATGGAAAGTTATTTCCTTTTATCAGGCATACATTTGTTGTCTTTCAGTTCCATTCACTGTCTCTTGTCTAGTTGTTAGCCAATATGGAGAAAAAAGCTCTCAACATGTCTTCTTTGGAGTATTCATTATTATTTTTTGTTATATCCCTTCTTGCTGATGTTCCTTTAGAGATGAGCAATCCATGTCCTTTCATTTCTTCTCAAATGATATTTCCCTCAATCTTCCCATAACCCATAGTAACTTTGCAATTTTTTTAAAGGTGATGCCACTGTTACTGCACAAAGTATTTGGAGGAAACCCACAATGCTGCTGATTTGCACAATGGAGTTCTAATAATTTCCCTGCTGTTTTTCATCCCAATTCATATTCATGTTAGCAACTTGTTAACTTTTTAGGGTTTTTGACCATAGCCGCACTTGGAATTGAAATGGTGATTATATTATTTTGCTTTAAACTGAATATGCTTGAGGTGTATTGGAGGCTTTATTTCCATTGTTGAACCCAAAGCTGAGTATTTTATTTTTATGAGATTTTTATGCTGGTGGTGAAAGACACATGCATGACCATATTGCTTATTCTTTCTCACTCATCTGGTGGATGTTTACTTATATCAACATTACTTTATAATGAACGTTAATCAAGAACTCAGGCCATACTGTTGAGAAGTTGTATTTAGAATTGAACTCAATATCTTAATATTTGCAATCACTGTAGTTCTAGTCTTTACTCTGTTTTCCACTTTTTATTGCATATATCCATTTACTTCATGCCCCTTTGAAGCTTCTTTCTGCAATTGTTTTTCTCCATTTGAACAGCTGAAAAAGCTAAATAAAGACTGTTCAAGTCGAAGGTAGTGTGTGCTGCTAGCTTGCCTTTGCAATATAGTGGTGTGTACCTTTATCAAGTAGGCCTTTAAAGTACTTTTTAATTCTTTGAGATATATTTGTTTTGAAGTAATTTATTTTTATTCACTGAAGACATGAATTTTTTTTCTCTATTTTCTATTCTAGACACAAGGGCTATAGCTGTCACTGCAACCTGAATATTTCAAATATTCTAGTTTTCACATTCTAATGAATGATGAAATTTAAAGCATGGTGTGCTTGCTTAAATGAGGTTACAGGTCAGACATCACCTTTCACATTAAATTCTCATCAAGTGAACTCAGATGTGCTAGACAGAGCCAGCAAAAGGTTTCAGGAACAGGGTTCTGAAGCTGTTCTTGTTTCACATAAGATGTCTTCTGTATGGTTACACAAACTAAGGCTCTTTAGGAAGCTAAGAATTACTCTTTCTTTCATGTTTCTTGTGGTTTCTTCATTCTATCTACCGTCCTCAATAGCATTCACTTAGAAATATGTATAGCAAAACTCAAACTCTCAGGTTAAAACATGGTCAAAAAAAGCTGATGTGATTTGTGAAATATTTTTTGTGAATTTTTAAGTTCTCCCCATTCTGGTGAAGTACAAATTAATTTTCAGCTGAAGGCCTTAATGGCTAAGAATCATTTATATTGACTGCCGCAGGAACATTTTTGTTAATTGAATGTGGTCTAAGAGCATTCCATGGCATGTATTTGCAGACATTGATGAATGTGGAACTGGAAGGCACAGCTGTGCCAATGACACTGTTTGCTTTAACTTGGATGGTGGGTATGACTGTCGATGTCCTCATGGCAAGAACTGCACAGGAGACTGTATCCATGAAGGCAAAGTCAAGCACAATGGCCAGATTTGGGTGCTGGAGAATGACAGATGCTCTGTCTGCTCCTGTCAGGTCAGTACAAATGGAAGTAGCTGCTTCTGCAGGGTGGTGGTAGGGATGAAGGGCAGAGCATCAGGATTCAAGTGAAATTCCTGCCTTCTCAGGTGCATGTGTGGAGCTACAGAAATAATATATTACATATATTGCTTCTCTCTCCAACCTGCATGAGCAAAACATTCATTGGAAGTACTGGGAGAAGGATGATAGTACTGTTTTGTTAGCAGAGATGCCACCTGTGTTCTCTGGGTGGGAGTCACAGCATTTTCATGCAAATAAACTGTCTAGACACCTATTGGGGCTGGAGACTGATGCCAGTGTCTCCAGCAGATGGCTATAAATAGAAGTAGCTTCTGTGTCTGAAGAGTAATTCAGCTTAACTCTCAAATGTTTGCTGTGGGAAGTTTGGTCCCAAGCTAAATGCTGATGGAGAATGAAGGGCCAAAACACTTCTGACAGTATCCTGAGCATTTCAGCAGCTCAGACTTTAGCACACATGGTTTAGTTTCAGATCACCTATCATCTTAGTATGTGAATAATTACAGAGGGGTTGATCTTCCTCGACACCCTGCAACCCGGTATTCTATGAAACCATGATATTCTAGGAAGTTTAAAGCAAGATTCATCAAGCGTCTGTATGAGAATTACAAACTTAGTGCAATCCATTGAAAGCTAACCCTTGGGAAAGACACCCTTGTGTTTGACCACCTCAGGGGAGAGCTGCCTGGAGATGGAATGAAGGATGTGCATAAGACAACAGGGGAACATTATGGTTGTTAATGAGTGTGTATTGGGGTTTCTGGGTTGGTTTGAATTGTGTTTTGACAAAGATACTGTGTAGTGGAAAACTCATGAGCTGCTAATGGCTTAGAATCATGGTAAAAAATAAAATTTGGCTGGAGTATGGCTAGAGTTGTGCAAATTTCTGCCATCGCTGTGTGTCTCTCTCCTGAAAACAGAATGGGTATGTGATGTGCCGGCGAATGGTCTGTGACTGCCAAAATCCCACCGTTGACCTCTTCTGCTGTCCTGAGTGTGACCCAAGGCTCAGCAGCCAATGTTTACATCAGAGTGGGGAGCTTTCCTACAACAGTGGTGATTCCTGGATACAGAACTGTCAGCAGTGCCGCTGCCTGGTAAGGCTCCTGATTACAGCAACAGAGATAGGAGGGAAAAGCGATGTGAGATACTCTGACCTGGGGATAGCTTCATTTTCATGAAGCTTCAATAGCATCCACTTAATTTTCCCTGAAGTACATGGATAATTAAAATCTAGTTTTTCCTGGATTTTTGTCAGTGCTGTCCAGTTTCCATCAAATATGTGTTTTGATGCAATAAACATGTAATATAAATTACTTAATCATGAAGGTGGTTTCAGCAGAGTGGAGGTCATTTGGATATGGCACCTACACAGCAACACTCATGTTCACTTATTCAGAGACTCATGAAGCTCTATAAGGAAATTCTAAATATGTATTTATTATCACAGCTGATAATTTCAAGGATGCTGGTAAACGAAAACTTATTTATTCATGCAGATATTTTGAGTAACAGAATGTAAGACTTTTTGTATTTTTCAAAACAGTGAAAGGAAGTTTGAAAAAATCTCATATCTGTTAAAGCTTGTCATCTTTTTCCTAGGCATGTATTTTGGAGTCTAAGCAAAAAATATTCTGCATAATTCTGCTCATGAACTTTCTGTGACAGAGAAAATCCCAAGATAAAAACAACTATCTTTTATCACAAGTTATCTCCAAATATAAAGGCTAGTCCATGTAGCAGCTTTGGCTTGTCAGAGTATCATGAATAACAGCCAGAAGCCCATTTCTGTAGACTGTGCTTTCAGTGTTACCACTGCTAAAATCCAATCTTATCATATGCTTCATTAAATGTCTTAAAATGAAAAAAATAACCAACCTACAATTTAGGATCTCAATAGATGTTCTTTTTCAAGATGCTACTTCTGTAGCAAAAGTCTGCTTTCTTTCAGTAATCATGGATTTTTTGGGGTGACAAAGTATTGTCTACTCCTTGTACTGTCCAGCACTGCAAAAAATAGATTGAAGAATCGAGATCAGTGCCTGGATTAAAAGATTGCTATCATTCTTACCATCATGCAATTCAAAAAGAAGAAAATTGACCCAGATGAGATTTTTTTAAAAGACTAACTTCACAATACTTTCTGCAACAAGTGGAGGAAATTTGGAGCTATTACAAGTGTCTTGATTTTGTTTTTTTCAGCTTCTGCTTTGGAGATAGCAAACTCCTCATTCTCAAAGACTTAGATACATTTTTGGGAATAACTGATTTCCTAGAGCTAGATGCTGTTCTTTTTGCTCCCCTTAAGTCCAGACTATTAAATCTGTGCTCAAATGAGCTGAATAAATTGGAAGTCAGAGATGGACCTGCTCCAAAAAAAAAAAAAAAAAAAAAAAAAAAAGTGCATGATTGACTTCTCTGAAGTCTTTTCTTTGACCAATAGATCTGCAGCTTTGGCCTCTGTCCAGAGTGAAGGGAAACTGATTCCAACTTCCAGTAACTGATATGATTTATTAAACATTTTTAGATTTGTGTTCAGGCATAAAGTAACTTCCCCTAAGGATATGCTGGCCCAACAGAAGTCTCTGCTCAGACCTTTTCTTACCCTGACTGTACTAAACCCACCATGCAGAAGGTGTGATAAAGTTTGGAACTTCAGGTATTCTGCTTATAATATCCTAAGTGGATGATAAGTGGGTGGAGGTCCTCTCATTGAAAATGTGGTGGTGTTCCCCATTACATTGGGCTGCTGGTGGCTTGGCACCCTTAATCCAGCCAATGCATTTGTAACCATGGCAGAGATAAATCTGAGGGCTTTCTGTGGCAAGCCAACAGCCCAAGTTGTGAGTAAGAACTAGGTGAAACAGGAGATTTGGCACACTTCTGCAGTGCAGTAATGTTAGAACTTCTGTCCCTTGCAGAAGTAGGGCCTCACGAGGACAGGCCACAATCCTGTACTGCATAATTTTATGGAGAATTTTCAGCTGCAGCTTGATGGAGAGTGCACTGAATTAAGTTAAATCTATTATACTTCCTAAATGGCATGCAGAAAAAACATCTACTGATCTACTGTGTGTCCCACAGTCAGTGAATATCAGTGTTTTCTGTGCTGAATTCTGAACAGCACCAGATGGGAAAAAATAGCCAGCTAGGAAACATAATGCTGATTCAGAGGAATGGGTGAGGAACAAAATAAGAGCTAATAATTATATCTTGTTCTTTCTGAGAACAGCAGGGAGAAGTTGACTGCTGGCCCTTGCCATGCCCAGAGGTGGACTGTGAGTTCAGTGTCCTCCCTGAGAACGAGTGCTGCCCACGCTGTGTCACTGACCCCTGCCAGGCCGACACCATCCGCAACGACATCACTAAAACGTGTCTGGATGAAACCAACGTCATTCGCTTCACTGGATCCTCCTGGATCAAGCATGGCACAGAGTGCACCCTCTGCCAGTGCAAGGTAGGAAAGGTTATAAAGATGAAGCTGAGATGCTTCTTCCCAGCTTGTCCAGTGGCACATAAATATTAATGCACTGAGTCTGGTCAGTGAACAGTTGGTGTCTGCACTTGTTTTAAAGCAGCAGAGATGACAGTAAAAGTGTTCAGCTTAGTTGACTGTACTCTTGCAAGTGCTAGAAGCACAATTTGATGACTAGCAGATCAGAAGCAGGACAAAAGCTCATGCTGCAGAGTGCTGTGGACGTGGTGCTGGGCTTTGCTTTTCTACCAGGATAGTTCAGTTAATGTTTAAACATGGAGCTCCAAGCTCCATGCTAACTTGGAAACACGCGAGTATGGCTGTGTAAGCCTAGACTTCGCACAAGAAATTTGTTCAGTGTGATACTATAGTGTTACTGGAACTGATTGAATTGCTTTTTGAGAATAGTAATTGTTTTCAGAATAAAAGGACTAGTTATATGGTTACATAGCCTTTGTAATTCAAAATTAATCAACACATTTAGAACATTTACTGGTTTTGTACTCAAATTGATTGTCTGAGGAGAAAAATTAATGGCTATGGGCATATGTGAATTCTGGCATCTCTTTTTGAGATGAAAAAGGGCTTAACATAAGTGTTTCTATTCAAAATAAGATCATAAAATGAATTGTGTTTTCTGCCACCCGATACTGAACAGTGACAATATGTGTTTCCACAATAGCCAAGGAGAGAGAGCAAGATTCATGCCTAGTTCTTTAATTATTACTGAAATACACAGTTGATTTGAGCCTTATTCTATGTTCTCCCCAAGCAAGATACTTCCCAAACTCCAGTACATGGTACAATTAACTATTTGAAAATGTGCTCATAAAGAAAAAATCTATCTTCAGCACATTCTGTGAGAATTCTGTGTGATCAGGCAGCAGAAGCTGTCAAGCATCACTTCCTTCCTCTGCTTTACCTGATGCAATACTGTGTGCAATAGGTACTGCTGCCAAGGCATAGTCCTTTTTCAAGGGCAGTGGTATGCACCAAGTAAGTGTCAGCATTTGTCCTGATGTCAGAATGGGTCAGTGGTTAGAAGAAAATGCTGTGGTCTGACAGAGTGGCTAATGGTTAGAAAGCCAGCTGCTGCCCAGGGGATGTTAAAACAGGTTTACAGGCAGAAACCTCTACTTTTGGGGTCTGTAGCTGGTGTTATACACCAGCTCCAATGCTAGAAGTTCTAGAAGTTACTGCTTGCTCAGGCAAGCTGCTAAGGTTCTTATGCATCTGGTGCCTCATCTGTAAAAGAAATTGTTGTGTGTGATTCCTCCCTAAAGCACTTTTGAGACTCAGTGATGGGAAGTGTGCTCTTGTTGTACTGCTAATCAGTGGCAATGCAGAAGGCATGTATCAGTTCTGATCATGGCCACCTCAATGCTACTCCCATCTGGCCTTTTGTGTTAAGCAAAGACTGAACCTTAAGCACTGACTAATTGGTATTCAGTTAAACACATACACAGACTTATCAAATCCGTTGCTGCCTTGTGAACATAGTAAGGATTAAAACAGATACTCTGCCAAACTCCATAATTTTAATGACTCGGGTGTGACTCTGCCTAACAAAGAAGAGGTACCACTTTGTCACTAAACAAGCCCAAATCTTAATCAATTCTCCTTACAGAGCAGTGTTCAATTTGAAATACACTAGCTGCTCATATTGCCAGCATTTTACTATTGCAGTTCTGCATGCAAGCAGCCCATTCCCTCCAGATCAGGATAGTGGTGTGCCCAGTTTGCATAGTGTTCCTTCTCATTCATCCTGTGTCACCCCACTCTTCTCTTGTAAAGCATCTCATGGAAGGTCAAAGCTCCAGTGTAAGCCTCTCTAAACAAGCTATAGCAAAATAGGTTTACACAAATCCCTTAAGAATTTAGAAACCTGGGCATCAGCTAAAGCAGACTTAGCCACAAAAAAAAAAAAAAATTCTAATCACAAGTAAAGAAGGGGGAGAGTAGGATTATAACCTCCTGTAACAGAAGGAGTGAAAAAAAATGCTTGAATGATTCAGACCTTGGTTTTAATAAGTCCTGTTGATTTAGTCAATTGAATGTATTTGGACCAATTTATAAATAATACTCATTTTTTATTTGTATTGTAAGAATCAGACTTAAGAAGCAGTAGAGATGCAGAAATTATTTCTCCTGTATTTTAATAATGTCCATAGGCAATCTGTTCCTTTAATTGCCCTCAGTATTTTCATAAGAATGTCTGGACTATTTGGAAGAAGTTTATGGATTAATGTTTGCTGGTGTTACAGCCAGGATGCATGAAGTTGAAGCATTCAGGGCTTAATAAAACCCAGAATCCCTTCTACCTGATCTGAATAAAACTCCCAAGTGCCTAGTCTTGTTCAACAGCTTTATGAATTTGAGCAGATGCCTGATACCTTTATATTGGGAGCATTCCTTCCACTGATCCCAGCTTCTTTCAGTTTGAGTGTTGTAGCTCTGGGACACAGAGCACAACAAGCCAAGCAATTAGAGGAATCATAATAGCCTGTTCCCTCGGGCAGCATAAGGACATGAGGACAATGTCATGAATCTGATCCAAGTCTGTGCATGTTTTGTATTTTACAAGTCTGTATGTTCAAATCTGATGGGTATTTGCAAACAGCTGAGCTTGTTAAATTTACTTGTTTTGTACAAAGTGCAAATTGTTTCAATTCTTCTTTCTGTTTTTCCATCCTTTAGAATGGCCATGTCTGTTGCTCAGTGGATCCACAGTGCCTTCAGGAACTGTGACACCAACAACCATCTCTCACAAGCAGTTTCTGGATAAAGAATTTTCCTTCACAGAAATAGACCTTTAGACCAAAAATTGTTCAAAATTAAAACAAAATTAGGTTGGTTTTGTCTATCTGAAGTGCAGATATGTGATGAACTCAGTTACCTGAGTCAGAGTGGAATTTATGGGACTCAAGACAAGCTCAGATATGTATGAGGTTAGGCCCAAGTCTTCTGGCTATTTGTCTGTCTGGCATCCTTGTGCAGAATGTTTAGGTTAGTTTAAAGTGACACATTGTAATACTGTACATAATGATGTCAAGATCTAAAATCAACTAGGAGCTCTTACAGAGTCTTGCAAATCTTTGAGAGTCCAATGCTTGACCACATGCAGCAGATTTACAGATAATCATATTTGGAACTGCACAAATGTGTTTGATTGCTTACTGCAGAACCTAGCAGATGTTTGAGTAAAAGGATGAAGCCTTCAGGAATAATGAACCTAGCAGCTAAGATGTGATATGTACAGTATTTGCGCTGAAAAAAAAAAGATAGAAGTTATTGTAAAAAACAAAAAACAAAACAAGAAAAAAAAAAACCCGTGATGCACAGGCATGGCTTCTTAATGTTTTCTGATGGGAAAAGTCATCAATATTTCCTTGTTTTACTGCACTTACTATTATTTCTTGATTGACTTTGTTCAGTATAAGCTCGTTCTTGTGCAAATTTAAATAAATATTTCTCTTACCTTACGTTTCTGTTTGTGCCATCTTTCCTTTTCAGGGACTTAATTTTCATGTGTGCTGTTACTTCTTTGCCAGTATTCCTGGGAATGTGGACAACACAGGGGAAGTGTTGCCTATCTAGCTCCTCTACATGTGGGAGCTTATGCCCAGCACAGCTTTATGCCTATCATGGCTTATCTTTGTTAAGATACATAATTACATAAGTAGTTTGTCATCACAGTGGATTAAACATCAAATTCACATGCCTAAAGATCAGACCCTATGTACCAGCAGGGTGTTGTCACACAGAGTCAATAGAGACCATTTGTGTGTGACTTGGATCTGTTTAGATTTACAGGGGATCTTCTCCAAATTCCCCCTCTCTCCAGCTGCCAAGGGTTGGTTTGTCTTCTGTAAGCTCTGCAGCTGTTTTTTTGCTGTTTGTGTGAAGTATGTTAATGCATGGGGATTACTTCAAAAATGCAAACCCTATTGTCACTACTGTTCTGTTGGGATGGTAAATAAAGGAGGCTACGTGACCAAAGCTATGTTATTCTCAAAGAGAAATAAAGTAATGCTTACAAATTGCAGGCTGAAAATGCCTCATGAACAGTGGAGACAAAACAGGAGAGGAGGAAGATGCCCAAGATGACAGCATTCTTTAGATGGTACTTTAGTATTCATATTCTTTTCAAAGGGCCTTACTGCTCTTTGGCATCTCTCTTAGTAGTTCAGTAGATTGTCCTGAAACCTGAAGAGGCAAAACTTCCATTAATATTGCTCCTGTGTGATAGGAAGTTACGAGGGAAGTCCATGCATGTGGTTTTACAAAACAGAATTATTTCCTGCAAACAGGTACTACTTCAGTTTCATGTAGTGCAGGAGGTCAGAGGAAAGTCATGCAACCACTTGTATCCAGCAAGCATTCCCTTGAACCCTCAGTGTCTACCAAAGACTGGATGTTTTTGGATTAGGGGATACAAGAGGTGTTAGGCCACCAAATGCTAATAGTCTAAACAAGTCCAAGAAACTAAAAATCGGGGGGGGGAGACTCAAATGGATATTTTACATGGAACCAATAAAGTTCTGAAGATTTCCAGACCAAATAAAACCTTTTTTTCATCTAGTCCTAAAATAACAGGTATTCAAGGTTGGTTTTTTTCTGTTTTGTCCTATTCCTGGCAAGCTGCAATCACAATTCTTAAAGAAAAAAGTTAGCTCCCCCCCAAAAAGGTGCTTTCTCTGCAATGTTTTCTTGCCTGATAGTAATTGTCAGGAGGTCATGTTTTCGCCTCAGACTCTGAGGCACATCTCCAGTGGATTTCATGAGAAGCTGCATGCCTGTTTCTGAGAGAAGGTTTAGCAGAAGTTGTGTACCCTCTGAGAACTGCACTTCAATTTCATTCAAGAATAGGTACAAGATAGACATAGAAGATGCATGAAGACCAGAGTTCTTTTTTTTGAAAAGAATGAACATTTTTCAAGGGCAGAATCCTTGAGCTCTGGCAAGGGCTGAACAAAGCTCTGAAGAGAACCACTGGAACTGGTAAAGTAGAAATCTACAGAACATTGTAAGTAACATTGTGAGCATCCCTATTTTGGCAGCAAATAGAAAAGGTGCAGGGGAGGCAAGTGTCTCTGTCTTTAATCTGGTTCTGTGCATCCTTTGACTTTGGTTTCAGAGTTATGACAAATATGAGAACTCCAAGGAAAATTATCTCCAAAATATTTTCTCAATCCTTTTTCTAATAGAGTTACACTGGTGTTTAATACCAGCTTTTAACCAAAATTGAAATGGTGTATAGATGAAAAACAAACATTCATTTTCTTTTGTTGCTTACCCTGACCTGAGTGTTGAAGGATCTTTCTACTACTGTGGGTTTGTGAAGCACAGTGCTGTACACTAATAGGCTAAAAAGCCCAAAATTGAGACATAAGGTAATAGCTGAAACTTGAATCTGATCCTTGGAGAGACACTCAGTGTTGCATGTATGTGAAGAGCAGAAGTCATACTACTGAACAAAGCTGGAAGTCTCTACTAAATAAAAAATGAGAATGGGTTCAGTGAATATTGTCTAATTTATCAATGTTTAAGGTTACTAATCAGTTGGGAGTTCTTCTAAAGGTCAGCAAACTCCAAGAAGACATATCGGTGACCCTCATTTTCATTCCTTTTCACCTCCTCTTCCCCATCTCCCTCCTGTTCAGCCCAGCCAGTAATTAGTAGCTCGTGTTTTTAATTTACCTTGAAAAGTAAAATTAAATATGATTAAAAATTGATGTCTTATTTCCAAGCTAAATTATCTGTTAGACAATATAGTAAAAAAAAAAAAAAAAAAAAATTCTGAATGATGCAGGTACATTGTGCTCTCTTACTGGCCTTTCATTATTGATGCAGTGTTTGCAGTACCAAAATTCAATAACTTCCATAGAGGAATTGTCACCTCTCTGCAGAGTAATTGCCCTAAGTTAATAGACCTACAGATATAATGGCAGAGATGTCTTCAGTTACAATGCTGAATTCAGTGCTGTGGTGAAACAGGTTGACAAAACGCAGCAGCATTGTAAAACTGTTAAAAAGGGACCTAACTGTGCACCCGCCTATTTCTGGTACCCACAAATTTACTGGGGGCAATACTAGCCATTGCATTTTTATAGGATGCCTAAAAGTGTGTGTTTATGCAGGGAGGGCTGTAAAAGTGCCCTCCTTCATTTCCAGCATAGGATCTTGCCATTAGCTCCTGGCCTACAGCAGGTTCATCCTGGGTCACCTCAGAGAGGCACAGTCTCATGAGCTACATTTGAGCTGGCTTCAAATGCAGGATGTACATGCAGTAGGACGTGCTCCCCCTCCACAGATTCTCCAAAGTGAAGAAGGCTCCCAGTGCAGCAAATGGCAGTGCTGAGCTCACATGCCCTCTCAACAGGAGGGAACTCCCTTGGTTTGGCAGATAAAAATAGC
Source organism: Phylloscopus whistleri (assembly GCA_017589585.1). Taxonomy (NCBI): domain Eukaryota; kingdom Metazoa; phylum Chordata; class Aves; order Passeriformes; family Phylloscopidae; genus Phylloscopus; species Phylloscopus whistleri. The sequence continues at coordinate 150,918 of JADMLD010000290.1, forward strand.
AGTAGCTTTAAAGTAGGGCTCTGCTAGTTATTTTTTAATAGTGTTACTTGCTCACAGGCAAATGCAGTTTAACTTGTCCCCAAAGCAGTTAATAATTTAAGCTAAAAATCACTAGCTAGCTTTTGCTAACTCTATAAAGAAGATGTTTTGGAGTAATGCAAGTAAGGCAGCTAGAGCAGCTCTGGCATCTCCTGAGTGGGTGGCCTGTGTCTCTTCTCCAGTGCACTGGTAAAAAGCACACTGCAGTCATGTCTTCTCCCCAGGTCACAGTCATATTGACTATGTCACAATCCTGGCTGTGTCTCCTGTTGCTATTTTAATTTCCAATTAAAGATTAAAAGCTTCTTGTTGATTTAGTATAGTGGCCAAACCTCTGTCCTGGGAGAAAAGACAAAGTGTACCACTGTCTTTTTGAGTAAAGAGAAGCCTTTTCAAGAGGGCCTGAAAAGAAAAAGGTGGTGTTAAAAACTGCTTTTCATCTCTTTGTGGCTGTTTTTCAGCCTTGTGAATGGCCACTAACATGTCAGTGTATTTCAGTTTTCTCTTTTTGACAGTAAGGTGCTAATGCAAAATGATAGAAATAAAAAATCAACTGTTGAAATTAATTACTCTTCTAGGTCTGCAGTAATCAGTATTTTCTTATTGCCAGAGTTTATATAGTCTGTAAAATACCAAACAGGCATTGTTTACTATAGCAGGAGATTTACAACCCTATATTTTACTAATCTGTTCACACATTATTTCTATAACTTCCAACTTGAACTGCTACAAACCATAGCAATCTATTGATCACATAATTTTCATCCATAAGATAGCCAAACTCAGTAAGTATGCTTCATCTCAAAATTTGGTTTTTTTCAGTAATCTCATGTTACCATTTAAGCCTTCAAATGTAACTCCCAGTATGTAATTTATATATCAGCACTATTTCTTGGACTTATTTTAGGACTGAGTCATATATGAAAGCCAGAATAACTAGAATTGCATCACTACAGGTAGATCCATCTAAATAGAACAACAGAAACAAAGTAGACTCTAATGCAATTTCATGGTGGGGAAAGAAATTTCATGGAGGGGAGAGGGGAACAAAAAAACCCACCCAATCCCATTGATGTTAACTTGGTCCTGTCCTCTTTTAATGACTGCTGATCTGAGCAAGAAGAGGGATGCAGCCTTGTGCATGGTTACCTCCTTAGCTGCTGCTGCTTTTGAATATTTCATCTGACTGACTAAACCACAGCCTTTTCCTATTTATTTTCTTAGTGCCTTTGGTAAAAATGTAAAAATGCCTAAAAAGGTCAATGCAGGGTGGGTCTGCCCCCCTTTGAAGCAGGTGCTGTATCACAGCTGGAGCATCCTGCCCAAGGCAGCTGTAGACACCAGGCAGCCAGCCAGGATGGGGGGAGCATCACACTACCTAAAGGTGTAATCGTGCTGTTTTTATCAGCTATGTGTGTGTAGTTGGGTGCTCCATAAGCTCTGACCAGAATGACCCAGCTCAGACTGATTCCTCTTGCAACCTTGCAAGACAAAGCCTCCCCTTTTGGCTGCTGTATGTGGATTTTGCAAGTCACATGATTTGTCAGTGCAAAGAGATGCAGGGGTGGGATTGGTGCTATCCCAAGAGCTCCCATGTTGCCCTGTTGTTCTCTGTTTTTTCTAAAGTTCTTATAAGCCTTCTGTGTTTGCATTTTTGCAATAGAATTTCTCATGCACTTTTCATGTACATAATGATTGTTTTGCATTCCTTTCTGGAGGAGGAGAGAATTGGACTGTTGGTTTGACCAGTGTGGTTGGAGAGGACAATTTCCTTCCTCCAATCCATGGTCACTGTTGGAATTCTACAAATGTCAAGGTCTGTAAATAAACTGCCCCTTTTTTGCCTTGGACATCTCAGTGCGTGAGTGTCATTTCTTTTGTGTTGTATTGTGACACTCCCATATCACCCCAACAGGTGCAACCCACAGGACAGGAAAGGTAAGGTCTGCCTTCAATTCAGAGAGAATTAGTGTCTGGCAAGAAGCCAGGCCTTTTATTTGTTTTCTAAGGCAAAAAGCTTGTGTTCACCTCATTCACCTCATGGACAAACTGTGAGTGCTCACAATCACACCTCAAAGTGCAGTCCTCTCACTGCTTTGCTGTTTCATGATCATGCAGCTCTGCTGAAGTTACCCCAGTCAAATGAGGGCTAGCCCCAGATTCCCCACCACAGGACCTCTTTTGAGAGATGCCTGTGGATGCAATTTTGCAGCTGGTGTTTGCATGGCCTGGACTGGGCAGCTCCTTTTCCCCTTCCCAGGTGGGTCGGGCTGGTGATGAATGGATGTCAAAGTCCATTGATTCAAGTCCAAAGTCCATTTTAACACCATCAATAAGATAGTGTTAAAATTCTCACTGCTGGTGAGAAGCTGAGAGGATAATACTGATATTACTTAAATGATCTTTCTGAAATCAGTCTTTTTACATTTTAAATTTCCATTGGGTAATAATTACATTTGATGGGCCCTGATACTCCTTTGAAGAACACAGCAGCTGAGGAAGAAATTATTCTTTTCTTATTTGGTAAGCTTGAGAGGCTGCTCAGCTGCTGTTGCCTTCAAAGGAAAGAGAAATGCAACCCACAGAGCCTGTGACCCCACCACAACAGCAGAAGCACATGTTGCACACTGACCAGTGTGAGTGCCACTGCCTGCCTGCTCTGGGCAGCCTCCAGCCTCAGCAGCAAGTGCACTTTCCCTGTCACAATAAAGGAAATGATGTGGTGCTGTTCCCACCCTCATCTCCTCTGTGGCCACCACTATCAGCACCTGGCAGATCACTTTCAGTGTTGGCCACTCCCTGCATGGCTCCCATAACAGGTGATGTTGCCCTCCCATCTTTTCAAACTTTCTTACATGGAATTTATCATCCTTGGGATAGAGATCACTCATGTTGGTTCAGAGGTTTTAGCCAGTGTTAACCATCCCTTTACAAAAACTAAAATATATGGATTTCCACTGTGCATTTTATATGTTGCTAATATACTGTATAATTAAAGTAATTGAATTTGGATAAATATTGGAGTCAAATTCTTACCTGAGTCCCAGTTTTCACATTTCAGGTTCATCTGTGTTTTCTATTTCTCTGGAAATTGAATGAAACTGAGTAAGTGGTTGTTGAAATTCTAATTAACTTTGTTTTCTTTTTGAATGAGGATTAAAGCAAACCAAGAATCCACTTCTGGGTTTTTTTAACAGAAGCAGCTTCCAAAATCTGCAGCCCAGAAGGCCAGTTTGTACACTCACAATCACAGATCTAATTTCTTGAATCCTCTTACACCAAAATTTTAAATGCTTCATCAATTCCCCAAAAGCTATAGATATCAGACATTTATATGGCCCATTTAAGTGATCTTTTTGTTTCTTATATAGCAAGTTTTTGTCATTTGTGTAGCTTTTGAGTGATTTTTACATGCTTCATATATTTGAATTGCTTCTTGTGGGTAATATCCTTTTGCACATAAAGCTTCTCAGCTGTTGAATTTAAATTTTTTTAGCTATTAGAATTTAAGGGTCATATACGAAATATATTCCTGAAATACATACACCTGGTCAGCAAAAGAAAATCCTACAGAGAGATGAATGTGGCCCAATACACATAATAGGGAAGGGAAAACTGCATTTGATCTAGTATTTGAAATAGTTTTTGTGTTTTATTGTGTTCTTCACTGTGTTCCAGAAGGTTTGCAATTATCTATTTTATAAGTATAAACCTGGATTCTGAACAATCAATGAGTACAAGGTCAGCTGCCTGGTGCGAATCAAAACTTAAGACACGTGGACATTTGTAAGAAAATAGAGAAGCAGAGATTTCACTGTCACCAAGATGCTTTTCATGTTCAAAAATAAATATATGAAATGGTTTCAAGTGAATTAGGTAATATTTTTTTGCCAGATTTTGAGAGCAAAATCAGGGAAAAACATAGAGGTGAATTTATAGTGTATTTACTGAGTACTGTACTGGTCTACACCAGAAAATCCTGAGATGACACTGACTGAATATTGCAGAATTGGTCAGTGGTTAAAAAAACTTCTTCACTGTAAAAAAAAGTCTCTTTGACTGAAAAACTCCTGGTGCTGAGCTTTAGACATGTGGCACAACTGATTAAAGGCACCTGAACATGGTCAGGTGATGGTGGAGGAGCAGTTTAGGGATGCTGCTGCCAGCTGACTCCTCTGCAGGCCTCCTGACACTGGGTTTGGGGCAGGCACATGACAGCCACTGTGCTATGGCTCAAGGTCTTCAGGAGGAGGTCACTGCTTCTGGTTGTGTAGCCACATCCTTTGTACTGGTTTGGGACAAAAGCACCTAGTTCTGGCAGGAACCTCCTGCCATGGAGACCTGGAAGCAGCAGGAGATGCTGACACAGATGCTGGCAGCTGGTAGCTTACTGTCTTGAGGGGCAATAACCTCTGGCCAAGGAGACACCAACAGACATCAGGGAGTTGATCCAAGATTGAGGGAAGTGGAGATTTTCCCACTTATCTTAGGACCTGTGTTAAGATTATTTTGTTTATTAGAGAGATGCCTCTCTAATAAGAGAGGAAGGATCTCCCATCAATGTGCCCTCTGAATCAAGGTGCAGACAGACCATATGCTGAAGTCTATAATAGGGATTTTATTTAATAATAAATGTGAGGCAGAGATAGAAAGAAATGGGAAAAAAGCAGGGGATGGAGAGAAAGAGAGACAGATTAAGTAGAAAGGTATCACCACCCATGGATCCAGTAGGAATCCAGGCACCTCCCCCAGAGTGGGTTATATTTACATTGTCTTTTGAAACACTGTGGATCATGTGCAGTCCTCTGGTGGAAGACATTCAGTCTCTCACAGACCCAAGCCCTGAAATATTTATTCACATGCTAAATGAAAGAGTGCTATCAACCCCTTGTTTTTAGTATGGTTGGAGCACTTACACATCGTATCTGGCACAGTGCAGATGTGGTCTTCCATCACCTTCTCCACCGGGATGAAGTCCAAAGAGGCTATAAATATATATAAACCTGAAAAGTATGACAACAAGAAATAAATTTGAACTATTTTGTTTGACTGAGGAAAAAGAAAAGAAGTCAAATGTATCTTAAATGTATTCTGGTTTCCAAGGGGAAACTTGGGTGCTAATGTCAGGAAGACCCTGTCTGTGTCTCTTGAAGTGTCCTAAAGGAAAGGATCCATTTGATGTGGGGCAGCTTTTCAAAGAGTGCACAATTAGGAGCAGTGATGCAAAAAATTACAGACACAAAGAACAAGAAAGACTTGCAGACATGTGACTGAAACACCATGGATGTGAAAATCATGAGTCCAGTTGGTCCAGTTGTGTGCCTTGGTGTCCCTAATTACAGATGCAACCTGTTGGTTTATCTTCAATGGCTTAGCAAGAAGATTACTTTCACAGTGGTTCACTAATAAACGTCTGCTTGGTCATTAACATAGCTGACATTTCCTAACTCTGCTTAGTTATGCAGTCTCAGTTAGTTCACATCCTTTTTAGTTCATAGGCTGAAGTTCAAATGGAACAAATTTTTGAGCCTACTTGTATGGCTGTGTATACTTTCCCTCCTTTATGGTCAGAATAATAGCTTCAAACCCAGAAAAAAACCCCAAACCCTGAAACAGCAGAAAGCTCATTTACATTTATTCTGGGGCAAAACTTTTGAACTCTGAATATAATTTCTTCTTCTTAATCACTTGTGCCTTTATCTCTACAGTACAGTAGTAGCTCCTTACATCTATATTGCTCTCCTACCAGGCCTATGCTATAATTATACACATGTACCCACTAAAACAGCTAACATTTCTTTCAATGTATTTAAAGAAAATAGATATATAAACTCACTGGATAATGTATGTTGTTAGAACTGGCAATGTTTTTGATATGGGGCAATGACATAGTATGTCCAACCAAAGCGTGTCTTTAAAGAACTCCATTTATCATGACCTGAATTTGTAAGGTATATATCAGAAAATGTTTAGCCTGAAGAAATGCATAGAAATAGAGAAATTTTTTTTCTGAAATGTTTGCTTCAGCACTGTAAATTTTCAGAAAGCAGTAATGGCGGTAATGAATCAGGTGAATGTTTGATTTCAAAGGCTCCTTGGGAAGATCTAGAATTAATCACCTGAACAGAAGCTGTACACAGCTGAGCTGTGTTGCAATTGCATGTCTCAGTGCTCTTCTGGGATGGAGGAGACTGGAGTGTAAGACCCTTCTCTGTTTCCTTCTTCACTTGTCCAGGAAGTAAGTACCCAGCCATTACTTCCTACACATTTCTGGTCCTATTCCCACCTTTTCCTTTTCTCTATGCTTCTTTTTAGTCTGATTAAAAAAAAAAAAAAAGAAAAAAGCCATCTCTCCTCCCAGCTAAGTGCCATTGCCTAGAACTGAGCTGTGCTGTCTTTGCTCAGTCTTCTTTTTCCCAAGACACTTGCATTCCTGGATGTCCAGTTACTGCAAGGCATGTGGAGGACAAGAAGAAGGACCTCCCATCAATGTGCCCTCCCCCAAGCCCTGCAGCTGGGACTTCCAAATGTCCTTTAGTGAATGCCTCTGAGGAGACAGAAAGCTGAATACCACAGACCAAGGACCCAGTGTCAAGAGTTTTTCAGACTGCCAATGCACACAGATTTAGAGCAAATCAAATAGCAGAATGGCAGGTGATCATGCACTTGCTATTTTCGTTCATGGACTGTTAAGTATTTTTTAAATACTGTCTTATAGAAAAGTCACAATATTTTAGTAAATAATTTTTCATTAAAAAAAAAAATCTACATGGGATATAATCTTAGTGTCATTTATAACTTACTATGTAGCTTTTCTTCACAGGACCACTCAGTCTTTTGTTAAGATCCATGAAACTTCAAAAATGTCGTAATAGTCACTGGATAGCTCTCATTTTATTCCCAAACTACATTGACAAATGCAGACTTACAGGGAAAGCATTAATAAAAAATTAACACTGAAGACTACAAGGACTGTTGCAAAGTGCATTTCCTAGTATGCTTCAAGAGCTAACAATATAAAATATCTTATACAATTCATGCCTAATATAGTGTGGTTTGATTTTTCAAAAAGAACAATGTATCTTACACTCAGCCTAAAATTGTCTCCATAAATAATTAACCATTTGAAAGCACTAGATCAGTGCAGATGAGCAGAATCAGTGGCTTCATGGTGTTTTTTACTAGAGCCCCTCCCATGTTTAGGTGGTGACAGGTAGGTAAGGAACCTGGTTCTCCCTTTCTGATGACAAATTAATTACATTGACATGGAAGATTTAAAGCCAGTGAATGAACTGCAGAGGACATGAACTCACAGGTAGCTCAAGTGACCAATACAGGAGTCAATTCTACATCATGATTAACACAGAGGAACTCACTCCCTTCACTTCTATGTGAAGGACTTCTCATCTTTCATTGAGGACTATTAGTGGAACAACAAAACAAACCAATAACCCATCTGGGGCATTCTTCCTCCTGCCTTTTCCTTCCCTGTTCTTGTTTTCCTGTGTTCCTGTAGTTTATTTGCTGAGATTCCTGGCACTGTATGCACAATGTTTTCACTCATTTGCTTTCAGGTTCTCTGACCACTAAAACCAAACCAAACCTAACCAAACAAGCCACTGAGGAATATCTGGAAAAAGCAACAGAGCTATTAAAAGAGACTGTACATTGCATAAATGAGAGGCCATTTAGAAGAACAATCTCATGTCTTCATAAGCAAAAGTGGCTCACTCTCCATGTAGTGGCATTGCTTTTGAGCCTCTCTGTTGCCTCCCAATTATGTGCTTGTCAAAGATAGAGCCAGAAGGTCACAACCACTTTGCCCACTGTACAAATCAGCCAATAAAAACTTCCACTTCTTAGTGTATTTCAATTATTTATGATGCCTAGTTTGAACAAATACACTTCTAGGCCTGAATCTAGAAGCTAAAAAGGAAAAAATGGCATAACAACTCATTTGAACTGGGCAACACCAGACTGGAAAATACAGAGAAGTTCTCCTAGCATGCCTTTGTTGGACAACAAGTCATCGGGAACACAAAGCATCTGGCTTTCTTTACATTGTTTGAAGTGTTCATTTGAAACTACACCATCCTGATATAATTCTTAATATTCTATTTGGAAGTACATTTGGAAGCTGAGACACATGCAAACACATGCATATCTCCCAAGCAAACAGGGTGGGTTTAACTTTCCAGACTAGTTGTGCTAGACAGCTCAGCATCTAGCTCCTGCTGAAGGCTTGACGGGAGCCAAAACAAGCATCTTATCAGTTATGACTAACCTGATGTATATACTTGGAAGATGCCTGTGAGAATTTCTCAAAAGCAAGGACTGGAGTAAACCACTCCTGTTAGAGAGTGCTGAGACTGGTGGCCCCAGAGTGGGGAACCTGCCACAGCTCCTCCAGACCATGAATCCATGTGCCCCACTGCCAGAGCCATTCCCCTTGCCCCCAGGCCAGGTGCCTCACTTGACAGCTGTTCTACTTTGGTGCTGGTCAGGGTCAAGCACTGACAACACACCCTCGTTGTGCCCTGTGCTGGTTCATCCCTGGCACTCAGGCACTGTGCTTTTGGGTCTGCGGATATCAGCCTTTCACGGGCAAGCGGCCCCTCTGGTATCAGGATGAGTTGGCCAGGGAGGTATTGGTGTTCCCCAAGCTCTGGTGTTCTTTGAAAGCGTGTGTGCAGCTCTTATCATGTAACCCCACACTCCCTATCCTCTCCTGTTCCAGAGCCCACTAGATGACTGTCCCTCAGAGGGACTTTCAGCTGGATCTGACGTGGCTATTGTGGCTATAAGCCATATGGGATTCTGGGCCAAAATGCCCTCATCAGAAATCAGTTGTAATAAACTCTGTAATGCCAAAGAATGCCTCTGAAAATGAATCAGAGAAGAAATTCTTATGAACCTCTCATTGATATTATGACTTTTTAAAGAAGAATGAGCATGTTTTCATAGAGGGAAGCAAGTGTCAGGTCCTGTGCAACTCTCCAGGACAGAACAGGTTGTAGCTTAACAGTTGTTCTCTCCTGAACAGCAAAACAGAGTAGAAGGGCTATTCATCAAAGTAGGGACAGTGTAGTGGTGCATTATTTTATTTGCCTTTTAATTGTCAATGGTTTGTTCTATGTACCCCAGTTTAATCTCCAGTTTGGTTTATTCCACGGCTGTACCCCTGTTCTGTTATGTCAATCTCTGTTCCCTCTGCCTCTCAGACCTGTCAATCCTGACACAGTCTCCGCCCTGCCTCTGGAAAGTTCTGGGGAGAGCGTCGAGTGATTGGCCAGGATGTCGGGGGTCCCGCCCCCTCCCCAGGGGATTGGTCCCCTCTCCTGTCTCTCACCCCTGGAGCGTCTCCCTGATTGGTTCCTTTCCCCTGTTCCTCCCCGGTATTAAAGCAACAGGCACTGAGCAGTCCCCGCCGTGCGTGGGGAGATCTCTGAGGTGACATTGCTCCTCTGCTCGGGGATGCCAATAAACCTTATTGATAACCCCCGCAAGGTCCTCCTTTCATCATTTCCTTCACCATAGTCACGCTGCTGCCAAAAGGACCCGGCGGGGCGGAGCTGGGGTGGCGGGGGCAAGCTGAAGCAAGCGGGACAAGACCGTCTCCCGGAGCCCCCGAGGCTTTAGGACAGTGTTTTGGACACAGTATTTCAGGTAAAAAATGCAGCAGATCTATTCTCCCGTTCCTGGGAAAGCCCTCACTTCTCCTTGGCTTGGAAGGACCCACTTACAACGAAGAAAACCCAGCTGTACAGTCTAGCTAAGAAGAACCTCATTCCTAGTGCCTGTCTGCAAACCCCTGATGAGTTGGGTGGAGGTTCCCGGGGTGACATGGGCACAGGAAGTCCCCACTGTGTTGGGGCTTCGGGCATGAACAGGACAGGATTACTGCTAGACATTCTTGGAGCTTTTATTGTGGCATCACTCTCATAACAGGGTTTTACACGATCAAAGGATGGCAACAGGTCACGTCTGCCAGCAGCAGCCGAAGAGTTCTTTGTTACAGGGCGTTTTAAAAGTTTTCCAGCTAATAGCATATTGCTAAACCTTACAAACAATTGTTCTGGCCAATCACTAAAAGCCCACAAACACCTGCTTCCAACAATGCTTGCTTGTATGCTTTCTATTAACAATAAACAATATTCCATTATTAAGCTTAAAATTTTCTACTATCTTTCTAAGCATATTTTTCTGTGCCCTTAAGATCTATCCTAGCCAAACTTAAGACTCAGACTATTGCCTTATGTTCTTGCTTGATGTACTATTTTAACTTTTCCTACTTTCAAGCTTTCCAATTGCAGCTAAATTCTTTTGCTCTTTCTGGTTCTGGGGTCTGCTTCCACAGCTTTCTGAAAGCTGTGAATATTAAATACCTTTAATATTTCCCACACCTATCTGCCTTCATGGAGCTCAGCCCCAGTTTGAACCTGCATGAGACCTCCATGGGAAAGCACAGAGTTTTGAAGGGGTGGTGGGCTTTTTGACCTTTTTACAGGGGATGTGTCTGCTGTGCCCAGGGGATACCCACAGCCCTGATTAGCCAGCATATGGCCCAGGATGGGGTACCGAGCCCTGCACAAATGAAGGGCACAAAGAAAGGAGTTTCACTCACTTCATGTTCTCAGCTTAGTGCTGATCAGGGTTTGCACTCCATTTCTCACATGTTTTCTTCACATTAGTTACATGTACAGATGATGAGGCTTGTTCCCTTGAGCTTTCACTGTGAGGATTGTTTATGTGAATTGCTGGAATTGGTTTTTTCATGTTTTATCTCCTCCCATACGATTGCAGGGTCAGGATCACTCTGCATTTGCAGTTGTTTTTTGAGGAATGTTCCCCTTGTTGAGCTGGCTTGCTCCGAAACAGCCCCCAGAAAGCCTCTTGTCAGGAGAGCACGGTGCTCCAAGCCTGCCTGCACCCGTGTGCATCCGCACCTCTCACCGGGGCATCCTGCTGGGGCTTTGTCCTCCTCACTGCCAGCACTCCCCCACGCTGAAAATGGCCCATTTATCCCCTCCCTCATTTAAATGCAGACAGGCTAATGCTGTGGCTGTTTAAAGCAATGGCAGTCAGCAGAACAGATGCTTAGGATGAGTGCTGGGCTATCATTAAAAGATACAGTCTATGATTAGAAGATGTTTTTCCTATGGCAAACTGCAGACCTCTGGGACTTTTTGGCTTTTTAAGAAAATTTTGGGCTACCATGTCTCTCTAGCAGAGATAAAATAATGCAAACTTGCTACTGGTGCCAGGAGCACGTTGTTCTCATTGCCACTGTTGTTTCTGGATCTTCAGACTACTCTGTTTTGATTCTTGTAGCTAAGTGACTTTGAGTAGAAAGAATAAAGTATCTTATGTTCTTATATATTGAGAACTTAATTTCTTAAAAGTACCTACAGTTACTCTTGACTTTACCGTCTGATTTCATAATATAATATAATGTAATGCAATATGTAATAAATTATACTTTCCACTCTGACTTTCTCTTGTATACTATTTTCTAGGAAAGAGATCATTCTGGTTGCTTAGATTGATAATTTCAATGATAGAGAATGATTTGGCTGCACACATTTCCTTGAAATGAGTGGTAACTGTGTTTCTAATTTAATGGAGTGATTCTGAAAAATTGCATACTTACAGCTTATTTTTATCCAAGGAATTATTTCCTTTCAGGAGCAAATCCCCTGTAGCATGGCAAGCTGCAGCATGTAAGCCGGTTCCTAACTACATCAATTCTCACCAGAAGCAAATCTAGAAGTGTTGTGTTCTACATTTCTTTGGTTAATAATGTGAATCAAGTTTTATTTGGTAAATAAAAAGATACATGTTGCAAAAGTTTGCCAACATCTCATTTAGAGTGTAATAAGCTGTGTGTTGTTTGCTAGCCTTGTGGCTCCTTTTAGTTTCTGATCGTATGGTATCAGAAAAATCGATACCTCATTTCTCACATCAGGCAGATGGATAGGCCAGGCAAGGGCTTCAGCCAAGCCTTTGTGCCATTCTGACAGGGGAAAAAACATGTTTTCCCTATTTCAAGCTCTACTGTTTACAAGCAGCTATTGACAGCTTTGCAGTACTTTCTCCCAGTAAGATCTATCACAGTAGAACTTTAAAGTCTTGCTGGCTCGGCTGTATTTCTTATACCTCCTCACTTACCAAGTACAGCTATAAATCCTTAAAGTGGCTACTTCTGCATGTGCTCACTAAATGTTGAGATTAGCCACGTAATAAAGTGTTCTGAATTTATGGTCAGCCTGACTTATGCTGATCCTGCCAAAAAAAGGTGTCAGGAGATTTTGGATTACAAAAACCTGGCAAGTACACTGCCATGCCTGCTGATGAAATTAGTTTCCCTGCGTGGCTGTATGGCACAGTTCTTTATATTTGTTGCAAAACAAGTTGGTGGACAACCACCTGGCAGTAGAAAAGGTTTGTTTTTCTGCTCTGTGGATGTCATGGTACACATTAAAGGGTAACTTTAACTACCACTTGGGAGAATGCTAATATTCATATAGAGAGTATTTTCAAAATTAGAAGAGAGATGAAAAAAGTTGTATTTTGAAGTGCGTGGACTAAATTTAAAACATTATTAGTGAAAGCATTGATTTTTTTACTTTTATGCACAATATATCATAATCACATCAAAATAAGAGTATTAAAAGATAAACAGACCTTGTGGTTGCCAAATCAATTATGCAATGTATGGGAACATCAAATAAGAATTACCCATTTAGCTCTGGTTGGTGGTCCTACTCACAGTACTTATTGCACATTATTTTTTTTCCACAGAGACACTGCTTGTCAAAGTAAAACCCCTGAAATTATTTTCTCTCTCTGTTAACAGTGGCTGAGTCTATGAAAAGTTCCCCACAACAGTTTCTTCACAGTTATGTCACTGCATATGAGATGGTTGTAAAGGTGGCTTCAAGAAAGCCAGTGCTGGCATTTAGTGACTCTAAAGCACTATCAGTACAGTAATAGTAATGGTATTTCCCATGTAATACAAGAAATTTAAAATTCAAATGCAGGTACTCCATTTTCCATGTCACCCTCAGAAGAGCTATAGAGGCAGCTCAACCCACAAGAGGAATTTGTGTGCAAATTCAGACCCTTCACAGACTGGTGGAAAGCAGCAGAATACAAACAGACCTGTGCAACACTTTTATATTAATCTTAAAATTAGTCTGAGCCCACCAGTCCGAGTCCTGTGATGAAACTAGAACCTCAGTCTGGGTCTTCCTCTGCTTTGCCACATCAGTTCCCTGGACCTGGAGATGTCTGGGGAAGCCAGCCCATGTGCAGACCCAGAGTGACAACAGCCCCTGGGCTGAGCCTGTTCACTCTGGGGCCTCATCAACACAACCCTACATTTTGTGCTTTATTACAGTGTAACTCTGTAAGATCAGGGGGGGTTACCCCTCATTTCCCATTGAGTTTTCAGGTCCAAAATTTTAAACTGAGAACAGGAAGCTCAAACCCAAAGTAATATTCCTGTGACTCTCAAAGAATGAAACCAGGGGCAAACAATGTTGCAGTCTTCTCTGATGGCTGCACAAAACTATGAAACATAGTGAGACTGCATAAAGATTCTTAAATGACTGAGAGAAAGTTACGGGATCCAGGTTTAGGTTTGAGGAATTGAGTATAGTGAGGTATGGATCCATTTTCCTTCCAACTGCAACTTCTGAAGTGCAGCTGATTCAGAAGAAAGGCTCTGTTTTGTTTGATATCAGTCGAAAGCTCAAAATCAATGACACTGTACATAAACACAGGCAAAGAGTGAATATAATGTTCCCTACTGTACTTTTTGAAGCTTACTTCTTTTAAGCATAAACTGTACTGTTCTTCTGGAAATGAAATTTAAAGATCATTTTGTCAAAGACATCACAAAGTGCAAAGAAACATTTGCACAACTCATTTTTAGCTGGTCTAACTTCAAGGCAGAAATCAGAGTTAAGAAAGGAAAATAAACCATGACATAAAAGCAATGCTTCCTCCTTTTCTGGATGATTGCATGCTAGGATTGCACTTAAAATTCCCAGGGGATGTACAGATTGAGATGAAATACTGGTTTGGTGTAATGGCAGCATGGAGATCATAGCTATAAGCTATTTCTGTAAATCATAAATCAATGTCTGAGCACCAAACCATGGGAGTCTAGCATTCAATTCATATTCATTTCATCACTAATTATAATTTTTTAACTTGACAATGCATCATCACTCATGCAAGTAGCTATAAGCTATTTTTTTCATCCATAACCAAACAACTTGTGCACAAGACAATGACTCCAGAAAACTGTCAAGCATAAATAAGAAAAAAAGCTATTTTTTTATTGGTAATTCTGTACCGAGTTGAGAAACTGTTTCTTCTCACTACAGCCCAGGGCGCTGAAGAGTTCTTTTCCCAAAGAGTTTATCTTTCAACAAGGCAAGGCAAGCAGAGATTCTGAGAATGAGACACAACAGCCAAGAATTGAGACTGAGTGACAGTTTGCAGTCAGCATGTTAATTCTTTATTTTCTTAAAAGAAGAAACACGTGAAAACACTGTAAGTGAGGATGGAGTACCGAGGCTGTGAAAGAGAATCTTGACAGCCTTGTAACAAGTGATTAATTAGCATGGGGGAGGAAATACTTAAACTTCATTGTGCTGCTTTGACTTGTTTCCTAAACTGTTGGCCGTCTTGATCAGTTAATTTTCAGCATTTCTCAGCATGTGTCCCCATCCGCAACCAGCAGCTGAGAACATTGCCTCTGGAATTGGGCTCTGCAGAGCATGCTCCAGCTTTCTCTCTGAACTCACAACTCATCAGTTGCTCACAGGTGTCACCTGGCATAGCCACAGACGTGATCCTCACTGCAGCCCTCACTGAAGCTGTGTTTATACCTGCTCCCCTGGGTGAAGATACCTTTTTGATCTCCTATGCTGCATTCTTTTTCTTCCTTTTCCTCATCTATCTGGGCCCCAAGCATGGCACATTATTATTATAGTGCAGGTCTATCTCAAATCACTCTTACAGTGTTTGGGATGCCATTATTTGAAGGAATGTTTGATATTTAGTCTTTCCCATTAACATAATGATCAAGCAGCAGCAGCTCCAGCTAGCTGGAATCACTCTGACATGATAAAAAGGAGCTCAGGAGACAAAATGGGCTGAGCTTCATCTCAGTCCCTTACCTTTAGCTATGCTCACCAAAGCCTCTGCACTACAATAAGATCTTGCCAATCATACTGCACTGATGAGTGAGATTAATACTGCCAGCAGCAGCCTGCCCAGATGATGTGAGCCAACTGTGTGCAGCCAGCATGGTGACACCCATGGGCATTGTGGGCTCTGGGGGGATTTGTGGGTGTGTTGTCACTGGTAGAGAGTCACGGAGTCGGGCTGCAGAAGAGGACCTTGCAATCCAACCTTAGGACTCCAGCAGCACCAGCTTCCACTCTTCCCTCACATTGACAGTGAGAGCAACTAACTTGATGCTGTCTGTGATTGAGGAGCATTTGGCTGGCCCCAGCACAGAGGGCCAGCTGGTTCTGAATCTCACATACCCTGGTGGACTATGCCATGAAGTTGGAGCTATAAGGAAGAGGCTTCCAGAGGTGGCGTGAGGAGGGTAATCCTGAGCTGGACTAGGACAAGGGTATGGCTTGCACCAATCAGGCTACATCTCCAAAGCTAGGAATTTCCACATAGAGGGTGAAAAACTGGAATGAGGTGCTGGCTAACTTAACAGCATCTTTGCACTGGAGACTACGAGATGTGAGGTCAGAATCTTTCCAGTGTGGAGGAAGTCTTCCTTTGCCAGTGTCCATGTGCTCTGGTTTTGTCTCATTCTCCTTTTCACATACATCAGATGGCAAACTAGGGATTTGCAATGACAAGTCATGTTGTATAGAAAGCAGTATTTGACAGTGTGAGTAGTTCCCCATGAGCAGTATCTGTGAAGTTAACATCTGTTGCACAGAAATCTGTAACAACCTTTCCAGCAGCAGGTAGGAAACTTTCAGTCACAAGCAGTTTCAGTCACTAAGAAACACTCTTTGGTCATCTATAATGCTTGTTCTTGACCAACATCTCAGTAAGTATCCACCAGGTATGAGGACTTTGTTTTATTTGCATCTATAGTAAAGGCATTATTACTGTTACTTCTGCATCTATACTGAGAGACAAGAAAAGTGTGAGACAAACACTAAAAACACCTGTAAAAGTGTGATAATTTCACTGAATTGCAAAATCACAAAGTAGTTTAGGTTGGTTTTGGGTCTTCTGGTCCAACTCCCTGCTCAAGCAGGGGTATGTAAAGCTGTTGCCCAGGATCATATCCAGATGACTTTTAAATTTCTCAAAGGAAAGAGACTCTACAACCTTCCTGAGCAACCTGTAACACAGTGAAAAATTGTTTCCTGATATTCAGAGGGAACCACCTGTGTTTCAATTTGTTCTTATTGTCTCTTGTATTGCCATTGAAAAGAGCCTAATTCTATCATCTTTGCACCTTTCCTTCAGACACTATATGATCCAGCATGCACACAAATAAATGCAGACCTAACTATGAAAATGTACAAATCTGATAAAAAGAGTGAAGCCAATGGGATGTAACAGTGGAGTGTAAGACATTGGATTATTCCAGGAGATGCTAAAGCAAGTAGAAGCCTCCTAGAAGGTGTACTCTGCTTTCTCAGCTTCTCTTTTTTAGAGTGTGAGAGACTGAAATGTAACGGTTCATGATAATGGTTACTGGCTCAAACAATCATCCCCTTGCAAAAGCAGGGGTGCTTTGCTGTCAGTGTGCAAGGTAATAGCCCAGGTGCAGAGGGGCTGCAGAGGATGACCATGACAAATCACATTTTGTCTTGAAAAAACAGAGTTTTGAGCCAGATAAGGGAAGAGGCTGATAAAAAGCTGATCCTGCCAGGTGGAATAGTGCTTTTTATCATGTCCTCCCTTACACAAGGGTCTCAGGTATGAAAAGTTCCCTCTGGGGAAGGAAATTGAGACATTTACACATAGGTCTGAAGGTGTTCATCCCTTTTAGGGGGCTTGACTGGCTAACAACACTGATGTGACAGGCAGCTGTCATGTCTTAGAAGGTGTCATAAACCATCCAAGACCCCTGAAGAACCCACAGACTCATTTTTTGGGGCCTTCCATCAGATGCCTGTTGCATCAGGCATTGTAAAACTCCCCCCTGCAGAGGAGCTACGTGGGCATTTCCACCTGTACCTGAACATATATTAACCCACTGAACTTTGTGTTTCACAGGCTTCTCCTTATCCCCAGCCTCTATTGGATCAAGACTGCCACCATTACTTTGACCAAGGGACATCTAAATTTCAGCAGTCAAGTCTCATCACTGGATCCATGAGTGGTAATATCTTTCTACTCATCCTTTCTTTCTCTTTCTTTCTTTCTTTCTCTTTCTTTCTTTCTTTTTTTCTTTCCCTTTCTTTTTCTTCTTCTAACTGCTCAAAATATTGTAAGCCAGATTAAAAACGGCTCCAGTCAATTCCTTGTTGTGCCTGGGTAAGGTTAAAGTTGGTTAAGTTTAAGTTTGCTAAGTTAAAGTTTGTGAAGTGCCTTACATAGTCTGGATGCTGTTTTAAAATTTGCCAGGTACCTTTTCTACCTTAAAAGTCTAAAGTTTGTGAGTAAAAGTTTGTTTTTGAGCCTCCTGAGAATTTTGTTTCCCACATATCACCCAGAGTGAATCAAACTACCTTTCCCTGAACCTGTTGAGCAGACTAGGGAATAACATTGGGTCTGTTGGGAATCCTGAAATTTAGTCTACAGGTGGTTGCTACCCTAGCCTAGTTCAGTACTGAAGTTAGACTGTGCCAATATGTGGAAACTGTGCTTTTGAGCTAAAAACTGCAGTGGTCAGACTTCACTTCTGTGACTTGGAAGCTCTACCTCATCCAAAGGTCATTTACCCCTTACACATGCATTAGAGTCTTAGCCTTGATGTACTGCAGCACGCTGATGCTTCCTGTAGGCTACCAGATGTCACAGTTCTGACAAAAAAGAGGGAGAAAGGCTGAGAGTTGGATTTTTTTTTTTTTCATTATAAGAACAGGTACCTATAAAACACCTCAGTTCACAATCTTTTCAGCTAAAGTTCAAATCTGTATTTTTCCACCTACATATATATTCATGTTCTCAAAAGGGTTGAGCACCCACATCCATCAAGACATGCCAGTGCATTACACTTTTATAACAGATTTTTACTACTGTAACTCAGTCCTTTTCCTCCATTTCCAGCATTGATTATATCTTGCTTGCCTGTAGAAGTTCTCTAAAAAGTCCAAGAAAGCCATTTTAAAACATTAAAGAAGTTATAGATCTGACCCTTCTTACCCTGAATACTCTGTGCCCCTCACTGCTGTTTGAACAGATTGCTGCTTCAGACACTCAGCTGCTGAAATGCTCTTGGTAGCCTGTTACTGTCTGGTGTTTGATCCTCCTACACGCCCTACTTGTGTCACATCTGATGTCTCTCTAAGAAGGGTATATGCTGGATCCAGGTGCCTGCTGACATATTTTTTAACCCTGATACGCCATGACACCACACAAGAAGTTCAGTTTGGTCTGTCTGTGAGATAAAGACTGCTCAAGCAGTCACGGAATACAACTGGTAACATCTCTAGCCTAATTAGATCTCTAAAAGGAAAAGATGAGTTTCAGTACTACCAGGGATAACCATCCTCATCACCAGCAGAAACCTCCCAGTTAGAGCAAACCAGAAGTGGGAGCTCACAACACTATGGGCAGTTTGAAACTCTTCAAGCACTGCTGTGCAGCGTCAGTGACACCCCAGGGAATCCCTCATGTCCTTCATAGAAAGGTTGCCCCTCAAGTCACTCCTACCAGCATCCTCTTTGCACTTTCCCCAGGGCTGCAGTCATCATCTCCCTTGCTGGGATATGCAAGGTGCAGCACTTTTTGAACTAGGAAATGCATTCAGTTATCTGGAATTGACATGTTTCCAGTGTGACTGAAGTTCCCAGTGCTGCTGAAAACCAAGTGTGTGGTACCCCTGGGTGCCTCCTGGGAGCTGACTCCTGGGAGCATCCTCCAACCCATGCAGCTGCTCAGAAACTTTCTAGGGTGCAATGGAATCTGTTGCATGATTTCAGGGGGTTTGTGAGGAGATGCTTCTCTGTAATGGGGCTCACATCCCTCAGTCAAAGGGAGTCAGAGAACCCAAGTGCACCTTTGTATCCAGGGTGAATTCAGGGACATTGCTTAAGGCCACCATCCTCTTGAGTCCAGTGGGCTGTGTAGGAAGTTAATCATTGATTAGACAGCAGGCACAATTCAAAGAAGTGATGCAAAACAAGGCAGAGAAAGTGTGATCAAAGCTGGACATAGAATGCAATCAGTATCTGCAAATCCTTTTGCACCACAGGACCTACATAAGCTCTGCACACAAAGCTGACTTCTCAGGCCACACCTGCAGCAAGGACTGAGAAACTTGTTCTTTTACTGTAAACCCCCAGACTGCTGGGGGTGCAAACCAGACCACTCACACCAGTCCCAACTGCAGATCATTCTGGGAGGGGAGCATTGATTTCTTTCAAAATTAAATTGCGAATCTGCTCACAGTTCGAAGTCATTCCTTCTACAAAAACAAGAACATTGCTGAAATATCTTTGTGCCATATGATGTAGGCTCCTCAGGTTTCTACAAACTGTCAGAATAGAGAACATGACTTTTTTATATTATAGTTATCTCAGAGGCTGACACTTTTTTGTTTCCACCCTTTGACATTGTTTTAGGCGGTTTTTTTTTTCTTCAGAGTTAGAACTCTGAAAATGTTGCTATGCTATCTGGTAGCAACCTGTGAGGAAAAATTATCCAGACTTTTCTCTCAACAAGAATATCCCGTTTATATTATTGAAACTCAAGGCATCTTTGAATTAATCTCCAAAAAGATTCAGTCAGCAGGACAAAATTCTAGCAGTCTCGCATCCCCAGTATTATTCAAAGTAAAGTTCTGGCTTACAACTAGGAGGAAGAAAATCTTAAGTCTGGATGATAAGCCAGCAGATATTTAAAAGTGCTTGTCCCACCACCTGCCTTTCACCATTCCCTCCATCTGCACAGATTGACCTTGATTGGCAAAACACTCCAGCCTTGCTGTGTGCAGGCAGAGATGCAGCACAGTACTTGTCACTTCCTGCTGCTCATGTGTGCTCTCACTGGGCAAATGTTTCCCCTCATCTTGTCCCTAAAACCAGTATTTATTACTCTGATACTGGCAGACTTTCACATCTCAGACATGATGTGCAGAATCCCATTACAAATAGATTGTTGTTTTACAGGTCTCTCTGTTTCATCATTCAAGAAAAAATTCATTCACAGTGTATATGACAGGAACATGTTAGCAGAATACTTTTTTGTTGGTTGTCTTTTGAACTCCCAGCATTGCTCCTCAGTGACACTTGATAGAATTGAAGGAAAACAAAATCCAGTATAAATATTGAAGTTTCCATCACAAAAACACTGGCAGTCCTTGCTATTACTATGAAAAGGAATTTAACTACTTCCTTTTTGCAAAATATAATCTGCAAAGGAGCAATAGGATGTCACCATTTGAGGGGATAAAAGAGTGGCTTTGTAACTCCTTTGCATTTTACTTGCTTTACTTGAAGCATGACTTGTTGAAGTCTGTTTTCCAGATCACAGTATCTGAAACCAGACTGATTTCTTCTGATGGAAACTCCAAAAGACAGTTGAGGAAGGAGTGAGGTATTTCCACTTCCAGTGGTGGTTACCCTGAGGCAGTTTCATGGCATGAGACAATGGGGATCTGATGCTAACAAAACTGCCTTCTGATTTCATGAACTTACTTTCTCCAGCTGAAATTTATGCAAGGGTGAAATGCCTAATCCTGTTCCTGGGATATTTCATGCCATGTCCGTGTATATGTGAATCACATGGAGCAAAGAAAACATTTGACGGCAACAAACTAGAAAGACTGAAGTCCTAATAAAATAGGCAAGTGGGGGATACCTGACGTGTCTGAAACTGAGCAAATGTTTTCATATCTTAGCCTTTTAATTTTCCTCTCTACTTTTGCATTTCTTTTGTGTTGCAAGGTCTTCAAGCAGTTCATTTCCAATCTCTAGTTATATTTGTCTGAGAGACTTCTATGTGACAGTGGTGTCATTACAAGCGCAATAAAATGAGTGAGTAGTTTTAATAAAATACAGTTTCCAGTGACCACAGAGGATGGGGCAGACAACTCTAGGAAAGGTCTTGTAAACTTCCTGGTTAATTTCCCCAAGAAGTTGGTGGATATTTCTGTGATGTAAACCTGGAGCCTTTAAAACACCAGGAGGGACATTTGGACATCCAAATGAAGCAGACACCTTTGAAGTCTAGTCAGACCAGTATTACACTGTGTCTTTGTGACACTCCTCAGAGCAACAGGGCTACACTGTTCAGGAGCAGTGGTCTAAAAGAGCTCACATAGGTCTGAGCTTCTATCTTTGAATGGTCCTATGTGACTTTCAAGAACCTGTTGGTACAGGCTGGTTGCTAACTGAGGGCCTGTCTCTGTGCTCTCTTAGGTGATAGAGGTATTGAAAATACCTGGGCTTGAAAACTGAAAAAAAAAAATACCCACTCAATTTTTTAAGTACAACAACACACATTTCCATGGAGGTTTCATTAAATACTACACACTAAACCTACTTGTAGCTGACAGGTTCAACAAATAATTATATTGGCCCCTGCAGGCAGACTTGCTATTAAAATGGAGCAGGAGGTTACTGCCAACTTTTGTTGCATCTGCTTTAACTGTTTTTATACAAATAAACTCTTTAGACCTTAGAATCAATATCTCTTTTTTTTTTTTTTTTTTTTTTTTTATTTGAATGAATGATGTCTGAAGTCTCTCCAGGACCACATAGGAAAAAAAATGTGATTGCTGTCCCCTTTGGGATTATTTTTGAGGAGTAGCTTTGCTGTGGGTCAGCAGGTCAAAATTGATGAAAAGGGTGAAAAGGGAGTAAGAAGGTGGCACAGATGAAGAAAAAATGGCTGGATTTTCTACTCATAATACTTTAACCTTGCAAAGATTTTGGAAGACATTCTGGTTTTTTATAGCTTCATGAAGCAAAAATAGAAATTTCTCCAGTAACCATGGAAACATGGAAACAATGATTACTGGAAATTATCTCTACTTGTGGTATCATTGGATGACACTAAAGTTAAGCCACACATTCATCCTCAAGCAATGCTGCCACAGCCTACAGGGAATGAACCTTGCAAAAGTCCTCAAACATCTGGAGCAGCTGGAGCCACTGCAGTTTTGGAATATGCTAATTCTAGCTGTTGTTGGCTCAAGCTATACCTGCTTTCAGCAAGTGATTCTGTGAACAACTAAATACTGAAACTTAACCATGTCAGAGGATGTGTTTTGTTGACAAAAAGACATAGTAGCCAGCAGCACATCAATGTGCCCTCAAAGCTCTCCAAGGAAAGGTCAGCAAGGCATGCAGTATCTCAGAGCAGTCACCATCAATGTTTATCCCTGTTGAAAGGGAGGAAGAGAGATACAGATGGTACCAAATCAATAACAGCAATTATGGGCCTTTGGAGGGTAACTTGGCATTTAGGTCACTAACAATAAGTTTATTGGAAATAAAAACAGAAGAATGAAATGAAATGGACTTTTGGGGGAAAAACGAGAGAAAAATGAAGAGAAGAAGGAATTCGATACGAGCTGTTCCAGATGTCACAAACAGCATGAGAACCAGGTCTATAACCTGCCTGCAGGAATCAGATAAGCTGCTCTTCTGCACACCCCAATTGCTGCACAGTAAGGGAAAAGCATTAAATAAGAAGTATCTCTGTGACTGTACTGCTGATAAAAGATATATTTCTGAAAGGATTTGATTTTGCTACTTCAATCCTTTTTGCAAAGCAGCTGGATTCATATTTTTCCTTTCTCCAAGAAGGAGTTTGCTTTGGAGAGTGTCAGCTTCATGGAGTGTCTCCCTTACAATTTCTTTCCCTCTTCCTTTTCAGAAAACTAATCCATTTCTCCAAACAGTGAAAAGCTGCCGACATCCCCCATGCAGAGGAAGTGTTAGGAGGGAATTACAGTGGTGTTAAAACCTAGTTACCCAGAAGAGCTACTCACCCAGAAGTCATCTGGAAGCTGGGAACTGTTTGTGAGCATTTGGAAACAGGGACTTTCTGCTTCTGTTTGAATATCTGAAGGGGATGGAAACGATTTCTAGTGATTTCCTGTCTCTCCATTTGTCCCTTTGTGTTCCTATGAAACAGGACCTCTATTTGTATTGATTTGCTTCTGAAATGGTCACACAAGTGACATTCTTCACCTCAAGGCCATAAAACTGACAGACTGGACTCCCTGCTCTCGCCTGTCCTTGATTGTCCTTCTTGGAGCTGTATATTAGGCATTGCAATAACAGCACACTCAGGTAGCCTAGGCATCCCATAGGACAGCTTTCAGTGCACAGGAAAAGGAACAACTCCTTTGTGATTTGGAGGTTAGAATGGCTGCACAGGACTGTGGGCCTGATATTTCTGGGTCTGAGAGATTTTACCCTGCTAGCATCTGCTAACTTTTCCCAAGGAAAAGTTTCTCAGGAAAGTTTCTTCTCAAAACAGTCTTGGTAAACAACTATCCTTTCTCAAAACAATCTTTCTCCAGGTGGTGTTTTGCTGTTTCTCTAGTTTAACCAATAGGTTTAGGGAGGTGTCATTCCTATTCACCAGACATGTTAAGTCTGTATCAGAACACCTTACAAAAGGTAGTAAGAATTAGACAATAAAGCTTTTTTTCTATGCTCTTTGCCTTCTGAAATGTTTGGAGTCTTTTATCTTTCTTTCATGTCCAACAGTGACACAGGACAGAGAGCGTATGGCAGAAGAGCTGGTCTGTCTGCTGCTGGCAGTGACACCTCTGTTGATAAAGGTACTGCAGCTGTTAGTTAATAAATGCAGTTTGAATCTTTGCATGTCAAATCCCAAGCACAGGGCCACTCAAACATCTGATGAAAGTGTTTTGTCTCCATCCTGTGCCAGGAAGCACGAAGTGAATCACCTTCACATTCTTACTCACAGCGTGGTCTAATTTTTATGGTTCTTGCAATCTGCTCAAAGTTTAAGTTGGTTACTTTTAAATGCACCCTAAAAAGTTGAATCACTCTGCATGCAGGATGTAACTACTTCAAATTTATACTCTGAGATAAAAAGTCCTCTCCCACCGAGCCCCATCTAGAGGGTTGTTAAAATTAGGGCCAGTGTATTAAAAATCTGTTACATCTTTTACTAGTGAGTCATAACCTGTTCACTTGTGGGAAAAATGAGCTTGACAGTCTACTAAGGAACTGACCTGCTGCCTTCCCAGTCTTTGTGAGGTGTCTGCTTTTTGTTTCCAGGTGGTTGTCATGATGGATGCTGTTCAGTGTAGTAAAAGCAATAATTTAACACATACTGTAATACAGTACGGTAGCTCAAAGTATGATGGTACTAGCTGGAAAGGAAAGAAATCTTTTCAAACAGGAAAAAGCATAGTTTCTGCATAAATAAGACAAAGAAATAACTTGGGGATACAGACAGTACAATTAAATGCTCTTTCTTTGGTCTTATATCTTCTCTGCAAAATAAGTAGAGGCAGAGGAGATGAAACAACCTGGAATAAGTAACTGATGGAGCAATGTAGCATAAAAAGGGCAGTGGTAAATTGCCTTGAGAAACTCAGCAGTTTCCCCAGCAAAATCAACAAATCCCTGGGCTCCTAATGTACATACACATCTACATTTTATATATGTGGTTTTTGAAGACATCTATACACTTCTGTAAGCATGAATATTTTATTTAAGGTACTTTCTACAAAAATTCTTACCTTCTATTTGCTTCATGTCAGTTCCATCTCAGTAAACGTAATTGTTGAGAATGCTAAGGCAATTTATGGGCACCTATGGGCTCATAAATCTTATGTGCTTATCCTAGAGATGTATCTTCTATATATACACTGTATCAGGCAGTTTCTATCATCCATCATTGTACAACGTATCTATGGTAAAAAATAAAAAAGAGGTGTTGTACCAAATTTGATCTTTGACAAAGCAGACACCAGCCAGCCCTGTCATGATGGCAGCTGCTAGGTGGTTCATTATAGAGGGCAGAATGAAGATGTGTAGTTTGTGAAAAAACTGACACTTCCTCAAGTCTCTCCCCTCCTATGGATTTTTCAATGTCCTCAGAAAAATAAATAGAAGCCTAAAAAATTTGTCCAATGGTTAGGCTTTCAGGAGAAGGAAAAATTTCCATATTAAGGTCCCAGTTATGGATATTAGACTAGAAAGCAGTTCAGACAGTTTCGAGTTAGGAAAGCATTTCAAAATGTTAAAAGTGAACAACAGCTGACAACAATGAATGTGCTTGGAGGAGGAATATTTCCATTTTGGAAAGAAGACTGAGAATGACTCTGCATTAGCAGCTCAGCTCAGCTCAGGACTAAAGCTGTGATTGTGCTTGCTAACTCTCCTCTAACTCTGTTTCTGCATGTACCCCTGCCACTATCATTCATTCACTCTGTGTTGTCTGGGTTTTTGCTGTTCTCCTCTGTCTCTTTAAGAAGTTTTTCTAAAGTTCTATTTCAGCCTTCTATGTTTACCTTTTGCAATGGAGTCAGATACGATTTTACATAAACAACCTTTCTTTATTGTAACGGTATAACCATGTTTACACTCTTCTCATAAGGAGGAGACTGTAGATGGACTGTTGGGTTGACCAGTGTGGTTGGAGAGGAAGATTTTCTTCCTTCAATCCATGGTCACTGCTAGGATTCGATAAATGTTGAAGTTGTAAATAAACCTCCCTCTTTTCTACCTTGGACATCTCAACATGTGAGTGTCATTTCTTTGTGTCATGTGCGACATTTGGCTTCTTAAAGAGACAGAGGGGAACAGCAAAAACCCAGACAACAACTCTGTTAGGATCAAACAAGCCAAACTGATGTAAACCCCTGCAATGCATGAACTGTGGGCTCTGGGCCCTCAGCACCAACTCCACAAACCTGTTCCTGCTGGGTTCCAGTACTCAGTAATGCAGAGGTAAATGACTGAATTAAGAACTGAATCATCCCTAGGGTGTTCAGCTCCCAAGTCTCTGCCTGTTTCAGAAGGTGCTTAGGGCAAGCCTGGCCACCTAACTCAGGCTTCTCAAACCTATCACGGGAAGTGGAGAATGCAAATACTCCTCTCTTCTTCCATCTATGTCTGCAATTGCAAATGAGACTCCTACATGACTGAGAAGTCCTTTCTCCATTAATTAAATAGATGAGTTGACCATGGTGAGTGGTTACACTGAATCTTTAAACTTCTTATAAATTCATGATATAAGCAGTCTCTAAGCTTGACCATTAATTTAAATACTCATGCAGAATCTAGGATTACTTGATGCTTTTCTCTCTTTCATGAAGGCTTATAATGACCTTAAAAGCATTAACTCAATATGAGGTCAAGGAATTATTTTAGCTGTGAAATCAGTTGCTTAATAACAGTTTCCTCAGAGTCAAGTAATCATGCAGGCTGTAAGGCTCAAGTAATTATTTCATTTTTTCTGCCTACATTTTAATGCATTTAATTACTACTCTGCACAAACAGAGAAATGAGTTAACGAGAGATTTTCAGTACTTGGGTTTACAGTGTCCAAAACATACAGAGAAGCATGTATCTGCAAAATTAAACAGCTATTTGTGTAACTACTTAAGAAATCAAATGCTGTTTCAATGTTAAACATCAGTATATCACCTCTTATATAGTACACTGTTTTATCCTTACTTATTAATGGCTTGTCTTTAATTATATCATAAGTCAATTAAACAAGTTTATAGGTTGCAGCAGACAAAAGCGAGTACATTTGGGTTTAGCCATAATTTAATGGATAAAAAAATTAGTATGATTTTTAAATATTTTTTCAGATAAAATGCTAAATATATTTTTAAATTGATTTTGACATCACTGTGATGCTGTCTGTCCTTTCTGGAGTCAGAAATATTTAACAGTTGAAATAGGGCAATGCATGGGTAAAATGTTTTAAAAAATTGCAAAACTAACAGAGTGTGTTCCTGCCTCATAATAAACAATTGTTGAATGATGTTTATTAAAATTGGCTCTCAAGTGACAGTTAATAAATGCATAGTTCTATTATGCATGCTAAATTCAGCATTCTGAAAACTTAAAAGCAAATAGATCAAAACCAACAGAGATAAAAAAGTCACAAAGACAAAATACAGCAACACCAGAAAGTGACAGGGAAATAATTCAGTCTTAAAAATGACTTATTATTTGGTGACTTGTAACAACAATTTTATAGAACTAAATTAGAGGCAAATCAGAGTCTTTCTAATGTTTTACATATGCAATTTCTCTAGTGCATGTAGTTTGATCATACAGCAGAGAAATTCACATTACCAAGTCCCCTTCATAAAAGTAAAAACCCCAGTTTCCCCCTATTTCTGATTACAAGTTATGAATACTCCATGGCTAACAAATGAAGGACAGAAAAAAAATGCAATAAAATTCAACTATTAATTTATTTTAATTAAAAACCTTCAACATTTCTTCAGTGTTTGGAGAAATAAGACTATAAGCAGTATGTTCCTATGTATGTTTCACATATACCCAGACCATATCTGCACTGAATTGCAAAAATACTGGATTTAATGGGCTTTATGTCCTTTACTGTAATCACTCCATTGGCTCTTTGATGTTGCATAGGGTTGGTGTGATGATGTAAAGAGTTGCTTCAACCGTGTATTTTCACCTCTGTTTCTAAAAGGTGAAGGGCAAAGCTTTAAATCAAGGAGCAGTTTATCTTTAATTAAGAAAAACATAATTAGGCATTATCACATAATTGCTATTACTGATGGAGAACCTCATATTTTCACAACTAGTGACCCATGCTGTATTATGTCTCTGCTGTTTACTGCATAATAAATCTGTATTTGTGTTTGGCAGCTAGCCAGAAAAATTAAAAGGTAATCAACATGCTTCTCTGCAGTCTGGTCATCAAAATCTCTGACTTCACAGATGAGTGAATAACAAAGTCAAGTTGTGATGTCCTAACAGAAAACCTTCTTTAGGAATAACTATATTTATCTCTGTCAAGACATCAAATGATACTTGAAACAACCATATACAAAAAGCTTTGCAAAACAGATGAAAAGAAGTGTGCTATACACCTGTCATTGAGTTAAAAAACAGTTTAATGTCTCAAGGCACCACCACGGTAGAATTTTATACCTGCAAGTAATCATCTAATACACTATTATACAGTTAAGGTAATGTATTAATAAATAGCTTGTGCAATTTTGGGAAGCAATCTATAAAGGAATGTTAGATATACAATAGGCACGTACTATAATACAAATAAAAACCAAAATTCCTAGAAAAAGCATGCTGAGCACCTCTTGGTATAGGTTGAATTTCTTATTCTAAACACTATGTAAATCTTAACTTACAAAAGGTAAGACTGAAATCTTAGAGTAACTGCTTATTTAAACTGATTTTCCTGGGTTTTTTTCCTCTTATGTCACAGGATTATTCTTAGGGACAGAGGACTCTGGTACTGGCTGTAAAGGGCTGTCTTGTTCATTCAGTTGTGCGTTCAAGTTTTCAGAAGTTAGGAGAGAAGAATTAAAAACTATTTCACTTAAGTCTGATTTTATGGATACCAGATGTGGTTCTTGAAAATTCAGTGGTTCTTCTAACACCTGTGTATTTTCTCGTGTCATTCCCATATCTGATGGTGACTTTCGTTTCATTCTTGTGTATGACTTGTCTAAATTCTCCATGCCTTGGTCAGTTTTCTGAAATCGCCCAAAGAACCAGATGAAGAAACCAAACAAAGCAAAAGCCAGCAAACTTGGAATAAAAGCCAGACATTTGACATCAAGGCTGGAGCCTGTGAACCTGCTGTGCAAGAACATGTCCCCTTCGGCATAGGTCCGGTTCGTCAGTGGGTTGGTGTTATTGGATCTCCACTCCCATGATAACTTAGTTCTGTTAAGGTCTTTCAAGCTCTCTGTGTCCTTCACTGTGTAGATCTTCTGCCCAGGACCAATATATTGACCATATTCGTGAGGTTTGTAAAATATTTGGTTCTTCCACATATTCAGATCCAGGATTAAAACAAGGAAGATAATTCCATAGTTAAACCATTTGCCTGTTTGGAAAAAGAAAGTTCTGTCATCTGATATATCCATTTTAGAAGCAGTAAAAATGCCATTTTATGTAAAAATACTCAGAGAAAAAGAGTTCTTTTTTATTAATCTGTAAAGCAAAGTTGTAAATAAATTTCCACCACAGACAGATTTACGTTGAATATCCCTTAGTATTTCACAATTAGGTCTTGACACAAAATAATTTTGTAAGACAAGCACAGCAGTATATCTATTCAATTGACATTACAGTTTGTAAGGGACCAGTTGATTAGATCACTAGGTGATGTCTTATAGATCAATAAACCTAAAAAAAGCGTTAGTTCCAGGGGTTTAAAAATATTCATATGGAAATTTTCCATGAAAAGTCTGTATTTGACAGAACCATTTATATTCCAGAAATTACTGAAGTGACTGATGTTTTTGAGGCTGGTAATTGTGTGAATTTTAAGAGTATATACTTATGTTGTTTGATATACCAACCATGGAGTGCAGATATATTCAGATATGGGCAATCAGAAAAACCGTGATTTATAAAATCACAGTGTGATTCTTCAGAAATAGCAAGGGCTGATTATAGACTTCAGGGTCTAGCCAGCTTAGCTTTTTTATAATCTGTGTCTATGAATGTACAGAAAATTTATACTATTTTCACTGTCAAAGCATATCTTACATTCTAGTTGGAAATATGTTAAGATCTCACCTGTGCATGGTGACTGCCACCACCCAAGAACCTGGCAAATCTACATGTCAGCATTAAGTGAAAATACATACACAGAGGAATGTTCCTGCTGGTGATGAACAATGTTGGTCTTTGCTGGAATCATATTTAAGTATGCTTCAATAGAAAAAGAAAATGTATCACAGGATCTATCAAATTACTTAGGTTAGTGATTTGCAAAGAATTTAATGGATTCCAGTTCCTGAAGGCATGCGCGTTCAAACTGTACAACCAGAATTCTTCAGGAGGGTAAGGAGACTAACTTCTTGTATTCAGGAGTTATGTTTAATAGTTCTCTTCACTTTAGAATAAATAGATTAAAAATAAATGGGAATATGTATTCCCTTGTGTTATTGTCGCTGTTCAGAAACAAAACTGAACTGAAAAGATCTTGTAGACAATCCTATAATTCCTGAATAACTGCTCTATCAAGTCAATTGGATGGGGCTTTGAGCAAACTAGTGTAGAGAAAGGCATCCCTGCTTACATCAGAAGGGCTGGAACCAAATGATCCTTAGGGTCCCTTACAACTGAAACCATTCTATGATTTCTCCCTTGTATTTTGTCAATTTTATAATTGACATATTAAAGAAAACTTTTCAGAC
The DNA here is from genome assembly GCA_017589585.1 of Phylloscopus whistleri. Lineage (NCBI taxonomy): Eukaryota > Metazoa > Chordata > Aves > Passeriformes > Phylloscopidae > Phylloscopus > Phylloscopus whistleri. Next base: position 181,504 of record JADMLD010000290.1, read on the forward strand.
TATTATCAACACATTTAATAATATTTAAGTTTCTTAAATCAACACCAAGACACTGAAAATGATGCTAAAGTATGAAATAATATAACAATCAATACAATGTAACTCGATGTTTCCTGTGGATGTTTGCCATGTACTTAATGTTTCTATTTTTCCCATCACATCTATCTTTAAACAGAAAGACACAAGATTCACTTATCAATAGCTGCTGTCAAGCAGAATATAATAGCTGACTTGTTTTTTCCTCAGCTGGGCACTTAGATGACTCCTCTTTACCTTACCACCATTTCTTAGGTCAATATCACAGTTTTTCATATTTTCACTGTCTGAAAATGTTTTGAAAAAGGCCACGGGTTCAAATGTGATTTGATGCTGAGTGTTTGATAGAGTGAAACCAACCCACACATAGAACAAAATCACATAATTTTCAATTCCTTAGGAAAAGTAGGCTAAACACACATTACAATGAAACTTAAAAAGTTCTCCTCCCCTTTCACAGTAAGAATTTAAGCACTCACCTGATCTAAGAAAGATACGCTGGTCCTGTTTCATAGAAAGTATGAACTTGAAACTCCCTCACTCAGCTCCTAGTCAGAACTAGGCAGGCAGAAACAAAGCCCTGAGCTCAGCTGCTGGGATTGTTGGGTCCATGTGGGCTGTACAAACCACTCAGGTCCATCATCCCATCCAGTGAAGATGAACTGCAACCTGTATTTCTAAATTGCAGCTAGTTGACTGAGAACAGCTGCTGTTCTATAGTGGGTTTTCTCAAAACTCCTTAAATTTCTCATTTCTAGACAAATTTTCCATCCTCTGTGTTACTGTTATGCTGGATGAGCTCTGTGACTTTTCCTTTTCTTTTGAATACAGTTGTCACCAGAACCAAAGGCTGTGTATGAGTAACAGTCTCACTATAACCATATATGAACACAATGACATCTTTCTGCTCTTACTCAGTAATCCCTGTAGCCAAGGGCTGCATTAATCTCCTTAGGCACAAAATGACTGAGTTAGTGCTGTCTTGGGTACTTACAGCAAGTATTTACCTCTTTCTAGAATACAGTGTCCTCTGCCATCTATCCCTCTCCAAGACATGTACTTCACCAATGCAGTAGCAAGCATGACAGCCAAATAAGTAAAACAAGCAATCCTTCTAGGTCCGTGGTGTTCTGGAGCACAAAGATGTCATTGTGCTCATATATGGTTATACAGAGATCTAATATGTTCACCAACCTTTAACATTATAACTTAATTGCTTATAATCTATGTATATGAAATGATTGTCTATTGCAACTTAATTTTAGCATAATCATCTTTATAGCAAACTTTGAGTCATATATCGAGCTTATGTAGGAAATAAGATAGGTAAATTAAAAGTCAATCACACCTTTGATCTTGTGCATGAACAAGTTCAAGTTTGTCAGTATGCAAAGGATCATAATAAATATATTAGGAAGGTATAGATATTAATTTTATTTAAAAATATTTCAAGTTTCACTTCAGTTTAATAAATGACAAGGGAAAATGGAGCCCCACACTATGACATCATTTAACTTGTCTCTTAGACAGTTTCTGTAGGATTACTGTGACTGCTGCTTTAGGGTTGGCTCTGCTTCAATGAAATTTGAGTGGCCAAGAATACTGGCATATACCTGACCTCACTTAGCCCTTCTTGGATGGAAAGTGGTTTATTCGAAGACAAAATTTGAAATGGAAACATGTAATAGGATCAACTCTCAAGACTGGAAGACTAGTCAATCACTTCAGCAAACTGAAAAGAATTTTATCCAGTCTTCAATGAAGTTAACAATGAAGGAAGTCATGTGGGAAGATAGGTTGTGTCATTCAGCCATGCACTACCTAAAAAGAGACCTGGTTAATAATTTTATTGCTTAATAACTTCCACAGCACTTTTACATGCTACACATAATATTTGGAGAGTTAGGAATCTGATTTGGTGTATTTGGAAATGTGGTACAATACTGCAATGTGATGCAACAAAGATTCTCCAAAGGAAAAATTGGACCCAGAAGTGTTAGTGTCCTTGTCAGGCTGTGATGCAAAACATGAAATGTTTATAGGCATTGTAGACTACAAGCAGTAGTCTACAATGTTGGGGACAACAATTCATTGCTGTTTTCTGAGAAAGCATGTATGTTGAAGAGGAGTGTATCCTCCTGGCTAGAACACTCACCAGAAGGGAGGCCTCGACTCTACAATAACCTCCACTTGTGGCAGCTTGGACCTGCATCATCATGCTCTGAACACCAGCCTGTACAGAACTCTGCTTAGAAACAGTCCCCCCTCCCTGCTGAAGCTCAACAACTGTACACTGCACATGAATTCCAGTCTTCTCATTTTGAAAGAAGCATGGATTTTTATTTTTCCCTTTTCCAAAAATCCATATGTTTTCACCATCGAAAAAGATTTTTGGGCTACCCCACACACAATATTGGGACTATATCCCAATATTCCAAACCAGCTGCTAATTCTGGAGCAGTTTTATTTTTGTATGCCCACTCTGGAACAGATCATTCATTTCCCAACAAGAGGATCTCATGTAGAAACCAGTCCTCAGTAACCTTACTGAGGTCAAGAGGTAATGTGAAAATTCCACTTAATAAGGCTAGACGCAAGCAGCCTCATGCTGTGCAACCACAGCCAGAGGCTAGTGTAGGAGATGTTGACTTTAGACTTCTATCTCAACTGTAATTTATGTCTAAAACCTCTCAGACACTGCTGTAAAACATTTGAAATGTTCTTCCTATCTTAGTCACATTAGTGTTACTAGTTAGATACATGCAGACAGACAGACCACTCACAGCTGATCTAAGATGTTAATCCTCTGAGGTTTTTCACATCTGTGTGCACGGACAGCTTTGTTTTTACCCCTAACCTTTCTATTTTTGCCCACGGACTCCCTCAGGCTACCCTGTGTAAGCTTGGGCTGAATCTAGACACCCCGTTGGTTTAACTCCACAAGCCAGCCATGCTGGGAACTCTCCAGCTATGCAGGTGATTATTTCTCCTCTGGGTGCAAGGGCACTTGGGCCAGATCAGCCCTCAGAAACGTTACAAATAGCCAGAGAAATCTCCCATCTCTTTTGATACCTAAACTGTAACATTTTCAGTTTGAAAATTATCTGCATGCTTGACAGTAGATGCTCTCAGATTTCTACTGCTGCCATTAAAGGGAACAAGGCAGGCCCCCCCAGTGCCTTTTAACCACGGAAGAATCTGAAGTAACAAAATTTACTTTTAAGTTTTACAAATTTCCCTGGGTATTATAGAAACTAGGATAGAATATGTATTTTCATAAACATCAGCCTAAAAAGGAAAACACACACTTTGCAATGAACCATCTGTCAAGGGAAATCCAGATGAGCTAAGCAGATGCAGGAATTCAAGTTATTTTTGATGTTCATTAAAAAAAAGTGGCTATCAAAACAGAATGAAAATATTTAATACTCAGTAGATGCTTGCAAGGAGTTCCTAGCTGCAAAGAAATGAGAGCAAAATGAGGTACTCAGTTACCAGTAAAAATAAGATAAGCTTTTCATAGTAAATTTAAAATTACACTGAAGCCTATCAGCTAGAGTCAGGAGATGTTAATTCAATATTACTGCAAACAACATTCAGAAATCACAAGTCAGGCCTAAGAAAGCATGTTATTAGTTTAAAGTAGCATGGGTTAAAATAATATACTTAGGAGTGTTGTATTTATCTGCTTTCTAGACACTGAATTATGCAGAAGCAAACTTTAATATTTTTTCTCTGTAATCATGATTTTTATTTTATGAAAGCTGAAATTCTCATTTAGTCACTGAATTCAAGAAGTAAGTCTTTAAGATAAGAAAAAGAAAAAAAAAGAAAAAGAGCAACTGTTTTAAGACTTGTGACGAAATCAGGAGAGCTGGCAACACAGAGCATGTAACTGAAATCCTTCATCTGTAAAGAACTTGCTCAAAGCCATCAAGGACAAACCAATAATATGGTGCTTGAAATCCTTGACTCCCTGGAATTCACTTTCCTTAGAGCTGCTCCTTTGTGGGACCATTGCTTATTTGATAAAACAATATTGAAAGGGCTGCTTTTATTTATATCAATCAATGGTGACTAAAACAGACTGTGTAAGAACTAACAAAGAATAAAAATTGCCAGGAAAAAGATGGCAAATGTTATTTCATCCATGCTTTCGTTCTTCTTGCTACTTGGGAGAAAATGGTTTCCAGTTTCTAAAAATTAGAGCACAGGTCATAGATTGACAGCCTGGATTTATCTATATAGCTAGTACTAAAAGAAGTGTTTTTCAGGCCTCAGTGTTCATTTCCTGCTTGTTACTTAAAATAAGTCGTATGGTTAAATTTAACATTCTGGATTCCATGTATTAAACAAGGCTTAAACAGAGGGGTCTCCCTGTTGTTATCATTGTCCTGCCACCATGTGACCTGCTGCAGTTGCATCCATCATTTTAGACTGGATTATATTATTCTTGATTTTATATATATATATATGTATCTAAACCCAGATTTCTTTCTTTTATTAACACCTTGATTTGAGTAGAATATTGAAGTATCTGCACATCCAGTCACTAGAGCTTAAAATTATCCAACATGATGCCCTAACCTAAGACAAGAACTGATGGCAAGAACAGATGGTTCAAGCAAAACTTACCCAAAGGGAGGTTCTTGTGCCACGTGTTATGGCTGTTTATTAGATCTCCTAAAGGGTGGTGCAGCACTGAGATAAAACAGGCACTCACTATACAGGATACGTGATGTGCAGTCAAATGGATTGATTTGTCTAGGGAATCTAATAAATGGATCCTGTTAATGCTGAGCAAGGGAAAATTTTCCTCAGCCTTCATTCATTATCTCATCCTCATTAAAAGAATGCCTTCTCACTAGAAAATCAGAAAGGACTCCAGTCCTCTCTGCAGAAGACTACAATGCATAAATATTGGGTTTTTTTGGTTGGCCAGTTTTCAAACAGCAGCACTGCTAGCGGTTGCATTTCTGATTACTAATTTATGTTCTTTGCTCTTGTTTATCTTTGATTATCCCTGATTATCATCAATGTCCCAGTCTCTTCTACAATGCAAAACTGTTCTTTACTCTTCAATTCTCTTCTATCACCCATTAATTATATGCCAAGTTTCTGTATCTGGTGACACAGCCTACCATGTGACACCATCTGGTGACAGCTACCATGCCTCAGTGTTTTTTTCTCCTCCTCTGTGCATCCATTCTACTACTTTTCCTTATACAATGGGATAATAGCACGGCATCTGGGAATCTTGTGGGACTGAGCCCCTCCAAATTCATTCCCTAGTCTTGAGAAAAAGAAAAAACCCAACTGTTTTGCTATCTCTGAATTCCATACCTGTAATTCACATAAAATATCTGATGCTTAAGCTCTTTTATTTTCCCTCTGCTCCTTTCTCTTTTCGCTCACTTGGGAGAGAAGAATGTGTTCATCACATATGCATCACATTTCCTTTCACCCTACACCTTCTAGTCACTGACAGTGCCATCATGTCAGTGACTTTATCCTGTTCCATAAATCACTAATGGCTCATATGGTCTTCCTCAGATGTGTACCAGCTCTTCTTTCTCCTTGCTGGCTGGCTGTTCTCTGTCAGCATTCCAGGAGGGCACCTACCTTTAATTTTGAAAAGCTTTCTATCCCTCCATCTGTAATTCATGCTGGCCCATTTGCCTTCCCTCAGTCAATAGACAACACTATTTTTATCTTCTTTTCTGTTTTTTAATCTAATTTCTGCATTCACTGCTGAGAACACCTTTTCTGAGGCCTCATTCAGTCTGCTTCAACTCAGTGCTGGTGTCATTCTTTCCTTGACACATTTTCTTCCCTCAGCTCCAGCTGTCTGCTGAGCTTGTGACTCACCTGCTAACTCTTGGCCTTATCTTTGTATCAGCGCTGAACGCTCCTTTTGTCCCTGGTCTGCAGGAGTTTCTTTTGCCTTGTCTTTGGTTGCCCTCATCTATCTTATTTCTGTGTGGCTTCATGTGCTGTGACTTTTTATATTAGCAGTTAAAGACCCCTGCCAATTCACACCTGCATTCTTCTCTTATCCATTATTATCCCTCTCTTCTCAATGTAGAGAGAGGAGCTATACTCCTTTTGTATAGCTTGAAGGCAAAACCAAAATATTTATCCCTATTTAACCTTCTTCTCTTTTTCATTCCCCACTGTTAATAAAATACTGACTCACAGTATGCAAGGATCAGGTACTTTTTATCTATATGTATCATCCATTTGAATCGCTGCAATTCTATTTTATTGGAGGTTATTTAACTGTCTGCTTCTCCTTAGATGACTGATGGAAATACAGTTATGAGTGGCCTTTGCCAGATGAGAATGACCGAAGTTATGAGAAGATATTAGCATAAATCAGAGCAAAGGCATCTGAAAGCATAAGAGATTTGAAGATGAAATAACCTGCTAATTTCCCTGAGAGAGTAATGTTAGATAAAAGATGTCTGAAGTTACATTATGTATTACTTATTGTCACAAGATGTTGCTGAAATCCATGAAAAACAGCAGGTCTCTCTGATTTGTAAGACACAGGTTCTTCATTTCCTTGAGATGGTTATATATGGAGAATATGGATATAGACAGATAAAGAGATAGAAAAAGAAAGTCTGGGACATACACAAAAATTCACGTTTAAGACCATGGTAGCATACATTTATTAAACAGAAGTAGTTCATTGTGTGACTGTGTCACAACCTGTAAGATTACCTACCTGTTATATGTATGTGATATTCCTCTTTCAGTATCTTTTGGAAATAAGGTACTTTGAATTGCATGTGTGCTGAGGGCAAGCCTGGAAGATTCACTTCAACATCACCCATAAAATGTGGAAACTCCCAGTCCTGTTAAAAAAGAAAAATAAGAACCTAAAAGTAAGCTTTCATGGTATATTTTTGCCTTTAAAATGGCATAAATTAATAAAACAGAAATGTTCTATATTTAAGCCCCCATTAGTGGATTTTCTTACTTTAAATTTGACTGACCCACTTGAAATAGAATACCTTATTTATATTAGATACTACAGTGTAATTTTTACCTTAGCTCCATGTAATTATATGTATAAAAGTTCACTTCCATGTAATTATATGTATAAAAGTTCACTTCAGAATCACAGTACTGAACCCACCCTACCAGCTGATAGTACAAGACAGAGTAAGGATAAGAATACATATTTAAAACCTGACAATACTAAGAATACCTATATAAAAACCTTGCTATGCTACTTACTCTTAATAACTTGTAATTTGGCAAACAGTTTACAGGTATAAACTTGGCAAAGAAGGCCTGAGCCTTTCAAACACCACATATATCTGTATTTTACTTGTTCAGCTTACAGGGTGTTTTCTGTATTTTGCCTTCATACATTTAGATAAACAATCACTGCAAGTGCAGGCCCCTTCAGCATAATCTGCCTGAATCAACCCAAGCACAGTTTTCTCCACTGCCATATTTCAGTGACAAGGTAATGTTGGAAATGTGGAAGCTCTTACCTAGCCTTATGCATATTAATGATAGCGTGTGGTACCCCAGCTGAGGAAGAGCTGCATTTAAAGGAATTTTTCACTTGGTTTTCTGTACCCACCATCAGTCATTTCAAAATGGGTATGATAGGATGGCTTGTTAGAGCCCAAACTGAAAGCAATAGTGCTAGAATCAGTATGATTACAGACAGTGTCATTACTCTGTGCACTGCAGACTGTTGATGATCTCCTGTTACAAAAACACTGCCCCCGTTCCCATGCATACTCCTGGATTTGTATCCAACAAGCTAGTGCAACAAGCACCTGAATTATCAAACAAACAAACAAGCAAAACAACAACAACAAAAACCCAAACAAACAAACAAACAAAAAAGGAATCCAAAATGTGAAGAACTCTGTGAGTGACTTGTGATTCCTTCACAAGAAAACCATTCCAGCACGGCCATCTCCCCATCAGAATCAATTCCATTATTTAATTTTCAGTTTTCTAAGGATGGAAAGTTTCCTCACAGAGTAATATAAAAAAATAAATATTTAAAACTAAAAAGCATCTACCAAATTGGGAGGAGAAGGAAGAGAGGTCCTTCCTGCAGAGAGACTTTGGCAAATCAGAGGGGTGGGCAATCACCAACTCTATGAAGTTTAACAAAGATAAGTGCCAAATTCTACACTTGGGATAGGGCAACCCTGGATCTACAGACTGGGGAATGAGATGCTGGAAAGCAGTGCTGCCAAGAGAGACCTGGGGGTTCTGGTTGAGGGCAAGCTGAATTTGAGCCAGCAGTGCCCTGGCACCCAGGAGGGCCACCTGTGTCCTGGGGTGCATCAGGGGTGCATTGCCAGCCGGGCAAGGGAGGGGATTGTCCTGCTCAGCTCTGCACTGGGGCAGCCTCACCTCGAGTGCTGGGGTGAGGTGTTTTGGGTGCTACAGTATAAGAAAGACATAAAGCTAGGAGAGAGTGTCCAAAGGAGGGCAACCAAGATGGTGAAGGGCCTTGAGGAGAAGCTGTATGAGGAGGGGCTGAGGTCACTTGCTCTGTTCAGCCTGGAGAAGAGGAGACTGAGGGGAGACCTCATTGCAGTTACAGCTTCCTCATGAGGGGAAGAGGAAGAGCAGACACTGATCTCTTCTCTGTGATGACCAGTGACAGGACACAAGGGAATGGCCTGAAGTTGTGTCAGGGAAGGTTTAGGTTGGATATTAGAAAAAGGCTTGGTGGGCAACAGATTCCCCAGGGAAGTGGTCACAGCACCAATCCCCTCCTAGTTCAAGGTTTTTTCTACAATATTCTCTAGCACGTGGTGCCACTCTTGGGCGTGTCCTGTGCAGGGCTGAGAGCTGGACTCAATGATCCTCGTGGGTGCCTTCAAACTTAGCCTCTTCTGTGATTCTGTGAAATCAGAGCTCGGTGGAGGTTTCTGCTGCACCTCGGCAGCAGGCAGACACCTCAGAAAATGTCCTTGTTGCATCTGTCATTTTATTTAGTGTTTTTAATTTCCACTCGTTTACAAAAGATGACTGTGGAGCTGCAGCCAGAAGCATTTTGATATGGGAACATATTCAGCCCAAAACATTCAGTCTTCCTAATATAGAGCACAAATAATAGTAGCAAGGGGAGGCTGTTATTAAGTTGTAACAATATGGTTTATCACTGTAGCACCTAACAAAAACTGGAGCCAAACTTACCGAAAGCCTCCTACAGTGCAATGGTTAGACCTTCCAGTCGCTCTCAGGTAACACAAACCTGCTCCACAGGTTGTGTCCCAGGCATGTAGCTTTAAAATAAGATTTTTTTTTTTTTTCAATCACTGCTGTTCAATCCCCAGGTTTGTTTGTTTGTTTGTTTTTTTACTGGAAAGATTTTTCATTATGAATTAGAGTGAATCAATTCTAAGCATCACTACGAAATTTTCATCAATTCCTTGAAACTGCATTTGTGGCATTGCAAAATGACACAATGAAATTTAATTTTTTTTTTAATTTCTGTGAAATCGTTAGGATTTTATGAACAAATCTGTGTGAAGAATTTGTCTAAAGTTCATGTAGTTCAGATTCAGATTTGTGAAGTAATTTGCTTTATCCATTCACCTTCAGTTCTTCAGCACCTTCACCGTTTCCTAGTTTATGTAGGAGCTATTTCTTTGTTTCCTCCAAGCAGATGCGGGCTCACTGTGCCATCCCTTGTGCAAACCAAAACCTTGGTGCTTTCCCATCTCGGTAGTTCAGAGTAGCTCATGCCAGGGAGGGCTCACTGACCAAACTTGGCAGCGTGCTCGGCCACCCCTGCCCACCGGGAGAGCAGCCTGGTGCCGACCCAGATCACGAGCAGACCAAGCCTCCACAGGCCTGCAGTGCACAATGGATTAGACTCCACCTGCACCTCTGCCCAGCTGCGGGAGACTTCGTGCCAGCAGGGACAGTCAGAGTGTGATTAATCAACAGTTTTGTCTGTGACACCAGGCACGAGGGAAAGGATTGTGAACACAGCAATGCAGGTAGGTTTTTGAGGGGAAGCTGCGATTTTCAATGTTGCAGTTAGAGAGGTTCTCCCGGAAAACCTTGGCAACTGTGTAGGACTGTATCTTTAGAAGATAAACCATTCCATGGGTCTTCTAGGGTCAGGAGGTTGAATTCTCTGCTTTTGTAGTCACTTCTGTCTGGACTCACCATAGCAGAGCTCTATCTGCCTGACTACCAACTCCAGTTTATTTTGCAGCTGTCCACTTTCAACCATGATTTGCTTACCACTAGTGTAACAGTAATTTGTACGATGGTATGGCTTTATTTGCACAGAAGTAAATTATCTGCCATGTAGTTGCATTGGTATGTCTTTGTACTAAGCCGAAGTAAAAAAAAAAAAAAAAAAAAAAGCCAAATGCAGTCTTCGTAATGTCAAATTGAATGGGAGTGCTTGTGGAATACAAACATTTTAAAGGACATAGGTATTAAAGAAGGAGTAACGTGCCAAAAGGGGAGATTTCCTGGACCCTTAGTTTGGGGAGGTTTCCTTGAACCTTAGTATTCAAGCGATCTGTCAGGAAAGGCAAGATCCTTGTGCCCAACCAGATTGCCAGCATTCTGTCAGGGGGACCCTTCACTGACCAGTCAGGGTGGCAGAATCCTGTGGGAATTTGGCTCTCTGGGCATCCTCTCTGCTTTTAGCTATTCCCAGCGTCGTTGTCCCATAGAGCCTGGCTCTGCCAAGCACCACTGGCTTCTCTGGGTGCCAAAGGGTGGCCAACGGTGGAGGCACGGTGGTGCGAGGGACAGTGATCTTCCTTTTGGGATTGCTGGGGACAACTTGGAGCAGAACAATATCCGTGAGAGGTGGCACTGGATGGGATTCATCCCGATATATCCCAGCCAGAAGGCCCTAAATCACCTTTCCAAGGTCCTGAAAGCGCCAGGAGGTCCGTGCTGGCTCAGTGCTCTCCAGGTGTATCTGACTTGACACGAAAGGCTTGGAACTTTCCAGCCCTGTTAATCTAATCTTGATAGCCGGAAAAATGGTGGAGAAGGTCACACTTGGCACTGCTGGGAAGTGATGGAAGGATACGCCAGTGTCAGCCACGGGCAGCGTGAGATAACAGAGGGCAATCCCTGTCTACCTGATGGATTATCCCGCTGCCATAACGTCACCTGGCTGAGGGGTGATGGGAAGGCAGTGCAGGTTCTATTTCAGGATTTGAAGAGGAGTTTTGCTCCTGTCCCTCAGGGAATCCTTCTGGAGCAGGAGTCCAGGTGTGAGATGACCGGGGACAGGGTGTGCTGGGTGAAGAACGGGCTGATGTACTGGTTTTCAATGGAACAGGATCCATTTTGTTGCCAGGAAGTGGCACAGAGCCGAGTTTGGGTTCAGGATGGGAATGTAGTGGATAGCACACAGGTGGTTTGGATGTTGCTGAGCAGGGCTGGGCCTGGTCAAGGACTTGACAGTGTCCCATTGGACAATCCATGTCCCATGTTCTGCCAGCAGGGAGGTGACCCCATCACCATTGCCCTCCTCATCCCAGTGTCCTACTGAGACACGAATCTTCCACGCCCTCTGCTCCAGAGGGCTCTCCAGTGCCCACAGGGAGCCCCTTTGAGCCTCCCGCGGCACTGCGGGCCCCTGAGGCGGGCGGGGCTGTGACGGCACAAAGGGGCTGAGCGCTGGTGCGAGGCAGGGCTTGATGTCACACAGCTGTCCTGGCCACAGCACTGTGACATCACCGCGCCAGGCCTATATAAGCCGGGCCAGCCCCTGCAGCCGCCAGTGCAGTCGCGCTGGGACGTGCCGGAGCCATGGCTGACGGAGGCGTCCTGACGGCTGCGCTTGTGCTGCTGCTGCTGCTGGCCGCTGTGGCTGTCTGCTGGGCCCTTGGCCAGCGGCAACCACGGAGGCGGCAGGCAGCAGCGCCGAAGAGGCGCGAGTGCCCCGGGGTGCGGCCCAGAGGCTCACGGAGAATGCGAGGAGTCCCTGTGGCTCCCCGGTGCTCCAGGCCTTGGGCCACCCCTGGCAAGCGGCCGGGTGCTCCCGCCAGCCCCCCGGAGGGCTCCTGCAGCTGCAGCCCCTGCGTGGCAGTGGCCCGAGAGCTGCAGGACCTGATGATGTTGCTCTGGGCTGGCAATGGGACATCTGGGCCGCTCTACTCTGGGATGTGGCAGGCATTGTGGGAAGAACTGGAGGAGCTGGGCAACCGAGGCCACCTGCCCTGCTGTGGCTCGTCCAGCACCTCCAAATGCCACCATCCCTTCAAGAGGCTGCTCCCATTCTCCATCCCTGGGAGAGCCTCGACCTTTGCAAGGATGGCGCACCACCAGAGACCCGCCATCCATGCAAGGAGCTCAGGCTGTCAGAGAACATCCGTCCTGCCAGGAGCCTCCACCATCTCTGACAGCCTCCATCCCTCAGAGAGGCTCCGTGAGACCTGTCAGCCTGCAGAAGGTGCAGAGCCCGCGGACAGGTCTCCCAGCTCCCTTGGACTCCTGGACACCGACAACACGGGCACGACCCTGACGGCTGACGTGGCCAGGGAAAGCCCGCAAGTCCAGGTGGGAGCCCAGCTCGAGCCAGGGGAGCCATCCCAGGAGCAGGTGGTGGAGCAGCAAGTGTCCTGGAGCCAACAGTCAGCGGCCCACAGCTCCCAGGACACTGTGCAGGCTGTGCCAGCTGGCAACAGCCCGTGCCTGGAGGTGGAGATGATCCTTGAGAGACCAAGGAGCTCCCTCCATCTCCAGGAAGCTGCTCCAACAGAGCCACCAACCAGCAGTGAGGAATTGCTAGAAGCAGGTGAGATCTTCTGAGGAGCTGTCTGAGGCTCCCCTGGGGCTCTTGAGGGGTGCGCATTCCCAGGCCAGGCCAGGGCCTCTGAGAGCAGCCAAGGCCCTGGCTCTTCTCAGTGCCTCTGCTGCCAGGCCTTCAGAAAACCCCTCTCTGGTTTGCAGCCACTCCTGGGACCCCCCTGCGCGAAGCCTCGGGCTGTAGCCCCGGCGTTCCAGAGCAGCGGAGTCCAGCCCAGGACGCCGGGGACAGCAACGGTGCCGCCCTGCCCCGCCGCACTGCGGCTCCTGCAGCCGCCTCTGCCCCGGCTCGGCTGCAGGTCACCCCCAGGGCTGCAAGGCGGTGGCCGCTGCCCGACGCCTTGCAGCAGGAAGCAGGTCGGAGCAAGGTGGCCCGCGGTGGCTGGGCCCGCTTCCCTGGCGGGCACTTGGGGGGTTGGTGGGCGCAAGGCTGACGGCTGGCTCTTGGCCGCAGGGCAAACAGAGGAGCTGCAGGAGGCGTACCAGCTGGGCCCGCAGCTGGGCAGCGGTGGCTGCGGCACCGTTTTCTCGGGCACCCGCCTGTCAGACGGGAGCCCGGTAAGTGGCTGGGACGGCCGGGCACAGGAGAAGGCTGAGGGGTGGGGCGGGGCAGGGCTTGAGCTCAGCCCCCCTCTGTCGATGGCTTGCAGGTGGCCATCAAGATCGTGGCCCGGGAGAACGTCGTGGAGTGGGTCGAGCTGGTGAGTGAGCGGGGCCAGCGGGACAGAGCGGGCCGCGGCGGGCAGGGATAAGCCCTGGGGCCCGAGGGCGGTCGGCGGGGGGAGCGGGGCCTGGGCTCGGCGTGCGAGGCCGAGCACGGTGGGCCCGGGAATGCCAAACACCGGTGGTGGGTCCAGGCCAGGGGGCACCTGCCAAGCATCCCCTGGGCGGGGGGAATCTCAAGCACCAGCGAGGCTGCCCAAACGGGGCGCCGAGGCATCCCAGGCAGGGGACAGCGGAGCCATCGGGCCTGCTGGAGGCATTGTCTGCTCCTCACAGCCCGACGGCACCCGTGTTCCCATGGAGATCGTGCTGATGGAGAAGGTGGGCTCTGGCTGCCAGAACATCATCCAGCTCCTCGACTGGTTCGAGCTGACCGAGGGCTTCGTGCTGGTGATGGAGCGTCCGGAGCGGTCCCAGGATCTCTTGCACATCCTGCGGCAGCAAGAGTTCCTGTCCGAGGAGGCGGCGCGCTGGCTTTTCCGCCAGGTGCTGGATGCCGTGCGGCACTGCACCGCCTGCGGCGTCCTGCACCGGGACATCAAGCCAAGCAACCTCCTCGTGAACCCGGACACTGGCGCCCTGAAGCTCATCGACTTCGGATGCGGCACCTTTCTCCAGGAGCAGGCCTTCACGGAATTTGCTGGTGAGCCCAGGCCCGGGCCCTGCTCCCAGTGCCAGGCGCTGCACGGCCCCATTCCCTCCTCGGCCGTGGGCTGCGGCACTCAGCCGGCTGCCGGCTGCCCCGTGGCACGGGGCAGATGCTGTGGCCCAGGAGCCGGCTGGGGTGGGGCTGCAAGAGCCAGGCCCGGCCCCCGGGCTTGGCAGGCCCACAAGGGTTCGGGCTGCTCTCCTGGACTTCTCTGCCTTGCAGAATGGGTTCTTGGCTTTGGTCAATTGTCTGGGGGATGCAGGGCGTCCTTTGGGGGAAGTTGGGGCTGCCAGTGCAGCCCCTCCCTCTGCCAGGGGGCTGGCGCCAGGCTCTGGAAGCCAGCGGCCCGCACCTGGACAGCGCTGCCCGTGTCCCCTAGGAACACGCATGTACAGCCCACCCGAGTGGATCTGCATCGGCTGCTACCACGGCCATGCGGCGACCGTCTGGTCCCTGGGTGTGCTGCTGTACGTCATGGTCTGCGGGGACATGCCCTTCAAGGAGGACCGTGACGTCGTGTCGGGGCAGCTCTTCTTCAGGGAGCAGGTCTCCCCAGGTGGGTATGCGGCCTCAGGAAGGCAGGGGCTTTGGCAGACGGCCCGGCGCAGCCCAGCAGGGCCCTGACGCAGCTCCGCGCGAGGTCAATCTGCCCTCAAGGGCCGGCTGCAAGAAGGGGCCCGTGACGGGCTGGGTGTGGCACGCCGGGCTGAAGGAGGCGGCGCCTGTCCTGCCGTGCCGCTGTCCTGCCAAGGGCAGCTCTGAGCGCACGCGGCCTGGCCCGGGTTCTGCAGGCGCCGGCAGCAGCCGGGCAGGAGCCTTGTGCAAGTGACCGGCGCTCTGTGCCTTCTCTCCCCAGAGTGCCGACACCTGATCCGCTGGTGCTTGTCCAAGCGCCCCGCGGACCGGCCGCAGCTGGAGCAGATCTTGCGCCACCGCTGGGTGCAGGGCAGGCGTCTTGATGCCTTGGTGGACCCTCTGCAGCACCCAGTGGCTGAGTCCCATGCAGGACTGGGGGCCTGAAAAATCAAACAAGCACCAACCCATTCCAGGCTGTCGAGGGTGCTTTATTCAGGGCAACACACCGACAGCATAAGGAAGACTCCTCAGCAGGTCTTTCCACTTTATGACCCCTCAGTGGGTCTTCCTCTTTATTTGAGTATAAGTCACTGCCAGCAGCCGTCAGTGCTCATGAAGGCCCCTCACTAACAGAGTAACACTCTGATTAATGTAAAACTGTGACAGGTCAATGGTCGAGGATTGTCGGTGTGTAAGAGACGGTCCCTAAGTTCCTCATCTGCCTCACGATCATCGCCAAGGAAGGAGACTGAACACTCCAAAAGGACTGGGACTAAGACCCGAGCCCCCAGTACAGGAGTTCTGGCCTGGCTGAGGTGGGATGTCTGCCAACCATTGGCTGCAGGTGCACCTGTTGGACCATTGCATCTCCATGGGAAGCCAGTGGAAACAATGGGCACGACATGGTGGACTGGTTTCAAACTGGTTTCAGACTGGTTTGTCCACTACTTGCCCTGTACTCGTTCCCTGAGTGAACATTTGCTCTGAGCGTCAAAGCACTTCATCCTGTATCAACACACCTGCTGATGTTTCGCTCGCCTCTTGGCCAACTGCCTGTCGCTTCGGAAAGGACTATAAGATACCACTCAAAATGACTCGAATTTTGAGATCTCCCACGGAAGAAGACGCGTCTATTGCTCAGTGTGCACCACGAGGACTCTGTCTCTCCGTTGGTAGCTATACCCCCTTTTCTCTCTCTTTCTCTCTTTATTTCTCTCTCTCTCTCCTCTTTCACCGTCTATCACATACAGTGCCGTGTGCACTTAATAAAGTGTACTGCTGTTGAGCAAATTGTTGTCGTCCCCTGCTGTGTCTTTTGCGCCCTGAGATCACTCGAACCATCATGACTCCCGCCTGCATTACCTGGTCGTGACACAGTGATAGCAGCTGACTGCAAAAATGCATTCCAAGCAATAGACGGACAAGCTCCAATAAAATTACTCAGCTCAGATAAGAATGCGAATAGGCATCCCTGTGAGGAAGAAGACAGCTTCAGCCCACTGGTTGATCTCAGCAGTTGCAATGGAGTCTCCCCTAACTTTTCCCCCTATTCTCAACTTACTCTTGATCTTATTTCTTTCTGTTTAGAAGTGACTTTATTAACAAATACTTTGTTTGCTGATGGGTGTAAAGTTCTCTTGTTTCACTTTTAAAGATACAGTCAAAAAGAATATAGAGTGCATGCCCAGTGATGGGTGGTCATACCTTGGAGGTGGGGAACTTTGGGATAAAGGTGCGTGTTAAGATTACAATTAGGGCATCATCTGAGGGGAGTGATTTTGCCACAGCTGTGGGCTCAATAGCAAGGCATCTCCTCTCTCCCCTGCTTGACAGGTGTTACTGCAGCTTCTCAGCCACAAAGTACCATCTGCAAAGTACCTCCCTGCAGGGATTCCAACAGAGCCTGGCCAATGGCCCTCTCCATTCTGCTCCACCCTCCATTCCGTCCCCCTGAGCAGGTGCTATTGTTGCAGGCTGTGGTGTGGGGAATCATCGTGGAATGGGTTTTGAGCACGCCAATGTCATTCCATCCAGGGACCAGCAATTGTATTTTATAATTTCTAAACCATTATCATTTACATTAGGATGTGAATAAAACTTCTTGGTTTCCTCTAATTGTATCCCCAGCCATCTTTCACCAACTGGACATCTGAAAAGGAAGTTGTTGGAATTATAGCTGTGATGCCAGACAAGAGGAAAAGAATGTCAAGAAAGAGACAAGATAGGCATTGAAACATAGATGCAAGTTTTTGTTACTGATTTAATTTAGATTAGCATTAAATTTTCTTTCAAAATACTGTCTCTTCTCATGCACTGAGGCCTAATAATGTTAACCTAAGTAGAATAAAGGTCTCAAGTGCTTCAAACAAGAACCAAGTGAAGGTCTTAACATTTTACTGCTAGATTCACCTCTTAGGGTCATAACTTGTTGTTCTCAGAGGTAGCATATCCCTATGCTCCAAGCAAGGACTGTTAGAAGAAAACCCAAGAGCAACCTAATGAGACTCAGGCCATTACAGGATGGGGACGGTCACCTCACAAACAGGGACATGGGCAAGGCAGAGGTGTTGAACATATTCTTTACCTCAGTCTTCAACGTGGATGATGGACCAAGCGGGTCTCAGTGCCCTGAGCTGGAGGGCCATGGCTAGGAGAGAGAATGATCAACTCTCAGGTGACCCTGAAATTGTACAGGATCTGGTGTTCCAGCTGGAACTCGACTAATCTATGGGGCCTGATGGTATTCACCCAAGAACCCTCAAAGAGCTGATGTCATTGTGAAACCTTTTCAAAAGATTTTTAAGCAGTCTAGGGAATTCAAAGAAGTCCCAGCTGACTGGAATCTGGTAAACATTGTCTCAGTTTTCAAGAAGAACCCTGCACTACAGGTCTGTCAGTCTCACTTCAGTGCCTGGCAAAGTTATGGAGAAGGTTCTTTTGGGAGCTACGGAAGAACACGTGAAAGACAACGCAGTCGTCGGTCACAGCCGGCACAGCTTCGTGAGAGGAATGTCCCGCTTTTCCTTTTACGACGAGGAAACCCACCCAGCTGACCCAGAGAAGCCAGTTGATGTCATCCCTTTGGATTTCACTCAAGATTTTGATCCTGTCTGTCATAGGATCCTTCTGGACAAAGTGTCCAGCACTCAGCTGGACAAAGACTTTCTGTGATGGCTGAGCAACTGGCTCATGAGTCGGGCACAAAGGGTTACAGCCAATGGGGTGACATCAGACCGGTGACCTGTCACTGGTGGGGGCTCCATCCTTGGCCCTGTGCTCTTCATCATCCTCATGAATGGCTTGGGTGGAGTACAGGAAGGGATACTGAGCGAGTCTGCAGACAATACAAAACTGGGGGGAGCTGTTGACTGTTTTGAGGACAGGGAGGCCCTGCAGAGAGACCCTGACAACACAGAGAACAGGGCAATCACCAACCCTATGAAGCCCAACACGGGAAAGTGCGGATTCTGCAGCAGGAATGGGGCAGATCTGGATGCACAGACAGACTGGGGAATGAGATACTGGAAAGCAGCACCGCGGAAAGGGAGCTGGGGGCCCTGGTTGATGGCAAGTTGAACATGAGCCAGCAGTGCCCTGGCAGCCAGGAGAGCTGCCTGTGTCCTGGGGTGCATCAGGGGTGCATTGCCAGCCGGGCAAGGGAGGGGATTGTCCTGCTCAGCTCTGCACTGGGGCAGCCTCACCTCGAGTGCTGGGGGCAGTTTTGTGTGCCACAATAAAAAAAATATATAAAGCTATTAGTTAGAGAGTGTCCAAAGGAGAGCAGCAAAGACAGCAAAGGGCCTTGAGGGAAAGTCATGTGAGGAATGGCTGAGGTCACTTGGTCTGTTCAGCCTGGAGGAGACTGAGGGGAGACCTCATTGCAGTTACAACTTCCTCATGAGGGGAAGAGGAAGTGCAGGCACTGATCTCTGCTCTCTCGTGACCAGTGACAGGACCTGAGGGAATGGCCTGAAGTTGTGTCAGGGAAGGTTTATGTTATATACCTCAAAAAGGTTTCTCACCCAGAGGGTGGTTGGGCACTGGAACAGTCTCATCAGGGACATGGTCACAGCACCAGCCTGACAGAATAGAAGAAGTGTTTGGACAACACTGTCAAGCACATGGTGTGATTCTTGGGGTTGTCCAGTGCAGAGCCAGGCCTTCTGTGTCCCTTTCAGATGAGGATATTCTATGATTATATGACCTCTCAAAGATTAATCACTACATATATAACTTAACTTCCAAGATTTACTAAGCTCTCCAACATTTTCTGCAATGGAAGAGTTTTATGATCTGGGAATAGCACAGCCTGATCACTAGCAGCTGATTTGTGCTAACTATTTGTGATACTGAGTTAAATGGATTAACAGGAGTGCAAGCGAGGATAAAATCTGACACCCTTTACCAGGTCCTTAATGTTCACAGCAATGCAGAAAGTGCCAATTTACAGATGTAGAAGATAAGAGAAATAAGGATGCTCTCCTTTTGCTGTATCACTAATGCAATGCATGCACTCCTCGTAATGCCTGCCCAGCTGCAATCAGTAGACATCCCCTTGCAGGTGGTAGGCATTCAAAAAATGCCCAGAGATAAAAAATTTACGCATGCACTCTTTCAGTTCACAGTTTCTAGTATGCATGTCTGGACTGGTGTCTCTTGTTAACTTATACATGCTCTCACCCAGAATAAATAGGAAGAAATACATTACATATTCCTGAAAATAAATAAATGGAGAACTGTGAACTCTGCATTAGTTATAAGTAAACACGGGTCTATAAATCTGGCCTCCTGCTCCTGCCTTGCCCCAAGGCTCCTACTGTGCCTTTTGCTGATTTACAGATAAAATTCCACCATGCAGAATTTCGTACTGATCTGTGTCTCTGCATCTGAGTTTTTTATTAAAAAGAGTTTTTTTCTCATCTGAATGAGTATTACCTGATAATAACATTTTCTACATATACGCCCAATACTGTACGAAGCACACCTGAATTGTATGTACCATGACCTTTATTACACTGAAGCCCTGTAATATGGTGTGGCCATAACTAGTGATGGGCACAGGCTGGTGCTGGAGACCTCACAGCTATTAACATCTAAACATCTCACTGGCGCTCAGCTAAAGAAATCCAGATCTCGGCTGGGCTAAACTACTTTTGGGGTTACAAGAACAAAGAAATATCTCACATAAGACACTATCTGTAAAACCTATCTGTAACGTGGAGCAAGGAGGAAACAGCAAGGTTTAAACATGTTATCAAATATAAAAACAGCCCTTCTACAGCATATCAAATATAAAAACAGCCCTTATAAGCAGCTTCTACTATAAGAAAAAAGAAACCATCATGATGAAGATCATATCCTTCCCAGCAAAGGACTCCAGATGCCAATGACCTGCCATAAAGCTCCCATTGAACCCCATTGGACTGAAACTGCCCATTTTAAGACCCACAGGAACAGAAGAAGGGTGGACAAAACACGAGGAAAAGCAACAGAAACTAAGTGTGTGTATAAGCATTTAGACATTATTATTATTACTACTACTACTACAACTACTACTACTACTACAACTACTACAAAAACCTCTTTCTGCACAAAAGAATTATTTTCTACAATGATTAGATCTCAACTATAAATGATTTTTGGATTGCACTGTTTAAATTTAACACTAATAATAAAATCTTGGCTTTATATATATAAAGGTCCTTCCTCACCCATAAATAATATTTTGAATGTAACACCTTTAACAGAATGTTTATACAAACTGTTCTTTAAGAACAGTCCTTTGAAATTACAGAAATAAAATATTTTTTAAAAACCACCAACAAATAATAAAATGTATTCGAAAGCAATTTTAAGATAAGGAAACTAAAATAATGAGTTAAACCTACTGACTTCCATGGAAGTCACTACAAATGCAGCAGTTAGGAAAATGAAGCTTTAAGTTAGGGATTAAATAGCCTTTGGAACTTCATTTAACTCACAGTTTTGGTAAATGTGAGTGTTAACTGTCCACAGAGACACATCATCACTTGCAGAAACATAGCTGCAGTATTATTACTGTGCCAAAGAAAAGTAGATTATTATTACTACATTTTCAGGCTAATGCCAATATCAGGCTGTCAAATCCAAACCCAACAAAATGGCCACTTTTCTATCCAGATTCTCCAAAAATGTTGTCCAAAATCTTTTGAATCTGCTATTTTTTTTCCCCTTACTGACAGGCAAAAGGCAACTTAATTTCATCAATATCCAGAAAACCATTTTCCTAAGAAATTCAAGAAGCCTTGTAGATATATTCCACCTCACTCATTAACAGCTACACGAATAAGCAAACGTTCAAGCCCATAAATCCAAACACTTCCCACTCTGGAACACAGCTCAGGCCTGCATCACGTTTCCCTACACATTATTTTCTCTGATATCAGTCTGTGTTCACCACTGGAACATGAGTGTTCTTAAACACTCTTCACTGGAACATGTGTTATGTTCTTTAAGTTCTCAGCCCATGATTACACAAAGTTCACTTGATCAGCTTTAGTCCTTGCTGCTGAGGTGCCTGTACTCTGCCACTTGTGGGATCTCATCAGAACTGGGCCTAAAATATCATATTTAGAATGCACTGCAGAATTTGAAAAATAAAGCAGCACAAACATCCTGCTAGCTCATTTATGTACCTTTCACACTGCATGAACAGATTGTTTCTCCTTTAAATCCATCAGCATCAGCTTTCTAATATTCATCTACTCCAGTGGTTCCCAGCCTGGGGGGGATGGGACTGCAGCATGAATCTACTCAGTGTGTGGAGACGAAGCCAACCCAGAACCAGCAGGTTGAAATCAGCTGCACAGAGGTCTCTAACCTCACAGGAAAGTTTTGTGGCATCTGCAAATCAAGTAAGGTTATTGCCTCATTTCAATCTAGGCATTGAGGAAAGGGCAGCCAGGAGGATGAATTTAAGATCACTGAGGGCCTCATCCTGATGTTGCAATGGGCAGAGACCACCTCTGATTTCCATCAGCTACCTCATTAAATGCAGAAGCACAGAAAAAACCTGAGGAGATCATTGTATTTTGATCCTCTTCCCTTTGGTTCTAGCTACCCAGGCCAAACAAATGCACATACTCTCTGCTGGAATGCCAGGTGTTAGTTTAAGACCCTACAGTGCAGCTGGCAGCACCACTTTGGTACCTCTTTAAGTAAAGATATTTTTAGCAATGGTAACTGAGCATCAAAGCCAGACTTTCTGATATGATCTGGCCATTTTCTGCCATCATCTGAGGAAAAGAGAAAGCATTTCCTGGGGAGCCCTGTCCTGACCTCAAGCCAGGACACACAGCTGCCCAGAAGCATATCGGCAATTCCCAGTTCCTGGCTTGGTGCAGAATGTGCCCTTGGGTTTTTTTTGTTTCAGGTTCTGGGCCACATCTCCAGAGCCCAGAGGATGAGAAGCAGGATCAAGTCAGGATCATTAGCTGTCTGCGAGGGGGATGCTAGTCCTCAGCAAACCACATCCCATGCATCATGCACACACAACCCCACATGCCTCAGCCACAAGCCTCTTGCCACCCAGGGAAAAATGCCACAGAGAAGATGGGACCATGATTAGAAAACACTTAACAACTACTGGTGAACAAATGTGCCACAGTTTTATCTCTCTTCTTGTTTGACTATAACTCTTGGTATGTTCAATAAATATGAAATAACACTAAGAATACTATAAACACTATTCAGATATAATAGAGAAAGAGGAATAATGCACACTGAATATTTCTGCTTTAAGTAGAGATGACATGCTATATTTAATGCTATGAGCACATTTGTACTTTAAATGTCTCGAAACAATAAATGAAAACAGGGCAGGAACTGAGAAAATGCATATATGAATGTATATATGAGTTTCAGAAACTGCCTATAGCATTTTTAATTTATTTATTAAAAACTTTTTGAAGTGAAAATTGTTTTCAGATATCTTTGCATCTTAGAACATGACGGACACAGACATTATGAGGAAATTTCAGGAGATGCAATGGTTTTGTATTTTTGCAAGTGTTTGGAGTAAGAAAAGAACAGCTGGAAGTTCAGAGACAAAGGCCCAACTCCTCTGGTGGTTATATCTAACTTCATTGCAGGGCTGCAACTGGCAGTGATGTCTACAGCTGAGATCTCTGCAAGCTGCTAAAATGCAAACATATTTATAATATTTCATTCAAACATAGGCAAGAAAGGAAGTCAGCAGCCATGACTAGAACTCATTTTTATGCTTGTGAGATCAAACTTACTGCTCACCATCTGACCTGCTGTTCTTTGACAAATAGAGGAAGAGAGTTTGATAGGCACTGCTGGTTTTAGCCCTCGTTAAACAAAAAATTACATCTACTCTTAATGTTACCACCTGTATACCTGAATGGCTTCATTGGGGCTACTTAGCTCCCACAGTGAAAGAAGACATGTAATTCTTCAGAAGACCTTCTCCTTCATGTTGGTACTATCAGTGCTAATCTCTTCATAGTTTTCAAGTCCAGAAAATTTTATTTGATCTGGTTATCTGTTTTAGCTTTGCCTGTCTGGATTGTTACTGACAGTAATGATAACAAAATTCCATCAGGAACTGTGGCACCAAGTCCCTAATTGAAGACACTGCTTCACCTTTTATCACTCAATGTTGATTTAAAGAATTTAAAATATGGAAAAAAAACCCGCAGGGGTGGAACACCTGCTTTGGTTGAGATCCAAGCTGCAGAGACAGAAGACTGAAGACAAATCCCAGAACCAGACACAGATATAGAAAGGCTATCCCTGCACTATATCACATAAGGCACGAACATATACACAACCATGCTGTTCTCCATCGTTTTTGTGCTCTTCCCTCCTCAGCCTTAGCTTTTTCAAGCTCCTGGCCCTTCTCTAGAAAGACCACTGCAAATCTTGCTTTTTTCCTCTCATTTGAGAAAATGATAATAAGACAGCAGTAACTCCCTCTACGAGAGAGCAGCAATGCATGCTTCTTCTTGAATGACTTCTTCCATTAAAAAATCATTACAGAATCCATTGGTCTATTATCTATTTCTGCTTATTTAAAGGCAACAATTCCCAAGCCACACAGGACCCAAACAAGCCCTTTGCATTCTGCACTCTGCACTCTCTGCACTTTGAATCTACACATTAATGCAATTCGAGCATAGACAAAGCTGTGTATGCACATATCCTCAAAACAGCACTATGTGTTACTGAACTGTCTGAATTGGTATTTAGCCTTTCCACAGGAAGCTCAAAGTAATCTCAGTATTTCAGTCCACCTAAAACAAGGAATGCTTGTATTTCACTGAAAGTCCCATATCTACACCTGATTCATGACAGATGGCACCTCCCTGTCTCCCCCCTGTGACTATGGCTTGGGTATCATCATATATTCACTCCTCAGAACCTTGTAGTGCCTTGATAATGAAGATCTGTTTCGCATAACATGTCACAGAAATGAAGATTCCTACCAAACTACACAGCTAAAATGTTTATCAAGGCTCTCATCATCTGCTGTTCAGTTACCTTGGCATCTTTCCCTCTGGCCTTCATGAGTGTTGTTCTCCACTGATACAGAAATGCTGCTGCAAAGACAATTCTCCTTAGTCTAGTTTTTTGACCATGACATTCTTCTCTTTCATAAAGTAAAGTACAGGCCACTTCCTTTCATTCAGATTCTTTAGATCTTTCAATACTCTGTGTACAGACTGTCTATGTGACAGCTGCTCCTTCAATCAGTCTGTAAGTTCAGGCTATAATTTTTTTCTCTATTTAGAGATTTTTTTCCTCCTGAGCAGTTCCCTATCAGCTGAAGAGCTTTATCCTGTCTCACTCTTCTTTATAACTCTCTTTTGCATGACAAAATCTTAGGATGTCATGAATTAGGTATCCTGGCTTACCTGTCATCCTGACCAATAAAGTTGCTATTGCTTGAACCCACTTGTCTAACCATTATAATTCTGGGATTTTCTTTAGCAAAGACATTCTCTAGGACTGGAGTTGTATTCTGGCTATCTTTAAGCATCATCTAGCACAACACTGCTCTGGTCTTTAGTGATCATTGCTGATTTCTTGATAAGAGAAATAGTGCTAGTAGTGTGAGGAGTGAATGGCTATCCATTAATTTTCTTACATTAGGAACAAACTGCGTTTGAAAACAAGACAGTGCACAAGAAAGGACAGACACTAGAAGGTGTCAGATCTTGAGATGTGCAGTGACCAGGAACAGCAGTGGTCACCATTTCCTGCTGAGGGCAAGGACTGCTCTGTCCTACAGCTACCCTTTAAGTTTGAAGTACTTATTAGTATCAAACAGGAGCAAGATGAAACCCCTTATCGATACCTGAGGAGTGGCAGGCCACATAAAACACAACCTCTGTGCACTTACTCCCAGGACGTCCTAGGAGCAAGTCCACCAGTTTTTCCATCAAGCAAATGTGAGGTCTCATACACCCAAGATGACACTTGGAGGTTCCTCTTTGTTGTAAATCACTCTCACCTATTGAATAACTATTCACAACTGCTGACAATGCTGAGTAAAAAAAAAAAAAAGATACTCAAAAGTAAATGTTCTTTTATTTTCTTTCAGTGTCTCCATTTTCTGTAAGTTTTTACTCTTTCAGTGTCTCACTCATGTCTGATCTCAGTTGAGTTTATTAGCTATCAGATAATCCACCTGGATGAGAAACACCAGCATAAACTTTTCCAGTTAATTCGAGTCTGTTAAGCTGCTAAACATAGTGCTAATGTTGCAATATTGTGCATCTGTAAAAGACAAAGAAATCAGCTCCAGTAAAGCAACTGTGTCTTCATCTCTACTTGAAACTTCCCTAAACCACCAGCCAGTTGTAATGGTTTTTCTAACTACCTCAGTGACACACTTTATGAAAGCCATTTCTGTGGTGAATAGGAGAAATGAACATTCACTAATAATACACAATGTTTATATTTACACATTTACTGAGACTACATCCTACTGTCAAGGGAAATCACGACAGAAGAGTCAATCTTTCTGGTACCCTAGGAAACCAAATATCTGACTATGATGTGAAGAATAAAATTTAAATATATTGCTGTATAATCATCTTCAACAATATAAGAACATTGCAGAAGTACATGCAATGAAACACATACCACTGCATTGTAGGAAATATACCCACACTGCAGCTGAACAGTAAAATGGTATCTGGGGCATTTCAAGGATTTGTAAACACTGCTAATGCCATTTATACCTATTTGAGAACAGCAAGCTCTATTTAGGATTCTTAAGCAATTTCACATTAAGAAAACTGTCTCCAGCTAACTTCAGCTGTATTAAAATGTATATTGTTCCTTCTCTTTCCAAATATCCACATACATGAATTTCCTTGTTGTCTGATATTTAAATTTTAATGGTGTTTTTCAGTGTTACCTAAACCTGAGAAGAGACATTTGCTGTAAAATACCTGAGCAGGTATTTCCTTGCCATAAGCTTTGCAACAGAATAAAAATGGTATTATAAAAATAAAGAGCATCTGGAGCAAGGGGATTACTGTGTGTTGTTCACTGTAGGTGGGAAGTAAATCAGCTGCATCCATGTTAGAAATGGATGACTGTGGAGCCACTCTGTTCTGGACAAAATTCCTTCAGAATATATGTACTCTGAAGAGCTTTACCATCACCTGTACTGAGTCCCCAAAATTTGTGTCTGGTTCCAAAGAAAATTATAAATTTTCCTTGGGTATTTACTGTGATCTGAAGTGGGAGATTTGGAGCAATGGTCTCAGTTTGAAACTTTCATCCAGCTTGTTTTGGTTTAGCTATAACTAAACAAAATAGCATGTAGAGGGTTCAGCTTGCTGCAATTAAGGTAGTGAAACAGTAATATTAAATTTCCATTGGAAAAAAACCCTCAGTATTACATGCTGCATTTGACTGATATTAAAAAAATAATAGAGCTGAAGGTGACATAAAGTAAAAACTAAATGCATATGGAACACAGAGAGAAATGTCTCATGAATTCAAATGTGGGGTCTGCAAACAAGTCAATGCAAATTCCCTTTTCCTTAAAAAAATGTTAATAACTCTTTCCAAAATTATTTTCCTCTTCATAACTTGTGCTAATTAATATATCAGTTCTAATATATAAGGAAAGATAAAGGAAACTGTGTAAATGTTGTAAGAAGAAAGGCTGACTGCAAAAACATTGATATCTGCCCTTAATTGTTGTTTCAGGGACAAGAGTAATATGGAATATACTTGGTCTTCCCAGCTCCCTCTGTTTTATTTTAAGTTGAAACTTAAATATTTTCTGTGTCCTGAGTTTTAGCCTGCTAGCAGGATCCAGAGCAGCACTACACTGTTCACAAACAGAACTTCATTTCCTGAAGGCAACTCATCCCATTCCTGACCCCATCTCCGTGCTACCCCTCTACTTCCAGTATTAGCCTCAAAAGCTGTGGTGTGGCCATTAGACACATCTGTGACAGGAGCTGAGAAAAACAAGAAAACAGTAAGTCTCCCTCACTATGTAAGTACAGGTCTAGTAGTTTTATTATTATTGGTAAATAAGAGGCTACAAAAACTAGTTAGTGATGGGATTACTATACTGTATCTTCCATTGAGTGCACAGCATTACATTAGTCATTCACTGCAGTTCAGTAACATGACATATCTTCTTATTAGAGAGAGTGTATGTCACTTAATAGTTGCAGAATTATTTGCTTAAGCTCTCTCTTTCCTAACTGCCCTCCCCTCTCCAAAAATCCATTCATTTCCTTATCCCTTGAGGAAGTGATGTTAGTACTGGTTATACATACATAAATTATATCCCTTAGAGAATGAACAATATCATAACCCAAAAGCATAGTCTTCAATGTGAATAAAAATTAGGAAAGATAACTGTGAATAAAAATTAGGAAAGATAACTCTTTTCTACAGCCTCTTCTCTGACGCCCAATGCAAAACTCACCTCCTGAGCATGAGAGAGGAAAAATGCAATTTCAGCTTTTTATACCAGAGCAATATATCTGCCTTTGCCAAGCACATGCAGAAAACATGAACTTCATCCTAAAAGGTTTTCAGTGTTTAGAAACCTCCTGGGAGAGCTTGTCAAAAACACAGTGAACCAAGTTCTAATTGCACAAACTCACCCTGGTCTTGGCAAACACAACTGTTTGGTCTGAATTTCAAAACTGTTCCCATCAAAATCCTTGGGAGCAGAGAGAATATTATTAAGGTGTCTTTTCAAATCTCAAAAACAAAATCAAAAGCTGGTGGTATGCAATGAATTGAAGTGCTCTCCTAGTGAGATTTGAATCTAAATATAGCAACTATGCTGACCATAAGGTAAGGCTGAATTAAAATTAAAAAAAAAAAAAAGGAAAAGAAAAAAAGACAGATGAGATAGGGTGAGACAAGCTCAAAAGATTTGTGTAAATAAGAAACCATATATACAGCTCTTGGCAGAAGCTTATCCAAATTAACAGATACTTCTAAAGGTTGTCCTCCTGCAACCCTTCTATTTAGTCTTTGCTTTTGATCTGCAAGAAATTCTTTTTCCCCCTTGCTGCTGATGCTACTTTTGGAAGACAACTTGCTAATTTCCATTCAGAGAGAATTTTCTTGGAGGAAAATCATAAGTGCCCCATGAGCCACTCCTTTTGGAGGGGCAGATGGTCTTCCACACCATCTCTTGCTTCAGAAATTTTGCTCTTTCATCTACCCATATGACCTTGTGTTTCTCTAATCTTTGCCACAAACAAGAACACTTTAACTCTTTTCCCTTTACTGTCTTTTCTCCCACAACTTCCTCCATAACATCTACAAGTGATAGACTTAATTCATAAGTACATATTTTTAATTTTAGGAACATTCCTGACAAAAATTTGGGGAAATTACACTTTGCCTGTTCTCAGAGACACTGTTATGAGGGCAGTAAACAGACACAAGATCTTGCCTGCAGATAAGTGCATGGCTTCCAGTCTTCCAAATTCCAAAACTTTTAATTACTGCCATCAATGAATCAGGGGAGCAACATTACAGCAGCTGAGTGATTACTCTGTCACTCTGATTAATAGACCAGGTGGAGTTTTGAAGCAAGGTTCTGCATGTGTTTATGCATGCAGACAAGAGGTAGATGTGTGTGTTTTTTGGGGGGAGTTCCAGTTTAACTAGTCAAAACCATATAGTGGACACAGTTACTGAAACTTTCTGAACAGGAAAGTATAGAATTCAAGCATTATTTTCAATAGTTTAAAGAAATGCTAAATCAATTTTCTCATCAGAGGAGCTGTTTTAGAACAATTCACCAAGTCAAGATAATGAATGAGCTGTTCTTTCACAGCATTCCTCAAGGAGGAATTATCCCAAATGATATGGTTACTTAAGATGAACATTTATAAAGGGACAGTCATTATGCGAATTATATATTTTACATAATTTATTTCAACTTTCAGTTTATAGCAGCACTTTTATCTTTCTTTCATTCAGTGATAAAAAAGGCATTAATTATCATTCTCCTAACATGTCTACAGAACAAATGTCTGCTACTGAAGTTGCTGTGCTCATTCAAACACATAATTATTCATCAGAGGGTCCTGGGCAATCTACATTTACCAAAATAATGAATAGATAGAAAACTCACACTTAAATGCAGCAGTTTAGGTACATGAGAAATGCACTACAAAACAAATGCACTACAAAACTTGGGTGGGTTCTTCTGCTGTTAATCATGTAAATGCAATTAGAGCCCAGAGAACAATAGGCTTGCTGCCATGTTTTTAAAAGAAAAAAGAGATCATTGCTTTGATGTCTCCTCAGACACATGACATTTTTTCTGAGGTTTATCCAGTTTGCATGTACAAAGCATGGCTTCAAAATATGCAAGAATGACAGAAGTATGAGCAAACCAGATTATAACAAGTATTACTGCAATTTCAAAGAATCTATAATCAGTTGGAGGGGAAAAATTAGAACCACACAACAGGTTATTATTACAGGAATGTCCTATTTAGAAATTAAAGACTACTGGGCTATTGGTCTGCATCAGCATGCCTGACAGCAGAGCTTGGCCAAATGGTCCGACCTGCCCAAATTGCAATTTCACTGGATTCTGCAACCAAAAATTCAAAAGCTGAGTTACTAATAAAATAACATTTCTCATGTACTATAGCAAAGACCCTGCTAAGACGTTGCAGATGCTGGGAAGAGCTGAAAGCTCCAGCTCATAGTCTTTCTACTTCTAACCTCATTCACAAATGACAGACTTCCCTGATCTAGGCTGCAAAAAACACTGACCAGAAAAGATTTTTTTAAATTTTTTTTTGCTCAAGTGAGACATAGAAGATTAGAAGCTCCTATAGAAACATAGCACAGGGGGATACATAATGCTCAAGGACACAGAATTAACTTTAACATATCCCTGTCTTGTATTCTTCACCAATATAAAGACTGATCAAAGTATTGACTACCCAACAGTCACTTAGAATGACCAAGCCTTTTGTTAGAAACTCAGAATAAGAACTAGAATTAGTATTGAAATGTGCCTTCCTAAAATATTAATAAAATTTTTAGCCTCTCATTCCCAATTCTCTTCTGAGTTTTCCTGCATTCATCAGACAAACGTTTTGCTTTAAATGCTGAGTCAAAGTTCAAGGAAAATATCTCTCATTTAACTCTTGTAGCAACCATTTAAGAAGCAAGCAGTACTATTTCCTTCTGATAAACTTACTTTTCAAGTCTACATTGCTTAATTCTAAATACTTAATTGTTTACTATGAACTCATACTAGATACATAGAAATCCTTTTGCTAATAAAGAAAGTGAAGCCCCATGAAACACATGGTTTGACAGAGAGTTATTAGAGGCTTGCTATTTAATTGGCACTAATGACAACATTCTACTTCCCTGAAAAAACACTGAAAGCATTCACTGATTTCCATGACATAAGGGCAATTACCAATCATATAACTGATATCACACTTACCTTTTTATGAGTATGATTCTGCACAATGATTTCTACCAGAATATGTTATTTTTTTTGGAACTAAATCACTAAAGAAAACTAAGTGCATATTCTCATTCTAATTTTAATGTTACAGAAATCTATG
This sequence comes from Phylloscopus whistleri, assembly GCA_017589585.1. Taxonomy (NCBI): domain Eukaryota; kingdom Metazoa; phylum Chordata; class Aves; order Passeriformes; family Phylloscopidae; genus Phylloscopus; species Phylloscopus whistleri. The sequence continues at coordinate 212,377 of JADMLD010000290.1, forward strand.
ACTAAGCCACAAAACAGAATAATAATTTCATTTAATTTTCTTATACAACCTAAAGGCCCATCTACCTGTATGGTTCTGTGTGTGGCTATATAGACACAGTTGTCCTATTCCAAATAGAACTTGTTTAGCTATAGTTTTTTTAAGATTCTCATCACTTTTTCTGAATTTCTAGTAGCAATCTGTGTGTCTTGTAAACCAAGAATACCATTAATTGATATAGTAGAAAAAAATGTGTTTGCTGGATAATACTGTCTTGATAGATTGCCTCACACTGTCCCAGTGAGTAGTACTCTGAAGTGCTCTTTGCAGAAGAAACATCAAAACTGTATATTTGCATTGGGACACACTGTAGAAATTTATTTACCAGACCTGTATGGGGAATAAAAACTTCATTTTCCATTTTTTTTGACAGTTCAAAGCTGCTTGCTTATATCTACAAGCACTATGTAAAGGAAGAGTGAGGTTTTTATGGCTAGAAAAATGAATACAAAAATTGGGTTGAGAAAAGTTGCATGGATGTGGCTACATAACAACTCCACTTGGACTCTGAGCACCACAATATGAACTAGGCATGTTGTCTGCAAATCAACACAGTTGTGTCAAACTGGAGCCACTGCCTCAGTGAAGGCTAAAAATCGAGCCAGGATGCTGGAGTACAGTCCTGTAGAGCTGGGAAAATTTTCACCTCTGTTGATCTGAAATTTGGCAGGTCAAGGGAGCAGAGGCTGTTCTTCCTTCCAGACTCCTCCCACAGAGCAAGGGAGTAAGAAAACTCAGTTCTTAGTATAGTTTTATAAAAGCAACAGAAAGAAATGCAGCAAGATCCTTTTTGTATGAAAAGAGAGCGTTTTTGAGTTCATTTTGCTATAAAAAAATGGCATTAGAGGAACTCATACACAAGGGCACCCAACTACCAGTGTGACAAATGCCATATAGAGCAGGCAGAAATCACAGTGCTGCTGCTTATCATGCAAGTGGGCTTGTGCACATACTGATCTCATTTGCTTGCACCTTTTCCAAATATAACTGCTTGGGCTGACACAGCCCATGTCTGGTGTGTGCCTCAGGCTGTTTTATTTTTTTTCTATTTGGTTCCATGTTTCTGGTTTAAGGTTTTGACATTTTCAACTGGCACATTTAATCACTTCTGAGAGTGACACAAAACAGAAAATAAGTTGCTTTGCTCTGTAGAGATATCTCAAGTGGAGAAATACAGTTTAGCAAGGGAGTAACTTTGTGTCAGAGATGTGCCTCTTGCTTCCCTGTAAATACCTGCCCCAAACCGAAAAAGTTTAAGGTACCTTTGAAAAGTCAATAATTTTCATACTTACAAGAATCTAGCTAAAGGTTCAGAAACAAGCATCTTCCCAAACTGTGCATCACTCAGCATGCCTAAGAGTCCCTCAGCTCCTAGAGCATCAAGCTCTAATGAAAATGCCAGTTTCAGAAGAGAAAGCATCCTCCATTTCCCCTTTGCCTCCACCCCCACGTTTTGCTGCTGCTGCTGCTGGCAGGACTCTGAGCTGCTCTCAAACAGGGACTGAGCTGGCCCTGCACAGCAGCCAAGGGACAGAGAGCCAGCTTTCCTCTAATTACTAATCCCAAGTACTCCATGTGCAGCTGCAGCTAGTCAAGTACAGCTTGAGCTAAGCATCTAGACCTGAGGGAAGATGGAGGCAGAAGAGCACTTGGCTCTGGGTTTGAGACTAAGCCTAGCAAGGGCTGTTTTTTAAAATTATTTTTAATGTTTTGGTATTTTTCTTTTTATTTTGCACATGGCACAGCATAGTAGTATGTTGAATCAAAATAAAGGTATTTAGACCTTTTTCAAGCTGTACATAGCCAGAACAAAACTTTGTATTATACACACTGGAACAGGTTGCCCAGGGAAATGATTAAGTCCCCGTCCCTGGAGGTATGTAAAAGACATTTAGATGTGATATTTAGGGACAAGGTTTAGTGGTGGACTTGGCTGTGTTAGATTAATAATTTGATCTTAAGGGTCTTATTCTACCTAAATTATTCTGTGATAAGCCCTGTCCTCCTCCCTCCCCACCAGCCCTCTCTAAGAGGCTGAGCAGAAGGCTTGGCATATCCATGTGCAGCCACACAGCCTGGGCCATGCTGTGAAAAGAAATGACCACACAGACACAAAGGTTTGATAGGAAAATTGGAACAGATTACACAAAATGAGTGGGAAGAGGGGAGAGACTTGAAGCAGGGCAAGAGGGTAGGGATGAGAGCAGGAGGTTGGGACTGGCTGGTTAAGGAAAAAGGGACTGAATTAGGGAGACGGGAAAGGGAGACAAGGAGTGATTCTGGTTTGAACAGCAGCTGCAGGGTAGATGAGTAGGATTCACTAAATATGGAGCCTGGAAATGAGAGACATGAAGACTGACAGGTGGAATTGGATATAAATAATGGGGTATGTCACAGAACCAGACATGAGGAGGACCCAGGATGGGGGCAAAAAAGGAGACACAGACAGAGGATTTGGAAGTGACAGGAAGGAAAAAGCCACGCTTGGGGATGTGATCAGAAAGTGTCAGTATCTCATTGGCTCTGGAGTTTGGACTGGTCACCATGACTCTAATTATCACCACTGTCTGCTGTTAATAAGCAGATGTGAACTCCAGAGGCAAAGTGTGTTTCTCTTCTTTCTTATGAACTGTCTCATTGGAAGAAAAAGCACACACTGCAATTAGCAGTTGCTCATATGGCAAACATCCCTGCAGGGGGTAAGAGTCCCAGTACCCTGATAAGACACATTGGATTCATATGGCAGACTTTTGATTTTGAGATTGCTATCTTTTTTGTAAAAAAAAAATTCAGGTTTATGCACACAGAAAGTTCTGCATTAAGGCATCTGCCTGAATACTTCAATGGTGAAGACTCAAGAACTAGATGGCAGGCTAAGGTTAAGGCATGGTACAATCCTTTCTTAGTTACTGGATCACACACAGCTTGTTCCAGAAGACACAACCTTTTTTCATTAAAGAGTATCTAACATGATTGTGAGATGGAAATATATAGTGACAGAGACCCCTGTAGTCCTCCTGCACTCTGCATCTGCTGCACAAGCTGGAAAGTGTGTGGGGAGAGGGGTGTAAATGCAAGAGACAGCAGCAGATGTGAAAACATTTGCCTCCTGTTATAGAAGTCATTGCTGCTAGGAGAAACTGAATTCGACCAGCTCTGCTATGACACATCTCTCAACCAACTCTGCTATGAGACATCTAAGAGATACTAAGTGAATTTCTAGAACCAAACTATTTTTTTCCCCTGGGGGATTACCTCCCCACCCTACCTATACTTAGATTTGTACAAGTGACAAGTGCCCATGGCTGGTATTGAAACTAATGAGAGCTGGACCTGAATATATCACCATTGGGAAGAGGAAGAGTTGACAAAATATTCATGGGGAGAACAAAAGTCCTATAGTGCATGGCACTGTCCAGATAGGACTGCACTATACTCTTTTAAGATCAGCATAAAAAAGTAACCAGACTTTTTATGAAGCTAGATATATGACACAATTATAGGCACCATTCAAAGCAAGCAAAGAAATGCTGCTTTTAAAATTGTTTGAATGCTATAAGAGAAATAGGGCTGTCAGTATAATAATATATAAGATTACATCAAGTAAATATGTGGCTCTGTCTGTTACTAATGAAATAATATGCTAGACCCTCCTCCCTCGATTAGGTAAGTGCTCAGATAAGAGATGGGTAATAATATGAGACATAAGAATGTCCTCAGACATCTCCAATTAGGGGCCCTTTGGCTTTAATTTCTTTGTGCCTCAGTATAGAATGTGGACAATAATGGACAATAATACTGCTGTTGTGAAGGCTATTGTGAAGATAAATACATTAATGCTTGAGAAGCCCTTAGGAAATATAGCAATGAGTGTCACAAAAGAAGTCCACAAGGAAATGTGTGATTTCGTTTTCATATCAAGGTTCCGATCATGTGCAGTAAGTAAGGCCTGGGGCCACAGGCTACACAGAAAAAGGTAAACCAAAATATCAAATAGCTTCTCATGAAGTGAACACCATTCATCCAGTGCAGCAAGTGAGACAGAGATCCTGTGGAAAAGTGGAATGTGAATAGATAATTAAAGGTTGTATCATAATGCACGCAGAAAAGAGAGGTGAAAAGTTTATACTGGTGACTTAATTCTGACATCTCCTAATTCCTGAATGCATGATTCTGCAGCTTCAGTGGTGTTATCACATTTTTAACACCATTTTTTACATGTCACTGTATTTGTGTTGCTTAAATTATCATCTGCTCATTTCTGATATTAGGCTCGTTTGTATGATGCTTTTCTTTCTCTAATCCCCTGTATTTAGAACACATCGTCCAGATACGAAAATCTTTGCAGCCTGACCTTGAGGAACAGTAAGAGTTTGTGTAATTTAGATTAGTGCAGTAATTGTTTGGCCCAGATGCCAGAAACATCCCCAAGGGTATTTAACATTCATTCAAAAGATGTAGCTATTGCTTTTCAACTTAAGGTCAGGATGAAAGCACAACTTACAGCCAAAAGAATATGCTGCAGTTCTTGTCTGGGAGGTGGCAGTTGCAGGTGGCTGGGGCACCACCAAGCAGCTGCCTTCAGAAATGTCACCCAGCACAGTCTGAGAAGTCTGGGCAGCTTTCTCCTGCAAAAACCAGGCCAAATCAAGACCATAAAAATGTACACTCACACTCCTGACATGGAACAACAGTCTTTTTGGTTTCCTCTAATCTAGCTGTCTGACAAAGCAGATCACTTAATCACTTCTTTTCTACCACCTACTCCTTAATAGATTGTGTGCTATACATGGGATCAGTGCTGCTGTTGAGAATTATTTGTTTCTCCACTTTGGGCACACAGTTCTGAAGTGGAATGAAATTTCATTATAGACCAAATACGTGCTGCACATTGTATATAGTCAAGCCCAGAAAGCACCTGAGCGAAACTAAAAGTAAAGAGTCATCCAAGAAGGATTATGGGATTATATCCTTAAATCCATAGTAAGATACATTAGAAAGTGATGTACACTGTTTTTTCATTTTCATCTACAGGCAATAGAATGGATTACCTAGCCACGGATTTCCATCATTTAATTCACATGTGGTACATGATGCGGGAAACAACATCACAGCAAAGCTCAGTGAGAACTGATGGAGAGTGAAATTCAAGCTGGGTTTATATGAAAGGAAGAGCTTCAATGTCTCTCCTGAAAGATGAAATAAAATCACAGACAAAATGACCATTACCAGCCAGAACAACTAAAGTATAGTCCTGACTGACTGTAATACTAAATTAATGCTAGCAGGGGTGCAAGCCATGAATTCACGGAGAAGTGCAGTGCTCCAGAAGCTTCTACGATTGTTGAAAAAGAGATGGAAGCAGACATGGCCAGGACAAAGTAAAAGCTTCTTGAAGGTGATGGCCAAATTTGGCTGGCCACAGCAGAAAAGCAGCCCTGCCAGTGACCTGCTGGATCACTGAAACCCTGGGTACTTCCCCAGGAGAGGGGCACCACCACCAGCAACCACCTTTGGTCTGTGCCTCCCCCTGTGCCTCTGGTGCACCATACAGTGCTGTTGGATGGAGGGAGACCATTTCAGGGGATTAAGCCAATTTCAAGTCTTTCTCTCTGCTGACGTGCTACCCTGCACAGCAGGACTATCCTGCTACCACCATGATCTTTCTGCAGAGGGAGCTGTTTGCAAATGTCTGCTATGAGCTGGAGGTGGCCAGGCTTGGAACCCATGACTTCTGGGCCTGGGTTTCCTTCTCCCTTATGGCCCTCATAAGTGCTTCAAACCACTCCCAGCACTGGGCTGCCTTAGGGGCCTTCTCCAGAGACAGTGCTGAAAAGCAGCTCTCTCATTCAGCTATTTTCATCCTGGGAGAAATGGATTCCATGCCTGCTGTGACTGGTTTCAGAGGTTCTAACAGCTCTACCTTGCATGGGTTGCTAATGGATAGGCCCCTCCATGCCTGTGGCTGCCCTCTCTGCTAATGAAGTGGGAGATGAAAGCACATGGTACCATCACACACTACCTGAGGCTTTGTCATTCTGGCATTAGAGATATTATATATATCAAGACAAATTCAGCATTACTGGCTACTGCAGCAATCAAACAAGTGTTGGGGAGAGTGAGGTGAAAACTACAGCTCTTTCCCAGTTTGATCAGCATCACCTTTGTCTCTGCTTGTACCATTTCAACAAGAGCAATGACAGGTTGATATGCCTATAGCACCCATTGGCTCAGGCATTAAGGAATCTTAATGAAAAATTATATTGCAAATACTATCTGGGTACTAGGAAGAGCTAAAGAGAGCTTAGTTATTTGGGGACCAGCTGAGGCATAGTACAGTCCAAAGTCAGCTGCAGGACACTACTGAGACTATTTGGGAGACTCTATAACTCTATAGACATGTTGATTTAGTTGTTTTGCTGCTCCAGTGGAAAACACAGACATTACACTGTGTTATGCAGTGCTGGTACCCAATCTCTGTTAGACCTGGTGTTATTCTGGGGAATCTCCTTTCCCTAAAAAGCATTACACAATGGAGAAGCAAACATGGTCAGATTCCAGAAGAAGAAAACTTTTTAGCTTCTGACCTGTAGGAAACTAGAAACCTGGTTGACTGAAGGCCACACTTACACAACACCTATGTCCCACAGGGACATGATGCCACAGTATAGCTGAGTAATTAAATGGTAGTTGAAACTCAGAAACCATCACAACCTATAATTTCAAATCACTAAAAGCACTAGGGAATACCTCCCCTCTTCTATACATATGAAAATGAATTATTTATTGATGGGCTCAGTAAAGTCTGTGTTCTAACAGATGCAAAAATGTAAGTGGTATTTCAAGACTCTCAGTGATTAAATGTGTCTGTTTTGTTATACAAATAAAAGCAGCAGCTTTACAGGCTTCAAACTTTTTGAGGAAGTATAAACATCTGCCGTTTAATCAGCTTTGTAGAAATAACTCAGCTAGGGTAATATCAAGTTGTTTCTTCTCCCCTCTAGCTTAAGAGCAACCAAGCTGGTCTTGCTCCCAAGAAGTGCTCCCTTCTTACTTGAACTCAGTATTATTGATAGCTGGATCTATATGCTCTGTACAACTGTCTGCAAGTCTTTATGTTCAATATGTCACGTAGCTAAATGTAAGATATGCATGGGCATATAACTTTCTGCCAAGGCAGTGCTCTGTCTAATGATGGCAAACTGAGGTTTATCTTTCTCTTTTTAATGCACTGCTTGCATTTAAAAATTGCAAGCAATTCTATCACCTAGAAAGCAGCTGAACCTGTCCAGTCTCATCTCAAGACTTTTCATTTTCAGATAAAAACCTGTGTAACACTCATAACAAAGCAGATTTCTACAGTCAAATAATGCATTCCAGAGCATTGTTGTGGAGAGTTGAAATTATCTGAATGCCACCATTACTGTTATATCAACATAAATCACTCCAATATATTCTTAAGCAATGCAACATTTCTTACACATACACCCAGCAATAACAAAGCCTATCACACACTGATTACAGCAGAATCTATGAAAAGGCTCTCTTTGCTATCAAAGATGAAAATAGTCCCATGAAAGACTTGCAAACAATTCCCAGATTTTCTTGTTCCTAGAAGTGCATGTTTTTCTGTGAATATGGGCTGGATATGTTGGTTTCCAGGGGCATTCTGTGAAAATGTTGGGTCTCCTTTTAGACAAGGGCTTTGTTATTTCAGGCGAATACCTAGCTGCCAAAGAAGAGCCTCAGTGTCACATGTATGGCATGTACCCATTGTCAGGGTAAAAGGGAATGACTGTGACAAATGAGAAGCTTTTTCAGCTAATTCATTTTGTGTGTAGTCATCTCAGAGCCAAGAGGCTCCAGCTGGGACTGGTGGCTGATTACACTAGAAGCTGTACCAAGTCAGACAGCCTCCTTCACTGAGCACCTTGGGGGCTTAAGCAGAACAATCACACAACTAGTGAAAGAAAAGAACTACAGTTGTTCCTCTTCTGCAAATGAGGAACTAAGTGACAGAGCTAAAAAAAGGGCTCAGCCCTCAGCCAGTATAAATTGGCACAGGAGGATTCAGGTCAGCACAAATACGCCAAGTTACAGCAGCTGAAGAAAACACTGGAGTTGAATTTACAATGCCTGAGATAAATATAATGCATCCGAGCAAGATTTAACCATCTGCAATCAGTACAAAGGATGAAATGTACTTAAAAATAATGTACTTCACATGTCTCGTTTAATAAAATCCACAGCATAAAGTGATGGTGCCAGTTATCAAACTAGACAAGCACAGAATGATAACACTGCAAGAAAAACCAGACAGCTCGTTAAAATGGTAAGGTATATAATGTAGGGACAGGCAATAAGGCAGTAAGGGACAAAATGCACCCACCTTTTCTCACCAGAAAATTATTTTGCCTGTAATTTTCTTAGTCACAAATTAACTTAAAGACTTGAAGAAATAAACTGTACTTTACAGTGGGGTCTGGCAGGCGGCAAAAGAATGTTTCAAGGGTTTTTAGAAGGAATTAATATATCCCGCTAGATCTTGAAAATATTTAAACAGAAACTTCTGAGTTTTAATTACACACATCAATGCTTTTTGCCCCTCATCACCTTTTTACATAAATACTACCTACCTACTACTACTACCTATTTATTACATAAATACTATACTACCTTTTCATTAAACTTGCAAGTGTTTTCCTTTAAAATAAAACCATTTAATTACCAATGCTTTATTTCATTCTCTGACCTGTAAGTATAATACATTTCCATTCTCTTTGCCTTGTCCTCAGAAAACAATGAAGTGAAGGAGGCGTGGAGGCTTGATGCCCTGGTTACTCAGAGCCTCACTTCCCTGCCAGGAGATGGGCAGGGACATTTCACTCTATAGGACACTCCATTTCTCTGTGCTTGCTCCTGAGCTGGCCATTTCTGGGACCACATTAACTTGTCCCTCAGTATACAATAACTCAGTCCCTTGTTAACAGAGTCACAGGCAGATGATACAGGAAAATTAAGAGGAAACAAGATGCCTGATGGATGAAAGTGGAGCTCAGGAGAGCTACTGTTCTGTGTTCAAAATTGAAAGGAGAGAGACTTGATATCATTGAAAGCAGTGACTCTCAGGGAAAAAAACCCCATCATTTTGGGACTGAGGAATTCAATGTGACTGTAAATCTGTAAGTAGCAGCTGTAGAGGCAGGTTCAAGAAAAGAAATCTAGGATAGACAAGAAAGATCCAAATCTGACCCACTACAAAGAAATGCCATGGTGCCATGGCATGAGAAACATTTTTTTTTTTTTTTTTTTTAGTTAAATGATATTTAGGAATTGTTCTGGGTTGACAGTGCCTCTATCCCATATCAGTGGACTGTTTTTGTTATGTCTTAGCAGCGCTGTTTTGCTCGCGGGGCTTTTGCTGTCCGGGCAGAGCTGCTTCTGGCTGCCGCTGCTTCAGCTGCTGCTTGTGCTGCTGCTTGGCTTTCCGCTGCCTCTGCTGCTACTGCTGCCGCTGCTACTGCTGCTGCTGCCGCTGCCGCTGCCGCCTCTGCTTCCTGCTCTCCATTTTCTTTCTTTCCCCCTCTTTTTCCCTTACCCCCCCCACCCCCCCACCCCCCCAAGACCGGACCGGCTCTGGAACTGATCTGACCCGAGACGTCTGAGAAGACCCGGAGCCCGCCAAAGAAGCTTGGAGCCCTCCCCCTGAGTAATCCTGCGCCTTTCATTCCACTCGGGGTGGGGAGATTTTTGTTCATTTGTTAATAAAACCGGTTTTTTCCACTTTTTCCTCCTCCAAAGAATTTCCTTCCCAACCCCGGGCTGGGGGGGAGGGGTGGTGGAGGTTTGTTTGAGGGGACTCCCTTTTAGAGATTCTCCCCTTAATTTATCCTAAACCAATACACTTTTTGGTGCATTGGCCGGGAAACGAACCCAAGAAAGTGGAAAAAACCTTAATAATAATATTGGTGGTTCTGATTGTTTTGTGGGTGTATCGGGATGGTTTTTTGTGAACTCATAATGTCATTCGGGGTGAAAGCCTGCCAATATTTCTGGTCCCTAGGGTTTTTTGAGGTGTTACTACCTTTGTGGTACCTAGGGCTATTTCCTTATCCTGAAATAGCTCTGGTATTGCTCCTAATACGTAGTTTATGTAGCCGTGGGGCACTAGTCAGAATATTCATTGGGCTAGGCTTGTTTGTAATGATTTACAGGAAGGCTGTAAATACACTTGATGGTTCGTTGTTTTGGTTAGGCACTCAGTTTGTGAGGGGAGAAGCAGGGGCAGGGGCAGAGTACTTTCAGCCTCTGTTTTCCCTCTTCTCCTCAGAATTGTTTATATCTCTATTAGAGAATGTTCAGTCCTCCCTGAGTGTAAAGGAAACCATCTTTCTGGCATTTAATTTAGTAAGCTTCCTCTATACTGTCTGCAGTTTATGTAAATTGAGAGCTGAGATTTCCAAAGGAGCTAATGAGACCTCTGATGTAAGGGAAAAGCCAAGTAGAAGAAATCTTGATTGGAGTGGAAAATGGGAAGACATGGGCCAAATTTTAAAAGAATTCTCTGATCCTATAGCCTGGGACTTCCCATCTGAACAAATTCAGAACCCGGCTGAGGTGGCCAAGTATTTGAGAGAGAAGTGTTATGGTAATACTAAAGAGAAAAGGATTATTGCAGTGAGCTGGGCCTTGGCATATGTTTATCGTACACTGCTAGATACTGTAGGGCAGCAGATGGAGGCAGGGGGGCAGGAACGTAAATCAACAGCTACCCCAGTCGCTAAGTCTGCAGCCAGCACCCCAGTTGTGAAGCCAGCAGCTAAGATAGAACCTGAGCCTGAGTTAGCAGCTAAACCTGACAGTAAGCCTAAGCCCCTGGCAGTTGCTCCAGCGAAGAAGCATACACACAAAACCGACCGACCAGTGGACGATGATGACCCAGGAGAAGGACCTTCACCAAGATCCGAAGCCAAAGCACCTGGCACAGGATCAGAAGCCAACACTGATTCCTTTTCCCTGAAGGACCTTCGGGGCCTAAGAAAGGATTACAGGCGACAACCTGATGAACCTATCATTAGTTGGCTAGTCCGTCTTTGGGATGCCGCAGGAGAGGCTACAATTCTGGATGGCACTGAAGCGAGACATTTGGGATCCCTGTCACTTGATCCAGTCATCGACCAAGAGGTGATGAGAGAGGCTAATCCACGCAGCCTCTGGGTACGGGTCCTAGGAAGTGTGGCAGAAAGATACCTGTGTGCAGATGATCTTTATATGCAGCAAACCCCATGGAAGACCATAGAACAAGGGATTCAACGCTTGAGGGAAATGGCAGTGGCAGAGATGATCTTCTCTGATGACATAAATATTAGGAACCCAGACTTGGTACCGTGTACGTCTGTGATGTGGCGAAAACTTATACGGCTTGGGCCATTAGAATATGCTTCTGCCTTAGCAGTAATGAAGCGGGAAGACACAGGGGAGACTGTACTTGATATGGCAAAGAAGCTCCGAGCATATGCAGATGCTGTGCATGGCCCAACACATGCCAGAATCGCAGCAGTGGAAACACGTCTCCAGAAACTAGAAGATAAGCTGGAGGAGAATCATAAGAAACTTAGGGAGGAGATTAGAGAGGACCTTCTCCAAATCTCAGCAGTGCAAATTAGAGGCCCTGGTATCCAACGCAGGCGCACCTTTGATGGGGAGAGGAAGTACACCCCACGAGCTGAGTTGTGGTTTTTCCTGCGTGAATATGGAGAGAACATGAGGAGATGGGACGGAAAATCTACTGCTGCTCTGGCACAACGGGTGCGTGAATTGAAGGAAGGCAAGACTCAGAGAGGAAGTTCCATTAGAAGGGAAGCAGCTCCAGTTTCCCGTAGCCGAACTGCCAAGTGTGATGATGATGACGTGTCCGAGCCCCTTGAAGGAACTTCTAAGACATATGCCCAAGGAAAGAAGGATAACCAGGCTTAGAGGGGCCCTGCCTCTAGCCAGGTAGAGGCTAGGGAAAATCGTGTTTTTTGGACGGTGTGGATTCGTTGGCCTGGCACATCGGAACCACAAGAATATGAGGCTTTGGTTGATACAGGTGCGCAGTGTACATTAATTCCATCAAGACATGTAGGGGTAGAGTCTGTCTCTATCGCTGGCGTGACCGGGGGGTCACAAGATTTTACTTTGGTAGAAGCAGAAGTGAGCCTGACTGGAAATGAGTGGAGGAAACACCCCATTGTGACTGGCCCAGAGGCCCCATGCATTTTGGGCATAGATTACCTCCGAAGTAGGTATTTCAAAGACCCAAAGGGACTCAGGTGGGCATTTGGGGTGGCAGCTGTAATGACAGAGGGCATCCAGCAACTGAATACCTTGCCTGGACTGTCTGAGGATCCATCTACAGTAGGACTTCTGAAGGGGGAAGATCAACAGGTACCCATTGCCACTTCAGTAGTGGCAATGCCACTAGTAGTGGCATTGCCACATAGTAGTGCACCGCCGGCAGTATAGAACGACTCGAGATGCTGTGATCCCCATCCATAAGTTGATCCGTGAGCTGGAGAGCCAGGGGGTGGTCAGCAAAACCCACTCACCCTTCAACAGTCCCATTTGGCCTGTGCGTAAGTCTGAAGGAGAATGGAGATTGACTGTGGACTATCGTGCATTGAATGAAGTGACACCACCATTGAGTGCTGCCGTGCCAGACATGTTGGAGCTCCAGTATGAGCTGGAGTCCAAGGCAGCGAGGTGGTACGCCACTATTGACATTGCCAATGCATTTTTCTCCATTCCTTTGGCAACCGAATGCAGACACCAGTTTGCCTTCACATGGAGGGGGGTGCAGTACACCTGGAACCGATTGCCCCAGGGGTGGAAGCACAGTCCCACCATCTGCCATGGACTGATCCAGGCTGCACTGGAAAAGGGTGAGGCTCCGGAACATCTACAGTACATTGATGACATCATTGTGTGGGGAAACACGGCAGTGGAAGTCTTTGAGAAAGGACAGAAGATTATCCAGATTCTCCTGGAAGCCGGCTTTGCCATCAAGAAGAGCAAGGTCAAAGGGCCTGCCCGAGAGATCCAGTTCCTGGGAGTAAAATGGCAAGATGGACGGCGTCAGATCCCCACAGAGGTCATCAATAAGATCACCGCCATGTCCCCACCAACCAACAAAAAGGAAACACAGGCTTTCCTAGGCGCCATAGGCTTTTGGAGGATGCACATCCCTGAGTATGGCCAGATTGTGAGCCCTCTGTACCTGGTTACCCGCAAGAAGAACGATTTCCACTGGGGCCCAGAACAGCAACACGCCTTTACACAGATCAAGCAGGAAATCGCTCATGCGGTGGCCCTTGGCCCAGTCAGGGCGGGACCAGAGGTAAAGAACGTGCTCTACTCCGCAGCCGGGAGCCATGGTCCGTCCTGGAGCCTTTGGCAGAAGGTGCCAGGTGAAACTCGAGGCCGGCCACTGGGATTCTGGAGCCGAAGCTACAGAGGGTCTGAAGCCAATTACACTCCCACGGAGAAGGAGATCTTGGCTGCCTATGAAGGAGTTCAAGCCGCCTCAGAGGTGATTGGCACGGAAGCACAGCTCCTCCTGGCACCCCGACTACCGGTGCTGGGATGGATGTTTAAGGGAAAGGTTCCCTCCACCCATCACGCCACTGACGCCACCTGGAGCAAATGGATCGCCCTCCTTACTCAGCGCGCCCGTATCGGAAACCTGAATCGCCCTGGGATTCTGCAAGTGATCACCAACTGGCCGGAAGCTGAGAATTTCAGTCTCACCGAGGAAGAAGAACAAGAGCAGGTAACCCGGGCTGAAGAAGCTCCACCATATAACCAACTGCCAGCAGAAGAAGCACGCTACGCTCTTTTCACTGATGGTTCCTGCCGCATCGTAGGGATGAACCGGAAGTGGAAAGCAGCCGTATGGAGCCCCATGAGACAAGTTGTACAAGCCACTGAAGGAGAAGGTGGGTCAAGCCAGCTTGCTGAACTCAAAGCTGTTCAATTGGCCCTGGACATCGCTGAAAGAGAGAAGTGGCCAAAGCTCTACCTCTACACCGATTCGTGGATGGTAGCTAATACTCTGTGGGGCTGGCTGGAAAGGTGGAGAAAGGCTAACTGGCAGCGTAGGGGAAAACCAATCTGGGCTGCTGATGAGTGGAAGGACATCGCCACCAGAGTAGGGAGACTACATGTGAAGGTCCATCATGTAGATGCCCATGTCCCCAAGAGTCGGGCTAATGAGGAACACCAGAACAACGAGCGAGTAGATCAGGCTGCAAAGATAGAGGTGTCTAAGGTAGACTTAGATTGGCAGCACAAAGGAGAGTTGTTCCTAGCTCGATGGGCCCATGATGCCTCAGGTCATCAGGGCAGAGATGCCACCTATAAGTGGGCACGAGACCGAGGGGTGGATCTAACCATGGACAGCATTTCTCAAGTTATCCGAGACTGTGAGACATGTGCTGCCATCAAGCAGGCCAAGCGGATGAAGCCCCTCTGGTATGGAGGGCGCTGGTCTAAGTACAAGTATGGCGAGGCCTGGCAGATTGATTACATCACACTGCCTCAAACGCGCCAAGGCAAGCGCCATGTGCTGACCATGGTAGAAGCCACCACGGGATGGTTGGAAACCTACCCTGTGTCTCATGCTACAGCCCGCAACACCATCCTGGGCCTTGAAAAGCAGGTCCTTTGGAGGCATGGTACGCCCGAGAGAATTGAGTCAGACAATGGGACTCATTTTAAAAATAATCTTATTAAAACCTGGGCTAGGGAGCATGGCATTGAGTGGGTGTACCATATCCCCTACCATGCACCAGCTGCAGGCAAAGTGGAGAGGTACAATGGGTTGTTAAAAACCACCCTGAAAGCATTGGGTGGGGGGTCCTTAAAGAACTGGGAGCAGCATTTAGCAAAGGCCACCTGGTTAGTCAACACCCGAGGTTCTACCAACCGAGCGGGTCCTGCTGAGTCTCAGCTCCGTAATGTAGTAGATGGAGATAAAGTCCCAGTGGCCCATGTTAGAGATTTGTTGGGAAAGACAGTGTGGATCAACCCTACCTCGAGTACAGGCAAACCCATCCGTGGAGTTGTCTCTGCTCAAGGACCGGGTTATACCTGGTGGATAATGCAGAAAGATGGAACAACACGATGTGTACCTCAGGGAGATCTGAATGTGGGGTAAGACTCATATGTCAGAAGGAAACGTATAAGTGTCAAAGGTCTGAGCAAGTAAAACGGATGGAAATGTGTAAGTGTCTAAGGTTTGAGTAAGTGAGATGAAAGTTTTATTGTGCGTCCACTATATGGGATAAGGGGTGGAATGTTCTGGGTTGACAGTGCCTCTATCCCATATCAGTGGACTGTTTTTGTTATGTCTTAGCAGCGCTGTTTTGCTCGCGGGGCTTTTTGCTGCCCGAGGAGAGCTGCTTCTGGCTGCCGCTGCTTCAGCTGCCGCTTGTGCTGCTGCTTGGCTTTCCGCTGCCTCTGCTGCTACTGCTGCCGCTGCTACTGCTGCTGCTGCCGCTGCCGCTGCCGCTGCCGCTGCCGCCTCTGCTTCCTGCTCTCCATTTTCTTTCTTTCCCCCTCTTTTTCCCTTACCCCCCCCCCACCTCCCCCCCCCAAGACAGGACCGGCTCTGGAACTGATCTGACCCGAGACGTCTGAGAAGACCCGGAGCCTGCCAAAGAAGCTTGGAGCCCTCCCCCTGAGTAATCCTGCGCCTTTCATTCCACTCGGGGTGGGGAGATTTTTGTTCATTTGTTAATAAAACCGGTTTTTTCCACTTTTTCCTCCTCCAAAGAATTTCCTTCCCAACCCCGGGCTGGGGGGGAGGGGTGGTGGAGGTTTGTTTGAGGGGACTCCCTTTTAGAGATTCTCCCCTTAATTTATCCTAAACCAATACAGGAATATACTCAGGTGTGTCACTCGAATTTCCTAGTAAGTACAAATAAAGTGAAGCTTTAGATCAAGACTGTTCCTTTCTAGTCCTTTAATTCACTTTTATTTTCAGGATTATTTTTGAATGTTTGACACCAGTACTGATAAGGAACACTTCCACAATCCATAGATAGATGAGGATGTAGAAAGGATAAAAGAAGAGGGTCTTTACTGTGTGAGAGACTGCAGGAAGGAAAATCTATTACTTGCTACAGAAAGGTTTCTCCCAAAGTCACCTCACTTGAACCTGTCCCTTCTCCTTCAGAGATCTGCAGACCACAGGAGATACACTTCAACAGAGCCATCTCTCACAGCAAGATTCTTTGGCAAACACTGCACAATTAGCTGAGTACAAGTGTGTCTTCAAAATGGTTATCCATTTCTGTAATGCTGTTTGACAGGCGTGTCTAAAATCTGCTAGGAAGAGCAATATGCTCTGAGTGGAATGAAACACTCCACATAATTCTGACAAAAGTAGTCCAGGGTATATGGCTCCTCCCTGTAAAGCCTACACCAGTAATGGAGCTGGATCTGTCATCAGTTTTATTAAAGGCAAATTTCCATCTAGTCTGACTCATCTGAAAAACCAGTCACTGGTCACCTGCCCTTATTGCTAAATTCATATCTGAGAGACGACCTTATCAGTGTCTGTCAGCATCTGAAGGGAAGGAGTCAAAAGGAGGGAGCTGGGCTCTTGCCAAGAGGCAATGGGCACAAACTGATGCACAGGGAGTTCCACACGATTATTCACTTCCACCTGAAGGGAGAACTTCTTTACTGTGCTGGTGACTGAGCACTGGAACAGATTGCCCAGAGAGACTGTGGAGTCTCCCTCACTGGAGATATTCAAGAACTGTCTGGACACAGTCCTGTGCAATGTGCTCTAGGATGACTCTGCTCAAGCAGGGAGGTTGGACCAGATGTCCCACTCTGGTCCCTTCCAACCTTGTACATTCTGTGATTCTGTGTGATTTAATACTTTGCTCTCTCAATGTGAGATTACTGCAGTAGCAATGCTAGAACTACATTGTAAATAAAACATGTCAACATATTTGCACAGTCCAAATAAATAACTTCAAGTAAATAAATAACTCCATCACACAAATATCACTTAGAAATGCAATTAAAAAGAGCCTCTTACTTTGAGTTATAAAAATATGAAAGGGTGCTCAGGACAAGCTGTTTCACATAAGACTTTTCTCTATGTTCAGCAACTCCAAGGTCAAAATACTGGAATTTCATTTCTCAAAGCCAAAAGGATGGTTTAATAGTTATTTTATATGAAGACAGCTCTGTTTTTCTACCCTGCCTGCAATATCAATTTCGGTATAGCTTGATACAGCCTGCATTTTCATTCATACTTTCATTACAGCTCTGTAAAGTACAATCATTTATTATACATTCTCTTGAATCTTTTTGAAACATCAAACAAAATGTAAAATTCAAAGGTAGAGAAAACAAAGCACCAGAAATCTTATGAGAAAAACAGTATCACAAGGAAAACAGTATTTCCTTTCTTATCATCCCAGTTCTAAACATGAACCACAGTGAGCACTGAATAGTGGTGGACATTGGAAAACAATACTGAACTATAGGACTCTGTGCACCTTTCAAGTCCTAGTACAGCAGTGATAAAATCTGAGTGCCTCCAGTGTCACCTCTATGATAATTACTCAAGTAATTACTCAATAGATAGCTTTTTAAAGAGAACTGAGTGTCTCAGAAATGCTGTCTGCTGGCAGAGTTAGTAATCTATTGGAGAGGAAAGACCCATTGGTTCTTCTCATATTCTTTGCTGACCTTCAGTTCAACAGTCTAACATGTCTAGGACTAAGAGCAAAGTCATGGGCCTTTGATGCTCCTCTTCCTTGCCTCAGCCCAAATGACATCATTTTTCACAGAGCTTTGGGTAAATTATTCACACAAGTCTCAAAGCACATACAAATGCAAAAGGGAGAGCACAGCATCACATGGAGAAGGTTTTTGGCCACATACTTGTGACCCAGATTCCTTTCTTAGCAGCTAGATTCAAAGGAGCAGAAATCAGGCAGATTACATCGAACCATCTCCCCAGTTAAGCTTTCAAGCAGAAGTCATTACACTAGAAGGACCTGTCAAGGAACAAAATTTTCACATAAAAGTGGAAAGCTGAATCTCAGTGTGTGTATACCTAATATCATAAATGCTTGAAATACGGAAGTATTTCCCTCTTGTTTGTCTGAATTTATCTCATCTTCCTAAGAGAAGATTTGATTTTACAAAACAACCAGCTTCTGTTTCTTTTCCTGATCTAATTTTTGCAGAAAACACTTTCTAATTTGGAAAGTCATGTAGTCCTTACCTAGCACTCTAAGAAGAGCAATCAGCAATATTTTCACAATAAAAGCCCAGAGGTCTTTTTTGCAAAGTTACTGAGAATGATGTTAGAAAATGTCCTTACTAATAGTGATTGCAAACAAAACATTTATTTACCTTTTTGTAGCCTTAGCTAAGCACCATTTGCTCTAGAAGAAATAGACTGACTAGGCAGCCTCAACAGCCTGAGTGGAACATTAGGAGAGTGTACCTGCATGACAATAAGAAGGTCAAACACCAAGATGAAAGAAGCCAAGAAGGCTCTTGAGACCTCATCACTTGGCAGAAATCCACGATTCAGCTTGTCCCAGCTGATCCAGTCAGTAGTGATGACAAGCACAACTACAGAGGTCAGAGTAAATAGAACCGTCCTGGAAGGAAGAAGAAAAAACAGTTCAGACAGAATATGATAGTAATGAAGATGCATCATTCTATTTTATCTGTCTTCTAATGGTCAACTAGTATTTTATCAGTACTTTTCCACTGATGGAAACAGACTAAAGAAAATTAAGTGCACAAACAAATCTTTTAATTTAAAAAGAAAGCAGTCAGCTGTATCCTTAGTGAAAATAAATTTAGCTCTAAGTAGCTAGTTCTAAGCATGTTGCAAAATTAGCTGGAGTATATCACTCTCGTTCTTCATTCTGTATTTTCCACTGAAGATGAAAATCAGTTAAGTAAAATAAGAGAGAAGTAAAATGTACCAAGGCCGGCATGATCTAGGCCAAATTGAAATCAACTAATTGAGAGAACATTGTCTAAGGCACCTAATACATTAGAATCTTTGAAAATCTTTTCTAAGCTGTAGGAGCTAAAAGACACTATGAAGTCTAATTTTTATACAGAAACATGTCTCTGTAAAAACCCCAAATTTTCAATGCAGTAAATTAATGTTTTGAAAATTCTGGAGATTGTAGAAAGATTTTGCATTGTTTTCCAAGATGTCCTTTGTAAAAGTTCTCAACAATTTAATGACTTTTCTGAGAAGTCAGCGAACAGTAAATCACAAAAGTATTAAAGCTTCTGTATAAATGTTACAAGAATTCCAGAAGATACATTTGACTAATTCATACAATTCTGAAGCACAGTATTTAAGAAAATATCTTTCTAAGCTATACCTGCAAAATACCTCATTTCCAGCAGCACTTTGGTAATATCTTACAGAGCTGGCAGCAGTGACTGATTGAATTTCTGGTTCTGTGGAAGCTGGAAAATTTAGCTGGTAATTTAAGGGTGAGCAAGACTTCTTCCAGTAGCCATGGCTGTCAGTAAATCTGTGCTATAATAGCAGCATATCAAAATCTGAATGCATGCTCATGGCTAAATTGTGGCTGGATTTTTTCTTTTTTCTACAGCAATAATATCTCATTTTCTTCAACTACCAAGGGTTGTAAAATAAAGTGAAGAATATTTCCCATGACACTTCCAAACAGGACAAATACTCAGCAGAGGGGAAAAAAATCTGCACACCAGTAGTCACAGGCTACCCATCTGTATTCATTTCTTTCTATACAGCAGCCTCATCTGTATCTGTGAGGAAGGGACATATAGGCAATAGGCAATAGTATAATAATAGTATAATACATTTGGACTCCTAAACATCATTCTTCTGTGACATGATGGGCTGCACTTCTTCAGAATGTAATGAGACACAAAATTACTTGATTGCTACCACCTTTACATTGGAACATTTATTTTTGTTCTTAATAAATTAACTCGGTACATGCAACACTATGGTTGACACCCTAACTATTTTCATTGAAAGAATTACGAGCACCTGGGCAAGGAAAAAAACCAATAAATGAGGCATATTAGATGTAATTAGACCTTAGCAATAGTCAAGCCCTCTTATCCCAAAACATTTGCTTAGCTACCATCTCAACTGTCAGTACTTTGGAAAGACATTTCTCTCTCTTGCATATAGACTCTTGAGACACACAAAGGTGTTTTTTCCTACTTATTTCACCTTCATATCTAAAATTCTCATGGTTAATGTTCTTACTTTACCTGAAAGGTTCTCCAGAAAGAAAGCAATCCTCAGCATTTGTCTGCTGGCCAAGGCAGACTCCCCAGCCATTAGGCACCCTGATTTTCTTTGACCTCTTTCTGTGGAACCACCTCTCCTGGGGCAGAGGAAGTTTAAAACCATAATTCAAATCTGAGTATTTTGCTATAGGAAGCATATACCCAGGAGTTATGCTCAACACTATTCTGCCTCAGTCCTCTTGAATTATGTATTTGCATTTTGGAGCAAGAGTTCAAAGCATGGAAGGTCAGACTTTGGCATGTAGGCAAGCAAAGGCAGGCATATTTTTATTCATGCTTTGTTGGCATGCATGCAAAGACCAATGTGTGTGCTCAACTCCTGATTTCCTTGAGGAAATGCATATGCACTTAGAAAACTGCTTCGTTATTCATTCTGAAATGTCAAATAGGGAGGGAAGGGAGCAGAAAATGGGCTGCTAATAGAATAAGAAAATGTGAGACCAACAAAGAAGGTTAGAAATAGACTTTCAAAATGGTTTCATTAAACAGCCTAATTAGTACTCAGTTGTATTTTTGACCTATGATACTGAAACACAGCAAGATATTCAATACATGCTTTTGGAGTTATTACAAACTGAGATTGTTTGGGTTACAGTTCAGTTTGCTTCTTGTGAAAGTACAGTGTCCTGGAGATTAAGAAAAAAAGATGAGGATTGCATTTAACTTGACATAACTTGTATTGGATAAACCAATGTGAGCTGCCCTGCAATATCTAGCCCAGTGTAGTTTGCCCTTTATTCTGCAATGCACATTACTGAGAAAGAGCTCAGTCAAGCTATTCACATTGCTGGCAGGACTTCTCCTCATTACAGAAGGAGAAAGGCTACAAGGTGAAGGGCAAGAGAGGCCTGACTCTTCTCTGTACCAGGCATAAGAAATGCAATTTCTGTCTCTAGTTCATGAAGGAAATACACTTTTATATTTCACTTCTAATCCTAGCTTGCTGTATTGAATGATTATGTGCCCTGGACACCTATTCAACTGCAATAACACACATTTTACAACCTACTGCATACTCCTTAAGAGTGCAAATAAACACTGTCCAGACCAATAGCATACTGAATAGTTAAAATTATTAGGTAGGTCCACAAAAGTCACTACTGTGCTTATCACTGCCATTGATTATTTTAAATCCCCCGTGCTACACAGAACTGGGGAGGGAATAAGAAGGGGGAGGCTGAAACAGAACTTTTACTGTCAGAAACGTCTCAAAAAAGGCAATTTTTTATACTGTATCTCTGTAATAATCTTTGATTGCAGGACTGAGTTTGGTCTTGAATTTGTCAAACCAAATCACTCATGCCAAACTGAATCCATACTACTGGCCCATTTGTCAACAGAAGACTAATCTGGTTCTCAAAAACTTGGCAAGGTCCAAAACAGATGCATCTTCCCTTCTGCCCCTTTCCACAACATTTTCTTACATTGTAAACTTTGACCAAACTGACCAACTTTAAAACTATAATTTTTACTATCTAAACTATCATAATATTATACATTATGAGAGGTTCTGAACCGCATGGACCCGAAGCCTGAGCAGGTTTTAGTCACTGATGGTGGTTGCCTCATGGCAGACAGGGTCACAACCTAAACCTTGTAGAGAGAAAACACAATGAACTGCTGTGATCTTATGTCCTGGATACTTGGAGACACTCTCTTCTGCTCCTTAGCATGTCCTACCTCCCTCATCAGGAACTCCTAAGCAGAGCCCATAAGGCCACAAGGGCTGTTCTCCTGCAGCCCCAAGGCAGCCCCACAAAACCATTCATCCCCTCCAAACCTACACCAGAAATATCTTTGACTCCATACAGCCACACCTTCAGGAATCAGTCTGTTATTTGTCTGTACTGAGAGAAAAACTGAACAATCCAGAATTTGTCCCTGGAAAGATAAAAGACAAGCTAATACATGTATACGTGTTCACAAAACATTTAATGTTGGAAACAAGAACTGTTTCCAATCTGAGTATCATGGTTCTTCATGTCTACATCAGCAGGGCAAAGTATATCAAAAGTGGATTCTGGTCTGTGATGGAACCTCATTTCTGACACTGTAACATAAGGAAAATGAAGTTTTTCATTCAAAGGGTAAACACAATTCTTTGCACAACACTACCCTCCCTTTATTTGTGACTATAAGCTGCTCATTTTTAGAGATATTTAGAATTTTCTTGTCTTACGTGACACTCAGCCAAATATTTGCAATGTTACAGCTTTGATGATCAGACAGTAAGGGTTCTATTAAGACCTACTGAAGAGATGAAAGACAGACTTTAGTTATTGTCCTCATTTTCATTTTGTCTTTTTCAAGAGACAAAAAGCGTTATGTTGCCCTTTGACTACACCTTTTCCAGAAAAAATACCCTACCTTTGCTTAGTCAAAAATAGCTCATAGATTTGTATGACACAGCGTTTTGAGAACTTTTCATTGTAATTTCACACATAATTGTCACTAAGGTAGGTAATTTGGAAATCATTAAACATTGTTAACAAGGATTCCAAGTATTGCTTAACACAATGTTCATAAGACAGGACTAAAGAAGCTGGTCAGTCACACTTCTTAGGGCTGCCCTTTGTGGGAGTGGGGTTTCTGCCATTACTGCTGTCCCACCCACATCACACTGCCAGTTCCTGGCATGTCTCTGCACTTCCCTGGGGTTTCCTCAACTCAGAAACCACCCCCATATATCACAACCCCTCACTGCTGTGGAATGCACCTGCACTGGCGCTGAGTGCCTTGCCAGTTTCTCATGAATGAACCCAAATAGTTGCAAATATCCTGTGAAAACAGATACAGAAAGGCACCAAGAAATTTTACTGCTCTTTATATTTAAAAAGGCTTTCCAGTCCTCAGGAAAGAAGGATCATCCATCGAGTCAAATACTCTACATAATTTTTAATCTCAGAATCAGCACTAGCCAAATATACAGTCGCACAGTGTACAATAACTATAAAGAACAATGCTACTGCAGATGTTCATATACAAATGCCAACACTTTTTATTTCACTTGTTTTAATTAAGAAGGGCTCTGTTATTTAATCTGTCAAAAATAGCAACTCTAAGCCCATTCAAAATAAAATATTTAGTCTGCCTGTTGCTTGGTGTCAGAACCAGTTCTGCAATTAAGCAAATATAAGGGACAGATGCTCTGGTGGTGAAAAGCATCTGTGTTCCCTGGAGCTGCGTAACTTCAAACCTCCAGCTGGCCACTGCTCTTCTGCCCCCGTGGGACAATTCTCTGAAAGAGAGAGCAGGGACTCGAGATTTCTATGTTTATCAGCAGCTACTGCAGTGCCACAGAGTGACATAGTTGGTGCTGAGGATCCCATATTCACAGTGTTTGTGTATGTGGATTGACCTGAGCATGCAGCCATAACTTTGGCACACCAGGTGAGATCCCAGAAAGCCGTGTCCACTTCAGATGTATCCAGAGGAAATCCCACTAGCACACCTCAGAGCAATCCATACCATTAAGCAAAGGGCAGGTGGAGATAACTGGCAGGTCCAGTGTGCTACTGAAGTGAATTGGTAATACATACAGACCCTGGAAATCTAGGACTATTTGGAGAGTTAGTTACATTGGACCTCTTTTGATAAAATAAGGTGTTTGATCCTGATGGACACAAGTATGTGGCAGAGATATGAAGCAGTACTACTGTCAGATTTCAGAGTACCACACTCCCCCATGGCATGCTCTGCAAGCATGAATAAGTGGGAGAAATTACATTAATGCAGATTACCATCAATGAGACTTAATTATCTGAAGTTAAATATCAATTACAAGAAAATGGTTTATAATTCAGATGTTGAATCGCATTATTTTTTAAAGTCCTTGTCACCACAATAGTGTATGCCTGACTTCTGTCCTGTTGAAAGTAATGTGTGAGTAATTCAGCATTTGCCAGTAACTACCAGTTCTGAAATACCTGCTCTGAAACCCTCCCGATGTTGTGTATGGCTCACAACCAGTTATCAATAGCAGACACTGCACATTTGGAGAACCATACATTCCCAGATAAGTCTTCTGAACAAAGCTTCTTGTCGTTCTGACTGGTGAGATGAAGAAATTAGACACTGCAGAGTATAAAGGATGCTCTAAGCTGGCAAAATCGGAATTGTTTTTCTGCTTTTTTTATCTATTCATTCACTAACACTACGGGTTTTCCAGATCAGAAAGAGGTAGGAGCAGCAAGGCTGGGGCCTTGCTGGGATTGACTTGGCATGCCTTTTCCAGACTGTGCCTAGAGCTTGAGGCCCTTTGAATCTCCCAGTCCTAACTCTAACCCTAAGTATAACCCTAATCCTAACCCTAACCCCAGCTTCAGCTCTAAACCTAACAAAATCCTATGGGTTTTCCAGATCAGAAAAATGGAGGATCAGCAAGCCTGGGGTCTTGCAGAGATCAGGAAGGCATGCCTTTTCCAGCCCCAGTGTTCCTAGAGCTGTAGGCTCTTTGACTCTCTCAGCCCTAAGCCTAAGCCTAACACTACCCTAAGCCTGACCCTAACCCCAGCACCCCCTTACCCTATACTATGGGTTTCAAGTTCAGAAAGATGTAGGCTCAGCAAGGTTGGGGCCTTGCTGGGATCACGTTTGCATGGCTTTCCAGACCCAGTGTTCCTGGAGCTCTGGGCTCTTTGACTCTCTCAACCCTAACCCTAAGCTGAACACTAAACCCTAACCCCAACCCCAGTTTAAGACCTAATGGTAAGCAAATCCTATGGGTTTTCCAGATGAGAAAAGTGGAGAAGCAGCAAGGCTGGGGCCTTGATGAGATCACCTTGTCTTGCCTTTTCCAGCCCCAGATGTTCCTGGAGCTAACCTAACCCCCAAAACCTTTCCCATTAACCTTGCTTTATTTATATCTATCTTTTGACTGTAACAGTTTTGATTTTATTAGAGTGTATCAATATGATTCCAGAGCAATTTGGGAGTTTTGCACAAAGATTTGTATAAAGCCAGAAATTACATTTATGTTAATACATAAAAGAAACATTTTGCTATGTCTCATGTAATAAAATTAATAAGATTAGGTAATGTAATCACATGGTGCAATATCAGAATTCTAGAGAGCATCATTTTTTTATTACAGGTAGAAGCATCTTTGAGTTTCCTTTTGCCACACAATTAATTTACTAAAATGAAAGTGTTATCTATTTCAAACAGCAGCTCATTTAAATTAAACTCATCACCATAAGCTTTACGATTCAAATGCCATTTCCTATCTGTGATACAAAAAAGCAAAAACAGTTTATGGAAGTTCATGGTCTTACTTTTAAAAAACATTTTCAATCACCACCTATCAAATGCAAGGTAGTATAGAACTCACATGAATCATACCCAAAGAATTCCATGTTCAACTTCCAAAGTTAGAAGTTAATTGGTTAACGTCAGTAGAAAGCATTCGGAAAAAGAAACTGAACCAAAACAGAAAACCAAACACAATTTTATATAAGGTAAAGAGAAGCCATTTTTCTGTTTTACTTTCAGATGGATACATTACTTATTTTATCAATGGAATGGGGAGTGGAAGACAGCTGCTCAAAAAACCAACAGAAACAAGATTTTAAAAAATATTTTCAGAGCATCAAATGTGCCTTAGAATAGACCTGCCTGGCAATTTTTCAGCAAAAATGGTTTATATTCAGACAAGGGCCGTTCATCAATATGCAAAATTTACCCGTGAAAGGGATGATTTCCGTAATGTGAGGGAAGCTGTGTCAGAACTGGGTGCAATTACTGCACCTCATTATGGTTGAGGAGCTAGGGCAGCATCTCAGTTACACAAGATGATACAAACTGTGCAGAGGCCATTACCTGTTCTAAGTCAGACCAGCTATTTGAATATTAGTGTTAATGAGGTCAGCTGGATGCTGTAACAAGATTTTCACATGGTACAGGGTACTACTTGTTCAGACTCTCTAGCTGGAGCTGGTCTACTTAGTATACGTGAGTCAGCATTAGTCATGACATGACATTAGTCATGACATGAGCCAACAATTCTCAGGACACAGATTTCCTACACCCAAGTATCTTAGTGCTGAGTTATTCCCAGTCTCTGGTAAGAGTGAGGTAAAGGCTGCTCATCACAGTGGCAAGATGTGGGATCATATGCCAAAACACACAAAACAGGGACTTTGGCTTTCATGTTTTCAGCATCCTCAGCAACTGCTAGAAACTAGTCACAAGAAGAAAATGTTATTTGCCTCAATTTCTCAGTTATCATGAAATACTCAGTAAAGTCTTAAATTCATTGCAACACAGAACAGGAAAAAACTTTTGAAATGGAAAAGATATATATTTTAACATTTAGAAGGAAAAACCTATTTCAAACGCATTAAGATGGTAATTGAAATGCTATTCTAAAAGCCTAAAATTAAGCTTTTCAGATCTAGAGCTAGAAGTATATCTCAACACCTCCTTGAGCTTCCTGAATTGAGACACATTATTAAATTCTAGTTTTAGAAACAAGGAAGAGTATAAGTGTGGAATTAACAACACATTTTCAATCCTATCTATGATCTACATTATTTGGATTTCTAGATGATTGATTTAAGACAAATTGATTTTCAGAAGACACAATTGAAAACATCTAAGTCAGAAAAGGGGTAAAAAATAATTCATTAATAAACTGATTCTTTCATTAATAAATAACTCCTTCTCAATTGCTGAATTTACTTGTGTTGTGTTCACAGTTTATTTCACCACTAATGGAACTTTAAACCTGATCAATGTTTTACTATATAAACAACACTCTGAATGTTTCCTTCAGGATATTCTAGACTCATTTTTCTTTTCTGCATTTAAGTTATTCAATTTTTTTCCCAAATCACAGTGAGGTCTGCTATATTTTGTCTAGAGCCAAGCAAAAAACTTATTATTTTTTTAAAAGAGATTATTTTTACATCTGGGTTAGTTTAGTGCAATTAAAACATTTTATAAGCAATTCAGAATCAGCCAGAAACTTAACCATTGTTTTTTCAGAAGTCTAAATGTGAGTTAACATATCTAATCTTTCATTACAGTCAACAGAGATGTAGTGTGAGATTTGGTTACATAAACCAAACTTAGTTTAGTATGATTTGGGCCACTGTGGAGTTCCTTGGTTGGTCTTCAAATCTTGCAGCAGAAGGTCTCCTCTGAGCCCTGTGTCGTGCCCACCAAAGTGTTTCAAATTGTAGTCAATGTCTGCGTTTAGGAACCTGAATCCCACCTTTATTCAAATGACAGAGTCTGGAAAATTATGACTACAGGTAAGTTTCTACTTGTGGCAAGCTGAATGACCAATCTGCATTGGCCAGGGCTCCATGAGGTGTAGTAGGAGCTGGCATGTTGATAGCCATGATCAACATATAAACACCAGACATCTGAACCCGGAGCTGAATCTCAAAACTGAAGTCAGTTCCTGATGTTTTAATTTCTTTAAAGAAAACAATGAAAAGCCTTTGAATTTTTGAATTGAGAAACAAATATAATTTATGTAGAAATTAACAACACAAATATTTGAATAAAATAATGGAAAATTTGTATTTAGAAACTGTCGAAAGCAGTAACTGAAAAGTTGGGGTTTACTTGCTTTTTAAAACATATTTTAGAAAATTGAAATGATTTCACATAGAATTTTGATGCAGCAGTCTTAAAATTATCCTCACAAGGTTTTGGAAAAAAAAAAAACAACAACAAGAACCCCATAAAATTTCCCATAGTATGTGTGATAATAAAAGTATCACTCAGTCACCAATCAAGCAGCTCCAGAGCCAGCACAATTCCCAAACTAGGGGAACCTGAGAGGGAGACAAGAGAGCTGCCAGGAGCCCTCAAATATCATTACAACTGCTGATGGGACCAGGGCAGGGCCAGGAGCACCAGCACCATGTATGAAAGAAGCCCAGAGGAGCAGCAGCGGCCAGGGGAGATGCCAGCAGGGTGGGCACACAGGGAGTGAGTGGTGTGTCAGTTCAGGCAGCACTTGTCACGGCAGGATGTGCAGGGAGGGCACTTCAGCCCTACAGCTCCACCTGGGAGCAGCGGCATGCACCCGGCAGAGAGGCACGGCCCCTCTGACCCCTGCAGCCACCACGAGGGACTCGGCTGCCCAGACAGAGCTCCGGGGGGAGCACGCTGCCGCCGCGGTGCCCGGGGGTGCCCGGCTGTGTCCGGCTGTGCCCGGCCGGGCCCGGCTGTATCCGGCTGTGCCTGGCTCTGACCGGCTGTGTCCAGCTGTACCTGGCGGTGCCCGGCTGTATTGTGAAAAAGGCATATTGTGTGTTTGTGGCTCTATGCAGATATTTACTATATGTAATATGCTAGTTAGAAAAGTTATGCAATATTAACATTTGAATCATATAGTAAATGTAGTTTTTAACATTAAGTTTTAGTAAAAATGTGTGTGTAAGGTATTTTTTAAGCTGTCCCAGGAGAATGTTTTACAGAGATAAGACCCCCCTCGGATTCTTCAGTTGAAAGATGCATATCTCTCAAAACCTACAGAAACCAGACATCCCCAATACACAGAAGCAAGACTCCCTGTCGCCAGGGGCGTAGCAGGGGACTCTCGGGGAACAAGTTTGTCTCAGATAAAGCATGCATAATTATGAAGTTTTGGGTCCTCAAAAAGGGAAAGATTCCTACCGAAGATCGCCTTTCTCCTGACTGGCTTGGTCTGAGAAGGAGAAAGGACGATAGTCTAGACTATCTTCTTTGCTTTTATTTTCTCATTATTTGTCCTGTCTCTGAAAACTTTTTAAACTTTTTTTTTGTATTAATTTTTTTGTAACCAATTTTATTCTTTATTAAATTTTCATAAATTTCTAAAAATGAGTGATTGGCATTTATCACACGGCTGTATCCGGCGGTGCCCGGCGGTGCCCGGCTGGGCCCGGCTCCCACACCAGCACCGGCCGGCAGCAGGAGGAGGGAGGTGGGATGAGGGGTATCAGAGAGACAGTGAGAGACTGCTGGAATCGCACCCAGCCTTCCCTGGGACGGGCTCAGCAGGCGGACAGGGTGCATAGAGAGGAGGATTCCCTGCCCTCCCTCAGCCTGCCTGAGCACAGTGACTGAAGGGACAGGGGCAGTGGTGATGTGCCTCGGTTCCCAAACCCCTGAGTGTCCTGCCAGGCTAGCACTGAATCCTCAGAGTGGAAACTGAGGCGAGGACGAAGACAAAAGACAAAAGGTACTCTTAGCCTCAGGAACAGTCCTACAGTTTAATGCAGAACCTACACCTTGGAGTCCTGAAGAGAGTAAGAGGCCGAGCACGGGGCTCGGAGCAGTTTTGTGTCCTTTGGGAAAGGGGAGGGGGAGGTGAGGGGTCACCCAGCCAAGGGGGCCTGACCCAGGGGAGGTGAGACACAGGTGGTGTCAGGTGAGGGCGTGCAGGGATTTCTGGGAAAGGCAGTGCTGTACAACATTTTGTGTGGATTTATATATATAACCCAAAACACCCAGTGCAAATATAACAAAACTACCTAGTGTAATCCAAGTGACGAGCCCCTGCCTGGTGCAGCAGGCCTGTCTCCTCTGTGACCGCCCTGCCTCCCCAGCTGCAACAGGCATGAGCCCCTGCAAGTGGAACCATCAGTGATGAGGACAAATCCAGCACAGAGGTGTCACCAGGGTTGTCAGCCTATGCCCTGTATCAGTACCACTCTGATGATCTTAAATGTCTTTCCCAGCAGAAATATTTCTATGATTCTATGAATCAAAGCATAAAGGATAAAACCGGAAGCTATTTTATCTAAGCAGAACATATGGAACATGTTGTCCTTGCCCAAATACTTTCATGTTGCTACTCTTAGAAAACATTTATGGTAAGTGGGTAAGAGAGCTGCACAGTATACACTTACAGTCTCAGAGCTTCTCGGACAACATATTACATCCACAACTAGAATTTAAAATACTTGCAAATTTAGAATAAACTAAACATAACAGTTTAATAGCTTTCTATGTTCTAGATTAGGTTATCTGTGTAATTTATCTATACAGTGCTTCTATGAAAAAGAAATTTCTCATTATTTTAGGCTTCATACACCATCATATCTATGGGATAGATAGGCTTCTCATTCATCAAGATGTGCTTTTTACAATTATATTTGTGCAACCCTATCACAGTAAAATATAATTACAATTGTTTTGAACTTCTCATTTTTTTTCCAAAGCATTTTAAATAAATACAGGGTCTTTCATGTAACAACTTGATTATATTTTGATTAATTGTATTTCCAAAACAATTGCAACACAAAGAAAAAAATCTTTAATCTTGCTCCCTGAACAACTGATTTTTATGTCAAAAATCTTTCAAATAATATAAAATTTACCTCTGTTATAAAAAGGCATTAGTAGACAGCAAGCTGAGTGCATACCAGGCATGTCTGCTGGCAGCAAAGAAGTCCCAACAATGTCCAGAGCTGCAATAACAAAGGAAGAACCAGTAGATCAAGGGACATTACTTTGCTCATAGCCAGAATATCACATCCAGTTTTTGGCCAGTCATACATAAAAACCACCAAAAAACTAAAGTAGAGTTTTTTGGAGTATTTTAAACCTTTACTGGTTAGGGGCTGAAGCACTTGTCCCATGAAGAGAGCCTGGGGAGTGGGAGAACTAACAGCTGCCCACCACCAAATGCCTCTGGGGAGGGGAGCAAGAAGATGGAGCCAACCTCTTCCAAGAAAGTCAATGACAGGATGACAAGAGAATTGATACCAACTCAAAGGTTTTCTAGAAAATAAAAGTTCACATGCCTTATTTTTGACAAGTTGAGCCAGTTCCAGTATAAGGCTGACACCTATCTTCTTAAGAAACAAAGAAAAATCACATGCAAATTACTGTGATTTTGACTTCCTGGAAAGTTAACCTTTCTAACAGTAGAACGTGACCAGAAATAAGATTGAAGAAAAAGAAGTCAATAATGAGACTCACTAAAATATATCCTGACAGCCAGTGCTGTTCCTATAATTATATGCTCAGGTCTGTGACGATACGAATATCTCATTTTTTCAGTGGAAGATAAACATTAGAAATTTCCAAGAAGAAGGTGCACAAGGAAACTTGGGAATTGCTATGGCTAGATTCACTAAGATGCCCAGATAAACTGGGTAAACTTTGAGTTTTCCAGGAAATAGTTATCCCCCTCAAACTTTTCAGTATTTCAGAAAAAGTCCTGTGTTCTATCTTTTCTTGTCCTGTGACTGATCTTTTCCAAATTGTTCCAGTAAACAGAAACCAGATAAATCCTGGAAGAAATAGCAATATCCAGGAAACTCAGCAAAGATGCAGTAAAACCCAGCTTGAGGCTTGTCCCACACCTGCCCTGCAAAGCGAAATGCAAGAGCTCAGATCAGCAATCATCCATGTGAATTGGATCATCATGCTACTGGATACTCTGAGGAGACTGGGGTCTCACTAGTTCTGATCAGAAATTCCTTCCCATGGATCTGAAACATTTATCAATGAAAGTTTAACCAATAATGCTGCTTATTTGAATGTTTTGGTTTTCTGAAAAAACAGCAATGAGAAGTTTTATTCCAGGGTTTCCAACAAAGTATAAGCGAAGATCCCTTTCCTCCAGAAATAATTTGTCATCCTTTACCTTCCAGCCTTGTTCTCTTCAACTTCTAACATCCTAACAAGTAAGACTTAATGTTAAGATGCTCAGGATTTACCATCTCAGTCACATAATTCTATCTTAAACAAAACCCATTTCCTGCTGGCAGTTAGTACTCTTTCAGTTTTAGACCTGTTTCTTCCTCCTTACCTGTCCACTTGACCTGACTTAGTTCTGAGAGGATTTCCATGGGGTTTGGAACTTGTAACAGAACTTCTTTGGCCCTAAGATCTGACAGTTTTTTGTTGATCTGGGACTAATGCAAAGGACTAAGGACACCTTAGCAGGATTTAAGGCAGGGGGGTAGTACTGGATTGCTGAATGACACTGCAGAATTCAGGCAGTAAGGATTGACAGGGAGTGCTAAAAGCCATCAGTTTGTTTTTTTGGGGTTTGGTTTTGTTTTTTCTTTGTTTTGTTTTGTTTTTTTTGTTTTTGTTTTGTTTTGGTTTTTTTCTTTCTTCTCTGGGGTACAATCAGAGGGATTTGTTTATTCTCACATATTTTTCTCTTGTGGATCTACTTTAGGGTTATAACCATCTTTTAGAAAGACTCTTAAAGAGTAAGTTATAAATATCACACCTCTTATGCCTATCCAACAAGGTAATTCTTTCACCAGACCCAGGCTACAAGCTGGGGACAGGCCTTTCATCTTGCCCAAGGAATAGACAAGCTGTCTGGACAAGGGGCCACATCTAGGTGAGGTTAGGTATCCACCCAGTTTATCTCCAGAGACCCAAATAGTACATCTGATTTTGCTTTGCTTTCATGATTGTGCTGCTCAAAATAGTTTAGGTGCTGCTAAGGAGACTCCAAGTTTAATAGAGATTGTGCTGACCAAATTTTGTTAAACATATATTCCATGTTTAACATTCTCTTAAACACCTTTACCCCTCAGTGATTGTGTCCCCTCTAGTTTTACAGCTCTATGACCCTTTTCTTCCTGTAAAATACTTCAACATGTGTGTTTGACAAGCATAAAAGCCTACAAGCTGCCACCCCACCACTTACATGATTGCTCAACCAATCTCCAGCAAACACCTACAGTGAGAAGCTAGAGGAATACTTTTGGAAGGGCTACATTTTGCAGTGTCTCACTTTCTCTGTGAACAGGCAACCTTTGTTGTTGATGAGACTTTGAAATAAAACAGAATTTGGAATAAATGGATGCACTTGGCTTCTTTGATCAACCACTGGAGAGACTAGAATCGGCCACAGTTTTAGATTTTTTTATTGTAAATAACTGTATCAATTTCATAAAGGTTGTAAAAGGGAAGACAGCTTTGGGGACTAGATACAGAATCTCAGAAAGCTTCATTTAGTCATTTGGATTAACTCTGTCAGTATTATCTTCAGTTTTCTCCTAGGTATGCAGTCATTGTACAGAGTTGATATTAAATTAATTTGACCAGTTTTTCAATGAGGTTTTTTGCTATATATTCTTCCTGGGAGCCCTGAAAATAACTGTCATCTCTAGCTAAAAGGCCATGAAAGATGAATGTGACTTACAATCATCCCTGGGCCTTTCCTGCCATTATTGGCAATCTATCACAGACTTTTCTGAGTTGATAACCCCATCCATGTCTACTAAAAAAAACCAAAAAAAAACAACAAAAAAAAACCTATTTCATCTGAGACAGTGGCCACCTTCACTAAGTTGAAGCAGGTTTTCAGT
Organism: Phylloscopus whistleri; assembly: GCA_017589585.1. Classification (NCBI taxonomy): domain Eukaryota; kingdom Metazoa; phylum Chordata; class Aves; order Passeriformes; family Phylloscopidae; genus Phylloscopus; species Phylloscopus whistleri. The sequence continues at coordinate 246,051 of JADMLD010000290.1, forward strand.
ACACAGTGGGAGTATTCTGACATTTATTTGGGGAGGAGTAGACTTTACATTTAAAACTCCAAATATTATTAAATGTTACACTAGATCAGCTGGGGTTTTTAGTTTGAAAAGTGTTCATAAATGCTATAAACAATGATTGCTAATACAGGCATTTCATTCTGCATTTAAAGGTGGCTTCAGATACGGCTTATACAGGACTGGGGTAACCACCAGTTGTCTTATGAACAGTAATTGCAGAATGCCACAACACCTTCTCTGAAGCCACCTGCCTCTAAGCAAGATGCCCTTAACTTCATTCAGAATATTCTACAGCCCACAACTTCTTGAGAATGTGCTGCTAGAATAAATTTTAACAATGCTTCCAGACAGTAATGCTGTTACCAATTTCTCTGTCAATCAAATCATACTTTCCTTCAATTTGCATAAATCTAAATGCTGGGGAAACACATATTTAATTATATTTAGATTTCTGTAATTACATTTGCATCAAATTTGTTTAAAGGATGGGATATGTGTAATGAATGACATGAGCAAACCTCTATTGCTTTACTTGAATGGGAATAACTGAACATATGAAGGGGTTTGGTTACAAGGCATAATTCAGAGAGAGTGTATAGATCACCTCTTTCTTAAGGAAAAAAAACCCAACAAAACAACCAAACCAAATAAACCAAAAAAGAGGTTTTCACAATTCAGTCTGAAGAATAAAGACTATTTTCTAGGTGGCTGACCATGTGGAAAAGTGTCCTCAAATCTCTTTCAGAAAGATCATAACAGAATAGCTCACAAAGTCAAAAAGTTTGGAACAAACTAGTACCTTGAGACCTGTGAAAGCTGATTAAAATCTTAGCTCCTGCTTAACATACTATGCTGGTATTGTGTGTGCCTGCTGTGTTGGCACCTTGGACCTTGCCACCCATTTCATTCCAAATAGGTCTGACCTAGGTGCTCTTTAAAAAGGAATTGTTTAAAAACACCTCCAAGAGCTTTCTACTTACATTATTACACTTTGCAGTGATTTTTAAAGCCGATTCTTTTTGCAACCCAAGGCCTGCTAGCGATTGTTTAGTTTTCTTTCATTTATACTGAAAAACTTAACATTAGGTAGCAAATTGAAATGCTTCTTTAATTTTGGGTTGTTTTATAACATAGTCACACCTGCTGCCAATTAGTTTTACTAAAGCTCATTCAGTTTGTTCATGTTGCAAAGAAAATGATAAAACTGAGCCCTAATTGCCACTGTCCTAATGAGCACAGCTGTGTCACAAGGCCAAAAGGTTCCTGAAACAATCCAAAGCCCAGACCTTAGATGGCATTTGCAAATGGGATAAGAATATCTTGTTTCCTCTTTCTGCTTATGCAGGGAGAAACATGAAAGTTGAATCCTTGCTCTCTCAGTTCAAGGAACTCTGGTTTTGTCCTTGTACTGGGAATTACTTCAATCACAGGAAGTCACATGACTGCACATATCTGTGTAGCATGAACGAGCTTAAAAACAAAAATGATAAAACTGAGGAGGTAAAATTAATAATGTCATTACAAAGTAGTGATTCTTCTCTCCTAATTTTTTTTAACCTGTTTCTATTTCCAAACTGATCAGAAAACACAAAAAATGAGCATAATAAGTGGCTTGACCGGGTGGATGTATAGTTAAAATTTTCACAAGGTCCATAGGAAGACCTTATAATAAAACTTTAGTTTGTGGCTGAAGCTGGAATCCTAAATCCATAGCCAGGGAATTCTATTTAAATGGTCTGACTATCTGGAGTACTGCAAGCCCCACAAATATGATGTAGGTCAAATTCAAGGTCATTTTCTTATATATTTGGGTGCTTAAAATAATATTATAGGATAGTAAGTTCAGATGGTTAAGGTATGACTATTTTGGCTATGACTGATTTTCCCAGAAGGGTAAAGCATTTTTCCTATGCATCACTTTTTGACTACATACACCTTAATGTCAGCTTTCTTTATTAGTCTGTTCTTCCACTGAGAGGCAAAACCTGCTGTCATAAGACACATTAAAGTTGAGAATGTTGTATTACACAAGGTAAGTATGTGACTTCTGAGACTGATAAAGCCATATTATTTGCCTACATATCATAATCAATAACCCAATCAGGTTTCTGATACAAGAATCATAAAGATATATGTTAATAATATTGTTATTACTCAAAATCAGAAAATAGGTCTTTAAGAAAAAAACAAACCAATAGCAAAACTCAATAAATGAATGTAAAAAAGGAGCCTGATTAGGTGGAAACAAACAAACAAACAAACCAAACATTCACCAAGCATCAGAATTTTGCTTATTGAATAATGAAATGATATGAACCAACACTCTGAAGAAAGAAATATAGAAGTTCTAAGAGGGAAGTACTATCAAAGGTGAGAAAAGGGTTTAAGACTAAACAAATCAAACAGGACGGTTATCATTATATACTTCAACAATCTATTTTTATGGATGCCATGGAGCTTATTAACCACTTCAAGGAAAAACATCCCCTACACCTAACTGGAAAAAAATATCTGTCAGTATCTAAAAGAGGATTAAAGTTTCATTGATGACTGCTGGGCATTTCTCATTGATTTTCAAAAGGTGAAGTTCAGGTGCTTATTTAAACACACGTGAATGTACCTTTTCACTAAGAAAAGTCAATCATCTTGATGGTTAAAGTCAATATCAAAAAAACACTGACAACAACTGTTCAGAAGCAAAAAGATTTTCTTAATTTTACAGCTTCACCAAGATTGCTTATTCTGTGCCTGAATTGAAGGTCCTAAATACATTCTGCTTCTTAATAAAATTAAATGATATGACATACTGCTGATATCTCCGGTATTAGGGGTCATATTAACAGTGTATTTCTTTGATTAAAATTATTGATATTATTAGCAGTTATAGGATGAGTATCGATATAAAAAGATTTTCCTCCAGACCTAAAGAAAATCTACTGGAAATTCTGAGGCCCCAAAACCCCATTGCATTTAATAAAATAACACTAGTGTCACTAGAAAGTAAATTTTACTTCAGTAACAGCCTTGAAACTATATAAAGAAACAAAAGCACATATCTGGCTTTAGTTCAGTGTTTACTTCACACAAATGCCTTTGCTTCACTGTGCCATTATCCACCAGCAGAGTATGCCATTACTGGAACACAAGCTCTCATTCCACTAATGGTATTGCTTAAAGAACATATTAAGATGCTGGTGTTTTCATTCGGGAGATATCCATACATCTTCCACAAGTAATTACATTACCAGTAATCCTTTTAAAAGGCTCTCTTTGCTCAGTTGCTTTGCCAATAGCTCTAAGCTTGGTTACATGACAATTGCAGTTACTCATGGCGCATGAATTGATAACAGATGAACCAGCTAATACACTGGTGCTCTCTGATCAGTCACAAATCATAGAACTTGGACCCATCAAAGGAAACAGACATGCTTTACAAAGCCCCAGATAGGTTGGTTTTATTTATGGCTGAAAACAGCAGAGAAAGCTGAAAATAGCACATCCTTTCACACGTTTTACGTTACGTTTTATGTTTCACGAAGAACAACAATTACCAGGAAATAGAGCCACTGACTCTTTAAGGAGTGCTGGCATTCACAATGATATTAAAAAGCAGTCTCTAACTGCAGGACAAGCATCTCTTTCATGAAGGATAAAAGCAGTCATATGAAGATATAGAATACAGGCCATATCATGAAACACTCTAATAACACCAACAGATTCCGACTAAGAAGTTTTGCTTCTTAGCAATTCAAACACTGTCTGAATTAAATCTGAAGACTATTTCCCATACTGTGAATTATGTCAAATTCATTAATGAATAAAAACTGTTAACCTCACTCTTAACCCTGCACTTTTCTACTGTAGAGTCTACTCCTTGTTCCTGAGATAGTGATTAAAAATAGCAACTGTCACCGTGTCTGTCAGTCAGTGTATACATAGATGATGCAGGAGGCAGTGTGCAGAAGTGTTTTTGAATCACCAAGCAGCAGTACACAGAAAGGCAGAGAATAAATTAAATCAAAAAATAAGCCTCAGGCTGATGTGTTTGAACTTCACTGCAAACATTCTTCATACATATTTAATTGCTCCATTGAGACTGTGACTGTTCTGGAGATGTTCCAGGCATTATTTCCATTCCATTAGTACACTTGCAGTATGTGTACTCCTTAACCCAAAATGATTGATTCTATAAATGTCTTCCCACTTACTGACCTAAACACTAATTGAGGTTGTGTATAGGTTAAAAGAGAGTGTATGCTTTTTGAAACCAGCCAACATATATTGTAGTCACTGAAAGATCTTATGGCACAAGAAGTGGTACTCCTAACTGAAGACATCAGTATGTGGTTTCACAGAAATGTCTCAGGTAGGAAGACCAGTAAATCATACAATAGGTTGACAAACTTTGCTAAACAACTCTTAAAACAGAAGCTTAATTCTAAGTCCCACCTTTCTGAAACATAAAACAGTCAATCTTTGAAATACAGTTATCACATACCAGATGCTTTTGTCTGTGCTTGCACCTTGTAAATTAATTTGCTCTGGGAGAAAGCATAATTTTTTTACTTTCCATAAAAATAAAATTGTAGCAGTTCAAAGAATTTTATCAGTTCAGATGCACACAAGAGGAAAAGTTAAAAGTTTTAAAACATCTTAATTAGAACTAAGATAATGTTGTACACTTCAAATTATTCTACTACGAAGCCAAACTTTTCCTGTTCAAATTATTAAAGGTTAGTGTTAGTACAGTATATCAGCTAAAATTTCAGGTAAGCCACCCTGAGGAAACAATCCTTAAGATCTCCATAAGCCCTGCCCTGAGTCTGAACTAACCTTGAGGTGCTGGAGCATGCATATTCAAAGAAGGGCAGCAAAACCTATGTAGGGTCTGGAGCACAAGTCCATATCACAAGTATATGGAACAGCTGAGGGAGCTGTGGTTGTTCAGCCTGGAGAAAAGGAGGCCCAGAGGAGATCTTACTGCTCTCTACAGAAGCCTGACAGGAGGTTGTGGACAGGTGGGGGTCAGTCTCTTGGAACAAGAGACAGAGGAGAAAACAACCTCAAGTTGTTCCAGGAGAGGTTTCCATTGGCTATTAGGATAAACTTCCTCACTGAAAGAGTTGTCAAGCATTGGAATTGGCTGTCCAGGGAAGTGGTTGGAGGTATTTAAAAGACATGTAGATGTGGCACCTAGGGACAAGGTTTAGTGGTGAACATGGTAGTGCTAGGTAATTGGTTGGACTTAAAGGTCCTTTCCAATCTAAATGATTCTATGATCAATCTGAAAGCTAGAGACAATTTTAAATCCTTAGTATTTAAGACATTAAAATCAGTTGTACCACATTTTGAAAGAGAAAATGCTTTATAATAGAGGTATGCTCATGCAGCTTGGTCAAGCTTGTATCAGACATTGAAAGAATACTTGAGAGACACCAATATTCATATTATACTTTATTTATAATGTTTACAAACATGAGTATGTTAGGCTTCCTGTGACAGAATACTGGAGAGAAGCTTAGACAAGAAATCTGGACCTGTCTTTGAGAGAACTTTCATCCTGAGAACAAATGCATTAAAAATGACATTGCCAGTGCTGTCTACTTGCAGACCCTCCAGATCAAATTTATTCAATTTAAAACTGATTGTTTCCCACTTAAATTCCAGTTCTTTCAACTCACTATGTAATTTAAAAGTCAAATAAGATATTTCTGGCTTGTTTACTGTCCCTGAAAACATGCATCACTCTATTTCCTTCCCAAGACCTATGCTTCCTGTGCTATGCCAATTGGCCTTGAATATTTCAAGAGATGAGGTCAGGTCAAAGCATGCAAATAACTGGAAGCTGAGCATGTGTTGAGGTCCAGTTTTTTTTACTGGCACACCACTTCTGTGAGCAGGAAATATATGTTTATAGACAAGGGATTTAGCACATTTCTGTGCCATGTTTCTTTTTAAAATTAAAACCTCCCTGGGGTAGAGTTCACCTCTCCTGGGCTCTGCAATGCTGACACAATGGAGGTCCCATGTAAGAGCATTTATGATAGCAGTTTGTTTTCAAACCATGGTCATGGGTGTTTGTTTATAAAATGTATTCATTTTATTAATCTAATTTTTATTAAATTTAAATTAATTTTCTAAAAGTTATAAATAGTTGTTTCAGTTTATAGTAGAGATCACAGAATCAGAATGGTTTGGGTTGAAAGGGAATTTAAAGATCATCTTTTTCCAACTCCCCTGCCAACACCTTTCACTACACCAGGTTGCTCAGAGCACTGTCCAACCTGGCCTTGAACACTTCCAGGGATGAGACCTCCACAAGCACTCTGGACAATCTCTTCCAGTGCCCCACAACCCTCACAGAAAAGAATTTCTTCCTTACATCTGGTCTAAAGATTAAGTTTAAAGCCATTCCCATTATCCTATCACGACACATCTTTATAAAAAGTCCCTCTCCATCTTTCTTGTCAGCCCCTTTAGTCATTGCAAAGCTGCTGTAAGGTCTCCCTGGAACTCTCTCATCTTCAGGCTGAACAACTCCAGCTCTCTCAGCCTGTCTTCACAGAAGAGGTGCTCTGAATAAAAATTCAAACCAACCCATCTAAATGAAAAGTAGTATGTATGAAAAAGGTGCTTGCATGGGAGCTAACAAAGGGTTTCTTCAGAACTGGGACAAAGCTGTACCTAGTATTCTTAAAATAAGAAATACCTTCCTTTTTATTATTATTTTAAGCATAGTGTTGAATAAATTAAAACTGCCATGGCAAGTCATAAAACTGAAATGAAAACCTCCTTCATTTTAATGTAATAATTTGATAATTTTTTGGCCTTTGCCCTTTATCTTCTCAATTGAAAAAGTCTTTAATAAATGAAATCAAATTCAAATTTTTCTGTAGCAGAACTAGCAGAATCTGGTAGTTAAAAAGAAATGGGGAAGCAGCAAACAACAGTAAAACAGCAAAAGGCAGTAAACAAAGCTTTAAAAAATATGAACCTTTCTCAAGGATGAGTAAGTTGTTTTCCAATTGTTTTCACTGGCTTTGCTTTACCCCTTGGCCATCACAGACAAGGGTTGATGCCCTTTCCACAGAAATCCAGAAAGATTTACTCTTTGTCTGCATGAGAAGGAGCACTGTGCTCACCAAGGCACCAACACAATCAGTAATACAAAGCAAACAGCAGTAAACTGGAAGCAAGGTGGTTTTGATTGAAGGAGTAAATCAATCATTTCAGTACATAAAGAATCTGAAAAGATGAAAAATGTCAAGTACTGTATTAAAAGTATTGTTAGTTACACAGTTTACTGAAGCTCCTTGATTAGTCAATACCACAAAATCACAGTGTTCATCAAGATAACTTCCTGCTAGACAAAGCATGCTCAAAATATGCATGGTCTGGAATTTAACTGACAGCTGGTTTTGTAAGGGTTTAACTGCTAACATGATTTTTTTTGTGCTAAAAGAAGAAAAATCTAGCAAAGATGCTAAAGTATCAAAACATACATTATGAAACCAAGAGCCCTGCAGAGCACCTTTTGTTAACAACCTTTTGTTGTGATTTAATTGAAAATTTAATCTACTCTTTGTTTTAGGCCTTGCTTTTTCCACAGTCACAAATTGCAGTCAGACAACATGCAATTATCTGAAATAAAAATATAGCTATAATATGGTAGCCAGCCCAAAAAAGATATGGAGTTGAATACCTTGATTAAGATAGCTGTCAGCAGATGCATTTAATTTTACAGCCATACTGATTTTTTCAAAGTAGAAAAGCAAGTAAGAAACAAAAGAAAGGCTCCTGACATCTAAACTGAGGTTTTATACATGGACTAAATAAGCTTATATACATTCATATTTGTAACTGTTTTACACACATCCTAAAAAATCATAGTTTTAATTAAGTTTTCTTTTTTATTGAAATGGTTCATTCTGACAATGGTCATGGGGTATAAGAATCTGAGTGGGGACAGTATGGGGCAGAGGATGAAGTCTGGCAGCACTCACATAATAACTTCTTGCTCCAACTTTAAGCCCAGTCTTTGCAAAAAGTTCTCTCTAATTCTTCTCCTAGGCCTAAATAACTAAATATGGATACACCATGCTGGTTTTTTCTTTCTTTTAAAGCATCACAAGTTAGAATGTACAATCACATTCTAGTCATGTGCAGCACTTTGAATCCCAAGATGTCATTTCACTGGAACCATTATTACTCTGTGGCTGTTAGCCTGTTTGCATCAGAAAACGGGTGGATATGGTAAAGAGTTTCACTAATTGCATTTGAAAAATTGATGCCCAAAACACAGCAGAAGTCACATAATGAAGAACTATCAGGAAATCAAGAGGAATAAAACTTTTTATACTACACACTCAATGGATGACAACTGCCATATCCTTCTGAAAACTGCAGAAGATTAATAATCTCATCCAGAGATGAGTGGATGAGTAACAGTTCCCACTGTTAAAAAAATCCCATTAATGTTGGTGGAATAGTTTCAGTATGTTAGTGAGTCCAGTTGCACATGAAATCCACAGGTTTTAAAAACTTGGTTTCCAAGCTGACCTTCACTGGGAACAAATCAGTTTTAGAATTGCTTCTTCAGATGCATCTGAAAGCCAAACATTTAACAGGATCATGTGTAAATACTCAATATTTACACAAAACACAGGAATACTAATTTTTCTTCATTAAGGGAAAATTGGTGCCTGACAGCTTCAGGTGCTCTTCTATGATGGTGTTACAGCATTGGTGGATAAGGAAAGAGCAACTGGCATCATCTACTTGGAATTGTGCAAAGCATTTAACATAGTACTGCATGACAGCCTTTTTCCAAATTGGAGAGACGTGGATTTGATGGATGGACCACTGGGTGGGTAAGGGACTGGCTGGATGGCATTCAAAGAGTTGGATCAGCAACTTGTGATGAGTTCTGGTCCCAGGGGTTGGTACTGGGACAGGCACTGTGTCACACCAGTGTCAGTGACACGGACAGCTACATCAAGGTTGATGCACCTCAGCAAGGCTGCCAACACCAAATTCTGTGGTAGAATCGACATGCTGGAGGGAAGGGATGACACCCAGAGGGACCTACACAGGACTGAGGGGTGGGTCTGTGCAAACCTCATGAATTTCCACAAGGCCAAGTGCAAGGTCCTGCACCTGGGTCAGCGTAATCCCAAGCACAAGTACAGGATGGGCAGAGAATGGATTGGATTCATTCTCTCCCTTGGCAGAGGTGCCCTGGGGAGAAAGACTTGCAGGTATTGATGGACAACAAGCTTAATGTGATCTGGCAATGGGCACTTGCAGCCCAGAAAGTCAAATGTACCCTGAGCTTCATCAAAAGCAGCACGGGCAGCAGGGAGAGGGAGGGGATTCTGCCCCTCTACTTCACTCTCATTACACCCCAACTGCATCCAGCTCTGGGCCCCCCAAAAGAAGGACATGGACCTGTTGGGGGCAGTCCAAAGGAGGAACACAAAGGTGTTCAGAGGGCTGGAGAACCTCTCCTATGAAGACAGACTGAGAGAGGTTGGGTTGTTCAAAACAGGGAAGAGAAGGCTTCAGGGAGACTTAGAGCAGCCTTCCAGAACCTAAAGGGGGCTACAAGAGAGGTGGAGAGGGACTTTTCACAAGGGCATGTAGTGATAGGAGAAGGAGGAATGGCTTTAAACTGAAAGAGGGCAGGTTTAGTTTACATATAGGGAGGAACCTCTTTTCTGTAAGAGTGGTGAGGCACAGATTGTCCAGAGCAGTTGTGGATGCCCCATCCCTGGGAGTGTTCAAGGCCAGTTTGAATGGGGATTTGAGAAACCTGGTGTAGTGAAAGGCATTGGCAAAGGGGTTGGAAGAGATGACCTTTAAATTCTCTTGCAACCTATGCCATTCTATAAGAAAGATGAGCCAGAAGTTAAGCTAAGTACATCAGCAAATTCTAAGGCACTAATTTAAACATGCCATTAGGGAGAAATATAATTTAAAAAAATACTCCAGCATTCCAGGAAGGCAAATAATTTCATTACTCTAATCATCACATTTATTTTAGAAAACTCTATTGATTTTTGGAATCCAGCCATGACAAAGTTGATGAACTGGCTGTAAGCATGAGCAGCTGAAACACTCACTTTCTGATCTCCACTGAACTTTCTGGGCTTTCAGAGTTCACATCTTGAGCAAATCCACCTGCTGACACTGCAACTTTTCTATGCACTGGTCTTTGGTGTGATGGATTCTTTACAGCTTTCCCCAAAAAAATGAGTTTCAGTTGAACTGGCCATGTTTTGGGCTATGATTTTGCCAGGCTTCTGCACACTGAAGCAAGGATGCAAGATGCAATTTCTACATTGATAGGCTGAAATGTTTCCTTCTGTTGTAAGAATAATAGTCCACATTGTGCATGCTAATGTAATTACAATACTTACAACTTCTGTCTTGGGATGGCTATCTCAACTGTCTGGCTATATTTTTTATTTCTATATTATATATTTATTTATCTTTTTGCACTTTTTTCTGCCTATATGATCACATAATGCATATTACATGACAGCTACACTCATCCTGATTTTGGAGTGGAGCTAGAATGAGGCCTAGGCTAGCTGTAAATGCTAAAGATAGAAAAAAATATTCAAATAACAAAGGAAGAAAGGTAAAGCACTCAAGCAGAAAGAGGGCTATGAAATAATAACAACAACATCACTGACTCTGCTCTTCAGGAAAATCTTCCAGTGCCAGAGTTGGGGAAGAGGTGTCTTCTCCTCAGCAAGAATTCTGCAGAAAGTGGAGAAAACATGCTAAAAAAGGACTTGCACCAACTGAGGTTGAACCAAGAACTGCAACTGCGCCTTCAGAGAAAAGAACTTCTTGGAATTTCCCAAAGAAAATTTTATCTAAGAATTAGAGCTTCTCAGGTTTTGGCATAGAACGTGATTTTGTGGAAGTACTGTCATTTGGCAGTACTGTTATCACTGAAACATTGGAGACACTGCACTTTAAGAAGTTTTATTAAAGCTATGCATTGGATGAAATATTTTTAGTAATTGTTCATGATAAACCTCAAAGTACTTTTAGAAAGAGGTGAACATGGATTGCCATATCCATCCAATTACGAAGGCTATACTTAGGAATCTAGCAATTATATAGGAATAAAAACAGGGGTTTTTTTTTCTAACAGGCAATCAACTACTGAATTGCAAGTATCTACCAAATATAACTTAAAAAGCTTAAACAGGCTGAGGAACTGAAAAGATATGGTATAAAATACATAAGTACTACAGTATGTGGTGATTCAGAGAATTTAAATCCAAATTAAAGGTGAAATTTATGTCTATGGGCCCAGTCCAAAATCCCATTGTAGCTAATGGACAATGATCTTCTCTCTTCAGTATAATTATCTTTCAGCCAGATTGGTCTCTGAACATTTTTTTTTTTTAAACCCCAGGACATTAAATGTTTCCACACTGGAACTTACCAGGGGAATGGTGTAAGTGCAGGGGTGTCAGGAGCTCCCTTCCTTCCCTCTGTTGCCCCATCAAGTGTGTGACTGTGTGAGTGGATGTGGATGAGCACGCATGTTCCCCTTCATGTGAGAGGAAAGCTGCCACGCTATACTTGCTCTCCTCCCCTGCCAACCTTTCTCTTATTCATGCAATTACAAATAAGAAGCAACATATGTTTTTGTTTGGTTTGTAGGAGTCTCCATCAGAAAAAAATAGGATGAGACCACTTAATGTAACTTGAATGAGAAAAATAAAGAACTTAATCTTCAAGCTAAAGTGATCTCACAATTTTCGTTTGTTGCCTTGGTTTTAAAGTTGTTTTTTTTTTAATCTCAGAGCTTCCTAAGCTTAATTATATCTCCCTCAAATACGTTGCCTTGAGAAGAAAAGTGAGATGAAGAGTGATTTGTCTCACTACTCCTCCTGTCACGACTAGGGTGTGGGAAAATGCATGACACAGCCTTTCCAAATAGAGACTGGCACAGGCAAGCTACAGATTTCTTCCTTGATAGTTGAGACAGATGGGAGACTTCCACCTGCATGCCCTCCCATATGCATTCCTTTTCTCTGCTCATGTATAAATAATGCCATGCAAAGCATCCCCCCCTCATGCAGTGCATTAGCAGTCTATGCAGAACATGCTCCATGTGGCCATATGGGAGGCCTGAGGAGTGATTGCAGTCCCTCAGATGCTCCCAGAAAAGCCAGGGAAAGGTTGAGACAGACCACAATGTCAGATCAGCAAATGCAATCTCGGAAGCCACCCTCCCCACAGCTGACCTAGGGCCCCAGATCATCCTTACCCCTTCCCTCTTGCTTCTGCAAACACCACAGCATTTTGGGCTGTTGCTGTGCTGGGGGAAGGCAGAAAGGGAAGGAGAAGGGTGGACGTTCTGCTGGGGGCTGAGTAACACTTCCAGCTGAAGGTAGCACCCACTGAGGAGAGCAGATTGGGGGGAGAATCTGAATTGCTGACACAATAGTTTTCATGCACTGAGGAGTGGGGGCATCTGAGAACAAGGTCCAAAAATTTATCTTACTCATGTGGTTGCCAAGCTTCAACCATTCTGGTGAGTTTTGATCATCTTTACTTTTCCATGCTAGAACTGTAAAAGCACTTTGTTATCCAAGTGGAAAAGTTTTCCTCAGGATGTGAACCAGAGAATCTGTACAGGACCAAGTTGAAGAAAAACTTTCCTGCAAATATTTTTGATAATACAATATTTTTGTATTTATTCAATGTCTTCAAATATTCAAAATAATACATAATAAAAATTGAAAATTGGCAAAACCCCTAAAAAACTCTCATTTACATGAAAGAAAATTCAGCACTGATTAATTATTTTCAACATTTTTTCATGCTAAAAAATTGTCATTTCACAGCATAGCTTACCAATAATACCCAGAAATTAAATAAATGCTCTCAAAAATATTTTAGCCATTTCTTGAAAAATTATAATCATACATCTTGGTGGCCAGACTAAATGTAACAATTACTATTCATGGAGAGTTTTGTCCTGACAGAATATATTTAACAATGCCAGACCAGATTAGTAGTCAGATCATTCAATATAAATCATCTATGGAGGATCTTAGTGAACATTTTGTATTGAGACAAAAAGGAAATCATAAGAAACTTATGTATTGTCTTGCTTATCCAAACTGGTATTATTCACTTGGGTTATAGTATAAGATTTACTGTGAGCAATAATATTGGAAAAGATTTGTATGTACTTTAGTACTATTTATGCTATTTACCAGGAAATCTGCCTTACCTTTTAGATGATTCCAGGTTTCTGTTCAGTAGTCAGTACCTTATCCCAAGATAAATTACTTAAATATGAAAGAATTAATAGGTAAACTTAAAAACCTTCCAACCAGGGAGAGAATACTGTATGTGTATCTAAATGCATATATATTATAGATACAACTATTCCATTGTTCCATGCAGTTTTATTTGTGGGAATGCATCACAAAAACTTTTACTCAAACTAATGAAAGGTTTGTTTTGTTTCAGTTGGTACACAACTTAAACTGACCGAGCAACAATGTGTAGTTAATTTTTCTCAATGCAGCCTGTAGTGAGAAGAATGAATGTTTTTAGAAGCCGTCTTTTGAACATTCATATATGTGAAAGGAACATAATTTTCCAGTATAAACTTATCATCTTGATTGTGAAAACACAGAATATGGAAATTTAATTTATCAAACCAAACGTTCAAATTGATGCATAATAGAAAAGCTCTTATAGAAACTGCTTTTATTTCTTTGTAGAAGATGTGGTTATCTATCTCATAAGGAAGCTTTCTCTACTTCCAGGGTAAAAAATATTGTCCATTTAAGAATACTAACCTAAGCTATGTTTGACACAAGCCAGTATAAACATATGTACATAAATTAGAATTCTGTAGCAATTCTGTGCAATTATTTTGAATAAAAGCTTCTAAATCTATATTACTAGGTTGATTTGCTAAATTAAAATACTCTGATTCCTAACACACATTTCTGAGCACATGTAGTTGTATTTTTTATTAAAGAAAGCTAGCGGGAGCTTATGGAAATACACACTAATAGAAGAATCTTTAGTTTGTGAATTCAAACAGCAAACATAGAGAATCCAAAATTTACAATTATCTGTATTACTCTATTTCTTTTCCATGCTGGTATCTGTTTTGCACTATTTCAGACAAGAATGTGTCAAAGGACAATTGTCTTTATTGCACCAATAAAGACTGATCATTGTGTACACATACAATGAATGTCTAGCCAGGGACACCACAGAAATGGATTCCAGCCTGGAACTTGCATATTCAAAGGTTCAGCTTGTATATATTGTTCTGTTGCCCTGCCTGCAATCAAGATTCAGCTGCACAATCCACTGTTATCTCTACAATCCCCCATTTTGATAATCTAACTTTGAATATCAATTTTCTGTTACCTGGTTACACAGACCTCAGCAGCTCTTTTCCTCTATTGCTGTAAACTGGTTTCTTTTTGACTGTGCTCTGTTTTTTCCCTATGGCTAAAATTTCACATTCCTTATGCCTTGCTTATTATAAACCCTCCATACTCTGTTAGGAAAATTTTGAGGACAATTAATATTGTAGCAGTTTGTCAAAAGACAGTATTCAGGTCCTGCCTCTATTGAGCACACTGCACACAGCCCAGAGATGTCCTTATGATTTTATTCCAAGTGCTACACTCAGCTCTCCACAGGATGTGGCAGCTCACTGCAGAAGACACTGTAAGGAGGAGACAGTGATTTCAGGCACAAAGAAGGCAGAGGTAACCCCAGGCAGAGAGCTGCATGTTAAATTGGTGATGACTATACACCCTGAGCACATACTGGGGCACTGGTGTGGGCTGCCCCCAACAGCATCCCCTGCCTGTTCTGCTGGGCAGAGCTCGCTCCTGTGCACGTGTAGGGGACACCTTTAGTGTAGGTTGGACTTATTCAATGTTTGCAGGGAAATAAAAAAAATTTTTGCAAAATAATCAGTCTTCTCAAATTCTGCTTCTGCCCCTGCTTTATCCAACATCAAAATTAAGTATGGTTCTATATTTTCTTATTTATTCATTTATCTCACCACTAGCTACAGCTGCTGACTTAACATCAGTCTTGTCCAAGATCTTTATTTGACTTTATTCAACAAACTTACTTTCTTTTTGCTTATTTCAAATGCCAGTCCTCTTGTATCATACATAATTTGTCTCACCTAAATCAGCCAAGTTATCAACATATAAAAAAAAATTAGCCTGTTTAAAGTCATGCTTATAATTTTGCAATACTGATGGTGATGACAGAGCACTGTAGAGAGACTCATTGATTGCAAAAGGTGCAGACATTTAACTCCTTGTGTGTATCTTTCTTTTGTGACCAACAAACATGTCTGCACCTCTTAGTAATTCCATCAGGGTTCAAGATTCTTCATTGCTACCTAGAAGTCCTCTTGACAACACACTTTCTTAGACACATGAGAAAGTGTATTTGCATTGTATCACTTAGCAGTATAACAGCATGACACAAAGCTGCCTCAGAATGCTGGAATTAGCCATGAGCAGAGCTGGAAATTACCAAAATGGAGACTTTTTTATGAAAAAAAGAAAAAGACAACCTCTGACTTCAAAAAAAGTTGAAGGCACTTCAAAGTACTCCTTAGTGATGGACTACACAAAGGCAAATAGCAACTGATCATTCTTTGGCTAGATGAGCTGTTTGTGGAAGAATTATATTGTGAAGAGGTTCAGAAGTCAGCCAGAATCCTCAAGAGCAACACCCAAGCAGCTGCAGACAATTTTTGCAGAGAATGATTTTAAACAGGAAATGATAAGATGAATCAAAACCTTTGTGAATTAGTTGCATTGGAGAGCTGAAAACATTTCCAAATGACAAAACAGCCACAGAATTAACTATCACAAATAAGTGGATGGTGCCTTCACCACCTTTACAATCCATCCATCTTTGGCACATCCACAGAAATTTTCTAATTTTGCAAAGTAAACCCAAAAATAAAAAAGACATTAGCAGAAAAACAAGTCTAGTTTGTATCTAAGGTTCTCATTTCATCATCCACTTTAGACTGTGTATCCAATATCTGTACTAGGAATAATTAAAACACAGTGCACAGTATTGCACTAGCTCTACTAAACAGTGTGCTACTAGAAAATGAATAAATGAATTTTGACCTAGCTGTATCTGTGTAAGACACAACAGTGTTTTATGCAACAACTGTTGCTTCATTTAGGACATTTCAGAAATGAGGCTGTATACATCATATTGCTTAAGCAACAATAAACTAAATGCAAATACCCCATGTTACCATGCATAACATTATCACTCCTTTATTCTTCCTACCTACTGGAGAAAAACAATCTACTTTTACTTTTACTGATGTCTACCTTGCACTATATAAATAATGTCTACAGAATATAGACTGTCATCCAGGGCTATTTTATTTCACTGCTTAAAGCTAAAAATAAAAGCATTTATGTCACCCTTTAGGTTTTGAGCATACCCTTCAGTATGAGACTCTGCAGGAAAACCCATTTTTTTTTACTCATCTCTATACTGAACTTTTGGTAAGATTTGTTAGTGTGAATATTATTTGAAATAAAATACTGATTTTTAACATTTTAGAGTGGAAAAAAAACACTTGCAACAATATTTAAGTAATTTTAATATTGTTTTATTCATCTGGTATATAAATTTGAAAACTATTGTCACCTTGCTTCTAATCCTTTGTTCCCATTTTTACAGTCTTTTCACGTAATTAATTTTTTTAAAAAATCTTAACTAATTTCCATTTCAGTCTTTCAGACAAAGCTATTCTTCAGACAAGGGTGAAAAAAATCAATGATGTTTTAGACTGAGCTTTCTGCTCAGATGACATTGTAATCATTTGTAGCCCACTTGGCAACTGTCTGTGAATTTTTTTGATACATCTGCTTTACCTTTTTGCCCATCCCTGCATGCTGAGACAGAATCTTCCTCTCTGCACATCCTGCAATGATGACAAGGAGCTGCTTGAATCCCCCTGCCCCCCTACATAACTCAAGTATTCAGTCACATTATTTTTTTCACCTAGTTTTCTGAGAGCCCTCTTCCATGCATTTTTCAAATTATTAACTTAATCTTTAAATTCTGTCATGTCACTAATATTTATGATGTATATAAATAATGAATACTGCTTCAAACATTAAATAACATAACTCCTCGGCCTTACCAATGTAGCAGAAAATTATTATTTTATTCATAACTTTCAATGCAGATTGCTGAGATGATTTCTAAATGTTAACACACTTAGTCTTACTAGTTTTCTTAATTACATTCAGTAAAGAACTTTGTCAAAAGCCTTGGGAAAGTCCAAATAAATTAGATCAAGCATTTCTCCCTCATCCATTACATTGATGACATGTGCAAAGAGTTCTAAAAGATCAGAGAAGGTTTCTTTTCAGCAAAGATTCCCCAGTTTCCTTCAGCAGAAATTAATCTAGATCTTTGTTCATAATTCCACTATTGATATCTATAATCTATAATCTATAATCTATAATCTATAATCTATAATTATATATATATATATATAATTCAATCCATTTAGCTAAAACTGAACTCAGACTTACAGGCAAGTAGGATAATACTAGTTTGCTGGGAAAAAAAGCCAGGAAAAGCAAAACAATATCCAAATTTTAATATTCAATTTTTCAATAGGCAATTAAGTGCTAATAAAACTTGCATCAGCTCAACCCCTTCAGTTCCTTATGAGCTTTGTGTGTAGCCAATCAGCCATCTGATTCTGTTTTCTTTTCAAATTTCTCTTATTATTTCCTTTATTGCCTTAACATGATATAATAGTTTGTTCTTACTCCTTCAAAGTGCAAGATACTTCATTGCATTTTCTGTAGGAGACTCTATACAAATAAATCTTTCAACTTCTCTGCAAGAGTTCTTTTGAAATCTCGTTCTTTTAAAAACAGCAGGTCTGATGACATTTTCATGAGTTTTTCCAGTTCTGATATAATTGAAGAGATCTTTACTATTTCTTAAATCTTCTGCTATAAGGTATTCAGGCTGCTTCTTAGAATATATATTCTCCATCTTCCATTTTTCCTGTCATAATTTGTGTTCTTCTCCAATAGTTACTTTTGTCTGAAATTTATCTGGAAGAAGCTACATTTGAGGTGAGATAAACTCTTAACCCTCACAACTTTTTGCATTGATTTTTAATATTTTTCTTAATCATCTGAGACTGATATGACATTTTAAATCCTGTTCATGTGGTAATTCAAGGAATTTCTAAAATTAATTTCATAGCCACAAAAGGAAGTTCAAGCATCTACTTTAGTACATGGAATTACAGTGGGACACCCAAATATTATCACATATAGCAAGAATTTTGCAACTCAATTATAAAGTGTCAAAACAGAATAAAAGAAACTGTATAATTCAATTTTAAAATTATATTTCCACACCAACTATTTTGACTAGGAATTCCTCACTCATGTACCATTTTTGCAATGTTTAATTTTTTCTTAGACCAGATTCACCTTTTTTTTTCTCCAACCGTATCTCTTTCTGCCACAGACAGTCATAGAAGGTATGTTTTTCAATGTTCTATAAAAGGTTTGTTTACAGTAGTTTGATTTTAATATTTTCCTACCAGAATAAAATGATCCTAATGTTTCCTTTCTTCCAGAAAGCTCTGGCAGACTTTCCCCAGTCTGGGTAGGGTTTGTCCTGAAGCATCATATCCGTGACCTATAGGGAAAGAAGAAATAGTAGATAGTTACACTGGTGTGACATAAGGCAGTACTAGCAAGGACCTTAGGAACATTTTTATTTTCTATGTGGCACACCTGCATCAGTTCTGATAATGACAACAGGCACCAGACTAATAGTCTTTGTGTTATTTGTAATCAAGATAATTAATACAGAGCTACATATTCTGCCTCTAGAAGTGCATGCAACTCCTTGAGGAACAATGAAACATGCAGACATCCAAATATTAGAAGATAAGAGGAACCAGTCTAAAAGTTACAGCAGCCTACAGGATGTGAGTTACATTCCTCTGTGGCTGTGAAGCTTTCCGGCCCAATCTGGGAGAGGGGAACCACTTCCCTGAGAGCAGCATCAGCAGAATTTCCACTCTTGAAATCAGAACTGCAGCTAGGGAGTGGAAGCCTGTGAATTAAGCTCTATTTAACATTTATAATGTCCTCTCAGTTCCTGCTATCAGTATAAAAAGCACACTTGGGACTGGCAACAGAAAAAAACCCCGTAAAACTTGCAAAAAATTTTAAAAGTATGAAATATTTATTCTCGTTTTCATAATTTCTATCTAAAGAGACCATCTGTTTCTCTGTCCAGAGACTCATATGTATGCAGTACTTCTGGGTGGTACATGAAAGTATTAAAAATTACTTTCAGCTCAGTGAGGGAGGTGAATACTCCTGAGGCACCTGCTTCTTTGGGAAGCTGTGTTTTCATATCCATTTACTTCAAATTAACTGTACTAAAAAGCACCAAAAGTTACAACAAACTCATAAATTCTGTTGTGCAAAAGATCCAGAGTGGAAAACCTATCCATTTGTAAAGATTCGAGAAACAATTGATCAGATAAAGGAAATGGGGGTGACCACCTGCTTCAAAATGCAGATAAGTAAGCCAAATTCTATCTCACTGTTATCAATAAAGAGTGGGAAATTACTATGTGTTTTGATCAAAATGAAAATAAATTTCAAGGTTTCAGAAGGAAATAGCTTCAAACTGAAGGCAAAATTTCACAGATTTTTTTAAATCCAGTTTATCATCCTGAGTGTAAGCTACCACTTTCAATCAATGTCATTAAGAGTGTTTATCAAAAAAACCATGTGGCAAATGAATAAATTAAAAAGGGATTCAGCTGCTGAATTTTGGTTTCAAGTCCATTTGGGGTTAAAAGTGCTCAGTGTATTATCCTGGGCTGGGTCCAAAAGATAATGACCATGTTAAATAAACAGAAGTGCACATTCTAGAATTTCATTAATCTATTAAACCTAACCTTAACAAAGAACGGATATCTTAAAAATATCACCTTTAGTAACTGGTTTATGTGGGTAAATCTTTTCTCTGATCAGCAAGCTTTAATACTTTTTTATAAGGTTCCAATTATGTAAATAAATATTTCAATAAATATTTAATGCTGAACAAGACCTCTGTAAAGATTTAATTCACTACTTTAGAAACACTTTTATTTTTTCCTCTTAGGAAGAGTCTGCATAGTAACAAATGTTTGCAAAGAAGAACAGATATTTCAAGAGGCTTTCTTCAAGTTTCAAAATAGTTTCTCCAGATGCTTTCTGGGAAATTATTATATTTGGTAGAAGGATGCAATTTGCAGCTCTATGACCAATTACTAGAGGAGCATGTTTCATAAGAATGACACTCGAGATGGAGATATTTTCTGAGGAAAATGGCAAGATGAGGCAGGAAATGTTCCTTCTGCTATCAAATAGTTGGTCTTTCATCTCCCAACTTTGGCGTTTATTTAAAGTCATACCACCAGATCAATGTCAGGTCAGTTGCAGCTAAATTGGCTGAAGCAGAGACAGTCATTAAAGGGATGCATTCCATAAAGAGAAATCCAATTACCTTTTGCATTAGAGAAATCAAATTCATATTCTGATTTGGTCAAGGACAGTCACTGTAGAAAACAGCTCACAGGAGAAAAACACTCACTGTCATGCAGCAGACAAGTTTTAGATATATATCAAATGCCCATTGTTTTTAGAAAAAGAAAAAATATAAATTTTAATTTAATTAGCAGAGGTTCGTGTAAAGAAATGTGTGTGTTTCTTTATTCATATTTCAAAATGTAATTGCTGAGCAGCATACATTTATCTCTGCTTTACTGGACTATGTTTGAAAACATTGCTGATACATGGGAATAAAAAAAAAAATTGAACACTTTAGTAAATGTCTGCCTGCATCTTAGATAATCAAGATAAAATAGGGAAAGCCACTTAAAATGTAATTAAGTAACGTATTTTTTTCTTGAATTAGGAGATGCAATATACTTTAATCAATAATTACACGGCTTCCATTCAAAAAGGGTTGGCCTCTACATAGACAGTGTACCCACTTTCATTTTATTTAATGCCTCGTGAGAGAAACAGTTACACTGTATTAAATTGCAAAAGAAAAGCTGTATCACACACACTGCCTGACTTTATAAGTTACACCAATGTCACAAAAAGCTCCATTTCCATTAATAATTAGTACATCTTATATATATTACAGAATCCAATTTTCATTTTGCCCTATAAAATATGGCTTTATCAACTATTCATATTGCTTTATATTAATTATGAGGCAAACTCATAATGTTTTAAAAAAGATTTATTGCTGTCATTAATAGCAAAATGTTATGATTCCCATTTTTCTGTTACAGAAAAATAAAATTGTTCCTTTTGATATGATCCTTTTGATGTTTGATGCAATCACCAAACTACAGAAAGGGTGGGGTTGGAAGGGACCTTACAGATCCTCTAGTTCCAACCCCACCCTGCCATGGGCAGGGACACTTTGCACTAGGCCAGGTTGTTCAGAGCCCCATCCACCCTGGTCTATGATAGATACTACTATACAATATGTAATACAATAATTTGAAAAATGATGTTATATCACACAGAGGAAAGAATCTGGGATTCAAAATCATTCAGAGCAAGTAACTTACTCAGAGAAGAAGTGCAGAAAGCAAAATCATAAAAAACTTCAAAAAACAAAAACAAAAAACAAAACCAAAACAAAAACAAAAAAACCAAACCAAAACCAAACCAAACAAACAAAACAAAAAACAACCCCCCCCCAAAAAAACAATAAAAACCAACAAACAAACAAACAAACAAAAAAGAAAAAAAACAACAACGCAGGAGTAAGATACCTAAGACACCTGAGATGTATCAAGTGGAGCAGTAAGACACCTTAAGGATCATTTATTCCTTCCATGCAGTTACTCTTTGAGCCTATTGTTCAGGATACTCTGCACATGACATCTCTCCACAGACACTCATGTCAAATGATGCTACCTTGTACCTCACAGGGTCCTTCCCAGCAGGGGCAACCCTTGCACTGGGACTGTCAGGTAAGGCAAAGTACCTCTACCATCATAAGTGAAACTTCCCTTAAGAAATAATTAAAAAAAAAAAAAAAACTTTAAAAAGGAAGAAGAAGAAAGAAGAAAGAAGAAAGAAGAAAGAAGAAAGAAGAAAGAAGAAAGAAGAAAGAAGAAAGAAGAAAGAAGAAAGAAGAAGAAGAAAGAAGAAGAAGAAGAAGAAGAAGAAGAAGAAGAAGAAGAAGAAGAAGAAGAAGAAGAAGAAGAAGAAGATCCCATACTTTGCTCAAGCCTACAAAGTATCATCCAAATAGTATCACCCAAACACTTCACTAGCAGGAATTATGCTATCATCTTCAGAGCACAAAGAGATAACCCACAGAAAACTGATGTGGCACAGGCTGCTGGCCAAGCTGCTTTCATCTGACAAATCGCATTTTAGAAATGTAGAAATGTAAAAGTACATCAGTTGGTTTAATAGTAGCACTTCCTCATATAAGCAGCTGCACAAACTGTTTTTTACTAGAGAAATGGGCTTTAGGACACAATATATTCTATGCTGCAATATTCATGAAGTGGTGACAAGCCCTTAACAGAGCATTTTCCTTGTTTTATTCATACTTGGATAAATCACCAAAACAGGGTAAGAGCAGCCCTCCAGAACTCAACAGAAGGTAGAAGAAACTAAGATCCACAATAAAAGCCTGAAAACACCAACCAAATGGTGAAATATTAAATATTTTTGTATTATTTTGATAACACAATGAGCAGCAAAAATTCTAATGGACAGTAGGACTCCAACGTAAAATATCAGTAAAAAAACTGGTTGTGTGCAACTACTTAGCTAGAAGGATGTGACATCACAGTGTTGCTGAAAAACCTGCAGAGTACCCTGAATAACTGCATTTCTGTAAATATATCTATCTACCACTGTCAAATACATGACTCAAGTATTAGAAGTTTTAATTTTTTCAAAATTAAATTTTATGACTTTACAATTTTAAATATTTTATTTTAAATCATAACCTCTTCATAAGTAGCACTGTATTAACTTCACTTGACACTCAGCCTTCAAATAGAGCATATCTTGCATATCTCCATTCACCCCAAACTCTAAACAAGAAACATTATTTTCAGTCCTGCAACCGGGGCATTTAATTGATAAGAGTGAATATCACAAATTCTAAAATCTTGCAGGAATTGTAAGGATGCCATAGTGACAGGACAGGCCAGAGGGCAGTTTCCCATGGCAAGACCATGAACATTGCATTCCTTTTCAAAAGAATCCATCAATAGTTTTGCAAAGACTGAGCATTGCCTGTGTGTTTCTGAAAAGTATCTGAGTTTTTTTTTCTAGAAGAAACAGGGGCTAAATCAGGTTAAAGTAATTATGTTTTCTGAACTGGGAGTGTGAAGTCAATGAGAGCTAATGCATACAGCTGAGGGGATACACTCCCCTTGCTCCGCTGTTATGTGCTTTTAGGTAAGAGCTATATATAGGTGTCCCACTAACTGCACATCAATTCTTTATCAGATCTCAGTCTTTAAGTACTAGACTACATCACAGTGATCATATACCAAACTAGGCAAACATTTAGTACTCAGTCATTAAAAGTTTCTATCCAGCACTTCTCTCTTCTTTGAGATATGTAAAAACTGTGGAGCTGTGGAGCTGTTCACTTGATGTATAAAAGTAACCTATAGGGAAAATGTTCTTATGTTTTTTTCATCTGGGTTTCTGGGAGAAAATGGTCCTCTGTGGATGGTGACCAATCTGATACTCTTCTATGATGGCCAAGACAGGATGGGTCAGTGGGGGGAGGATAGCTGATGTTGTCTGTCTCAGCTCCAGCAAGGATTTGACTCTGTATCCCATAATAACATCATGGATAAGCTCAGAAATTGTGGGTCAGATGAATGGACAGTGTGGTGGATCAAGAATTGGCTGAATGGCAGAACTCAGAGGGCTGTGATCAGCTGAGTAGGATCCAGCTGGAAGCCTGTAGTCTGTTGTTCCCAAGGGATCAATACTGGGACCAGTCTTAACTTTTTTATCAGCAATGTGGACAAAAGGATAGACAGAATGTACCCTCAGCAAGCCTGCAGATGATGAAAAACTGTGGGAGGTGGTTGAGACACCTGAAGGCTCTGCTGCCATTCATCTGGACCTTGATAAACTAGAAAGCTTTCTGCTTTTGGGCAGAAAGAAACCTACTGAGGTTCAGAGAAGGCAAATGAGGATCCTGCACCCGGGGAGGAATAAC
This sequence comes from Phylloscopus whistleri, assembly GCA_017589585.1. Taxonomy (NCBI): domain Eukaryota; kingdom Metazoa; phylum Chordata; class Aves; order Passeriformes; family Phylloscopidae; genus Phylloscopus; species Phylloscopus whistleri. Next base: position 270,414 of record JADMLD010000290.1, read on the forward strand.
CCCAAGTGCCAGCACAGGCTGGGGCTGACCTCCTGGGAGCAGCTCTGTGGAGAAGGACCTGGAGAACGTGGAGGGTGAGAGTTGACTATGAGCTAGCAGTGTCCTTGTGGCCAGGAGGCCAATGGTACCTGGGAGTGCATTGGAAAGAGTGTGGCCAGCAGGCTGAGGGAGGTGATCTTACCCCTCCACTCGGCCCTAGTGAGGCCACATCTGGAGTGCTGTGTCCAGTTCTGGGCTCCACAGTTCAAGGAGGCAAAGACCTTCTGGAGAGGGTCCAGGGGAGACCACAGCAATGATGAGGGGTCTGGAGCACCTCCCTTATAGGAGAGACTGCAGGAGCTGGGCCTGTTTAGACTGGAGAGGACTGAGAGGGGATCTCATTAATATGTATAAATATCTCAAAGGTGGGTGCCAAGAGGATTGTGCCAGACTCTTTCCAGTGGTGCCCAGTGACAGGACAAGGAGCAATAGCCATAAACTGAGAAACAAGAAATTCTACCTCAACATGAGGAAGAACTTCTTCACACTGAGGGTTGCAGAGAACTGGAACAGGCTGCCTAGGAAGGTTGTGGAGTCTCCCTGTCTGGAGATATTCCAAACCCATCCGGACACATTCCTGTGTCACCTGCCCTAGGTGACTCTATTTTGGCGGGGGCTTGGGCTAGATGATCTCCAGAAGTCTCCTCCAATCCTTACAGCCCTGTGATTCTGTGATCATACCTCAACTGTTACACAGCTTACATGATTATATGCAATGCCTCTTTTAATTCTGAAATTGTTTTGGCAGATGAGCAGAAGTGTCGAGAACTTTGTTACACACTCTTCTGAAATAACTGTTAATTTATTTCAATCCCCTCTGCTGCATTTTGGAATAAACAAAATGTGTAAGCGTTTGAAAACAAATTTAACAAATATTTGTAATCAGGCTTACAGATCTACAAGGGAGGGCGATATTTTTCAAGCTAAATATTATTAGTCATCTGTAAATACGCTACTAGATTTTAAAGTTTTGTCTGCTTCCTCTATTTTGGAACATTCCTAATTCAGTTGATTTCTACTTAAAAAAATAAAGCTTCTTTTAGGTTACTTCTCCTCAATTTAATTGCAATAAATTCTTTTCATATTTGCATCTTCAAAGCAACAACAATCACAGAGACAAAATGGCCCCTTCAATATATTGTTTTCTTATTTTAATCAGAGCCAGAACGTTGTTCTTGTCTTACCAACACATACTGTTCTAACAATAAGTAAATCCTGAAAAACAACATTAAATTCCTGTCACTATTCAGTAACCAATATGACAGATAAAGAATATTATGTTTCGCTTTTGTGGCTCCCACCATGGTCCCCAGTACAATTTTGTGTATTGGCATATTTCCCACTATGTCTCCTAAGTATTGCTCTTAGAGCTCTTATTCTCTCAATCCACAACATTTGGACATGTACTGTCTTACATCTGAATATCCACCAAAACCAGGTAAAGAACATCTTCTGTATAAACACGGAGGAGGCTTATGTTAATTACTGCCATCTTTACATGCAAATTTATTTCTCCACCCACTGAGGAAGCAGCAAGCCTCTTCTTTTTTAGCTAGAATGTCTTGATTTGGTTCCAAATATTGTCATAATGGTTTCTGTGCAACCATGACAGGATAACAACTCAGAAAGATGACACGAACAACTAAAAACATATACACTTCAGGTTCAGCTTTAGAAAAGTCACTTCCACCAGCACTTCCTTTCAGTTTCCAAATTCAGTTAGGCCAGAATGCTCCACAAAGCCAACATCTAGTCCAAAATGAATTTCTGGTAAAAAACTTTAGATATCAAAAGGTGAGTTAGGAAGAAATCTGGTCTGCAATTATTTTAAGTCTATTCAACTTATTCTGGAAATTATGCTTTGTATTTCAATACCAGGAGAAATAATTTCTAAATAAATTTTAGATTTGGCTTCTTATTTAAAGTCAAATCTAAAATTAAAAAAAAAATTAAAATTAAAAAAAAACCTTCCTTTTTACTGTAAATTCCTTAACAGTTCATAAACATAAGTAACTGTTTAGTATCAATTTTACAACTGAAGCAGAGTTTCTGCAGAAAAACTCTAAGCTGTGCCATTTCGTTTCCTAACATGTTTCAAGTCCCTACTGTGCACACAAATCACTCTATATGTGCAACAAAATATCCTGGCTGCCATGTGGCAAGCACTTGCTGTTTATATAACCATTGACAGCACATTTCAGAAAACTTTTTTCCTCGCTTTACAGCTTCCTTATTAGTGTTACAAATGCAGAAGCAGAGGTCTGGGTAATGTCACATATTACAGACAAAGTGTGAGACATAAAGCCACATCATGATTTTCATTTAAGGCATTCAGTTCAGTTCCATTTTAGGTTGTCATGGCAGGAACATTTGCTTTACTCATTTAGAGAGCTTGGTGGTTCTGGTGAAAGGTCAGAGACAGAAGTCATGGCATCTTTGGTGCACAGGGCATCTAAATCAATGTAGATTCTTTTTATAGTCAGTGAAAAGAAAAAGCATTTCTGGGGTGAAATTCACTTCAAAATAGATTCTGTTGTAAAGATGTACCTATTTTTCTTTACAATAAACCTGAACCCACACAGATGATCACACTGCTGGCACTGGAAGTCTGATAACATGAATCCCAACATGGTTTCCTGCATTTTTTAGTGTTTCTCACCTAAGTGTCACTAACCTGGTTAATGACATATGTCATGGCTCATAAGAGATGAAGTTTTGTCATAGGAAAGGGCTGTATTCAAACATTCTATGCCTAAAAATTAGGCTTTTGTCCTCAGTAGGCTGGTTCAGACAAAGATACTCAGAGAATCTTTAGAGCTCCTTTGGCAGGTCCTGGAGGGACGCAAGCAAAGGATTTTAGAGTATGGAGAAGTCATATCACAAAAGGGTAACACAGCATAGGGAGCAGAGCCAGCCAATGCAAATATTAGAGACAGAGGTACTTTCCTACATATCCACAGAATGTGTTTCTGTATTTTTGAGACTAAAACTGTAAAGTTCTCTAGGGAGTGTTGCCAAAGGTGCATTGGTTTTCTTTTGTGCAGTGGAATATCGCTTAAAGCAGTCAAATCAGTGTGCCCATTTTTAGTCTTGGATCTAACAGTGCTTATATCTTAACCAATGTTATAGGCATTATCCATTGACTTTAGAATTAAAGACACACCTAGACAAAGTATCAGCCTTCACATCTCCCCATCTTCTGTAGCTGCAGAATCAGACTCTTCACAACTCATTCTTTCTTTAATCCTATGAATTACACTGTACAGCTATCTACAAACCAAAGCACTGAAGACAGAATTGAGCCAGCATGTGATTAGTATAGAGGTAGCCTATGGCAGAAGGTTCAAAATGAGTTCATGCTGAAAGGGAATTTTTATGCAAAATTCAAGTCACAGTTTTTAAATTAGGGTTGGATCCATAACATTTTGGAATATTGGAGGAATGCAAGCATTTCCTCATTTATCTTAGCATGTACAACCACATTACATAATCATAGAGGTTTTGTTTTAGCATATATGAAAGTATACACTAAATGGTGGCACATAGTAATTAAGATGTGGTTCATCCTCTGAGACTGTCTTAACCTAAGGAAAATTTTTGATATCTGAATGTATCTGTCACACACAAGTTCAACTGCCTGGTCCCATAAAGGACATAGGAAGGTCACTATCTGCAGCAACAAAAAACTGGGAACAAATTCTGGTTTGATTTGGTGCAATAGAACACAGATGCTGAGCTGTTCTGGACAGATGGCCAGCCATTCTGGATATACTGACAAGGAGTAGTTATGTCTCTAAAGACAGTTCTTCTGGACTCTGCAAACAGGAAGCTTGCAAGTACCTGCTGTAGAGCAGAATACCAGCTCAGGCATGGAATCAATATCAGTTCCCAAGACATGAAGGAGTTCCATGCCAGACAGGTTCACAAGACAAAGGTTTCTACTGATCAAATTTAATTTCAGGCCTGTCTTCTTTCAACATCTCCATCTAACAATTTTCTCAGTAACACTTGCACATAACTGTGTGCTCTAACAGATGCAGACAGCTTTCTGCATGGGCCATTAGCTATTACTCTTGAGCAGTGCCATCATTTTTATCTGTATCATGATGCCCTCAGAGACTCACAGTTAGAGTTGTAAACTGTCAATGAAGTGTCTGTGTAGTCTATGTTTTGATGTACCAGAAGGTCATCATTTGCTGTTCTGACAATTGTAGATTTGAGGTTCTTGCTCTTCAGAAAAAAAGTGACAACACACATGTCACTTGGTGCCTTTCACATGCCTTCTCCTTTCCCACAAATACTTTTTAATTATATTTGGTGAGTTAAGGGATGAAAGAAGAAAACAACAAATGTATACATAACACTTGTCCAACACTTGAGTACACAGTGTTAGTGTGATTCTGTGGCACGTGAGGAAGCAAAAAAAGTAACCTTTGTGACAGTACTTTGTGACAATAGCATATTTCTAATGAATTCTTTGGGAGGTTGCTATTTTCTTCTCTATTTACCTTCCACTTAGCGACTAATGAGGGAATATCTTGTTATGAATGAGTGAATGTGAGATACAGTCAATGGGTGTTTCTGAACTTGTTGGGAATTGATTTCACTTTTCACAGTTTGTTCTAGATCAACAGTTAAATAGGGTAAATAGAAGCTACAAAAGCATATCTTTCAAAATCCTCTATTGGTGTCTGCATAATGCAGAACCTAGTAAAAATGAATGAATCCACTCAAATGAAGAATGTGATTTCAAGTTCTGATGTTTACTCTCTGCCTTTCCCCTCTCTGCACCCAGGCACATAACCACAGGAGAGCCATCTGAACACTGGGATGCCCCCAGCAACGGGTGGGAGGCACACGGGCCACTCTGCTGAGACACTCGCCTGTCTCCTCTTGCCAGAACAAGGCACCCAATTAAATGAAAATCCATCTCTGTGCTGCTGACACCGTGCTGCTTTTCCAGTTGATTCAAAGCTGTGATGTACTGACAGCTCAGAGTGGTTTCAATCCATTTCATTCCTTTACGAGAAGCCTTTACCTCAGAGTAAGTAAAGGGGAACTTGAAACTTCTTTTACATGGTCTTTTCTTTTCTGCACTCAAGGCAAACACAGCTACTACATGACAATATTTTCACTCTAAATAGGGAATGAGAACATTCTGCACAAAACAAGTTTCTCATGAAAACTCTTACTGGAAAACAATCTGAAAAAAAATTCATGAAGCACTTCTGAAAAACCATTCATTGGCTCTTTACCATATTTTCTTTATCATACTGTAAGGGATTATACAACTAGAATAATTATGTTCAACTGCTGGTACTTTGACAGATTTATGGGCAGCATCATTAATTGTTTTTAATTACCTTTTTATACTGAAGCTACAGTCACACTGAGGACATAATCCACCAAAAAGTTAAAAATCCTTCTATTTGTCCCCATTTCCTGTGAAATTCTGCACTTGAGGTGCAAGCATGGTCACAGTTTTGTTCAATCCTCTTTAAATGGTAAAGAATTACTTTGGTCTTACTTCCAGAATAAAGAGTACACATGGAAGGTATTCAGTGGAAGGTAGTTAGTACCAGTTTCACTTCAACAGAAGAAAATCTCCAGAATTTCTGTTGCAAAGTCATTTGTTATTCTGAAGAACAAATATTTTGATTTGAAAAGTCAGTCAATTATTTTTCCTGTTGGATTATGTTCCTTAAGAAAACCTAGGCAAATTTTAGCAATTCAGAATATAATTAAAATGTAAAAATACCCATCAAAAATTCACAGGATGATGTAGCATCTCATTAGAAAGCTGAGAAATAATGATTACTCTTAAGCTGTATTGGCATTGTTCAAAGAATTCTCAGTGCTGAAAGAAGAACACAAAATGAATGTCCCTATTCCCTGAATAGGGAACTTTTGGGATTAGGTATTCAAAAAATTGAGATCATAACTAAAATTGTCTCTATTAAAAAATCATAATATTGAAGGCCTCGAGGATTTCAAATGATGCTGCTATTCCCTTAAAATGTGTGTGATTGGCTCAGCTCAGATATACTGAATTAAGAAAGATATTGCTATTAAGTTTCATTTTATTTTCATTCAGGTTTTAAGGTTCATGTTTTTGTAGACTTTCCACCAAATTTGATGCCTTGAAATAAAGTAGAGGATAAGACACTCTTATATGACACAAAGCTCCACTTTGGTTTTCGGATAAAATTGCTACTACTGCAGAGTCAAGAAATAATATTACAGATTTTAACAGCTGCAAATATTGGTATTTTTTTGTACAGTAAGCACCAAAGGGGAAGCTAGTTATTAAACATTAATGGATACAACTGAAAATGTTTTACACTGATCCTTGTTTGGGAAGAATATTGAAGACACACAGGGGATAAGGGTTTGTGAAGAATTCTTAAGTACTTGTTGGGTTGCTAGAGAGGATTTCAGAAAAGGAGGTACAGCAAAAAGAGAGCTGCAAGAAATTGCAGTATCTCTAGGGACAGAATTTTACACTCCCTTCTGGACTTGTGCTGAAATATGTTCCACAGCCAATTTGACAGTAAGTAGATAAGAGGTTTTGCAGACTGGGAAGTCAAGGATTGCTAGAAATGATTGGTGGTTACATTGCATTCTCACATGCCCTTGGCTATAGAAAATAGCAGTCTTTAACCAAAATACTTAGTTACTGAGCGTAGGCAGAACTTTGTACTTTTGTTGGTTTTGTTCAATAAGAAGTGAAAGGATACCAGGACCTCTAGGCAAAGAGAACATACAAAGAGAATGGAAAGAAATTTGTTCCACTTTTAAGCACACTTGAGAACACAATCCTTAAAATGCAGTTGTTTTTCAGCACCTGGTATACTTTCATTAGAAATTTAATATCTCATATAAATAAAAAAACAAGATTTTTTTCAGGTTCTCTTCTTGGCTTCATATGTGTGACTATCCATCTGCAAACATTCATCCCATGGGGAAGCAGGATTGATGTCACTTAGAAGAAAACAAGCAACATTAGATCATGGCTGCACAGTTATTTGCTGTTAGTTAGACATGTTTATTTTTTATCTACTGTCTACACACAAGACCATGGGAAATCAGCTAATGGTCACTCATTAAAACATACTTTTGCCTTATACATATTTATAAGAAAGACTGTAGCAAAACCCAATACATTCTTTAAAAAAAGAACAAAGGAGAAAAAGCTCAAGGAGACCAACTTTACATGAAAGGGAAAGTTAGTTTCCTTAAATGTTCAGATGTTGCAAATTAAAAAATGCTGCTTTATCAACATGGCGTAAAGCTCATTTTTTTATCAGATTCTCTTTTGAACGACAATTTTTTGGTCAATTACTACTTCCCATGTGGACATTTCTCAAGGCTGAGCCATACTGTGTGCACAGCTGATATGGTACAATCTTTGCTCTACAGCTGGTCTTGTTTGTCATCTCAGCTTACTTGATTAAGTATTTTAATCAGTGTTTTGCTGAAGACCACGCACCTTCTGTTGAAAATTGTCTGGCTGATATTTAGTTGAAAACCAGTTGACTTCTCAACATCTTACTTAGGCATTGTCCATTTCTCATGCCTTAATTATTGAAGGGTTTATAATTAGTATCTTAAATTCTTTCTTTCTTACAAAACAATAATGAATGTCCTCCAATACCTGCAAATTCTCTGCTGATAACGATGGTAAGCAGCTTCCAATGAAGCTGCTAAGCTGCTTTCAGTTTAGTATAATGCCATGGAGAATATATAACAAGACTGCCTTATTTTACTATAAACTTTGACCTTTTTGCCTCTAAAAAACCAAAATACTCTGTTTAGCAAAATATTTATCTCTTATCTTCTGACTGTTTTGTTAAGTTACCCCTTTTATTCAGCCAGATCAGGTGTTTTGATCTTTTTTTTTTTGACAAAGCAGTTCTGATTTTTCTCCCAGAGTTCTCAAGAAATGAAATGCAGATATTTACATGCTTGAACTAGCTTCAATGTACAATCTGAAATCACCTTTACTCTATTCATCCTGTGTTTATATATGTCTCCCTTATGATATTAACATAACCCAGGAGCATTATCATTTGGGCTTTTCTGAGTAGGCCATTTGGCTGAGCTCCAGCTCTTTGCCTTTCTCTCTTAGCACAAGGAGGGAACCACCATATTTTGGGAAAATATCAATCTGCCCTGCAGAGCCCACATCATTTATTTTAATATCTTCTAGAAATTTTTGTTGATAAATGAGAAACAAAAACTCTCTGACTAAGCATAAACAGAAGGACTTTAAAAAAACTATACCTTTTAACTATAAAGAGAAGTCAAAGATTCATTTAGATTATTGGTGTTCTCAAATAGTAACTACAAATTCTCTAGTGGCATGAGACAAAAAATTCACCTTAAGAGGGAAAAGATAAGGATACTATATTTACTGAATATCCACTACTGCAATAGTTGAAGTAAATTTATATCTACAGCTGATTTCCTTTAAATTATATCACTCTATCAAACATGTATAGATAGAGTTTTATACTAGAGTTTCATCCTCCCTGCCTCAACTACATTAGGTCACCTTTGAACCAGTCCCTAGACTACAGTTTTGATGCCTCTGAATTCTCACTGTTAATCACAAGTCCTTGCTCAAAAAAAACCAATATATATATATATATATATATTAAAATTACTTAGCCCAGGACTATGTAGCCTGTTTGTACAAGAGCACTGTGACATTGTACCTGACAACTCCACTCTAATTCCAGTTTGAAAGACAGTCTGTTGAGAACTAAGCTAGTGCTGATGCACTTGCATTTTAACCCAGGTGCACATTAACCTAGGAGGCACACTGCTGGTTTAACTGCTACCTGGCCGAATTAATGTGGTAACACTTCAAGCATAAATGACAAATATAAGTGGTGATGCTCAGTGTATGTATAATGCATAAAGCTGAAATGCACATTCCCTGATGTCTTTTGTCACATAAGCAGGAATTTCATGAAAATGTCCATGTCAGTTGGCCCAAAAATTGGAACAGAATTTTTAAAGTTTATTTATATAAGCATATAAACTTTATCTATATATGCTTGAAAACTAGTAATGCCTAGTAAACACTTTTATTAAAATTGCAGCTCCTCTCTGTACATTGGCAAAAACATTTTATAACAGACGAATAATGAAATGTGATTACAGTTCTAGATTAGCTAAAATTGTTATGACCTTAGGTCTAGTATGAAGCATTTCTCATGTAAAAACACAGTATATAATGGCATTTTAGTTTGCAACAGGGCTTTCTGAATCCTATGCAAATCCAAAGCTTAATAAAGATCCTTATCAGCTGTGAGAACTTCTTTCATTTTTTGATAGAAAAATGAAAGAAAATAGACAGGCAAAGATGACTGAAAGAGATTCTAGAAAGAGAGTGAGATGGAAGACAGAGAGTGAGAAGTATGGAAAAGATAAAATACTTAAAAATGAGAGTATGGGTTGAAATAAACTTAGTAAATTTACATAGTAATGTATAACTGCAAAAGAATGGAGATCCAATTCAGAGCTCTTTACACTTCCTTCAAAAGAAAGAAGGATTGACACTGACAGGTTATCCTTAGATTAATGAAAACTACAGCTTTAAATCAGGTACTAGAACATTTCCTAGGAGATCTCAGATTGACTATTAATTCCTGAAGTGTTGGAAAGGCAATCCAAACACCTGTTCAAGTAAGACAAAATACCAACCCACAGGACAAGAACCAAGCCAAGGTAGACCAAAGACACAACTTCCAGGAGCAAAGTTCACATCTAAGATCCCAGTGTTATCATATACTCAAGACAGGCAGAAATTTGATACTACTTGAAGTTATTAAATATAAAATACTCCTAATTGGAGTAGTCTGTAGATTTTTCACTTTCATGAGTAACTAAGATATCTTCAAAACACACAGAATCCAGTGTTGTCATGTGAAAAGTTGAAGAAACAGAGAGGAGCAAGGGATAATTGCTTAGTGATTTATAAGCTTTACTATCTCATTGGATAAACATATGAAGAGACATGAGTCTTCTCTCTTACATGAGTCTTCAAAAACCTTGGGTCTGCTATGGAGCAATGCTACAGCCCAGCAAGGAGAACTCTAAACTGGCATCAACACAAGCCGGCGTGTCTTCTCAGTGGACTGCAATGCCATCTCCACACACTTAGCTTTGGTTCACAGGCAGCAGATCTAATGTACTTTGGCCTCCTGAGATGCAGACAGATTCATTTTGATGAAGGACCACAAAACCTTGCTTTCATTTTTATGACCCAGGCCTGATATCTATGCACTGTGCACCCTTGTGCTTCTTATGCTGGGTTTGCAAATATGGATTTGCTACTTTTTTTCCCCATGCCAAATGAAATGTAATGAAGGTAAACTGCTTCATCATGTTAGTATTTCATTCCAGTTACTAGGCTAATAAGTCAAACTGTGTTGTAATCCTATATTCAGCAGTCAGTAACTAAATTTAGTTTAGCATGAGAAGACTTGAGTTTTTCTTTGCTCTGAATGATGTTCTGTCAAGTGTTGATTCATTGGGGCTTCTTCTGTACTGGTCTAAAAACAGGAAGATGATTATCACTGTTGAATGAAGGTTCTCTGTGTCAGACATCTCTGGTGATGTATCTTCACCCACCCCAGTGACCATGAAACTTGGGTTCCAATAATGTTGGACATAAATTTGAACAGCTCTTGAATCCAGTATTGCAAAGCTACCTATCCCTGGCTTTCCACACAGATGTGTCTGCTATCAATCATTTTCAATACAAAAACAAGGCTATGAAATATCTGGGACAATCCTGCAAACAATTTATACACAGAATTTGCAGGCAAGCTGGGGATCAGGCAATGGAAGGACTGACTGCAGAATCAGATTCTTCAATCTCAGTTCCTTAGCCACACCTAGTATTAAAATTACAGCCACAGCCACTATTAAAAAGCAATCTTTCTACCATTTTTAGTAAAATTGTTTTTCTATTTCTGAGACAATTACCAAAAACCCCACAAAACCCAAAACAAAACAAAAAAGCTGAGAATTACCAATGACAGTAAACAGGACATATTAAGAGGTGTTACTTGTAACCTGGTGCATACAATTAATTAAAATAATTGGAAAAATAATTATTTGTTAGCTGTTTCAGTGTAACAACCAGTGCAGTATAAAACCGGCAAATAGGTGTTTGAATTCCTGTGTCATATGTTATACAAATATATATACACATATGCATACTTCCTCTGTCAGATACTTACATTAAGCCCTCTTAAGGAGAAAAAGGAGTATGTAGGCTTCCAGAAAAATAAATTACTTGATGGATTGAAGTTTTTTAAATGACATTAAAGATTAGTTTATTTTAATGGTGAACTTTTAAAAGCACACTTAAAAGTGGTAGTCACTTTTTAATGACTACACATGCAAGTACAAAAATATTAATTTATACATAAGAGGTACTTTTGCCTGTCTGTCCTCAGTGCTCTTATGATCTGACTGGCAAAGCCTAACACCATGAAAAAATTGAACTAGGACACAGGTCCCAGTGTCACAAAGACTTTAGTGTGAGCAGCAGTTTATAGACTATAAAGTTAAATGCAGTCAGCATGCCCAGGCTCAAGCCCTTGCCCCAGTCTCTAAGCAGAGGAGTCTGTATTACACTGGAATATCTACCACCCTCTTTCTGTCCTGCTTGCCACCTGCCCCCCAGAATCATGCCATCCTCAAATTTGTCTCACTGAATATCTTCCCATTCCTATAATGAAATAACACTACCTCATAAATAAACAAAGGATCTCAAGGCTTAAGAAATTTTTTGAACAGGCTCAAAGATTAATTTTGTCCTCCGTGGGTTTTTCTCCATTGATTCTTCTGGTTACACAAAATGATTTAAAAACATTCTTTGTGAGTCAATGAGAAAGCTCAAAGTATGCCAACTTTCTGGAAATCTGTGTTTCCCCTACACTGCCACAACTCCACTGCAACTTTCACTTGCAAAATAAATTCAAAATGCTAGAAAAGAGAAATGGGCAGTAAGAAAGTGCTTCTAGAAGGGAGGCTGATGAAGAGCTGAAGACACTCTGCTGCTGCAGAAATGTTACTGAAGCAAAGAACCAAGTACTTCAAATGGATAAATTAGTATCAGGTGAAAGGGCATACACAAGCAAACCAAGGCATATTTACAGATTTTTTTTTTAAGCCATAGCATCACAAAAGTCCTCATTTGAGCACTAAGCAGGATATTTCTGAAGGGTGCTATTTATGAAGGGCATTTCTCTGCCAAAATTCTTATATGACATTCTAAATATATGGTATTTACACATCTGTACTATTTTTACAGCAGAATGCCCAGTCAGCAGAGACAGCATACATATGGCTACCCTTACTAAATTATTTCACAGAACTCATACTGCTGCTGTAGGAAGATACTGAAATAGAACTTAAAGACCTTTTGCCTCTGGTCATTCTTGCTTTTCTAACTGTTATTTGACTATTTGATTAGTTTGTCTTCTTTCATATTCTAGAGTCTGTGTTTTTCTGATCCAAGAAGTTTCTGGTTTTTAAATTCTTTCACTATTTTTATTATTGTACGTATTAGCATTATACAAATGTGTCACCTTTTAGAGAAATATCATGAATCATAATTATTTTAGCAGTTTTTAGAATTTTTATAGGTAAGTACCTTGCAACATATTTTCTTTATTTTTAGTAGTGTGATAGCAATAAAATTCCATCTTGAAAATAAGTCCTGTGGTTTCTGACTATGCTCCTTTCTCATTAACTGCACCATAAATCAGAAACCCAACAATAAATATTATGGCACAATAATTAGGAATAGCTTAAGTTGTCAGTTGGAACATGACTAGTAGCAGATTCTTACAGCTTACATTGTTTCATGACCATTTTCCATTTATGAATAAAATTGGGAACTTTGAAATCTGTAGTTAGTTTCCTGAGACCAAAATAACAAAGCTTTTGGCACCATTTTAAGCCATTTGACTTTGTACTGAAGCTGCTGGAGAAAGTTCATGTGAGCCATTCTCTGACTCGTGTGTGGCTGTAATATCTGAAACTGATGGGTGGGAGAAGAACACTGAAGAGGCCATTTAAGCAAGTTCTGCATGGCCATGACCATCTTCAATTCTAGACTTTTGTTTGGCCTCCACATCATCATAGCAACACGAACCTGCTGCTTTATAGCTCCTGGAGGATAAAACAAACAAACAAAAACCCCAAACAAGTAAGCAGTACCAACTACATGGGAATGTTAAGGAATGCAAATTAACAAAGCCCATTTAATTTCATCTCTTTGAGTTCAAAGGTACTTGCTCGGACAGCTCTACCAGTTTGCTATACTGAAGATTTCATTGCTTTTTCATCACAGTAAATATCAAATTATGGGCATAGTTTGGACATGCTTTATTTTTTCTGGAGCTGTCTTTGCAGACACTTGTTTTCTGTGTGAAAAGCAGTCTAATGTGACTTTCATTAAAATAATTTTTTAAGCTAACAGTGTTTCCTGGCCCAGATCCCTAGTCCATGACTTGGGCAGGAGAGGACAGTAAAAGCTTCAAACTACATTTGTACTTTTCTGCTCCTATATATCCTCAAGCTCTGACTCACCTCTCACTATTCAGACTGATAAACACCAGTGCTGTTTGATCACCTCTTCAAGGCATCTCCATCATCTCAATTTGCTGTCAATCTGCCAGGCAAAAAGTGTGATCAGTTTACACCTGCAGCTCCAGTCACAAACGTGCAAACTTCATTCCTCTAAGAGCAGTGAGGTTCACACATCTGGGCTGATGAGGTGTAGCTCTGGCTTGCCAAGGACAACATCTTTTCTTCTGTTTGTTGGGATGCTAGTAACAAGATGCTGCAAATACAGCAGATAATGGAAGTATGGCTTACCATCCAGATACCTACTGGAGGGTGAACTAGTGTGAGAATCTTCCTGGAAAAATCCAGGATGTTGCACGGAAAGTATAACATATCTCTTTGGAACTGCCCTTTGCAAAGTTACCATTTTGATTCTTGATGTGGAGGAAAAGTCTCAGCTGTTCCACACACGGCAATAGAAATTTCTTTTCCAAACAAAAACAGAAATGGAGAAGTTTATGATTCACATGGGGTCCTAAAATACCTTCTGCTCATTTTGAAGGTTAACAGCAGTTCTGACTCAGGAACTACATCTTGCCAAAATCAGTGGAAAGTTACTATGAAAAAGGATGAAAGGGCTGAATTCTGCTCTCCATTGCACAGATTAGGGTAAGTCCATTAATGTGATTTTATGGCAAGAAGGACCCTTATTTTATATCCACCTAAAAGAGAACAGAGCTCAGCCTAGACTTCACTGTTCTGCCTGCATTCTTGTCCTTCCCAAGGCAGTCAGACTTTCCTGTCACATTTTATTGCACTCTCATGAGATTTGTTAACACAAATTACAGATTTGACACTCTGGATGCCTGCCACTGTTCCCCATTAACAACATGCAATGTATATAGCACAACTGGCATCAATGGGGATGGCATGCTCAATTTAGGAACACCTATGCTATAAAGTTGCTGGAAAGTACATATGAAATTCAGAACTTCAAATTACAAAAAAATCTTCATTAAATAAATTAAATTTCAACCATGGGACACAGTTTAAAAAATTAGATAAACAGTCTTAGAAATTATGCCAACTGCAAAATAGTTTCTAAATATTAATTAAAGGTTGTATTTAGAAGTATTTCACGCACGATTTCCTTGCCATCTGTATTTGCAAAGCCTGAAAAGAAGAAAAATGCAACATCTGGTTAAAAGTACTTGAAGATACTAATACTACACTGCTTGAATCTAAATTCAACAAAAGCATTCACCCTCCTTAAAAACATATTCTTTTCTACATGGAAAGACTACCAATATATTATCTTTGTAGACCTGTCATGTGTCTACAAGCAGTGTCAAACTGTATTTTTAGCTATGGAGTTTACTTAATCCCACAAGGTTTTATCTTGCCTTTATGTTGACAAATGAACAAGGCTGAAATATAGGGGATCTGAGCTTCTGTCAAGATACACCCTGTTTCAAAAGCCATTGTTCCTGCACAGCTGTTTCCTTTAAGCTGTTGACTTAAACACAGTTTTATTATTCTTCTGGGTTTATTACTGAATTCCTCAGTAGATGCAGTTAATTGTCTCCAAGCTTTACCTTTGTAGACAAGGCAAGAGAATGCAACAGAATTGTAACATGATATACCAAGATGCATGGGAGTGACTTGGATAACTAATTTAACACACAGGGCTGTGTTGTGGCTAGGTTTTCTTATTCCCACATTCTGGTTTTTCAAAATGCACTTGCAACATACTACCAGATGAAAGTAAAAATATTACATGCATTGCTTGTAACACCTTTTAGTTACTAGCACAGGCAGTAATCATTAGTAGCACACAGGTGCTGCAGAGAAATGTTTAAGTTAGCAAGTTGGCTTGCTGAATGTAGCATAGGAAACAGATTCCTTGAATTTCCATGTCCTTTCTAATCAGCCTTCTTCACAAAAAGTTCTTTCTCCTGGATTTTAGCATTTATGATGAATGAAGGATTGGTAGGCTGTCTATAAAAGTCAGTAAGGTGCACAAATACTTGAAAATAAGTGATTTGCTTATTGTTGCCAACAGAAGCCAGAGCAGAAGCATCCATAAAATGCTACAGTAATGTCAGAGGTTACAGTAGTGTGTTTTCTTCCTTTTATTCAATATCTGTGTGTGGCAATACATGCTCTGCAGAAACATGATTTTGAATAATCCTTCAAGGTCTTGTTAACTGCTCTGTGTAAAAATATTTCAAGAATATGACATAAAAGCTGTTTGCACAGAGTAGTTAGTCTAGCTGTCAGACATGCTTGTGAGTCTCCTCTTTTTTCATTTAGAAAAAGGATACACATGTTTTTTTCTTAAAGCACCAACTACTTTAACATAAATACTTTTTAGTTTTTATTTCCAAGCAAATTAAAAGCTAAAGAGAACAGTGGAGAAGCACAGAAAACAATCAGATTACAGACAGGCTGTTGTTCCTTAGTTACACAGACATGAATAGAGAGATAAATTTGAACTGCAGTTCTTAACAGGAAATTCTTAATCATCCAGTCAACAGCTGCCATCCTATGAGCAAAGTGGGGAACCCATAAACCTCAGTCTGTACCCATGGAAACTGAGTATTCTGAAGATGTACGGGATAGACAGAATACAAGAACCACTCCTAAATTCTGTCAAACCACAACTTCTTCCTCTTCACTCCCAACAAAGCCCACAAAGAAACGAAGAAAACCTGCCACCTTACTAAACATCAACTTATTGTTGAATGAAGTACTGAAAAATACACTTCTCTTCAGAATCTATCAGACAGAGACTTGGCAGCAGGGATCCACAAATGTATGACCTCCAGATTGATTACTGCATCTCATTGTATCCCAAACTGAAAAATACATACTGTGAGAAGAACTCCCACTGCTCCAAAAGCAGCTGCTACTCTGCTTAGCAACACAAGCCACTGTGAATGCATCATTCTGGCACATGGGTCTCTGCACAAGCTCCCTCACGGTTTCAGAGTCCAGGTGGAGGTTATTGCCATGGTCCTCAAAACTCTCTGTGGGACTGGCCTTAGGTACTTGAGAGGCTTCCATCCCCTCTGCAGTGATGACCTTTCCTGACAGCTCTGTTCCCTTGGAACAATGAAGCTGTCAGCCAAGGAAAGAAGCTCAGCAATGCAGAAGAACTAACTTTACAGAAGCTAAATCTTGGTGAGAGTGCTACCATTCAGAAGAGAGGGAAATTACTAAATCTCACCAGCTGAAATCCTCAGGCCTTCCCCAAGTAAGTTTCTTCCCCACCCAACTGAACCCTGCAAAATGGGTGGATGGATTTGATACCAGTATTCAGTGTATAATCACTGCCAGATGTAAATGCAAAATAAGCACACATAGTGAGAGGTGTAATACTTTAGTAATTGCTTTTATTTTCTGGTTCCTAGACTAGAAAAAAAGCACAGCAAACTGCCTACCTACTCTGTCTCAAATGTATCCTCTATTGAGGCCAACAAAAACTACTGAAAAGTGAGTTTCAAGTCATTCTTCCCAACTTCTTGCTCATTGAATTAGAATTATTGGTAATTACAATTTAAGTTCTTTCCCTAGACAATGGTCTTCACCACCAGCAGAGACACTTTTCTCTCCTTCTCCCATAAAGTACTTTTACTTTTACTTTGGGGAACTCAACAGTGATAGGAAATTCAAAGCAGCTCACTTAGAAGTGCTGTGTTTTAAACAGTGCAGTGCTTCAGATGGACAGAAAAATATCCTCTTGAATATTTTTGTAAAAGGAACATTCAGTCTCAAAAAATTTAACTCACTTTAACAAGTGTTTTCAGCATCTGAAAGAAAAATAGCACTGGCTGTCATAAGCAGTTACTAGGGTCACAAGGAATGAGACTGAACTTTTAACACTCTCTTCATACTATCACGATGTCACACTTAAGTCCTGGGACTTTATCCTTAGCTGTGATATGGGTGTTACTGAAGAAAACTGTTACTGAAAACTCTGCTGCACAGAGTTCAAAAACCTTTCAGCTGGTGGAAGCAACTGGACTGAGTAAAAACCTTAGGGTAATAAGATGACCTGGCATGAATACAAACATATATAATTCCCTCAAGGGATTACATTTCTGACATCATACACTACAAACACTGCCTAAATGCTTTATGGACAGCAGCAGAACCCCAAGAACAGAATCAACACTGCTCTCTGAAGTCATTCAGTATATTATATAGAATAGACTGTGACTTCAACACTTGAAGTTCAAACAATTTTAAAAACATAATGAATAATTAATTTTTTCCCTCAAGTGACCTCATGCAATGATGCTGGAGTCTGGACTCAATGTTTATAAGTGAACTGAAATCAGAGAAGCAGCTACTAGTGCCACACACAAGGAGTGGGGGCTCCCTTAAAACTTTTAAAGGGCTTCTCCAAGTTTACTGGTTTGTGGGCTTGATCTGTACACCACTTTTTACACAAATACTGCTGTAAGGGTTGTGGGATGATCATTCTCATATTGTCAAACTAGCTTTGATAAGGGTGCAGTTGAATTATTTTAAAAGTGCATGTGGAATAAGACTTTTAAAAATACTTGGGTCTAATGTTATCAATAATAAAATGGGGTTTTTTCTGACTTTATCAGTACTAATGCTGATAGTTAGGACACTTTGCACAGAGGTTCACAAGCTATAGCTGCAGGAATGACACACTGAATGCTTCTGTAATGTTGACATGTTTTGCTGCCTGGTAATATTCATTAATAAACTGTCCACAAGTTAATGCAGGGAAGTGAGTACATTTTTCTGTGCTACTACTAAGTTTTAAAATTTATTTTTATTTAAATACAAGCTATTCAATCTACTCCTCTTCCAAAAATGAACTGATCATTTGCTGCATTCTGCTGAAATGCTGAAATGCATTCTGTTTCTAGCAATTAATTTTATTTAATGAATCAAAATTTCTAAGGCCAATCTGAGTTTTCTGACAAGTCTGCCCTACATTACCATGTAGCAGTGAATGTATGTCACCAGCATCTGTGCTTCATTACTAAGAGCAGGTGTACAGATGCAGTTTAACTGCAGAGAAAGGACCACATTCACCAAGGCCCACCCCCTGCAACTCTGTACAGATAGAAGTTACAGCTAGGGTTAATTCAGCCCAGGCTGTCTCCTGCAACTTCCTGTAACAGTGTTATAAAAGTACAGCTGTTAGAAATGGATTGCTGTGGTCATCAGTGCCCCTGCTGTGTTCCTGTCAATCTCCCAATTTTAGTTTCTTTTGTATAGTCTGGTGGGGCACTGATTAAAACCCCAGTAAAAAGCATTCAACCTTCTACATAACACTGACCCATTTGACAGAGAGGGCTCTCCTGGGCTGAAGAGGAGCATGTAGATATCAGAAAATATGCATCAGGACTGCACAGCAAGGACAGCCCTCGGTGCCAGTGAGAGCTGCAAACTTGTACACTGTCCCCTCTGAGCACCAAAACAGACTACATCATTGCAGCAAGAAAACAGCAAGCATGGGGGGTGTGGAGGACTTACTCCATTGCCTGTGATACAAGAGGAGAGTGAAGCAGTTGTGTAAATGCTAAAAAAATTCAATCAGCACTAATGTTTATTATTGCAGCATAGCCTTAGCATTGGGGTTTGCAAAAACCCCACACAAACAGCCAGTGAAAGACAGTCAGTACCTCTTTTACATCACAGAGGTGTCAAGAAATGAAACACAGGAGATAGAAGTACAATAAATGAGTAGATTGATTAAGTCAATCATTAATTAAGTGCTCAGAATTTTAATTCCATGTAAAAGAACTGAAGTGTAATGTGTATTGAGAGGCTGTTCAGTGTAAAAATACTGGGCAAGAGATTCAGAATGAACAAATGACAACGACAGAAGGAAATATGAGGAGTTTAAGACATAGTGTGGTGTGCAGAAAGGATGACAGCAAGAAGAGAAACAGGCAGAACCAGAAATAAAAAGGTATTTGGGAACCACTCAGAATATCCCAGAATACTGACGCACAGGAATAAGAATAGAAAAAGAAAATCTTTTTTTACCATCGACAGTTTGAAATTAATGACAAGCAATGAGTTAAAAAAAGAAACTTAAGGAGGAAAAATCTGATTTCTAAGGTAACAATTAGAGACAGCATCATTCAATGGTTAGATTTCAGAGCTTTGAATACAAACCCCACATTACAGCTAAATTCTCAGTACTCTCTTTATTATCCCTTCTTGACAAATAACTGGATTTTTTAAATAATTGTTAGTAATTCAGATTTCATTTTTGCAATACAAGGGCTTATTCCAGTGAGTGCTACTCAGTCTTCAATAACCCAACAGGGCAGCACCATGTAGTGTTAGAATGGCTTGGAGGTCTCACTACACTGTATTTTCAGCTCCAGATCTCTATGCATTTCCAAAGGAGAGAGAAGGTGTAGAGTTGACCAGACAAGAAGCCAGAGCTAGGACCTCACAGAGGAATAGTCAGCTGTTGTTGGCATCTGTTCTGGAATCATTCCCAAGTATTTGGCTTTGAGCATCATGTGCCTGATTCAGGCCCTTCATGCTACCTCAACTCATTTAATAGTTCTTCATCTACCAACTAGCATGAGATAACCTTACCAAGAGGTTAAATCAATAAAAATAGTAGGTCAGCAAAGCATGAACAAACAGGGCCAGTCTGGCTTTGGTCACACCAATGAGAATATACATGGAAATCACCACAGGACAGGAAAGTCAGAGGAAATCAATGAACCAAAGCTTTCTGTGGCCACAGATCAGCTTAGTCATGTTTGCCTTCAATTGCCTTATAAAGATTAAGACAGAACACAAAAAAAAGCTGCCTTTCAGGAACACACACACACAAATGATTTTATCTATTAATGCCTTTGAAATGAGTCTTGAAATTTAGATAAATAAGATTTCTTCTTAGCAATTCTCCTAACTTCAAGGCAAAATTTTAAAGTTCTGGAGGATACCCTGACATGCTTGTTCTCATTACTGTCCATACAATCTTTGATTTTAAACTGCTGTTGCATGTGGATTCTTGCTAGTTTATTTGTGTTATGGTTTAATTTATTCACTGCTGCATGAACCTCTGACTTCATGTGAAATTCTTTCAACATTTCATCAGGAAAACCTTGACATTCTGGAAGTATTCCTTTACCTTCCTTAATTCCCAAGGTATGTTTCACAGTGAACCATTATATGTTTTAACTCTGCTGGTTTGTGGGACAACTGGCATTTCTATACCCCCTATATAAGTCCTGGGTATGCCCAGGACACAAAAACTTAGTATCTTGAATGTAAATATCTAAATCTGAGTTGCCTTATTGATGGTGTTGTACACTACAATGACACAGACTTTGACTTTAGAAGGCTGAAAATGACTGTGTTTATTTCTGGGAATTTTTTTTTTCTTTTACACTGTTTTACAGAGAACAACTCAATTGGTGAAACAAAGATAAACTTCTTCAGTCACATTGGTCAAACCAGAGGGACATCAAGAAGAAGTCCCTCCTAGGGAAAGAATGTAAACAAAGGTTACAGTTAGAAAAACATGTCTCTTATTGACAGAAAACCCTTTGGGAAAAGAGTTTTAGAAAACCAAAACATCTCAGGTACAAACCAGGGCTACACCTTTTAATTCCTTTTATTACCAGTGCAGGCCTTTTTCTCTTCATTGATTACTAAGACAACCCAGAAAATCAGCTCAGAATAAAATATCAAAATCTGTAGCTGTCCAAATGTAAATCTTACTAATTCTGAAACCAAACCACTACTTGGTCACACAAATCCTACCTCCATTCTCTGGGTCAGGCATTGACCCAAGTAAGGGACAGTGTAAAGCCATACATGTATAAAGCCTGTTCCTCATCTGCCTTAGATATTCTGGAGGTCTATGAGATATAAAGGAAGTGCATGCAAAGTATGTCTTCAGTCTGAAAATTATGGTCCTGCCTAATACAACACTAAGTGCTGCAACTTGAGCTGCACTAGTGCTGGACCTTTGTGAGTGATACACCAGTATAATCACACCTACATGCTTTGTCCTTGTTCTGATAAGGCTCCTGATAGGACTCTGTCCATTATGAAGTAGATTACGTTGTCTAATAACTCAACTTAGGTTGTTTCTTTACAATAAAATTGGGCTGCTGGGTGGTAAAACTAATTTTGTGTCATCATGTGATGAGCCAAAATATTTAAGCAAGAACCTCTTCAAGTTAAGAGAAAGGGAATACGTGCCTTGATTCTCCACAGCCACACATTAGTATCAACTTCATCCCTTGGGTGCAGTTATACCAGCTAAATACAAGTTATAAAAGAAATGCAAAGCAGAAGAGAAGACTGGGTCAGAAATGAGCCCAGAACAAACCATCACAGAAAAAACCATGTACTCTGGGTTCACACACAGCTGAAGCCAGGGGAAAGGGAAACACAGTCCAGGGCATTCGCCACTTGGAAGTATCTCTAGTGCACACACATTCCATTGCAAATTTCCATAGAAGAAATTATTCAGCATCTTTGCAGAGGCAGATGCCTTTTAGAATGCTGTCATCAATGGGGATAGAGAAAATAATTTCCCTTAAAGATTTGAGGAGAGCAGGGATGGGATGAATAAAAAACTGAGAGCAGGGTCTTGTCTGAGCTCCATCACCAATTTGCTTTTTTCTTGTCCCTCTTCCTTTGTTTCAGCTCTCTATTGTTAAACAGGGGCATATTAGCATATGTATCTCCATGAGTTCCTATAAAGATCAATCCCTAGTCTCTGCAAAATGCAAAACCTTCTTTATTACTGCCAGTGTAGGAGGCAGTGATTTCTTTTGTGATTTGGAGAAGCATAGTACTGTAAGAAATTTCAAAAATAGCTTTTTAATGGAGGTTTAAAAGTACTTAGAAAAGTTTAAGTGAAACTCAACAATCTCTCTATCCATTAAAAAAAGTACTTCAAGTTCCCACTTCAAGTAATGTAAAATAACAATAAAAAGAGACCAAGAAGAGATTAGACTCATTTTACTGAGTGCTTTCTATTAAATGAAGTTTTATAATGAATTTTAATTCAAATCCATTGAAACTTTTTAATATCTCAGTTTTTAAGAAGCAATTGTATATTTTAAGTCTGATACAAACAGCAGAATTGCACCCAAGTTGGACTTGGGTTTTGACAGCAAAGAGTGTTTGGAAGCCAACCTATCTGATTTTTTTTTTCTGTAGAAATTGGGTTTGAACATACAGAATTTTCATTCTTTCTTGAGCACAATCACAAGTATGGATATAAAAAAATTGCATTCTGGCTGGAGTATTGTAAGTCTAAGTTTGACAGTTTCTAAGATTTCTCCATACATGCAAGACAGAATTAGTGATTTCACTTACAATTCAGGATTCCTTGATCAATTCAATTCAGGGTTCATAGCAGGGTTGTTAAGAGAAGACTTCTCAGATCATATATCAATTCATATATTTTGCAGTACTGCACAGGAGAATTATATCTGCTCTGTGTATTTACCCAAGCACTTGCTTAATTGCTCTATTGATACATTGTGGGTTGAGTTGACCTATGATAACATGGAATATAATTTTCAAGGTACTGTAGCTGTTGTGAGAATAATCTTTCACTTTTAGGCATAATGCAACACAAAATGAGTAATATTCTGGTAACTTGAGTGTTTAAGCCATCACTTTCTGGACATACTCTAAATACATTTTCTCTACAAAACAGCATCAGAGATAAAGTTTCTCAGCTGAACATTCGCCCATCAAAATTATGCAATTTAAGACCAGCAATAGAGTCTTCCTTAATTTATCAGTTTTAACCCTGTTCTTCCTTGTAGAGAAGAATGGATTATGTACAACACTCTCAACATTATTTTAGGCAAGAGTGCTATGATATGTTTTTTCATAATAAAACATCCTTCTTTTTTTTTTTTTTTGCCCTTTACACAGTGTCTAATAGTTCATCCCACAGATCCTGAAGGAATTCAGAATTAAAGAAATGTATTGCTGTGTACCACTGCCATCTGCTGCTAATCTCTCCCTGTGGATACAGAAGGTCTTACTTCACCATGTATTTAATCCAGTAAAGATCTTCAACTGAATGTGCCTGGTCAGTCCAATTCTCTTTTAATAATACTTTTTAAACCATTTCTCCCCATTTTATCAAAGAGCTCCTGATTGCACATCTTAGCTGATATATTAAGGCAATTGTTTCAATTTCAATTTCAGAAAGAAAATTATTTTCTTCCCCCAGTCAGTGAAAAAGGTTTGTGCTGCAATCTCATCCAGAACCACACTGTTCCAGAGAGGAAGTGTCCATCTTAGAGACTCCAACAGTTTACACATTTGCCATCTGTACTCAAAGATCTTCAGTAGGAACATGTTATTTCTAGAGTCCCACTTCTCCAGCACTTCTGACACCCACTCATTCACACCATTTCTAAGGAGTACATCATGTCAGAATGCAGAATTGCTGCACAGCTACTTTAATTTATATGCTACTCTGACTTCAGTTTTGAAATAGATGTAACCAGGATATATCAAGATCAGCTGCATAAATATCATCAAGAAGCAAATACCATTCCACATGAAAAAGAGCAAAGGAGAGTATGACAACGAGGAAGAGAAAATAGAGGACCCCCAATCTTGTTTATAACTGTATGGCTGATTGAAGCTACAATACAAATCAATCAAACAAGATTTGAGTCACAGAAAGACATATCTTCTCCTTACAGCTTGTCGTGTGACTTCTAAAATATTTGGAGGACAGAATTGCTGTTATTAATATTTGCTATGACCCTTCCTGTATTTTTAGATGGGATCCAGACTACAGGAAAAGTGTGTACAAGGTCACAAAAAGATGTGTATGCTATTTTCCCAACTATTTCTTTTTTAATTTCAATGCTTATTTTCATAAACACTGAATTAAAATAAATAATAGTTGGGAAAATGTCACACATATTTGAAAGAACTCCTACTATGTTTGCTTGTCATTGGAAGAGGTCAGTAGCTGCTTTGAAGAGACACTGGGAGATATTTTGGGTCCAGCTTTGGGGTTTGCATTTCTTACTCTTGAGCTCTGAGGCAGAGCTGGCTGTGGCCTTCTCAAAAATAAAAATCCTGAGGCTTTTACTGCTAAATATACTAAGCACATGTTTTAGAAAATGGTTGTAACAAAGGTAACTGCTGTAAGGAGTTGAAGGAACTCACTGGCTGGGAAACAGACAGTATGAAGTAACACCTCTGGCAATGCCTGGTCAGAACTGAAATGCCAAAGTAACAGGGGAATACAAAAAAAGATCAAGCATGAAAAGGCAGATAATTATAATCTAGAGCATATGAACAGATGGCAACACCATCAATCAATGAATAAATAATAGTGCAATCTGACTTGATGGGATGATTGGATGAACTCAAATGACACCAGGCACACTCCACCTTATATAACTAAGTGGCAGTCATGAAGCAGAGCAGGATATGAGCACATTCATGCCCCAGAAAGTGGAAAAAACAAAATTAGCAGGTCTCATATGACTGGATATATTTGGACTGCCATTGTGCTGATGAATGTACCCTTGGTTATCACCTGGAGATAGAACCACTAGTTACAGAATGTTTCTGCAACTGGACTGGCCCTTAAGAAAAAGGAATGAAAACCAAAACAAGATACACATGTGAACAAAAAGGGCAACTGGCTTTTGTATGCCTCTCTGAATGGAAAGAAACACATTGCCACTAATAATGTTATTAGTCACATTTCTGTGCAACCCTGGCAGGTGAGTTCAGGAACAGGTGTCATTCATTTTGCTCCTTCCAGTTCATGTTTCCTAGTTCAATTTCATTTCCACTACTCAAGAACAGCAGAGTTGTTAGCTTCTGATGCTGCTGCAAATTCAATTACACTTTTATTTTGTCATTTGATATGCCAGTGGAATAGAAACAATCAAGAAGATTGACACTGATCATAATCTAAATTGTCATGCCCAATCCTTGACAGAGGGATGAGTTAAAAAAGGTGCCAGTCATTCAAGACTCCTGACTCTTCAAACTACCCTTTAATGTGCATCAAAATGGATTCTTCACTGCTTGCAAATAAACCTATACGCTATTCTTTGCTAAACAGAATTTCCTGGATAGAAGAATTACTTTCCAAGATTCATGTAAATTTAAGAGTGAACATTTTTGGCTATTATTTTAGTCTAAAAGTTAAATACAAAATCCTGGAAACTTTATTATTTTTAATGATGATGTTATGTTTTCCTTCAACATAAATTTTATACTGGTGTCCTTCCCTGTACTAAAGTGAACTTCATTTTTTAGTCACATTATTATTTCATTTTCTATGTATTTTCACTGCAATAATTTAGTGTGTCTGCTATTTTCAGCAATGTGATAGTATTTCCAGCATCAATGTTGCTCACTTTATGTGAACATGCCCTAGCAACACATGCACATTTTGAGATTAAATAAAATAAAGAGGCAAATTAATCTAGTTTCTGCAGAGTGCTAATGAACCCTTCATTACTCTAGGATGTTGACAGAGATAGTTACATCTCAGCAAAGAGGACAAGAAAATATTCTCTCTTAATGGACACAAGGAAAGCACTTTGAAATCACTGAATAGCTTGCTCTCCTACTCTACAAATAATTGTTGTTTGTCATGATCACAGAGGCAACAGTCAAATGCAAATATCTCCAAATACTTTTAAAACTCTTGCCAAGAGATTGCAAGCCATTAAAAATGTTTTAATGGCAATAAGTAAACATCTATTCTTATCACAAAAATTAATAAAGAAGAAAGTACACAAAGTGTATTCTACAGTTACCAGTTATCTACCAGACAGTAACATCAAGTCAGAGGTTTATTAACATGTAATGTATGGGCTTTGTTACTTCACCCTACACTGTACAGTGTATTAGATCATTATGCTTTTATTTTATACAGAAACACCCGAACAGCACTTATAAAGTCAAAATGAAGTGCCAAGTGAGGATATATTTGGGGCAGTTGAGTACTTCTATCCTAAACTACAGCAATTAGATTCTGTCCACTGTCTGTACAGGAGGGAATGAAAAAAAGGTGTTTCTCAGCAAGACTACCAAGAGGGGCTCAGATTCAAACAAATATGTTAGGAGATGTGGAGTATCTTGTACCCCTCCCAGGTGTGGCAGGGGCTTTGTCCCTGTCCTGGTTTAGGGCAAATTTGGGAGAAAACCTCCGAAGGGGTTCCTCTGGAAGAGCAAACCCAAACGGTCCCTCCCCCCAGCCAGTCCGGAAAAAGAACCTCCTCGGAGAAAAGTGGAAAAAACTATTTATTTAACAAACAAAATGCCCACAAATGCAAAGAATTAATAATATGAAACAATAAAACCTCTGCCCGCTCCGAAGAGAGATGGCAAACTGAGCCAGTCCTTGCCGTGGGTGCAGCTCAGCTCACTCAGTCTCTCACCAGCCCCACTCCCTCCGCAGGGCCAGGCCCGGCGGCCGCAGGTGCCAGCCTTCGCTGCTCCTCTGGGTTTGTCAGTCCAGAGCAGATTTAAACAGTCCCAAGAAAAGGAAAAACACAGTCCAGGGAGCTTCTCTGCCTCAGCCAGCTAAAACTAACTAAAGCACAGGAGATCTCTGTCCCACCGCTGTCTGTGCCTCAGACGAACACCGGAGAGCGACGTGTGGGAGTCAGGCAGTTTTCTCAAAACAAACTGCGCGCTGTTCTTTCTCCCCCTTCGCTCCCCCTTCGCTCCCAGAACAAGTCTTAAAGGTACAGAACACAATATACAGCACAAACAGAACAGACGACTGGGGATACAAGTAGCATAAAGTCACCCTACCACAGTCCCGCATGGTTCCCTGCAGACACTGTATGGTCTCCCTGGGTTTCTCGGGCCCATCGCCCCCCATGGGCTGTGGGGGCCTGGTGTCCAGTTTCTGTCTTCCCTGTGGTCAGTTTGCCCCCTGCCCTGCTCCCGGTGCCACCCACAAACCTGGGACACTGTATAGCTGGGAAAAACCACATGATCTCTCTCTTCGTGCTCACCCCCTCCCCAGTCTGGGGTGGGGGAAATAAAATGGATTCTCGAGCATAAGACAGAGACTTGTCTCTCTGTTTCCCTGCCGGCGGCTAAGCCTCCCTGGACACGATGGTCACTGTTGCATCACGCGCTGCAACAAGGAGACACGTGTCCCTGTGCTCAAAATTATGATTCAATAATTCCATCTAATTATGAAAATATCGAAAACTTCTTAAGAGCCTCCCTGTTCAGCCAAAGCAATGCATAGACTAAATAAGATTTCAGGAAAGACAGGTTATATATCTGTGGCTGATGTTCTCTGAAACATGGAATCCAGGCCCATACTCAGAATATAGATCTCACCACAAGCAGTGACATTTCTGTCTTTGAGATAACAACAACAGCTGTGTTCAGGCTCTGCTGAACATTCTGCTATATGCAAGAACATAAAAACAAAATACTTACAGTTTAATTTTTTTTTTCACCTGCAAAATAATAAGGCCATAAGACAAAGAGATGTTGAGGAAAAAGGACAGAGAAAAGTAATGATGAGGAAAGATGAACATGAGGAAATAAGCTCACTGCCTTTCCCTGATAAGGCAGATGAAGATGGCTCCATACTCTTTCACACATTCACGGCTCCTGAGCTGTGACTTTGTCTTTCCTGCAAAAGCATTTTCAGGGCCAGCCAACATTGTTAGAATAGCTCTTTAATGGCAGAGGGAATATCTGAGGCTGCAGAAGGAGTGCTAAGTGGCTGGCTCTGTAAACAACAGGGATGGAGATATTTCAGAACAGAATTACTGAATGAGGTCAAAAAACCTCATGGATAAAGGAGATGTGTTTGAAATAGGCAAAGCCGAATTTTCTAGTAGGCTTTTGAAAAATTCCTCGTCACAGGCTTCTATGGAAACTCAACACTAAGAGCTTTAAGGAAGGTCTTTATGTTGATAAATAACTGATTAAAAGACAGGGAACAGAAGGTAAGTAGGTTAGCCAGACAGCTCTAGCAATGGAGGGAGGTCATTAGCAGAGTTCCACAGGGATTTTTGCAGGGGATGCAGTTATTCGTCATATTCCTAAGCAACCTGGGAAAATGGATGAGCAGTGAGGTGAGAAAGCTTTATAATGATGTTAACTTATGCACAGTGAAAAGGATGATGGCTTGCTGGATGTGAAGAATTGGAAAAGGTGCTTATGGAAGAAAGTCCCTAGGCAATAAAACGGCAGATGAAATTCTTTGTAATTGAATGCAAAGCGGTGCAAAAAGAGCAAAACAATTTTAAGATCGAGAGTCATTATATACACAAAATTGTAAGCATTTCAAGAGAGCATGAGAGGACCCTACCACACACTATTGGCTTGTTCTTACTCTCCTGGTTGGCTTCTGCTTATAGTCACAGTTTGAGGTAGGATACTAGTCTGGATGGATTTTTGGTCTGACCAGGTGGAGGAGTTGGGCTTTTTTACAGATGTATCCTGAGCTCTAATATGGTGCATGTGACGGAAAAACATTCTGGCTTAGGACTCTACAGATTTACTGTGTTCTTGCATAGCAGTAATCATTATCATAAACCTGTCAACTATTGATGTTAATAGCATCAAGAATCCCAAGGAAGGTTTCAGCCCTTTAGAGTATTTTTACAAACCAGCCACAGGCCCTTCTACTGGTTACACTGGGACTGCCCAGGTAAGGCATGTTAATCCTATAAAATGGGGAAATACAGAAAGTTTCTTCACCAGAGGATGAAGACAAAAATGTTTAACAGAGGAATGTGAAAGAAAAAAAAGTGGACAAAATCTATTTCTATCACAACTAGCAAAGCCAGAACACAAAACGGTGTGAGGTTTGCCCCTGGAATTATGAGGCTGATAAACTGGAACTTTGACAGCTAATGCTGAAAATTTCAGAGAACAGAAAATGCTTCTGCATAAGATCAGAAAATCTTTATCAAGGGGAGGAGCATTTCACCAAAGGTATATTTCAGAATGTCACCTAATGAAGTGACTCTTTTCCCCAAAAGACTTCACAGAAGCCCAGGCAACTTGTGTATATGGGAGTCATTATCTAGTTCCACTAATGAGGAAAGGGAGGTGTAGATTCACTTTTTAGTACTAACCTTTTGAAGTCCCAACACTATGTCCTGGCAAGAAGTTTTAGGCAGAAGGTCTCTATCTCCATATCCATCCATCCATCCATATGGATATGGTGTGTCTTGGTTAGTACTGGAAAAGCAGGGCCACAGTCATCTCTCACTCTGCCATCCAGACCATGCTGGAAGTACTACTTCCTAACTCCCTACTAATTCATCTGCTAAGATGATGAAAGAGAAATAGTCCCAGGCATCTTCATCGTCCCACACCAGGGAGAAGTCAAACTGAAATCAAGCAAAGGTGTCAAAAAGAACAGACAATTGCTACAATGAATCAGTTCACACTCCTCGTGTCAAGTACTGTGCTAAAAAGCACAGTGATGAGAAAATTCCTGGTTTCTCTTTTTAAAAAGAATATGCTGGTATATATGCAGTAAACACTAGTTTGATGAATGCTACACTAAACCATCCCTGGAGTTTATCACTGTTTCTGATAACAGGAGCAGGCAGTCTCTGCTGCTCAGTGATCTCTCAAATGTTCCCAGTTCTCTCTAGCAACTCACATGGAAAAAGAGAATCCCAAATAAATTACCATTCAGAAAGAAGGTAAGTAGGAATAGAACCCCTTGTCAGGAGGATCAGCCTGATATATTCACAGAGATCAGTACCAGACACTGGCTGAAGACAACTGCTTCACCTTCTGATGATCTTAGCAAGCAGCATGTAAGAAAGATACAACAAACTTCTTAACTTCTACTGCTAAGACTCTTACACATGTATGTAGGGTTTGTAGGCAACAATATGTCTTTAATGCTAATGGCAATGGCAGCTGGTAAGCAAAGCTCTCCATGTGGTACCAGCATAGTTCACAGCTCAGGGCCAATCTTTGCAGAGTCCAAAAAGCCACCACCAAAACCAGTTTTGACAGTCTGAAAGCCAACACTGCTCTCTGAGCCACTCTTCAGTGTCACCCATTCCTGTAGCTACCCTCTGAGCATGCCTTACCCCACATGCTGAGGACTGTGTCCCTCACAAGAACACAGCTGTAGCAGGTTGTCTTTGCAGAGAGGCCACTCTAATCATCAGAGATTCTGCCCTCAAATCAGCTCCTTCCTCAGCCTGCTTGCACTCTTCCAGAGGGCAGCCATAATTTCTAGCTCATAAGCTTGTCTGGGTGGAATCCAGCCTTTCTTCCAAGGTGTCCTACTGTGTAAAAATCAGTGGTGTCTGCCTCAAAAGCATTCTCCATAAGGACAATATACTTTTTATGGGAGCAGGAAGGCATGTCAAAGCAGGCACAAGATTGCAAGATATACTTCCATGGCTTCAAAGAGGGAAAAGTGCAGAGAGACAGTCAGTGTGCTGAACCCATTCCCTTCTTCACAGACTTTAGAATATCTAAGACTTGCTACAGATTTCAGCAAAGGTGGTTGTTAGTAGCAGCCACTCCTGTACAGGAGTGTACACTCCTGTACAGAGGTACAAAGGAGAAGGTTCTGTGCACCCATAGCATGGCCCCATTCTCGTTACACACAATGGAAATAATATTGCTGATTTTATTAGAAATTGTGTCACATCCTGCCACCAAACTAGTCAGTGAGATAGGAAGTGTTGATGAGAAAGTCTTACTTCTGCCTTTTCAATATGAAACAAACAGTGATCCAAAATATATTTTCCCATTTCAATCACTTTCCTGATTTAGTAAGCTACTCCTCACTGTCCTGGGATAACAGTATTGTTTATTGATTACTCATTTTTAAAATGTAATCCCATCTATTTTTTTCTGTTTATTCCCAAAGTTTCCAATTAAAGAGGGAATAATATCCTAATTTATTGTTCAAACACAGTGAAGGCTACATCTTTCATTTTTATCTTTCGCTTTGGAGTCTATGGATGGATGGTTTCTTTAAAAAAAAACTTCTTAAACATTAGAAAATATAAACACTGCTGTGAATGGGAAGATGTGCAAAGGCTCCTTTATAGGTTTGTTTTTTCTTTTCTGTTTCAAAACAGGATGGGAAAACTTCATAAAATATAATACCAAAGACTCAAATCACTTTGACATCAATTCCATGCTGGGCTTTATAAGCAGAAGGACAAGGGCATTCAAAAAAAAACCACAGCAATTTCTGTTCATATAGAATAAGATAGATTGCTTAAGTTAGACGCCATGGGAGATGATTTGCACCAATGTACATGCCCATGCACCAGCATACATGTCCAATCTTCTCTTTTACTAACACAGGTAGAGACCTGAAATTGCAGTTTTGTTTGATGTTCCCAGGCTTAGCTGCCCTTGAACACTGTAATTTCCGTTGCCTGGTTGATATGCTTTGCCTAGAGATTTGTGTTGCAGAAGCAATATCACTGTTCTCTTTCACTCTGAAGACCAAAACATGAATCACTACACCTCTTAATGCTCCTCATGCAATCGAAGCATGTCCTAAAACACACTGACTCTCCAATCCCATGTTCTCTGCTCTTCCTGAAAGCTAATAGAACCAGATATTTAAACAAACAATCTCCTCTAATCAAACCACCTCTGCAGTTTCTCCCAGTCTCCCTCCCATTCTTCAGTGAGAACCCCATCTGCCACCGGAATCCGCTGTGGCACAATCCAGTTGTCCAGTTGTGACTCCACTGCTGAAGAGACCTGAGATGGCTTTGAGTACCAAGAAAATGATCAGGATTCTCATGCTTTTTGAATCAACCATTTCCACACTTTATACAGTGCTGCATGTAACAGGGGTTTTTTAAGGAAACGAGAAAAGAGGGACTGAAAAACCCCACATTACCTAATGTAGTACAACTTGTCTGTATCACTGGAGCCCTAAGTCACATATGTCTGATGTACATGATCCTTCTCAATTCAGCTTAGCTTATGCATCATCTCTTCTTTGATAGTGGAATAAAGATGTGGAAGCCCATGAGAAAAAAAAGCAAGCTAAAGGTATTCAGAAATACCCATGAATTTTATTACCAATTCAGAAGAAATCCACATTAATTGTCAACATTAGTCAAGGCACCAATTCTGTGACGCCCTTACTGTAAAGCATATACAAATTATTTTCTCAGTACTTGCTTTTCATGGCCACCATTTCACAGAGTACAGTTTGTCTTGGACAAACCACAGACACATACTGAACAACATCCTGAAAAAAATCCTTGATGGTTTTTTTCCCCCTTCTGTCTGTTGAACAGTATGTTCCAAGTACAGAGGGTAGAAGACATTATTAAAATACAATTGCAGAAAATCTTACCTACACTAATCTTAAAAACCTAATCTTAAAAAATAATTAAATTCACATTTTATCACTTTGTGTTTAAGAAATGCTTTTTCTGAACAATTAAAATGTGCAGATGCTTTATTTTGTTCCCAAAAATTAGCTGTCATTTTCTGGTTCTCTTTCACTAAGCTGATCTTTGGCTGGCACATATTTTAGCAGAAAGGTTTTGTGACAAGTATAATCCAAGTGAAAATTTTATTCTTCTAAGTCCTAAATTAGATACAAAATTAATCAGATAGTTTCACATCTGACTACCTTCAAACCCTGGCATGTAACTGGCTTGCTTTCCTTCTCTCATTCCATTGTTCTCTATCACATTTTTCAGTTTAATTTTTCTTCTCTTTCTAATTCTTTTCATTAGACTTATTTATCTTTAGCTGTTACTCACTGTTTCACGGGATAGCAGGTCGTGATGCTACTGCATAGCAAAGAAGGGCCCCTGTGCAGAAGTCAGTGGCAAAACTCCCACTCACAGGAAAAAAAAATCACTACTGAAACTCCTCTGGACTGTCAGTTGAATACCTGCCATTATGCATTTGTTAACTTTTTACTTTTCTGGGTTGAAACACTTGACTCAGAGAAATTGAGTTTTCTCTCTTCTAATTCCTCTTTCCCTTGAAAGCAACAAATATATTCCTTTCCTTTTAAAATGTAATTATGTTTCTTACCATCCACGCTGTGACAAAATCTCCCATCCAAGTCCCAACTGCAGCTACCTTCATAAAATTTTCATTCCTGATGCCCATGAAGTCTGTTATAATGTATGCACTGTGGGAACAAGAACACAAACATAAGATATGCACATTTGCCCAATGTACTTACAAAGAACTTGCATTAGTGACAAAATTTATGATTATCTGTGAAAGATTTCCCATTGCTTTCATAATAACCTTTCTGCTAGATCTGAGCCTTGACACAGAACTGAACCCATATGGGTCGATTCCAATTAGAAATGCAATGTGAATCCGATTTTGAAGTCCATGTCTCTTTTGAAGGTGCTAAAATAACAGTTGGCAAAGACTTTAGGATTATGTAAAGCTTCTGGAAGTAGAAAATGTTTTATGCTTTTTATCTTTTTTCTTTAAACAAATGGAATTACAACATTCTTCAAATCAGTGACTTTGCAAAATCTTCATGAAGAAAAATAAAAATCTTTAGGATCTCTAAAAAGATAATTGAGCTGCTTGACTTTTCAATCTATCAGTTATACAACCACATTTTTTAACACATCAGTGCAAGCAATTTTTGCAAAATTTCAGTGAGATGTCACTGTTTCTAGATTTATACCATTTATTTTCACAGATATGTTTTACTTAAATCCAAAAGAAGCATTTCCATTTAAGCATTCTGCTTAAATAATGCAACAGATAGGATTTACAACCTCACTTGGTAATTTGATTTCAAGTTCACCAAGATGCTATAAGGACAATTAAGAAGTTGAAGTTACTTGTTCTGGATTAAAACCTTTCCAAAAAAACCACATACATTTTAATATACTGATATCCTTTTCTAAAACACTTTTATAGTGGTCAACAAGAGGCAACTCTCCTCAAGAGCCAATAACTATGATCATGAATATGAATGGCAATTGTATTTTAACTTTACAAGTGATATATTGCTTTCAAGACACTTGTAAAGATTTTTTATGTAATGTTATGCCTATTTAAGAGTGTGCATAAGTGACACAGTCACATGTAAAAGCGTCCTTGAACATTGTGCTATTCATTATTCATATCTTACCATTATTATTCAAATCTTACCAAATACTGCAATGTCTAGGAGCTATACAGACCATATCTCTGCAACTGGATCAGAGCAAACTGATTCCACTCTCTGGGACAGTTCTGTTAAAATCTAAATATCTGATCAAGATAGAACGTCTTGCTAGCACAAATCCATGCACAGCATGGTATAATTTCTTAGAGACAATTTAATATATTGTAGAGCAGAAATATTATCATCAGTGAATAGTTTCATGACACATGAAAAATGTCCTGCTGTAACAGCCCTTTTCATTATACATATTATGACCTTTCAGCTGGTATGTCACTAACAAAAATGCCATCTGTGTATTTTTCCTGTTGAACAGCACATAAATGCTGGCTCTGATTTTCTGCTGAAAAAAAATCCAAACGATTTTTAATAACATTCCATGTAGTTAAAAGATCAAAAAGTATCCTAAATTCACCATGTTATAAATAAGGATGTAAGAACCCAAGAACAGGGTCAGCCTAAAGTCTCCCTGTTTCAATGTTGTCCCCAAGAGAGGGCAAACAGCAGAAACAAAGGAAGACTGAAAACAGGCAAGCACACCCCTCCCAGATACATTCTCCTAGATGCTTTAGAATTGGAAAATATTTGGAATTCCTTTTTTTCCTGCATCTTGGGCATGCCATTCTTGTAGCATCTGAGAAGGCAGAAAATACTCAAGTCTGCATTCCTTAAGAAGGCATCTTCACAAAGAAGTCATAGCAATAAGTGGTATTTTTAAGGAAATGCCCTCAAATGCAAAGCATATCTTAGTCTTCTCCATCAGTGGGACACACACACAAAACCCAGGGTTGTCACCTTTTCTTATATGCACTACACACTCTCCTATGCTTTATACATGATTACAGGTGTACAATAAGCAAACACTTGCATAACACCCCCAGAAAATGGGCCACTTGGGGGATTCCTATAGCCCTGGCACAGAGAGCAGGCCTGCCACAGCCACCCTGGCTGGCTGCTGGACACAAGCAGGGTTAACCAAAAGGCTGAGAGAGAGGTCATTGATCCCTGAATATGGGTATTACCCAGAAGAAGAGAAATCAACCCAGACATAAGCAATTCTTTTTAATGGAAATTGAAATTCTCAGTGTAATCACTTGTTTTTATGAATGTCAGAAGTATCAGAAGGCTTATAATAAGGTTGAATGAGCTGGATACAACACTTAAATACACAGAAAGGCCTTGAAAGCATTACATCTTCCCAACAGTTCTTTTTGTCATTTCAAACATGAAAACATCAAAGAAGCCTATAAATTGTGCATTCCAATCTACAAGTAATTAATGCCTGAATTAAATATGCCAATTGACAAACCTTCAGTTAGTGTCAAAATAGCATATTATTGTAAAGAAACTGTTAGGAATATAATCTGTGCATGTTTTAAGTGCATTTACTGATTAAAATACAGCTACAACTTTTTATGAACAGGAAGAGTATTTTTAGCATTGTCATCTTATTAGAAATAGTAATGAAATACATTACTATTTCATTAGCTGTTAGCATTACACCCTGTGTCTTTTATGCTCTCTGCAGTATTATTTTTCTTTCAAAACACAAAAAGAAATTGACTATCTTAAAATAGGGATTTGGGGCTGCTAAAAATGAGTTGAAAAAAAAAGAAACCTAACCCTTCAGTTTTCATTTTCAGGTTTTCCACTTGACATTTTCAAAAAAGACATGCTTTCTTGATGATACCAGCAGGATATATATTATAACAGTACCCAAAGTAAAATTAATTCTCTTGTGGAAAATCCTCACATTCTTCTAGCTTTAGCTAGTGATGAGAGTGGTTTTCTTCAATTGTTTAGTCTTCTTCCTTCCTGGCTAGGACCCATGTCTGCACCTTGCAGGACTAATGTCTGCTGGGTTCCAGTTAACTGTCATGGTCAGCCCAGGTTTTCTATAGCTTGTCAAAAGGCTTCTGTTCACTTCACATATCTGTATTCTGCAGCAAGGCACAAGCATGAGCACCACAATCTAAGGAAACATTGAATGAAAAAAACACAGCAGGTAAAGCCCAGAGTCAAAAAGCTCTTCTGAAACAGACAGGATAAGTGTAAATAATCAAAGTCTGAGGAGCCAATACTTGTGAATATTACAGATGAAGGACAAATTTGTGACTGGGATTTGGGAGCCTTTCACAGGAAGACTGGAAGCTGCAGCTCCAAGGAAAATGTTCTTAGCAGGCCAAAGTCTAAGGAAGGTAGAGCAACATTTTAACAGAATAGGACAAAGGAGAGGAATCAAAAGACAAAGGGGATTTGACAAACAGAGTTCTAAAACAGATTAAAAAATCGTAAGTAACTGTCTACGTCCATGTTGACATAAAGGTATGTTAATAACCATGAGTCAGTAAAAAGACATATGAGCCCAGTGTATTTGAACAGATTCTGGAATTAGCAGCAGTGTGCACAGAATGGATAAAGAGGGAGACACCACACTAGCCTGGAGATTTTGTTCAAAGGAAGGTATCAGAGCATTTTTTCAAAGGGTGATGCTGCTAAAATGACAGTCTGAAAGCAAATGGAAGGGATTAAATCTTACATTGGATAAAGATGCACAAATAACTGCAGTGCTACTGACACTGTTCCAAACACTGGAAAAAACATCATCACTGAGACTCATGTCTCAGTGCTGAGATTGTGTTTTCTTGACCATCACAGGATCTAAGAATGAGCTATAGCTTGAATAGAGACACTTAAATGTAAGTGTAAACAAGGAAGTCAAACTCTCTATGGAGCTTGGTCAGACTGGGTCAAGGATTTACTTGCCTTACATTACTACTTGATGGCTAGCATGTCAAAAAAACCCATGTTCACATATTAAAAGGCATTGTTAAATCTATGTGACTGATTCCCAGTGATGTGACATAACTTGATCTCCAGATGAGCTCTGTATCTCTTGTGAGGCCTGTGACATAGCTGACAACCCAGACACATGTGACCTGATCCCTGGGTGTCCAGGGACAGCAATGAGATCATAGACGCTTCAGGGAGGCTTTAGTTGCCTTTTAAAGCAATTTTAGCAACCTTGATGCATCTTAACTAAGCTTCAGCTGGTTCTTTATACACTCTAGAGTACTGAAGGCACTGGGCTGGCACAGAGCACACAGTGCATGTTCTGTACAGAGCCAACAAGAACTGCAGCCACAGAGAGCGATAACTTAATGCTCTTTAAAAAGGAGGGGAGGCCTAGATATCTTATATGCTGAGTAACAAAAAGCCTGTACATGTTCTGCAGTCTGATATGCGCTTTTTGGAGGTGATTTTATTATTTGGCCTTCCCCCTAAATAGCTGATTATCTATATAGAACTCATCTTCCTTGGTGCATCTAACAAAGTGAAATGCTTTGACACTGGCACACAAGTGAAAGCATGGGAGTTCACACAGGCTGCAAAGAAGTATGGGTTTAGATGTGATACCACAAGCTTCCATTACTCTCAATTTAGAAGAGGCAGAGAGTGTCAGAATAACTGAAAACATACATAAAAGACTGCAGATACAGTCCCTGATCTGTATTTGTCACTCTAAAATGACAGAATGGCAAATGAGACACTTGGTAGCATTTCACTCAGCTGAAAAGCTATTCTTCTAATGTTAGGAATTGAAGTCAGAGCCACGGGGAACTGGAAGGTGCCCAGAGACAGCAAGACCTGCTGTCTTATAAAGTGGCATATCATAATGAGGATGGCATAATGCATAGCTACGAGCAAACAGCACAGAGAGCACAACAGCTATTCATCCAGTCCCTAACCATCCCCAGTGCATGCTTCAGACATATAGATGAAACTTCTATGACACCAGAACAGAGAGAATTAAGAGGCACTGAACCAGGGATTTTGCTTGACAAGACATCAAAGACGTAACAGCCACAAGAGGATCAGCAGGCTAATCTCCAAGACACAAAAATCTGAGAAGCAAAACCAGCTTGTCTATAGTGAGGTGGATCCATGGCACAGTGCAGAACACCTGAGACTGACAGACCAATTCTGGAACTGAGCATTGCTCGTTGGTAACTTATTTATTCCTGCTTTTCTGAAATCAGGCAGCAGAACTGTAATTCTGAAAACCTCTGCTCATCAGTCTACAGGCCTGAGGGCTGTGTAACTTACTCTGGGGACTTTGCTTGTAGAGCTCCCAAGCCATGAGTAGTTCTGCTGCTAGGACACACAGGAGCTCCTCATTGTCCACAGGAACAGGCCATTCAGTTTCTACATTTGCAAACCTGCCTTTAAGACAAGGCCCACTGAAAAATGCAGTAATT
This sequence comes from Phylloscopus whistleri, assembly GCA_017589585.1. Taxonomy (NCBI): domain Eukaryota; kingdom Metazoa; phylum Chordata; class Aves; order Passeriformes; family Phylloscopidae; genus Phylloscopus; species Phylloscopus whistleri. Next base: position 309,441 of record JADMLD010000290.1, read on the forward strand.
TCAATTCTGTCTGTTAATGTAGAAGAGGTATGTAACTAACATGGTAGGGTACACACAGGATCCAGCCCCTATTCCAAGGGACACTGGTTTAATGCCCTTCAAAGTTAGAGAATTGCACCTCACTGTCATTCTCAAGATGAAAAGATGATGACACAAGAGGACAAGAAATATGTGTTTCAGGACTCTGTCAGGTGAGGTGAAACTGAAGCTGTATATTCCATATTTTGTATAAATATAATCTTTCACATAAAAAAAATATTCCCTTTCCTTCACTGTTAGAATGGATGCCACTGGTCAGTATAGCTGTTTGGATTACACCACAACTACAGCCCAAATTAAGGTGCCTAGGCAAACTGGGACAGGATTTTTAACATACTTTTGTTCTTAATGTAGCTTTTTCTACTGCTAGTTGTAGGAGTTTTCTTTGTTGGTTTTTGTGGATCTTATTCCAATGAACTAAGCATTAAGCACTTGATGTCCAATAGAGTCTGGATTTCTCTTCAGAGATCAGGTGGTATTCATGCAGGTTAACTTTTGCCTAATTATGCTAATCTTCCTAGGCTGTCTCCACAATCAAGAGATTTGACAGCAATTCAAAGCAGCATGTGAATTTAGATTATTTTCTTCTATGGCATAGTGATGTCATATATGAAAATGTCCAACAGCTTACATCTAAAAGAGGGGCAAAATGTAAATCATAGTGACAGGCCTACTGCCAGAGGCAGTGAGAGTTTGCATCTCTACTGGGAAAATCTTAGGGATCTGCAAATTTAAAAGCATTAAGGACCTCCTCTATGGGAGGAATGCAGCCCTCCTGGGTAAAGGTAAACTTCCAGCAAATTTCAATGACAGGATTTGCTACACCTACATTTTTGTGTGTGTCTGTCAAACCCCAAATGACAAATAAAAATTAAGACAATGAATGGACAAGTAGGGAATTGAACCCAGACTTCTTTCCTCAGATGAGCACATTTCTCCATCATTACCTAAGTGCCCTGCTGAAAATTATGTGCTAACCCTACAGATTCTACTACAAGGCATTTATGATGCACAGGATAGTCTGGGCTAAAGCATAAAAAGTGCCTGAAAAAAGAATTAAACAAACTGATTTTTCAAATTCATTATGCCCATGAGATATCTTTTACAATTTTTCCAGGATTTTTGCTATTTGTGTGCAATGTGTATCATATTGTTTAGTCAGAAAGGAGAAAAAACAAAGGCTGCAGAGTGCATATAGCATTTTTCTGCTGCAAATACAGGCTACAACACTCAGCCAAGGGTAGGTTGCAGAAACATTTCTAATTCTGTGCTCTCAGATGAATGCTCACCCATTCACACCTAGCACAGCCTTACCTGTCCCCACACACTCACACAAGCACTGCAGCTTATCTGCAGCTGCTTGTGCTTCCATTTCAACCCTGTGACTGCTGCAGAACTTGTTTTTACTGAAGCAATGACACACAGGGTTGCCTCATACATGCCAGTTTGATACTGCAGGAGAGGATTAAGATATTTTCTTACTGCTAAGTGAATTGTTGCTTGTTGAAAATTATTTTAGTGGATAATGAAACAACTTAGGAGAACTTGTGACAAGTTAAGAGAACCATGCCACTTTTTAGCATTTCTTTTAATAGGTTAGTAACATTCTGCAACTAATCTGCAACACTGTACTATGTCCTGGTACATTAAATGACCTCTTTGATTCACTCCATTAGCCTATATAGCATGATATCACAATAGTTTTACAGTAAAAATTGCCCAAATGCAAGACAAAACAGGTGCCTAGGGACACAAATAAGACAAGTGGCCTTATGCACTTGTTAAATGTTGTAGATATGCTTATATTAAAATACAGATAATTTGTTTGGTGTGTGGTATTTCAGATATTTCAGATATTTCTGATATTATCAGAATATTTCAGATATTTCAGCTACTAAAATTTAAAAATAACAGATTTGGAAATATTATTAACATATTTGAAAGAGCAACAGAAACTGAAAAATATATCAGTGAATACATTTATAAAGGTGAAGCTAGATTAGTAATTTAGAAAAAAAATAGATGCATTGAAACATTTTCTTTTAAATAAATAATGCTTTGCTTTTAAACTTGGTGAGATACTGGTAAGAATGGATTTGAGTAATGCTGCAGTGGCTGTACTCTTCAGAAAGGGCCATGGCTTACACATGTCCATGCCCATTTTTGACATTTTAATATGGCTAAGGGAAAAGGACAGATGTGCAGCAATATTCTCAGAAATGGAAGTTCAAAGATAAAAAATTATTCACTTTAAAAAAAGGAGAGAACTGTTCATGCCATCAACAGAATATAAACAAAATTAGATAAAATAATATAGCTGGAACTCTATCATTCTAACCAAGTGCTTTGACAACTTTAAAACTTTAGTTTATTTCAGCAAAAGTTTGTACTTTCTGTTTCAGCTGTAGGGATGACAAAGAAATTTAAAAGGATTATTACAATGAATAAAAAAAGTAACTGCAGTATTATTGCTATTTAGAAAAAGGAAAGTAGGACAATTTGCAGTTGTTAGAAAACACTGGATAGATTCTGCTTGTAAACAGCAGCCCAACTGGGAAAGCAGAAGCAGAAAAATGTTTAAGTAAATTTTAGTAAAAACTTGTAAGTATTTGGAGATGATGCAACTTTGCATATTAATCATTCTTTAACTTACTAAACTCCCCAGAAAATGTGATTTAAAAAACTGCAAGTTTTTATTTTAAAATAATGAAATGCCAGAAAACTACAAAAACCACGCCATAAGTTAATGAATTGGAACAGAGAGAACAAAGAAATGTCGACACAGAATCTCTGCTGACAGAGTCAGTGATCATAACTGAAGAGAATTTGAGCTGGATCTGAAAAGAACTGTAAGCCACATCCTTTAAAAGGGATATTGCAATCTGATATAGCTACAATCGAGCCCTAAATAAGAATCTTCTGAAGCACTTTCTCTGCAAATGTTTTGTTCTAAAATATTATCCAAGTTCTATAACCTGCAGACACATAACCAATATTCTGTGGATAAATCAAAATTAATTGGGAAACTGTCATAGGAGTAAAAGTTATTATTTAAAACTACTTACAGGTGCAAAGAGAAAATATCTTTCAGGGTGGATGGGGCTTTGAGCAAGTTGGTCCTAGTGCATAGCAGCTCTGCCCATGACAGGGGGGTTGGAACTGGATGATCTACAAGGTTCCTTCCAGCCCAAACCTTTCTATGATCCCATGATTCAGCCATGTATATTTGGCTTTGAATCTGTTTAAGATGACTGGTGTATATCAGTCTTGCTGCAGTCTATAAGACAGAGATATAGAAACTAGAGTTGTTAAACAAAAATTATTTACCATGCTCACAGGTACCTTTGAGAAGAAATGGAAAGAAAATGAGGCTTGACAACTCAGGGGCTGGTCAGAGGATTTGGTTGGCTGCCCTCATAATGTACTATCAGCAGCAGATTGCAGAGCAGATGGAAAAGAACTAGACTTCAAGCAAATTATGAAATTGAGGAGAGTGTTTCTTTACCATATTACTTGAAAACTGTATATAAAGAACAACTGTGTCCAGGGCCAGTCATTTGACAGGAGCTGGCATGCAATCTCAGCAGAGAGTTTCACATGGAAAACACAGCAAAGAAGACAGCCTGTTCTTCCACTCCTTGGCTGGCAAACACCTTTGCTGTCACTTCTTAACCATCCAATGGTTGATACCAGGCCAATACTTGATATAACTTTGCTCTGTATTGTACTGACTGCTTTATTTTCTGATCCCTACAATACTCAGCATTTTAAATAAAATTATCATTGAAATATAGAGGGAAAAGTGACAGAAGGTTTTTATTGATTTTACCCTCAAATCAACAGCTCTCTATTGTAGACTTTCCATTTTACAATACAGTCTTCTTTTAATGTCTTGAAAATGAGTTATCAGATGACAGACACATCAGAACCACACATTGCTCAGTTTTCACTCTGCCACTATCACTTGTAATACAGATTTATAAGACACACATAATGAAGAAAATTTGTGGTCTGATCACAATTTGTGGTCTGAACTTTATTGAGAAGAATATTCTCCTAATTTTCCCTAAGGAGTACCACATCATCAGACAATGCAGAGAGAGAGAGAGAGAAGACAGATGTATGCACAGGCCTTTTTGCCACCCAGACACTAAGCTTTGATGCTTTTGGCTACATTTTTAAGGTCAGTTAGTTACAAATACTACGGAGTTTCATCTCAGCTACAGACTTTAAAAAACTCTCAATTTCAGCTAGCAATTCTAGGATTCCCTGGAAGAGTCCACTTCTCTCCAGAGCAAATGGAGAAGAATAAGCACCTTACAGACATAACTCATCTAGTTTATCTTAAATATCTGCACTGGGTCTGGCTGAGAAGGAGTCGATTTTCTTTAGAGCATCTTGTATGGTACTGTCATTTAGATTTGTGACCTAAAGAGTGCTGCTGATAACACACTGATGCTGCCTAGCTGTTAGCTTACCTTGTTAACATGCAAGAATACCTCTGAATCAGATGAATCATCTTCTGGGGACTTCAGTTCCGTTAAATGTAAAAAGGAGTTAGTTAAATGCAAATTCATCTTTATTGGATTCTTAAACTATGAAATGTGACCAAATACGGATTTTTATGTTTTAAGACTGGCACAGTTCAGATTTTTTAGAGTGATGATCTAACATTCCTTGTAGGCCTACACATATCCCATACTACAACTAAAACTGGTGACTTCAGTTAAAATATGTAGTCTGGAAAATACCATTCTAACTGAAAAAAACTACCTTTAAACTTATACATAAGATTGAAAAATACATTTCCAAATCATGTAAAACATTACATGATAAAACACTACAAAACCTTTAAAAGAATGAACAAACTTCAAGATTTTTTTAAAAGATTATGTTAAATCTGAATTTGAAAAGATGACAGCAAGACAGCTATAATTAAATAAACTGTGTAGTAAAAATCTTTGTCTGATGCTCAGTGTGGAAAACATTTTAAAATGCTACTCTTCAATGATACTTTGATCCAGAAATAGTTTTATACTGACTGAAAGTCATCATCCATATATTACTAGCTAAAGCAGATGGGGTCCTTAATGAGGGCACCTTGAGATCTCTGGCTCAGATGCACCCAAGCTTCAGGAACACCACCAATGTATTTTACAGTATTTCCTGAGTTTGCTTATTGATTATCTGGGAGATTTTGTAAACTGATATTCTACACTGATGAATGAAAGAAGTAGAAGGCTGAATAGCTTGGCAGAGCAGTTCTAAACCCTCCTCTCTGTACAGGAACAGTGAAAACATTCCCCCTGCATTCTGAAACCAATTGAAGCCATGAGAATGCTTAGAAGCAAATAAGATCAAATGTAATTATTCATGTAAAACCAAGTATTTTAAACCTTGTACAATAATATTTGGTCTTTGAAAGGAGAAGATAGAAATAGTAAACATCTCACTTTCAAGCAGCAATGGTCATACCACTATGAAGGTATAAGGCAATAAAGTAATGTGAGACCTCACCAATAGAAACTAGTCACCACAAGGAGAGTATGATTAAATGATCACATTTCAGGACTTTAAAATCTCATTTGTAGTAAACATCTATAGACACTTTACCTTAAACTTACATTATTTTTCCAAATAAATATTTTTCTAGCTATATGTCAGATATATTGCCTGCATTTTTTAATGTCTTTTTCACATGCTCTTGTGAACAAAAAAGTATATGCATATCTAAATACAGCTTTAAACAGACAAAAAACTGCACATCTCCTTTGTTACACACATTGGGTCTGTCTGAGGCAGTCCCACATTGGGACTTTCATTTTAGCAGCCCATGCAGTGCTGTGCTTTGCATTTATAGCTACAGGGGTGCTGGTAACACACTGATGTTTTGGCTGTTGCTGAGCAGTGCTCACACAGCATCAGGGTTGTCTCTCCAACCCAGCACTCAGAAGACCAACAGGCTGTAGGCAGTGAGAGGTTTGGAGGGGAGGCAGCTGGGGCACCTGATCTGAACTGACTCAAAAGATATTCCACACTGTATGCATCATACTCAGTCATAAAAGGGAGGGAGGGAAGGAGAAGGGAGGGATAGTTAGGGTTATAGTGTTTGCCTTCTGACGGAATTGCCATGTGTACCAATTCCCTACTTCCCAGAAATTCACTGGACATCTATCTGTCTGCTGGTGTGAAATGGTGAATAAATTTCTTGGTTTTTTCTTCCCTTCCACATGTGGGTTTTGCTTTTTTATTAAACTGCCTTTACCTCAACCCATGATCTTGTCCATCTTACTTTCTTTCTGTCTTCCTGAGGGTGGGTGCTGGCAGCCAGCCAAAATCACATATATTCTGTTCATACTGACTTTCTAGTAACAAAAAGAGTCTCCACAATTGATAAAGAAGTAAGTTAACTCTGTAAGTAAGTAGTAAGTAACTCTGATTTAGTATTAGTTTAAACATTCCTAAGCAACATTTCAAATACAAATCATAATACCAAACTTCTGGTAGGATTTTCAGGGGTCCCCAGCATCTACCTCAACCATATTTATCTCACAAATACACACTGTTAAAATAAATAAGATCAGAGATTTAAAAAAAAAAAAAAATCTTCATTTGCTAATATCAATTATTTACCAAACCAAACTGCTCCATAAAATTTCATTTTCATATTTTTTCCAATTTCTCTTAATCTAGATAGAAGTACTTCATTCTTACATATAGATTAAGTTTGCATCATCCACTTCTGGCCACTGTCTGGGACACTTATACCATTTACATGCTCAGTTCAAAATTTATGAACCAGAAAACTTCACAGTTATATTTATGATAAATGTGTCAACCTAGTGAGAAAATTTAACATTAACATGACAATGCAGATGATCTACAAAATCTCTAAAAATAAGTATCACCATGTCTGTGAGTTATCTCCTGCAATGTTTAAAGAACATTTTCTTGTCTTTGTTGGAAGCCTGTTCAGTCAGTAATCCGTCACATTTGTGAACTTAAATCCCATTTCTTGTTCTGTACTGCAAATGAAAACAAAATCCTCTCCTAGATAAGAGAAAAAAGAATGGATTGTGACACTGTCTCTTTTGATTTACTGGTTGTACAGGCACACTGTGCATTACACTGAGTCATGTCTTTAATTTCCCCAAAGATTGTATCTCAGAACTGGCAGGAGATCTCCCCATTGCAGGAATCCAGTTCCACTTTTTTCATATCCAGTTTTCACATTTCCTATTATACTGGAGGGGGGTAATTTACCAGCACCTAAAGCTGATGAATTTTTATTCTTTCCTGTAGCAACCAGAATTCAACTGTTCTACAGGTGATCCTTTATTCCAAATAAAAACCCAGACAAGTAACACTGCAAATTAATGACTTTTACATATTCTCCTATCTTTATACTTCTCATGAACACATAGGATAATTTAGGTTGGAAGAAAACTCTGGAGATGGCCAAATGCAAACTCCTGCTCAACTCGGGGTTGATTTGAACCTGAGCAGGTTGAGGGATGTTGAGATCTTCCCTCAGCAGCAGAGCACAGCCCAAACTGTTGCTGAGGTTGGGGACCTCCACAGCTGCTGTGGTCAGAGGGGAGGAGTAGCACAAAGGAGAGCCACTGCTGTGCTGAAGGTGCCACTTGAGAAACTGTTTAGGCTTTTATTAGGATAATAGTACAAATATTCCTGCCCTCTTTTGCAGCTTGGATGACCAGTTTCAGGAAGACTGACAGCAGCAAGAACTCCAAATGAAAAGTTTGCATGTTCTCCACACTTTAAATACATTTCAACTGCTCAGATTTGGTCTTTAACTGAACTGCAATAGCGAGCAATTATAATTTTTTTAAGTAAGTATTTTTTTCTATCCCCCTTAAAGGAAAACAAGACTTAGGCATTTATTTATCACATTTTCAGGAAGCTTTCCTAGGGCTGAGGGAACTCATTCCTATTAACAGACCACTCAGGAGTGAAAGAGACCCTGCCACTGACGAGGAGCATGCAGGTGTCCTCTGCAGGACAGTTGGATTCTTAATGTGGTGTGGATGTGATACACTTCCATTTACTTTTCCAACATACTTTTTCACCTTGTGTTCTCTCTAATCTGTTGCAGGCTTGACAATACCTGGCACAGCCCCATATCCATGCTGTGAGTAGCCTGGCTGGCTGTGACAGGATGCACAGTGCTGCCTTCCTATGTGGAGGTACCTGTGGGAAGACAGCACAAGCCACATGGCTTATTCCAGACAGCAGAGTAAGTGTTTGGAAAAGGAGCACGTGAACTCTGCTGGCATCATGCCTTCAGCCTGCAAGAGGAGAAGCCAACAGAAGTTTTCTGAGTAGTTTTACACTACTTTTCTTATTGCCCTTTGATTTAGAGTCCTATCATTACATGTATCTCTCTTTATGTCTCTCAAAAAAGATTTATTGTTTTTTTCACAAAATGTTATATGACTGCCATGAGGTAAAACTGAAACCTCAAATGAAGATTTATTCATAGAAAATACAGAAATAGACCCTTTTTTGGATGATCATTAAACCAAATAAATTATTGTTCTTTTAGTCAACGTGGAAGTAAAGAAACCCCATATGATTTGGCTGGAGCAGCAAAGGACAAAACAGCTATGCTTCAGATGCATTTCCTTACCAGGGATTTGTTTTCATTAAAAAAGATGATGTTTTCCCTTATGGAAACTTTGTGACAGAAGTGTCTCCTCATTAAACAAACACAAGCAGTTCACTTCACAACAATGAGGATAGAAAAGATTATTTTTGGAGTAAGACAAATAAGTCAATCCTATTTCTTTAAGAGCTGAATTAGACTGTAGAGACAGACAGTGTTTTAAGTCCTTCAAGAGAGAAAGTAATCAAGACAGTAGAGTTTTCTTGATGCCACCAGCAGTGCCAGTTTGGAACAAATATTAGCTTTCAATAATATCAGATGACTCCAGGGCATAGAGAGAGTGGAAAGTGGAATGGATCCTGTGTTACTGGCACAACATTTTTCCCCCAGATAGTCTGGGGATAAACTCCCCAAAAGATGAGAAAGAGAAGTAATATACGATGACACGTTTGACAACCCAAATTTGAAATCCTGACACTTTCCATTCTTACTCTTGTAAGATACTGCTGTCATACATTTGCTGAGAATGTTTGAATAATTTTTCTGAGGCATTTTCAAATAATTACAAGCACTATGGTCAGCTTGAATAACATATATACAAAAAATAAGGTAAAAACGGGGTCCATATCCATTACACCTCATCCTGAAGTACTTCTGGGCAGGGGTGCAATAAAGCAAAAGAATCTGACTGGATACAGAAGAGATCAGCTATCAGAAACAAATGTCAGTGAAAATGTTTGCCATCAGCCTCTCTTTTCCTGGGCAATTCAGCACTACAGTAAACTTTCTTACTGAAAGGAGGTTTTTGCCACAATAGAGGCCTTCATCATTAACTGGTAGCTCTTTCAAGAGCTGATGACTATGGCCACAAAAAGAAATTTATGTTTAAGACAGGCCAAGTGAGTAAGTGACTGCTGCTTACTGGCATAAGAGCCATGAAACAGTGTAGCATGAAATAGTGTAGCAAGTGCCAAAAAGAGAAGTATTGCTGAAAGATCTCATATATTTGTATTTCAGACTTTGTGTGGCCTCTGGTCTCATTCATGAGTCTTTTCTTAATGGAGGGAACTCAGAGCTGATCAATTTATAGCCGGGGAAAAAGGAATGTTCATGCACCTTGAGTTTTGTAGTACTAATTTCAGACTCTGACTACTATTTCCTTGCAGATGCTGCTTACATAGCTTTGTCCTTATGCATGATGTCCATTTGAGGTGAATTTCTTTCATATTTCATGTTTTAAACCACTTCTTAACAATATTTTGGCTATAACATTTGAATTTCAATTTAAAAATAAGATATGTGTTGATCAGCAGTATAGTTTTTGATTTATGGATAAGAACTCTTGATGGCACTACTGAACTCCTTAAGCAGGAAGAGGGGACCGAGAACTTGAAAAATTGAAGTTTTAGGGAAAAAAAGTGGAGTAGGTTTGGTCTGTTATCCCAGCATTGACCTTTGAGAAGGTTAACAGGTAAAAGTTAAAGGTTAGCACAGTAGATCCTTAATTTTCCAGATCAATCTGACATTTCAAGAGCAGACATATGAGCTCTGCAGGTGGGTGGAACACTTTCAGTAGAGTGGAACACCAATCTGCTACTCTTCCAGTCTCCATCAGAGAATTTTTGAGACTAAGATCCTGAAGGTAAAACTGTGAAATAGCAAAGTGAAGCTGCCTCTGAGAATGTAGGTGGTATAAGCCAACATGCTTTGGTTTAAAACAAATGCTTTTTACTAAAACAGATGAGGGTTCAACTTCTGACCAGGGAAGTGATTCCTAGAACCAAGTTCTTCTGACTGGAGAAGGACTTGCAATGGTAACAAAACAAAAAAAAAAAAAAAAAAAAAAAAAAAAAAAAAAAATTGGAAATAATATTTAAAGCAGCATAAAGTAGATTTACCAGAGTACAACAGCAAATGGAAATACTAACAGCAGATATCATTATCTCTGTTTTTCAGAGCCTTGGCTTTTTACTTTGCTTGTTTACAGGTTCTAGAAACAAACATCCTTTGTTGGTCATTAACTAATCTCTGGAGGTCCAGGTCTTTCTGCCTTAATTGGCATTCTTACAGTCTTGAACAATATAAAGACAACTGACATGGTGATCTGAGGAGGATCCACACTAAAGATGGATTTGTAAAGTTAAATCAAAAATGAAGGAAACACACATTTAACCTGAATTACGTTTTATAATCTAAATTACCTGAACAATGTTCATACTTACATCCTAACATCAGTGTGTGTGAGGCATTCTGAGCCTGATTTTATGCAAGTTCTTTATGGAAATAAGACCAACTCATCTCTGTTCAACAGCATCACTCCCTCCTCTCTTCCTGACAATATTTTTCACAGTTTCCTTCAATGATACTGACTACAGTGCATTTTCATTCCTTTTACAATTCTAAATATTGCATTGCATTAATAAATACAAATTATTAAAGGCAATAAATAAATTATTCACTTCTGCACAGGAGTATTGAAGCTCATTTCAGACTGATATAATCAAAATGGGCTTTTGCTATAACAGTTTGGACAGAAAGGCTGATATGATCAAAATTAATGTTTCTCAAAGTCTCAAAACAAAGTTCCTTTAAGCCAATCCTGTACAGAACTCATGCTGTTCTTGTGTTAGTAGAACTGCAACCTTGGTCATTTACAGGCAACTCCATTGGAAAATAGTTTTGTAAATTCTGCTCTTCACCAAATCAATACTGACGTTAACAGGAAAGATTGAGTAACATAGTAACTGCATGGGTTACTACTTAATGTCAACAACACTTAAAATGGTTTGTGCAATGAGTTTTTAAACAAGTGCATTACATGGCCATAAAATAGCCTAAAATATCAGTATGATGTTCATTAATTTATTCTGAGAGGATTTAATTAATGGAATTGAAAGGCATCATGTAACTCATCTGCTAGGCTTCCCTAAAATAACCTGACCAACGAGATTAGGGCTTTATGTGTGTTCTCTGTCCCAAGGCTTTTATCTTGGATCCATTCCAGCCTTGAAATTGGTCCAACTGAGAATTATTTCTTCCAAACTGGTAATAGCCAATAATTCTAGAAACTCAATTGAACAGTTTCAAGTCAATGCAATTTTACAAACAGGTTCAAAGTTTAAGATGCTTGCTTAGTATTATCAGGTTACGGGAGACAATAATTTTTACAGTGTTTTGCAATTTTCAGCAAACCATCTTTTTAAATGTGTTCTAGCCTTTTAGAAGCCTACACTCAGTATCTTAATACAACCATACCATAACTGAAGTAAACACAATCCCAGCAACTAGAGTATTCCCATGGGTTTATTAATTACAAATCAGAACAAGTATTGAGACAAAATATGCAGCAGGGATTCAATGAAAGGACAGGTCCAAACACAAGTTGCATTAAGGATGTGAGGAGCACATTAGAGCATGTAAGGAGCAGTGAAATTCATAACTGGCCCCATTCATGTCACTCCCAGAGAGAAAGAGAGAGCATAGGTATTTTACTGGCACTTAGGTATGAAATAAACCTTTTGGTTTTGAAATAAATCGAGCTGCAAGCTGGCTGCTATAATCAGCTACAGCAGAAGACTTACCTTCAGGTATATCACTAAAGCTAGTGATACCAGAAAGTGTGTACTTATATTAGGCATGATTTCCTGATCCACAGCATATTAGTAAAACCAGGTTCTTTGGAAGCAACCTAATAATTCTGGGGAAACAGAGGCCTTTTCTTATCAGTCACTACACAGCAGATGTTTTTCAGCTGACTTAGGTGATAACAGTCCTCAGAGCACCCTCAGCATTCACACAGGAAAAGTGAACAAAACCAGAACTGAATAAACAAACAAGAAATAATATTTTAAAACAAATGTTACAAAAAATACAAGCATTACAGGTCTAGTTCTCCACTGCTTTGTGTCATATATGTAGGGCTTCACAGAAAGTGAATATAAAGTTACTAAGGAAAGTTGCATACATTTGCTTTGGCAGATGACTGGACTACTCTCAGGATAAATATTCCTTACACACATAAGTAAACAATACAAGCTAAGAACTAGTCACAATATAAAACCATGTTAGGAACATACAAAACCAGAAATAACCTCTAAGCAGATTTTATCAATTGTAACAAAGCAAAATGTAACACCAGGTATTCATGTCAAGATGTCAAGAATTCCATGTAGACTTGCCTGAAGAAAAGACAAATGTGACTAAAAGTCACAAGCACTGGATCAGAGAGCTAAGGAGACCAGCATAGTTCCTTGGATTCACAAATTTAAACAACTCATGGCATCATCTCAACTGGCTCTCATTTAAGTGGACTCCTTATATTTTCAGGGTCATGTATGTTGCAAATAAGCAGCAAATCCAATTTGATTAAAAAGATCTAAGGTTGAATGTGGGCTTTTAAATGCACAAGTGACATTCTAAAGTGAGATTCTAAAGGCTTTAATCCAATCAATGCAACAGTAAACTACCTATTTCTGGACCAGCTCAAAGGATAAAATTAAAAAAAAATGCAGAATTCAGGACATCGGTACAAGTTGATAGTAAGTCTACAGTAATTATTTTCAAAACTAATTAATGAAGTAGACAAGTAAGCAAAAACAAGAGGTCACAATGAAACAGTATCTGTTCCTGACTGGTTCACTACTGAAAGTAGTTGTCAAATAAAATATTAAATACATAGGTATAGTTGTAGTTCTATTTGGAATTGTCAGTTTCAAAGCAAAACTTCATTCATTGCTATACAATGTATTTTGAATGTGTTAACTGAACTACTGCTACGTGTGAGCTTTATGCCTTGAACTAGAGCTAAAAGACTCTCAAGAATTTAATGCTCAAGTATGTAATTCTGAATCTCTGCACAAGGCCATGAAATTCTGTAAATAGGTACCAACTGGACTGGTCTGATTTACATTCAGTGATGAGCTGACCCTATCTTTATCTCATTTCATTGATGATAGAGATTATGCAGTAAAGAGAAAGAATCTCGAGATAGATGGTGGCCATTAATGGTGTGCATTACCTTGTTGTACTGCATACAGATCCATTTCACCAAATACTAGCTTTAACACAGAATAGAAGGCTCAAACAATAATACCTAAGAAAATTGCTGCAAGATGAAGAATGTAATATCTACAGATTTGGGGCTATTACACATTTGAATTTGCTCTGCTGGAACATCCTCATCAGCAAAGTATTCAAGGGCACTTTTAACTTACTGTAATTTAGGAATTAAATACATATACTTTTTGATGCAGACCTAAAAACAACAGCAATTTTACTGAATTTCCCCTCTTTTACTACATTTTACAGCAATTGGCACTGTGTACAAATCTCTGTTATTAACACAAGTGTGGGGGAAATTATATTGATTCCTTTATTCACATTCCAATTCCTGAATCCTTATCTACACTTTTTATTTACATGCTTAGTTCTGTCATTTCAGTTTTTTTGTTTACTCTTATTTCTCTTCATGCTACCATGCCTTAGGCTTACACTGTGAGCTACAGTACTGGAGTGTGAACCAGGAGATGCTGACACTGCAAAAATGCCTGGCTGAGGAGGAAATAATTCTGTTATGAATTAATATCCCAGACACAGACAGACCAAAGAAACCACATGGAGCTGACAAGAGATAAATAGGATCATGCTGCTAGAATCACTTGCCTTGCTCTAGAGAATGCCAAAATGAGAAGGGCTGACATTCCCACTAACATTTCAAGCTTACAAACATAAATAAAGTAATTTACTTTAACTCCTTGTAGACAGACATTCAGTCACCAAAGTATCAAATGTAGTTGAGCAATTTAGAGATGCCATTTTAAGTTAATTCCAAGGCTAGAGAAAAAAAATAAAAGATGTTGGTTCCACAGATGCTAGCACAAAGGTACAGTTCTAGTCAAATTCTACATCCTGATGGGATATGGAATTTGATGTGTTTATCTCAGAACAGTTCAGTTTGTTGCTTATCTTCCTATCAATTCCAAACTAATTCTAATGACAGAAAAGACTTTATGTATCCTTAGAATAATACATTTTTTATTTTCTGATAAATAGCAACCTGGGTTTCACCATCCAATGAAAAACAGCAAAACTACACCAAAGGTCAGATGCAGTTGGGCATTTGGGAACATTTCACAGAACTAGAGAATCACAGAATCACAGAACGATTTGGGTTGGAAGGGACCTTAAAAATCATCTAGTTCCAACCCCCCTGCCATGGGCAGGGACACCTTTCACTAGACCAGGTTGCCCAGAGCCCCATCCAGCCTGAACTTTTCCAGAAATGGGATATGCACAACTTCTCTGGGCAACCTGTTCTGGCATCTCACCACCCTCATCGAAAAACAATTCCTCCTTCTATCCAACCACTTTCAGCTTAAAAGTGTTGGCCTTTCTCCTGTCATTAAAGACCTTGGTAAAAAGTCTCTCTCCATCTTTCTTACGATCCACCACCAATACTTTTTCTGATGGTGCTGTTCCAGGGGAGCCAATTCAAACATGGAATAGGCACCAATACTGAAAGGCTTCTATAGGGTCTCTCTGGAGCCTTCTCTTCTCCAGGCTGAAAAATCCCAATTCTCTCAGCCTGTCTTCACAGGAGAGGTGCTACAGCCCTCTGATCGACTTTGTAACTCTTCACTGGACCTGCTCTAACAGGTCCATGTCTGTCTTTTACTGGAGCCCCACAACTGGACACAGTATTCCAGATGGGATGGCAGGAGAATTGAGTAAAGGAGCAGAATCAACTCCCTCCACCTGCTGGCCACAACTTTTGATGCAGCCCACAGTAAGACTGGCTTTCTGGGATGCATGTGCACATTGTTGGGTCATGGTTTTTTGTGGTAATGCAGGCTTTTTTTTGGTAATGCAAGAAAGGAAACCCAGAGATTTTTCCCACATTCTTATTTACAAAAACGTCTAGCTTTAGAGATACTGACAGCAAAAAACTTAATAAAGAACTATATACAGACATGCTTCATACAAGCAACAGTGTTAATGAACTGTTTGCTTCTCTTGAATCAGGTTAATGCCATTAAGCCTTTGGCACTGCCAAGTATGGCAGACAGATTTGTTATCTCCCTAAGAACTCATAGTGTCTCATGGTAAAGATGTTTTTACATTCTCTAGTCATTGGTTAGTAGGTAAAAACTAGTAGATTATGCATGTCACCTATATGGCAGCAGCTTAAAAGTCTGATTTTACAAATGGTCTATAGCTTAAAGATGACTAGTTCTCCTCCTCCTCCTCAGTACCTAAGGGGCTGAACTTGACCTCAGCTTCCTGGTTGTGCCTACTGCAAGCCAGTGAATGCCCTGCCAAGTCTTCTTACAGCTGCCTGGAAAAATTAGGAATTCGTCAGTTAAGTTTATATGCATGTTTAAAGACGGCAAAAAAAGATAATTTCCCAATTTTTAGTAAATTAATTAATTCAATACTCATTTTTCCCTGAAATAAGGGCAAAACACTGATATCAGAAAATTTTCTGATGAAAGATGAAGTCTGAAAACTCAGTTCCAAATTTCAGTTTTGAAAAAAAAGTCTTCTATGCTACCAGAGAAGATTCAGTACATCTCAAAATTATATTGGTGGCAAGGAATTATGAAGAAAGGAGTTATCCAAACTATACCTCCTATAATCCCATAAACCACCACAGTGACCTAGATTTATGCAAACAGTAATGGAAAACCCTTTTAAAAGCCATCATTTTTAAACTATCTTTCCTTCAAAGTTAAAAAGTAGCATCCTGTTGAAAATATTAATTTAGCAGAAAATACAGTTTCTGTCGAAAATTCTTAATTACAAGTTTTATCCAACTGTAATACAAATTTATGAGGGCTGGTTGGTTGGTTGCTTTTTTTCCCCTGCTAGGTCTGCTGGAGTACCAGATTTTGGTCAAGCAACACTTGAAGAGCCACAGCATTTTCCACCTCAGTTTAGTTACAGTTGTCTTGACAGCAGACGTCAAGAAAAATCTGCCGCAGGGAAATCAGACACATACACAGAACAAATTTGGGGAAGGCTTCAGGAATGGCAATGTGCAAACATTTTTAATGACATACTGCAGGAGTGCTGAAAAGTAGTAGTTCAAGAGTTTCAACCCACTTTTGAAACCAGTAACTTTTGTAAATACAGACACAACACGTCACCCAAGTTCTCTGCCACAGTTTCTGCAGTAGTTTTAGTGGCTAATAGAAGATACATCTACATAAAAGATAAAACTCCTTGTAGCTTAAAGAAATTACTTTTATTACAAAAAAAATTTATTTATTAAGATAATTTTAGAATTACTTAAAGTTGCTGTAAGGTCTCATTACTAAGGTATCAGTAAGAAAACACAAGCAGACATAACTCTGGGGTTTTATCCACTGCAGTGGTCAAAATGAAACTAAGTAAAAGCAGAAAATTAAATATCTTGAACATGGACATCCACGAGCATCTAAAAGGACATGTGAAGAAGTTCTATTATGTGAAACCCGATTTAGAAATATTTATACTTTGTTATTTCCATTTCTCCTCTCTTCACTCTTGGCCTCACATATTTATCCTCTCCTAGCTTTCAGTGTCTGAAGTGGCTTCTCAAGGAGCATTCTAGCTTCACTTGAGTTTTACAGCTGCTGATGTGAACTCCATGTTTACATGAGCATGAAACATGAATTCTCTGTACATAAAGCATGAGTAAGATTCCCAACAATGTGCACAATTAGATATAAATGCACCTTTCCTTCTCCCATTCCCTTCCTTGAATATATAAATCCACACACAGATGCTGTTTCTTTCTTTCTCAGTGGCCCACAGGCAGGAAGATATCCTTGGAATGGCAGTATTTTCAGTCAGACTGTCCCTTTCAAAGCCTTCATTACTGAGCAGTAGATGGAACAAAGCCTTAGTGTCTTCCTGCAAAACTTCTGAAGAGAGGACATACATTGCAAGATTAATGCTTTGTTCTGAAACTCAGTCATCTGATGTGCTTGCACAGAGCAACCCTGGTGTAAGCACAACTCATCACTTCATAGAAGACCACACTGTATTTTAACTTCACCACACTCTGAACTACTTCAGGTTTTTTCAGTTTCAAAATGGAAACAGCAGAACAGTGTTACCCCTGAATTTCACTGCCTTGTACTGTGTTCAAGTAATTTGTTCGTGAATGTTTCTTGTTGCCTTAACTGGTCTCACCTGCAAGGCACCAAGATCAAATTCTTTAGAATTAATATTCTGTGATGATATAAGCAGGTGGGAAAAGTGTAGATAAAAAGTGCAGATATTTTGGTGTAGATATCACCACCATGCAAACCACAACAAGTAGGTCACATTTTGGTGGCAGACCTTTAATTCAATTGACAAATAGATTGAAAAACATTTTAAAACATTTTGAAAAGAAGCAACAATTCCAACTTTATGTGGTTTTTGTATATTAAGAGTTAGAAATGAGGGTACAAGAGATGACAAGCAAACAGAATATTCTTTGAACTGCTGCTTTCAATGGGAGCATTCCTCCCTGAGTCAAAACAGCACTGTTTTATAGAAGATTTAATAACTTCATTTGGTGATGATTAGACAAGGGATATATAGGAGAGATTATACAATAGAGGAAATATGCAAAAAAAAAAAAATTCGCTCTGCTCTGCTCCACTTCATTACTATCTGGGTGTAATAACAATTCTTCTTTCAATGGCAGTAAGCAGAATTTTAGCTTTCTTTTGCAAGGTGTCTGGTGCCAGCTAAATTGCTGTTCTAACACATAAAGAGCAATAATAAATTCTAAGGGAGTTACCTGCATATAGATGTAACAAAGGGAAGAAAAATGCAGACTAGGGCAATTTAGGGAATTCATCTATCTATGAATTCTCTTTTATGGTGCTTTTTTTTTATTATTATTTTACTTTTATTTTGTATGTCCCAGAAAGTAAATTCCATTTTATATGCATTTCGTCATGTGATTCTTCCTTCACTGCAAACTGAAATTTCACCTGAGGATGACCTTGCATGTACAATAACATCATTAATTCAAGATGGCCATTGTCCTCCCTGTCCTCATCCTGCTTTTTTTTTAACAAATTAGTCCCCACTTCTGTTTCCTGGATACCATGGAAGATAATGCCACTTTTGAGGCTTAAGCTGAGCATTTAAGAGAAAAGAAAGTAAACAGCATCAGAAGACATACAGAGGATTATAAATTACAAAATTATAAAAGAGAAACCATATGAACAGAGGGTGTTATTAAATCTGTCTCCTAACATAAAATCTAGGAAATAGCCAATATAATTATCAGGAATTAAAAATAAGTAAGTATTTTCCAGAGTGCCTAACGTAAGCAAAAAATGCAAGTAGTTTGAAAAAAGTGGAATTCTAAATTCATGTAAGAAAACCCGTACTACTCTAAGTAGTATAGGCTAAAGTAGTATTAAATACCACTATATAGGTCTGAAAGCTATAAAAAAATAGTATCACCACAGAAGATTTTTATTGTTTCTGGGTCCCAGTGAAAACAAACATGCAGGAAGAGTGCTTTATTTATGTATATGCTGGCAACAACACTGACAAATAATTTATTAATGACTTAATGTTCCTCCTGGTACAACACAATTTCACCCAAGGACACTTTGGAAAATTCCACAGAGCAACTAACCACTGTTTGTTTGAAGTGCAGACAGTTCCAGAACATTTTTTACTGCTTTGTAGTACCACTGTGCATATTTTAACCATAGCAAATTGTGCCAATAACTAAAGAACTTTTTCTCCCCAAAAGAATAGCAGAACAATACAGTTTCTCTGAAGTTGTAATCGTCTTTGGCACACAGTATCAACAGGAAATCATAACTTGGTGCATCTATTAAAAAAAAAGATACTTTGACAAAAAATAAACACTGTAAGTAGACAGGAATCAAAATTCAGTTATCTCAGTTTAGCCTATATTCTTCTCTGCAATATTACATCTAGAGAGTCACTGGTTTTTAGATGTCTCATTTGAGTGATTCAGAGAACTTCAGAGAAACGGCACAAAAGGAAATTATTACAACCAGCCTAATGGCCTGGAAGCAATGAGCTGCCTTACTTATCCTGAGACAGAACAAAACTGGAGCTTTCATTGTGTGTGATCAGATGCTGTTTGACATCTCTCTACAGAACATCTGTTTGTTCACAACACAAACCATCTTCAAGGCTGCTGTGCAGAATGGTGTTGTCTTGGATCCTAGACATCAGCTGCCTCCCAGTGGTAAGAAATATAGGAAGCGACTGGAAATGATTGAAACTGAAACAGAAGGCTGACCACTACTGAGACTGGAACTCACATGTCCCAACTTTCTCCTTGGCTCCCACCTTCGATGCTCCTGCAGGGGCACTGGTGCTCACTCCAGTACCAGCCTAGAGCCAGGCTGAACCCCAGCACACCCCCCAAATCACATGTATTGAGGATGCTGGGTCCTCAGCACATCTTTTTTCTTTCAGATCCGATCCTATTTTGCTAAGCAGCTTGCTAACACAGATAAAGGTTGCACAGGTCTCTCTTGACTAGCTGGAGGCAAGACAAGTCTCTGTTTATTATCATCCTTTTGAGAAAGCTAGCAGTTAGTCCTAGCTTAGCACAGAGCCTGTTCTTGTCACTTTGACTTTATCCAACTGTGAAAGAGGTTATATTCCATGACTTTTTCTTTTCCAAGCAAGGACAAATTTTGACCTGACAAGATAAACTGGGCAGAAGTATTTTGGAATAGATATAGGTTCTCAACAGAAAAAGGTTTTGATATCCAAGGTCAAGAAATATATACTGCATCAGGAAGTAAGTTTTCACAGTGGGTGTCACAATAAGGGCCAGTTCTTTGGGAATGGTAGGTCCCATTTATGCAATGTTGAGTTCATAAGCACAGCAGGAGCTGTGACAGCCTAAGATCTGGTCTTCTGGAAGATGCAAACAGATGTGGGGAGCAGAAAGAAAGCCTCCATCGAATAAGTAACAGTAAGGAACAAGACAATCACAGTAATTCCTGACTGTGCCAATTAAAGTGGTCCTGTGAAGATAACACAGGCCAGGGCACATCAATAAATTAGACTATTCATGTGAAACACCTATAGATGGTATTAGATATTTCTTTTTTGCTGCAGTATTGACAAGAAGAAGAGAATCAAACCGGTGGTCCTGATGGGGTCTCAGAAGAGAAGTCAGACTATAGGAAAAGAGTCTATCATGTCTGTATTTAAGAATTTAAGAATTCAGCTAGATTTAATGCACCAGGTGAGTCACATGAAGTCCTTTAACTATTTGAGTTCATAAGAAACATTTTAAATCCCTTCTTCCTCTTGAGGTGATGAGCAAATTGATCTGTCTAAGGAATTAGTACCTTGTGTGCTCTGCATGCAGCTCTGTAACCTGGATACTCCATTCAAATTCCTTGCCTAGCAGTTAGGAGGTGGTGGTAGAGTGGTCTGTTTCTCAGGCTCTACTCCTTCCCCTCTTTGAATCTCTTTTTCCATTTTTCAGGTGGGAAAGCTCACATCTAGCCAGAAATGAAAAAAAGGTTTCCTGAATTAACCAAGATATCAAGCAACCCTCATCAGTGTGGCTGTCCCTACTCCTTCCCTAAACCTTCCCTCAAGTACCTGAAAGGCAGAGCAGTGGCCAAATCAAACCAAATGCTCAGCAGTCTGAAAGAAATTTCCAATACCAATGACAACTCACACACAAAATCAGACTCCAAGGAGGAGCTAGCAACACAAAACCAGATTTTAAAACCAGTATGGGCACATCTCTTTATAGCAAATTGCCTACTACTGAAGAAAATCTGTGGCCTCGAGACTTGAACTACACTTGATCTCCCACAGATATTTTCACTGCCCAGCTATGTATGCTCATTGTTCCTGTGATACTATCATTTCTAGCTAATGAATTAATTGCTTCCAATTAATTGACAGCAGCCTCATACTGTATTACCGAAGGATTACAAATTAAATATTAATTATGCTTCATTGTGCAGAAGAAATCAAATTAAACAAAATCACACTCCATTATGAAGTAAGTACACTAGACATTTTCCAGAACAGATGCACACTGTCCAAATTATAGTCAATTCTGATATATTGTAAACAAGCTAAGACTCATTTATTAAACTGAAAGTATCACACCTCCCACACAGCAATGCATGAGACAAATGTTTAAAGCTTCAAAATTTCACAGATGGTAGCAAGGAGAAAACACTTATAAGGTAAGTATTTCATGCCTGCAGTCTTTAGCAGTCACTGGTATTCCACTGAAAGGAAAACAAAATTCCCAGTATAGTTTTTCCTGTTCCACAGTATCAGTCAAATCACTTAATTGTCATTGTGAGTTTGGCCTGACATCATGCAGAACTTCATCCACAACCACGGGCTGCCAGGTACCTAACTCCAAATTGCTAAAAATACATGTCTGAAAACAAGCTTAATGGTTTTTCAGGGAAGAAAATACTCTTTTGCAATAAGGGCACCTGAGTTTGAAAAAACAGACTGAAAGAAGAAAGCCTGGAGAAGGGGAGTACATCACTCAGGAGAAGGGTATCTCCATCAGCGTGGCGCCTTGGAAAGGACAGCTCTGATTTCCTCCTCCTGCTCTCTGAAACCTCACCCGCTCTGGGAGAGCAACTGGAGTATTTTTGGAGGGAGTGGGAGGAAGAAGGATAAAGGAGAGACAGATATCTCCAGAGTAACATTTCTTTTTCTCTCAAAAGATTGACTTCAAAACATCTGATTGTCAGCTTACCCAGTGAACGGAAAATTTATTACAGAAGCTGAGCCAGATCCTTAGGTGATAAAAGTTTATTTAACTCCACTGATGTCAGCACAGGAGAGGTGAGCTCTCGAGGGGCCAAGACAGCATCTTTCTCAACAATACTTCCTATGGATTTGATTCTTTTTAAAAAGGTACTTTATGCATAAACAGCTGGGTAAAATTTCCAACAAAAAAACCCCAAAAGAATCAACAAAACCAAACCAAAACAAAACACCATCCATATTTTGAAAAGGCCTCCAATGACTTTTTAGTCGTCACTATTTCACTCTACCAGTTATCACTAATGACCTGAAAAGGACCATTTCAGCTCATGATGGACTTCAAATAGGTAAATATTCTCAACATACTCATGCATGTGAGTTATCTCAAAAATTCTGATTCAAGAGCCCCACCAACTAGCAGCCACCTAGCAAACACATACATCACGTGTGGCAGCAACAGAATACAACCCTTTAAATTGATCACATCTGAATGCAAAACCAAATCAATTTTTCACAAGTGATATCTAAAAGAATCTGCAGTGAATTATTTTGCATTTTAAGATGCAGTCGTGTACATTTTGATCTGGGGACCTACAAGATCAGCTGTCATTGACCTGAAAACACTCCAAATTTATTGTTAAAAACATTGCAGATGACACAGAGCTATACTGAAAAGCAGAGGTGCAACTATATCATCTCTATCATTTACAGACGTGTTCATTTATTACACATTACATTGTGTTCATTACAATAACATTTTAATATTCAATAAAATAATCCTAATCTGTAAAACAAGACAGACATCATCTGCAAAAACACACTATGAGCATCATTACTGCTAACAAAACACAAGGTCCCAATGCAATATTACAGCCAATGGATAACAACATCCCTGGGAATACAAGCAAAGGAATACCAATCAGGACTTCAGTGATGCTATTCCTTGTCAGCAGGGAAGTATTTTGGACAGCACGTGTATTTTCAGAGCTCTGTTTTGATTGGTTCTGATGCTCTGAAGGAAAACACCAGCAAAAAAAACAAAAACAAAAACAAAAACAAACAAACAAACAAAACAAACAAACAAACAGAAAACATATAGTGGAACTACTAGATAATCAGAGGGCTGTAAATCCTGCCTTACAATGACAGACTTAAGAATTTGTGTCTATCTGATCAAAGCAAAGATTAAGAGGGGACTTGATTACACTATACAAGTACTTACATGGGAGATTATTGATAGTAGAGAGCTCTTTAATCCAGCCAAAAAGCAAATAACATCATTAAATGATGGAAAGATTAAGTTAAATACCAAAATAGAATAAAGGTAGCAATGTTTTACTTTTAAAATCATTAATCCTGGAAATGTCCTGACTCCATAAGTATATGAATTATATATGACATAAACTGGCAGAATTTATGATGGCAAAGAGAGATGCCTCCCATGCATCTAAGTTCTTAAACCTGCAATTTTTTAAAGAATAATATCAGTCAAAAACTTTTCTGACATTTTGGTATAAGTGAACAAAAATCAAGAACACCTTAATTTCATCTGCACTTCTGTAATATTTTACTAATCCTCTGTGGTTTTATTATACAAGTGTAGCTAAAATTTAATTTATTGCCCTGCATCCTATTCCTGCTCAGGTAATCCTTGGGACTCAGGCACATGTTTCTGAAAACAAAAGTACACATTACTAGCAATACTGAAATACTTAAGACCTCAAGTTTTCTACATGTTCTCCAGTAGGAGCAGAACTGTTGATATTCTTTCTGTGAAGTGATACCAGTTAAGTAACAGGCAGGGACACTAACTGGAGGTCGTAATGCTGTCACCAGTCTTCATGGAAGATTTACATCAACATGCATATAGACATGTCAAAAAGTAGTACATGCACACCACAATCAGATTATTGATGACAATTTTTCAGGTTATATTGCTGCAACTTTAAATGCATCCATCTTCAGTCCTCACATGGGACCTGCAGTCTATTACAAGATGCTGCTTTGTGCACACTGCAGACACTTCATTGTCACTTAGAAATCTGACAACAAAACCAAAATTATACTAGTGACATACAACAAAAATGTGTTACCTACAGGATTTGGAAAAACAAAACCATAATATGTGTACACTCGTGGTGATAAACAGAATAAAAATTGCAAATGTAAGGATGGATGCTGAACTAATTTAAGGATTTGAATGTTTAATGTGTTCCACGACACATGCACATGAGTATGTGTGGGTGTCAGAGAAACTGAGAGGAGCTGATTTATACTGTCAAGCTTTCCAATGTTTCCTTCCTTAGACATTTATAACATGATGTTGTCCCCCCTTAGGGTCAGGGTACTGATGGCTTATTTAGCTAATAATTTAAGACTGCAGAGAAAACGTTTGATTGAAAATATTTAGTCCAGTGTCTGTTAGGTGCTGTATGAGTGAATGAATGAAGACAGACTGAATGAAACAAGCACCTTGTCTTTAGTACAGCTTTGTTAACAAGAAGATTTGGACAGAACTAGAATACACAGTGTACCCCAAGAAATGTACAATGTTAGCTCTGCTGTACCACAAAAAAAACCTTCACTGTTTTCACTTTCTTATATACATGTTTTGCATGTTTCTTTCACTAGCAGTGTATTTTAAAGGAAAGAAGGAGATTTTATACTTAAAGAGTAGTAAACAGTCTGACAGAGCTCAATTCATAATTTTGCTGACAAAACTGAAATATCTTTATGAAGCATTGACCAACCTTTGATCTCTCTCTCACACAACGCTTTAGCAATTCACAATCTCACTCTTTTGCAGCTTTGTTATATTTTGCATATGATCCTTGCTATGTGTTTAGCAGCATTGTGAGAATGACAAAAATATTCATTCCATCTCTGATGGATATTTAGTTACATTTGATACACCAGCCCTGTACTTGCTGCAACTCTTAAATAATATATACTGAATCAAAAGCTATTATTCAAAATAGAATAGTACAGAAAGAGAATCCCAAACAGAATTAGACACACAACCAGAATCTCAGATTGGGTAAATAAACACAGGCCAGCATTTTTAAACAATTTTCCTGTTTGTAAATCTATACAGACTTCCTTCCCCACCTTCTTGCTAAATTTCCATTCAGTGCCAAAGCATTTCCAGATTTTTAAGGTCATCACTCCTTGTGGTATCTGCAAGAGAATTTCTACCTTCCATGAAATTTCTTCATAAGATTTTTCATGAGATCTTTCATGATGGTATCTGGAAGACAATACCTATCCTTCCTGAGATTACTTAGAAGAAACCTCAAAAAGCATCAATTTTGTGTTCAGAGAATGGTAGAAAAGGCACGTTGGAGATGTGATCTGTAACATTCTTCAGTGTGGTTTTTTTGCACAGCTTAATGTGAACATGACTTTTTTTTTAATAACTCTTTTATTATGATCAAACATTTGAGAGACACACACAACCAAAGCTGTAGGATATAACAATAATGATGCCAAACACCTGTCTGTCCCAATATTTCACCCCTGTAAGATGACCAAGGAAATTATTAGAATAGAGAAACAATGTAGGTGACACCTCCCCATTACAGACTCCCAGATGGGAGGACTTTCAAGGGCTTTCTCTGACCAAGGTGATAACATTGTGTGTAAAACTCCAGCTTATTCTTGTTCCATGAGTTTTTTAATTGCTTTTGCATATACACAGACATCTGCAGTTTTCTGTGGCAATGAGTACCACAGCACGTTTTTGATATCATTTGATATAGTCTAAATTTTATAGCAGGATAAATAGTTTAATTAGTTAATTCTCTCTGTGCTATCCATGAATTTATAGATCTTTTCATAGACTTTTAGTCTACTTCGTAGCTTGTAATATAGAAGGCATTCCTTTGACCATCCTTGCTGCACTTCTTTATGCATTCTTGAGCTCTGTATTATTTTCTGAAAGGGGAGCAGAAACAGGTATATTATTCAAGATGTAGGAGCATTAGTGGTATGAGGAGTTGCCCAATAATTTCTGTTTAGTCCTAAATGCAATTCCTAGCTCTACGCTCTTTTTCTAGTAATTCTTTACATTCACTTCCTTGCCCTCTGCTCACCTTTACACAGACAGTCTTTATACAACCACCTATATTAGCTCCAAGCCCTGTGTCCTGAGAGAGAATAGTTTGTCACCTGCCATTTTGTCATCTACTAACTTAGTATTGTGAAATCCTTCTGTATCTTTGCAGGGAGCTTTTATTTTTGCTACACTGAATAACTTGGGACCATCAAAACCTTTGCCATTCTGCTCCTTTCCAGTACACTTCTCCAGACACCAAGCAATACAAACATCAACACAGGTCCCTTTTAAGACACTCCAAATAATATATTTTCATTTCAGAACTATCTGGAACCTGTCAGGATACTGGATTTTTAATGAGTTTAGTAGTTTAGGCCACTCCTAGTTATTACAATGCAGTGATTGGAAAAAAAAGAGTATTTTATACAGTAAACTGGGAGGGGAAATAAGCAAAACAAAGAAACAGCTCCTACTGAACACTAAATGCCTGCAGTAGGAAACAAGATGATCTCCCATAACTGTAAACAGCTTCAAAAGGCTTTAGTAAACACTGTGAGAAACTCATGGATGAAGGAAACACAATTCTGCATGAAAAAACCCTATCAAACAGGAATATGATACATCCAAAAGTGGCTACTACCTCTAAATTTCTTTACTGGCATGGGGAGTGCCAGTATAGGGGATTCAAACACCCTCCTTGAGCTTTATGCCCCTTCTACAAAAATCTTATTGCTATCTCCTTCCCATGCTCTTGCATGAACACAGTCAGCTGCTGGGCACTGAGGGCATTTGACTAGTTTCAGTATTAGTTTATCATATATTAAAGCAAGTTACAGGAAGCCAACTACTGTGTTCTGCCTCCAAGGTACTCACCTATGGAGCCTACAAGTTTCATTATTCTCCTGACTTCCAGCTCCTTGCTGTAGCTCCAGGACTAGCTCATACCATGCAATGTACACAGCAGCACATAGCCACGGGCACTTTTGTTACAGACATCACCATCTGGCCATAAAAAAACCCCAAAAGAAATGAATGAAGTTGAGCAGTGCAAGGTGTATCCCACTATTCATCAAGTGTTTGACGAGCACTGACGGAAGCAACTGAAACACTGAGGGTGCCAGGTGCCCCAAACACCTCCTCTTTCAGCACATCCTGATTTCAGTCCTGGTGTGTGTTACCAACAGAGGACAGGTGTCTCTGGTGAAGGATATTTGACCTCTGCCAAACTCATTAATATTCAGAACAAGGTGACACCTAATAGCCCCCAATATACAGGCAGTTGTACTGGACAAGGGGTAAATAACATTTCCCAGACAAATCTCAGTGGACTGAGAAGCAGGCTGGTTGCTGGAGTAGGTGAAGGGAGGGCTTTCACTGCACTTGATGGCTGCAGTGTAGTCAGAACTCAGTGACAGGACACTCATACCCACATAAATGCCACCTCACACAAGGCAGGAAATTGGATACACACGATTCTCTTCTAACATTCATTATTAAAAATACAGCCTGACAATCAATCTCTGTGTGTCTTCATTTACCTGGGAAAGACTTTTATCAGTATAAATCAGACTTGGATCCATCCTGCCTTTCAAGCCATCTATTTGACTATGATGCACAAACAAGGAAAGAACAGGTGCAAGAGAAAGTACTTCTGTACATTTAGTCTTATAATACCTAGATGTAAAGTACATTGTCAGTAATGACACAGAATTATTACAGGGACAAAAACTGCTTGCTGGGTTAAAAGATTATCAAATAATCAGAATAAAAGCAATTTCCAGGTTTCATTACAAGTACACGAAACCATGGTTTAGGTAGTCACAAAAAATATCTGCAGAGCAATAATTCTCCTGGTTCACACTAATTTTCCTAAATAATAAAGGAAAACCATTTCTTTTGGACTTCTGGGATTATACAAAATTACACTTATGAAATACGTGTTTTGCAGAACGAACTGCTAGGAGGACTTTTATTTAAAACACACACTGTACTGAATCCCTGAGTTATTACTCTTGTTTTGATCTTTATACCACAAGACAGAGGGGAGACACACAAGTTTCCTGTTGGACAGGGGAAGGTACAAGAGAGAAAATCAATCCATTGTTTGTTAAATTGCCTCAAACATAGCTTAGAACTGACAAATTAATATAGAGAGCTCACTTTTACCTGAAGACTCTGGATTTTAATGAGAGGAATCAATTATCCTCTCATCAATTATCAGAGTAGTTTCCCTGTCATCTAAGTATTTGAGCAGGTCAATCTGATTTTTTCATACCTACCTCAATAAATGTTCATTTCTTTTGGTGATTTATTATACAATTTTCTCAGTGAAAGTAAAGAACAACCAAACTGATAATAATCAGACAGCTTCAATTAAAACTACTGAAGATTAAGATGGTATAAAACCTTACAAATCATGAATTTAATACACTTAGTGCAACCATTTGTTTAAGTCAGCACAGTGGGTTCCAATTAACATTTTTAAAGTATACTTTCTGCAAGAGTCAGAGAAGGAGAATAACTATTGGTAGGGTGACAGAAACTCGATATCGATATTTAATGTTTGCAAGCCTACTGGAAATTCAGATGTTCTACAGGACATACTTAGTGCTGCTGTAAAGGTACAGACACATTTTTCAATGACACTGGAAAAAACAAGCCCAAAAATCAGGAATAAGCTCAACCACAAGCAACCTGAAAAGGAAAAAAAACTTACTCCCTAAGGACAGAAATCACTTTATCTTTGCCTTGAGCATGCATTCAAGTCACCAATAAACCCAAGACCAATAACTGGCTCAGCTGTTACCTATACTCTCATCTCCCTAAATAAAACACAGACAAAAGAGAGGAGTTGAGTCATGGTGCAGCTGCAACCCCCAGCATGAAACTAATCCCAGCTGAACTGCACAACTGATAACAGTTACCAGCACACACTCAATTAGGTGGGATTAATAAATGATTCCATCAAATAGATGGTGCAATTAAATAGCAGCAGTTAACTGGTATGTGATTTATGTAGATAAAAACATTCAGACATGTCAGATGTAAACTTTGCATTAATGAACCTTATACATTGCCATTTTGCATCCTGATGAAGTATTAAGCCAAGAACTCTGGAATTGTGAAAAATACTGTTATACATCCTTTGATTTTCAACATTTTGATCCAGAAAACAAAAGCTAGTGCTCTGAATCACTAGATTTCATCACAGCCTTGCATATCTCAATACACTTTTCAGTATATATTTAAAAGCACATTTTATAAGGATTTTTCTCCATCAGCTGTGCATGTATAACTTATGCAGCAGAGATTACCTTGTGATTTAGAGTGGATTATGTGGCACCTGAATGATTAATTCATAGCAGTTTAGCTATGGACAGGCTTGGTGTACTTTACTCACATGAGAACCAATTCACAGTGGTTGTTCTTCTGGTTTAAATGAGGTCACAGGAGAGCTAAGGCATTCCTCAAGAAATCAATACAACAAAACCTGACTTTAAATCCAGCCTGTGTGTTCAGAAATTCCCATTCTCAGTAAGTTAAGTCTGGAACCTTTCTTTGTTAAGATTTCCAAGAGATACATCTCACAGCTGAAATATTGCCAGTTCTATTTGAAGGAACTGAGCAGGTTACAGAAAATTATTACTGCTTTACTTAGTTTTCCAAACATTCAGACTAATGACCCAGCTCAAAAAGCAATATTTTATGTACTGCACTGAATTCCTCCTCAAGGAAGCAACTTTGGACACATACAGAAGTATCTCATATGTCACTTATTTACATACATAAAGATTTTACTCTAACATATGGATACCAACTTCCTTAAAAATTATTTATTAATTAGACAAATGTGAGTAATGGATAGAAGATTTCAGCATCTGAAAAGGTGCAGATGGTACTGTAAATAATCATATATATAGTTTATAGTCAATATATTCTTTTGAATACTCAGTTCTGTTTATTTTTGTCTCTTCATTCAAAAAAAATCTCATGAAAGAAATAGCATTTGTATTGTAATTTTGATGCATGCTACAGATGACAAAAGACATGAGAGGTAACTTTAAAGGTATTGCTAATTTCAAATTACAGTTTGTGTCTGGCAAATAAATCAGGTCTTGTTAAACAGCAGATTACAAATGTTTAGCCACAGTGCCCTCTAGCTGTCTTAATTCTTATTTTACAATTTCAGTGTAGTTTTCATGGAAGCAAAAAATCTCTGCATGCACCACCAGCTAGAGAGGCACCGGTATTGCCAACAGTGCTCCATCTATCCAGTTTTCCTTATCATGATCACCTACCCACTCCCAAAAAAACCTTTCTCTAACATCCAGTGAACAAAATATATTTTTCTTATTTAATTTCCCAGCCTGAAAAGTACAGATCAAGAAACCAGTCTGAAGAAAACAGAAACTTATTTGAAATTTTCATTGGGACCCAATAATACTCAACAGAAAGTATGGGTTTCTACCTTTCATTGCTTTTTAATTCTGTGTGCAATGCATACTATTTGTTTTAATTTGAAGCACCAGTTAAGAGCAGCACAGTTTGGCACACCTGGAAAGGTGGGCTAGATAAAAGCCCACCTTTTAAGGGTGGTTAGAAAGGTGGGTTAGATAAAATAATGAGGGCCAGGCTTCCTTCTCAGATGACAGCAGTCACTTGCAAACAGATAAGAGGCAGTTCATCATGTATTTTTCTAATCCAGCTGGTTTAGGGAACTGGGTCACTTTTCAGACGCTGGGTCTTCCAGAAACACTCTCTGATGGGACACTTGATATTCTCTTCCTTCTTCTTCTCTTGAGACTAGATTTTGCCCACTTCAGACCTTTTAAATCATACTAAAACCTGATTCAGCTAAAACCTGATATACCCAGTGTCTTAAATACTCTTCACAACTTTATTCTCTGTAACAACATGAACTTGGCTTCTTTCTTAACCTTCAATGGACAAGATGACTTACATAGAGGAATTTTTTAACCACAGTCACTTTTGTTTCCAAAAAACACCAGGAAATTGCAGACCTTCACAAAATAAGGATCTATTTAAAATATATTGCAATTAATCATCTTCAGCAGTCTGCTCCCTCTGTAATCCCAAAGTCTGACCTGTGACACAGCAAATTTCCGTCCTTGGCTTTCTTTTTCCAGGAAAGGTGAGAAGAAGGGGTGAAATTGAAAAAACTTAGGTTAACAAGCACAGAGGTCCTAAGAGCATTTCAAATTCTCTATCCCAGCTTGCTGTAATTTTAATGTATAAATCCTGAGAATAACTTTGTGGTAAATAATTTTTTTTCAGTAGCCATTTTCACTCTGTTCTCATTTTAAACGAAAAGCAGCTGGAACTAGTAATACCAGATGACAACATTAAATTCTTTGCAATGTTCAGAGCTACAGAATTCAAGACATATCTGTGACACTGTGTGCACTCTGCTTATTTAATGCTTATGTTGCATTTATGGAGCTGCAACACAAGGCAAAGCAAAACGAGGAGAACATCCACTGTGTGGGAATACCCTGGGGTAAGCCCTGTCTCCTGGACACAGGATGCTTTCAGCAACAGATTAAAAACAAGGTTCTCCTCAACCCTGCCAATATGAGAACTGAGGGTTTACCCTACAGTTCCTTGAGAAGATAGAGAGATCCTATTTGAAAAAGTCTAAAACTGAAATATCTAAAAAGATCAGTGTTTCTCAGTCACAAGAACCAATCATAGGTGGGTGCATTGCTTGTGACAGTGTTACACTCCAGTTCACAGAATTTTGGTATCGCCTTACTGGCAGAGGTTTTTCCTTCATTTTTCCTATCCTAATTCCACTCACCTTTTTGTATTCATCTATGGAAATCGTTCCAGCATGGAATGCTTCCAGTAGGCCAATGTTGTGAGAAACCATTCTGAAAAAGACTAGAAGGCATCTTTGTGACCCCAAGTGCTACATGATGCTACATACCACCAGAGGCTAAGAAGAGTATTCTCAGCCCTGGAAAATTTCAGGTTTTTGTGATATGTTTCTGAAGTCTCTAATCTGGCATTTCTTTTTTGTTGCTGCTGGTTTTGTTTAGTCCCATGCCCGATTTGCAAGGCTCAGTACTAAGCCCAGGAAGCACAGCACACGCAGGTCACTCAGAGCTGGTGTCACAGTCACAGCTGCAGGTTTCTGCCTCTGCTGTCACACTGCTCAGGGGAGGACTTGCCACCCAGGGAGGCCCAGGAAGTGCACACAGGACCAGCCTTCACTCCTCTAGGACAAGAACAAAAGCCCTCTGCAAGTTCCCTCACTGTACTTCATGCAGAGCAAGGTGTCATCCTCCTGCTACTGCAGAGTACTAAAGGAATATTCCCTTTCTTAGCCTTACAAGCATTTTAAGGCTGGAAAAAAGTTCTTTTGATTCCTGTATCATTTATTCATCTCTGTAGGACTAATTGTATGTGTCAAATGCTGCTGTTACCTAGCACCAATTCATGATCTCAGTTACCATTATGTGTTAGATAGACTTGAGGTCTTACAGTGGGTCACCTGAAAGAAGCAGAACCTATTGTGCATCTTTACTTTTCAGAGCATGTGTCACTGAAAGTCATTTTGTCACAATACATTTTACAGGTTGATTCCATTTAGATAGGTTCTAACTGTGTCCTTTTCAATGTTTCATTATAATTTTTACAACCAGCAGTGCTCTCCATCGCAGTCATGCTGATTCTCTTACAGTAAAAATGTCTCTAAAAATAAATTCCTAACCTGTGCTTTCCTTGGTGTAGCCCTGGTTCATGCCTGAGATGTTCTAGTTTTCTGAAACTCTTTTCCCAAAGAGTTTTCTGTCAACAAAAAACGTGTTTTTCTAACTGTAACCTTTGTTTACATTCCTTTCCCTAAAAAAAGACTTCTTCTTAATGTCCCTCTAGTTTAACCAATGTAATTTTAAAAGTTTGTCTTTCTTTCACCAATTAAATTGTTCTCTGTAAAATAATATTAAAAAAAATTGCCAAAAATAAACAAAATCATTGTCAGCCTTCTGAAGTCGAAGTCTGTGTTGTTAAAATCTTTAACAGCATCACATTGGTAAGTGGCAACACATTTCTAACCTATACTTAGAGATTTTCTGTAAGAAATCTTTCCATGGAGAATTTTGGATTGGAAAATGTTTGTATCCTAAGTTATATTAACTTTTTTGCATGCCTCTATGAATACCACTTCAGCATGCAAATTCACAATTCTTACACTCAGCTATTTTTAAGTTCTTCCATTCCTAAAATGGTGAATTGCATTAAAAGTTCTACATACTTAAAAAAAGGAGAAAAAAAATCTTTTTTAACTACAGCCAGTAATGCATTTAAGGAAAGTGATATGCCTGTAGAATTAAAAGAGTATCTTTTCATGTTTTCCAGAAACAGCAATATATCACAATTCCTCTGAATCTACATATATATATATATACACACACACACACAGGTATCAATTCACAAACAAACACAAACAAACACTTACATACTATTCACAGAATATTACTGCAGAATATTACTGCAGAATGGACAAGAATGGATGTAACTGCATTTTGTCTAAATAATACTGAAACTTTCACACTAATTTTAAAGCTTTAACACTAAATTTAATTGAAGAATGATAACATGGAGAATGATTTTGCACATTAATTATAAAAAAGCTCTTTTCTTTAATTTAGCAATTTTTTGTGCCATCTGGTACCACTGGTACATAATTCAAAATGATTTTTGAATTCTTGAATTTTAGACTGCTTGTTAACTTTTTAGAGCAAGTGGTCAATGTTTTATTGAAAATATCTGCTTCAATTTGCTGTAACTGTTGCTTTGGCTACTTATTTGAACATGAGGTTCCTTTGGGTGCTAAAACAACAGAATAAGCAGTTCTGGCACAAAAAAAAAAAAAGTGATTTCTGCCTCAAAACTTTGCACACTGTTACTGCACACCAAATAAAAATATTTACCTCAAAACCTGTAGACAAGTGTAGTAGGGAAATGGTTAAAATGTGTAATGCTGTGAAAAACACTGAAGACAGGCTAAGACATTATTTCTTGTTAACATGCAAAAGAAAGTAGAGGGCTGCAGCTACTAGCAAGCAAAAAACATCCTGGACCATCTAGTGGGTATTCTGACTAAAGAACTCAAGATTTGGCACAAAGACTCACAGAGAGAAAAAAAAACCCCAGCAATCTGAGTAATCAACTGGAAAAAAATAAATAAAGCAAGAAGGCCTTTAGGGCCCTGAGTACTTTTGTAGATTAAATTTTCTTTATCAAATCTTGAAAATTTTTCCTCCCTCCACAAATTTACTCTCTTTTTTTTCCTGTTGGGGGCCTAGTAGGAAGGTTTCTCCACACTATGAGTATTGCTAAGAGAAGACTAAGGACTCAAATCCAATTCCAGAGTGAAAATACTGCTACTTTTATTTTAGATTAACTTAGGTAAGAATCAGATAAAATAATGCAAGTAGCAGGAATGAGATGCAGTATTGCTCTACCACCTTCATTTTTGCCCTTTACTATCTGGTAGCTATTTCCAATCTGTCCATGTCATTCATGGAGATTAAAACACTTGGATATTTTTAACCTTTTTTCTCTCACTACAATATAACCTGGGGTTTTCTAGAAACACAAAAACTGTTCCATGTTACAACCAAAATGTTAGAATTCATAAGCCTGGGTGAAACAAACCCATAACACTTTCATTAAGAAAATAGATTTTTTCTAGTTTGGAAAAAGGTATGCCATTTTTAATTGGCATCAAACATTTATAACTTCATATGTACAAGCACGTTTCTTAGCCTGCTGATTTGTAGAGGTATGAACATATTAATGAAGAAGTGTCACCTACAAGTCATATCCTATTTTAAGAAAAAACTGCATTAACCCTGCAGGTTAATCACTAAAGCACTGTTCTATTTACATCACATTTAGAGATTCTCTTTAAGAAGATGTAGAAAACAGGCAATTGCTGAAAAATGCAGGTAAATATTTTTTAAATTGACTACTTATTTTTGTTACAGTTGTGTTTTTAGGGTGACTGATGGTTACACCATCAGATAATGCAATAGGGAGCCATGCATTATCACTTGTGAAATCCAGACATTTCTATAAAAATGTCTGTGCAGTGATTTTTCAAGATGACAATAAAATGTCTCATACAAATGCATAATTTTGGGAGGGACTGTCATCTTAAATGTTTTAAATAAACTCGACGCATTTTCTCAGAAAGCAAACCTGGTTTCCTATCTTCTTCCATTATCCCTTATACTACCAAACAGTGAAGAAAGATACTTAAATTGCCCTCTCTAGCAAGAGCAGGTTAACTACCAGCATTAGGGCCATAATCTGGCCAGAATTACTTCAAATGCTCAATTTAATTCCCACAAGCAGCCACCTCCAAACACAGGGCAGTAGATGCACCCAGGGCTGTCAGAAGGGCAGAGACCATCACCCTGTGTCACCCCGTGGGAGCTGGAAGCTCAATCTGTCTGAATTGCATCAGCTGCTGCTGCTGCTGCCAGGGGAGACCAAACGCCTGCAAAATTTCTTCCTGCACTTGCTAATTCTTCCTCTTCCCTGCCGTGGCTCTCATGTTCAGCAGCCTCCATCACAACTGCAGCCTCCCCTCCATCAGCCCAGCAGGGCTGGGAACACAAGGCTGCCTGCCCATCTGCTGCCAGCACACACCTCTCTGCTGGCAGGCATGCTGGGGACAGGTGGGCTCCTCTCCCCACTTCTGCTCTAGTGACAAAAAGGAGAATACAGCAGCAGAACCTAGAGCTAGCAAATGTCTCACAAGAGGGGCAGCTGGGCTACAGATTTTTTCTATTCCAGGTACTCGGTATCTTCAGGGTTTTCAGCCAAAATGAAGGGTAAAAAGTGTCAAGAAACCTTTTCTTCTTAAAAAACTGATTTTTATGGAAATTTGCATTATTAAATTTCTATTCTTGAAACAGTGTTTATCTCAATGTCCTCCAGTAAGCTAAAAGCAAACAAGACAGTAATGGACCAGCTCCTCAGCTAATGGAAATTGGCAGTAGGTCCTCTCAGAGGATAAACCTCAATTTTAGGTTTCCCTGGCAAAGGGAAAACCTCTTAGAAATGCAGATTACAGCTTTAAAATTTACAGTTCAAGGAGAGATGACCTAAAGACATGATACCCTATACAAGAAGAAACTCTGCTTTACTCAGAGGATTCCAAAAGGACTATATCCTAACAGGCCTCAGGAGGGGTCTTTGGAGTCCAGCCTTCAGCACGAAGACATTACCCACAGACATGTGGCCTCACCTCCTGAGCTGCAAACACAGGGCAACACACTAACTTGTTCCCCAGATGGTTTTTCTCTTTTGAACTCAATAATCTGGGTTAGGGAAAAGTATTTTTCAGTCTTCAGGGGACTCAACTCGTGTGTGTCATGGGCAAAGAAAATGAGAAATGAACGCAGCAGCAATGTCATAGTTCCTGAAATGGCAAGAGAGCTGCTGGAGCAGAGCATTTTCATATAATCCTACTGGACAATGCCAGAGCAACAAGGTCATAGTAGGGTTAAGGGAGAACACCCTCAATGTCAATTCAATACAAAGGGATATGAAATAAGAAAAGTAAGTTTGTAGCTGTTACCTGTTCCTTAAATTGAGTACTTTTTTCAATTTAAATAAGCATAATATTAAAAATAAAAAATAAAATGCAAATACAAAATATGTAATAGCACCATCAATTAAATTTTGCATAAGGTTTAACAACATTGTGCTGTTACTTATCAATTTACCTACTCATTTATCCCTACCACTGGAAAGGATATTTATTTATTTGAAAGAAGGAAAGGGGAATCAGTCTATAAAGCCCTAAGACATTCCCACAGTCACATCAGTCTCACCATGGCAACAGGACAGCTGGGACACAGCCACAGGGCTACTTGGCCCTGTGTCTTGGGTTTGAGCAAGACCCCTCTGGTGCTGCACATGCCTTTGTCTCTCCCATGTTTCCCCCATTGCAGCCTCCAGCATTTGCTGTTCATAGCTACCAGGTCTGGCTGTGCTCAGCACTTGCAGTTCTTCCCTCTGGCACCTCTTATCAGTGACAACCTTCTTGAAACCATTGATTTTGGGCAATAGGAAAAAAGCCCCCCCCACTCTGAGAGGAAAGGGGCTTTACAAGAGTGCTACAACTATAATTCTGACCTAAACACTTACAAGCACCTGAGACTAATTCAGTCAGCCCACATGACAAATACTTAACTCCCAAGCTGTGTCTTCTGCCTGTATCTTGACAAAGAACTCCTTCCAAAACTGATATGTGTCACTTGAAATTCTGTCTTTTGGCCTTTGCCTGCAAGCTGTCTAAAAGAGTTTACAGGAAAATAATTTGGCTTTGATTTTTTTTTTTTTTCTCACTGTTTGGTGTTGTCCACAAATTTCTATTAATTTCAGTCACTCTGTTGAAGTGATTAACGCTGCTCTCACCCTGATTGACCTGCATTATGAGAGAGCCAATTATGCCACAGGAGCTTTGGCAGCCTTTGATACCAAGAACCAGCAGGGACTCTGGGGATAGCTCCATGGATAAGAGAGTTCTTTGGTGTCCTGAGATACCATCCTCCCTGGGATCTATGAGATTCTATGCCAACTCTTTTGTGATGTGCAAGACCTCCTTTGCCCTTTTCTCTGCAGAGAGTGTGGTTTGGTGAATGAATTTCTTGGTTGTTATGAGGCTTGGGTTTTCCAAATCACCACCTTGTAATTATAGATAAATTAAGCATTTTCTATTCTTTGCCATTTCCTGGCTTTGAAGAAGGAAAAGGTTGATGAAGTCTGCTTCACAGAAGACAGAAGCAATGTGGCAGATTTAGCACATGGAGAGGTACTTTTTGACCACGTGGGAGTAAGTTTAGCTATAAGGGTTGAATCATCATGAACTAGCTTGGAATTTTCAATTACTTTCATTTTCAAGTACTAATCCTGGCTCAAGACACTTTCCAATCACAGTGACTTGGGAAATATGGTTTCTATTGTTGCTGTGATCTCACCTGTGCTTAGGATCCCAGCTGGGAGGACAACCTGCAGTAAAAAGGCTAACTGGATAAACTCTTACAGACTGCATTCCTAGAGCAATATTTTACATCCACAATTTGTACAACCATAATAAACTTTCTGCCTCTATACACTTTTACATAACGTAAACCTGTCACAGTTTGTGCTGTTTAGAAGCCATAAACATTCTAAGGGAGTTCCTGATTTCCACATACATTTTGAAAAAGAATGATGGCCCCAAGGGATTAGTGTCTGAGAACAGCACAGAGGCCTCACAGATTTGGAACCTTTCCCTCCAGCAGCTCACAGAAGCTTGAACTTTCTGAAGCTCACAGTACAACGCTACAATCTTTGCCAAATATTAAGCATTACTACAGTATAAATACACAGCTATACCAAACATACACAGAGGATACATCAACATAAAGCCCACAAAACATATGGCCAGGTAGACACAGCTATGAAAGTACACTGGAGACATAATACAGATCCACTGTGGGCCTTGCAGCTCTGTACAATAATAACCATGGTTAGGTAAACGAAGTCTTTGTTGTGCCTAAGTCTTGCTCTAAAATTATGCTAATGATGACTAATCCTTGACTCTAATGAGCAATCAAACTAAAGTACAGAATCCTGAACAACATGTATTTTTAAAGCTTTGAGTAAATACACATTTCTGGGGACACAATAATCTGTATCTTGGGGGAAAAGGAGCAATAACTAACTTGGCTAAGAGTAAAGTATTTAATAGAAAGCTATTATTGTGGCTTTTAAATATATAAATAGCTGTTTCCTTGTTTCAGCTTGTTAAACAAAATGCAGGCCCTCTTAATATTTCTCAGCTGCAGATTGTAATTGGGTTCAAATTCAATAAATCACTCTAACTAAAATTAATTAAAGTTGTATTTTTATTCCTAAGGTATTTCTGCAAGTAATGTAAACAGTATTGAAACCTCACACTTTTTCTGCAAAAGAAATGAGCAGTAAGAGAAGATAAAACTACACCAAAAAAGATGTACTCTCTCCTAGTGCTTAATAAGAATAACCAAAACCTTTTGACAGCACAGGTAATAAATTCACACCAAACTCTCTCCTGACACATGCAACACTCAAAGAAGACAATCCCAACAAATTGTATTATTGCTAGAGTAATGTGACAATTTGCAGCTAAAGAGAAAATGGCTTTGTGTCTATTACTTCAGTGACAATTGACAGTGTTGAATAATGATGCAGCTGATCATCCTTTGGACAACTGGAAATCTCTTCATTTAAAACAAGACAGCTGACATTTGTGACAGGCAGCCGCAACTTTGATTTTTGGATGCCATATGAAAAACACATCACTGTGTTGTAATGTTAAACATCAAAGCATTATTTACTTATGCAGGCTCCCAAAGGAGAAAATGCATTTCTTTTTGGCAATATATTTGCTACTTAAAGCAATACAGTTGGGAAAACTTCAATGTGTGTAGGTACAGACTTGGAATACCTCATTATGTCAAGGGTACAAAAGTCACATATAAATGATAAAAATATGGGACAGTCCCCAGACAGTTCCAGACCTGTAATTCCTTTAGAGAAAGAGACAATAAATAAAGTGTTGCTGTTGGACATGAAAGAAAGATGAGAGAGTCCAAATATTTCAGAAGGCAAAGAACATAGAAAAAAAAGGCTTTATTGTCTAATTCTTACTACTTTTTATAAGGTGTTCTGATACAGACTTAACAAGATTGGTAAATAGGAACGACACCTCTCTAATCTCATTGGTTAAACTAGAGAAACAGCAAAACACCACCTGGAGAAAATTTGTTTTGAGAAAGGACAGTTGTTTACCAGGATTGTTTTGAGAAGAAACTTCCCTGAGAAAGTTAGCTGCTAGCAGGCTAAAATCTCTCACACCCAGAAACCTCTCAGACCCAGAAATATCAGGCCCACAATAAAGGGTTCTGAATTTGCTTGTGGCACAGAAAAACCCAGAAAAAAAAAAATTGATATCAAGGATCCCGTATACTTTCACGGGATTTATCTTCCTAAACTTTGCCCTTTGCTGCCACCACGTGGCCTTGCCGCAAGAAACTTTCTGATACAGAAAAAAAAGTTTCCTCCTTTCATTTATGTTTCAAATACAGACTTTAATAAATAAGGCACGCTGCTTATCTGTTACACAGCTCAAAATCAGGGCTTAATTTCAAGAATATAAATGACCTATGACAATAAATAAACAGCCAAGTCCCTCACTTTTTAAAAAAGTATTCAATGGTACTTTGCTAACAGATATAGTCACCAGCTATTCAGCTCTGACTACAAGAACAGTGACTTTATGTGTGGTGGATCAGTGCCCTACAATGTGAAGTACCTAAAAGGAAACATCTCTGAAAAAAAAATTGCAGCTTTAAATTTAAAAAGACACATTCCAGTCTGTCACAAAATTTTTATTTCAAATAGTCACACTTTCACCCAGCAGACAGCTGTATGATATATATTCAAATACCAGCAACTTGTTCATATAATTATAGAATCGTTAACATTGGAAAAGACTTCCATGATCATCAAATCCAACTGTTAACTGAGAGCCAGTGTATTTACCACTGAACCATATCTCCAAGAGCCACATCTCTTTTGAACACTTCCAGACACTGTGATTCCACCACTTCCCTGGACAGTCTGTTCCAATGCTCAACAACCCTTTCTGTGAAGTACTTTTCCCTAATATCCAAACCACCCTGGCACAATTTGAGGCTGTTCCCTCTCACTGTGTCAGTAGATGCCTGGGAGAAAAGATGGACCCCACCTCACTAGCTTCCTTTTGCATCATTGTAGGTGGTGACAGGGTCTCCCCTAAGTTTCCTTTATTCCAGGCTAAACAACCCCAGCACCCTCAGCCACTTTTCTTATGACTGGCTCTCTAGACCCTTCACCAGCCTCACTGCCCTTCTCTGGCCATGTTCCAGCACCTTTCCTGTAGTGAGGGGCCCAAAACTGAACACAATATTCAGCTTGTGCTCCTTCCTGCAAACTACAGTCCCTACTGCTACATTTTTTAAGGGATATAGTCACACTTTTTTAGGTTTCCTGCACTAAGACACATGTGAAGTGTCCTTAAAAAATACTTTAAAAAAAAACCCCAAATTTTGGCAACTGTAAAATATACCTTTTTTTAGATACGGTTATATGACAGAGCTTTCAATCACAGGTTTCTCAAGCCCTCAAAAGGGCTTTTGCTATAATCATCCATGCTGGCATCATGCAGGATGTATGACTTTCCTACTTGTGTGCCAGAAAGGGATTTTCATTGAAGAGACCAAACATCTGACATAAAGAAACTTGTGAGAATCCCTCTGGTGCCAGCACCCAGGGAAAGGTGATCCAGAAACATTGTAAGGAGAAAACAAAAAAAGCAGAAAAAGAATGTTTTTCACTTAGTCTTGTAGACAGGAAGGCTTCATAGCCCTTGTATTGAAGGATGTATAACCTGGGATGCCTGTGTTTCCTGGGAGCCCACAGGCTCAAAGGTCAGTTTCTCTCCACAAACACCATAACCTTCATGCAGGCAAACTCTGACCTTCCTCCTGGAAACCAGTCTCTCTGGTGACAGTCATTTCAGTAAGGCACTGTGGTAAAAGATATAGACAGAGCTGTTCTTTTGCACACAAGTACAAACCATGAAGCAAATAGCTTTCATAAGGATTACATTTACTCAGGAAAAAATAATGCACCCTTTGAAACACTTCATTAAGGCAACATGGAGCAGTTGGCTTTGATGACGTTTATTTTAGAAACCCTCTTTTCAAAAGTACTACACATGGTTCTACTCCAGCTTTGAGAGGACTGATGCAAGAGCTCTGTTTTACTGATTATTTAAGTTCTGTTGTTTGAGACTGAAACTGTTTGTTCCATATCCTTTCTTGCTGGAATGGAGAGCCAACATGTCTGTAATGAGCACTCAGCCCACTTTGAAAAAAGCCACACAAATCCATAAGCACACTATGGTGAACCTCCCAAAAGAATGATAACAAATCCAGAGCTGGGGCATAAGCTCCAGGAAAGGAGAGGCTTCACCCCACAGAAAGCAAGAGGGCACATTGTCTGACACATTGTCTATTTTAGTACTAGGCTGTGCCTATTTCCATGCATGTGGATGCTGGTGGCCACACAATCTCTTCAGTGCAGCTAATGGAAGCTTGTAACAGATACAGGAAGCAGGAATGTGGACAAGGACAAATGAAATCTGATTTCCAGACGTGAATCAGGCTTTCAAAATTCTTAATGCTTTGTCTAACAGTTAGCTGGTTTTAGGTAATGGAACATTAGAAATACCAAATATAAATCTTAACACAATACCAATAATAGTATGACTATGTAAACAGGGAAGCCAGAAACCTGCAATGCTCCCTGCTTCCTCATCCTAATTATCCCACCAGTTATTGAGCACCTATTCATTTTTACCACGTCATTACTGTGATCATTTCATGAAACATTCAATGAGTCTGCTCCTTCACCTGCCTGGCTCAAACCAATACATTTATTTAGTCTTCATGTCACAATCTCAGGATTATCCCAGCTGCTCTGTGCTTCTGTTCATTCAGTGACAGGCAGTCTGCCTCCCTTTGCTTTATGTCACATTGTTTACAGGACTTTGAACACTGCACATTTTTGTTGACATGCTTAACACACCACACCAAGCCCATTAGAAAACTCATCATTAGTCTGTTGGTATGGCTCTGATATTCTGGTAGGAACAAGGAATTTAATTATTTGCATTGTTCTTCACTCACAAATACTTTGGATTTCTTATTCCTTGCTGGGAAGTCTTCAGATGCTACCTTGCCTTTCACAAATAACAAATTTGTATATATTAGATGACTAAAAATATACATTTTCTCAGGAAAATCAACACATGAAATTGGTGTTAATTTTGAGATAATAGGAGAAAGCAGGTCTTAAACCAGAAAAATAATATAAAGAGGTCCATTTAAAATAAATCCATATATAATAGATGGCTATTCATCCCTCAGCCAAACACAGTTCTGCTTTGTCAGAGCACCT
Source organism: Phylloscopus whistleri (assembly GCA_017589585.1). NCBI lineage: Eukaryota > Metazoa > Chordata > Aves > Passeriformes > Phylloscopidae > Phylloscopus > Phylloscopus whistleri. Next base: position 352,970 of record JADMLD010000290.1, read on the forward strand.
TATGGGAAAAAAGTTAAGAATATTCTAAACAAACTGGATCAGCAAATACTATTGTACATAACCAAAACAGAACTATATTACCCATTTAATATCCATAAGCTTCCTAAAATTTAGATGTTTCAATCACTTTTAGCTCTGAACTTCCTCCCCAGGCACAATAGTAATGCTTAATCTTATAAATCACTCAGCCTTAACTTCAAATCAAATTTGTTTAGCTATAATTTTAAAGTAAAAAAAAAAAATATCATTAGTACCATGATTTAACAGTTCCTAACATTACTCTAGTACTCCATACTTTTATCCTCTTGGCTAATTAACCAATTAAATTACTATTCTACCTAAATTCAGAAAGCAGAGGAATAAAAAAGTTTATAGTAAAGTATATTCTAGAGCAAAAGAGACAGAAGGAAGTTCTGGAACCTACCTCATATTCCCTGCCATAATGAGGAACAGGTTATAAATGTGAGAAAATATGAAGAGGAAGAGGATGGTACTGAAGAACATTGTCATCCAAGACCCATGGTCCTCTCGAAACATTTTCAGACGGAGCAACTGACCTATGGCACAAAAATTATGAGAAGGCATATTTTAGTCAGTCAGTAAATAAATGTTTACATTGTAATAAAACCAAAATAAAGTAGAAACTGTATTTCTTCCTATATCAAATTATTCCACTGTATGTGAGGAGCACAGACTTAGCATCATGCAGACGAATTATCCTTCTGTAGTTCAGCCTGAACAGATATTATTGCTACAAAATTACAAATTACTTGCAATCCAAACCTGGGGGGGGGGGAAGAATGCAATAATAACTTATTAATAGCAGTATTTTTAAGAGATTATGAGAAAGACCACAATCCATAACAATGCATTTCAAATGTTAAAAAGGTTACCGATTCATACATAATTTTCCTTTTTGTGTCTAAGACAGCGTGAAGTATTTGAGGTTTGTCCATTGACAAATATGTTTTGCTTCCCTAATTTAATTTGAAAATCAAATTATGATTCTGTGTAGAATCTTGTACTGTATGTTCTTCTTAGACCTAATCACTTTAACCATATGATATGATATTATTCTTTATTCTGCAAAGAATACCTTTTCTCAAAGAACACTGGTGTGTCTAGCCACTTGAAAAGCTCTGCTTGTTCTCACTACTGGTGTTAGGTGAAACTTTTATGATATTTTTGCCACAAACATATTTTTCCTGAGCTAGCTTTTCTTCTCTGTCATCTCTTACCTTTAGAGAATTGTTCAGAGTATTGAAAACCTCATCAGCACAAGAGATGGGAAATTGCTTTTGCAAGGCTGAAAGTGCCACAGCAGAGCCAACAGGAGTAAAGGAAGACAACAGATAATTCAAGCAGCAAGGTGAAGGACAGCACCTAACAAGGACAGCCTGGTGCTAGATGTCAAAACAGGGAGAGCAGAGGTAATATGAGGAGCTGGACAGGGAGTGTCAAGAGAAGTGATATGGGATGTGAAATGGGCTGGGATGGAGGGAATTTCTCTGAGCTGGTTGTTGAACTACCAAGTCCACATTTAGCATTGATTAGGGCTGGACACAGGGGGAATCTATAAAGAGGGAGAAAATAATAAAAAATTTGAAGTACTCATTCAGGCAGACAGGAAGATCCCAGGACTGGTGTTTGCTGCTGAAGATGGAGATGCAGGTTTAGGGGAGGAAGGCTTGAGGACCTGGAGCAGGTATGAGCTGTGGGCTGAAGAGACAGGACATGACCTCTGGATTAAGCTGCTGGAGGATGAGAATTCTTTGACAAAGCTGAGACTTTGGAATGATGTGGGAACCATGAGGCAGGAGAAGTGACAGGTAGGTATAGGGGGGCTGAATGAAACCCTACGATGGGACAAGAGGAACACAGGTCCACAGACCAGTCCAGTAGTAGGGCAGCAACAAGGATTCTGTGAGTGAAGAAAGGTGAAGAAAGGGAAAGTGCAAACACACAAAAGTACATGCCCCAAGCCCCTGTACTCTTCCATGCTTTCTCTGCTGGAAACCACGACAGCCCCAGGCCCAGCTGGACTGAGGATGTCCCATAAGTCTGTCCTTCCCTAAAGAGCAAGTGGAGGCTGCTATGGCAATAGCATATTATCCTGACTTACTGAGAGGAGGGGCTTAATGATAAAAGACATTTCCCTTGCAGTGTGATACCTGCTCTCTGAACAGCTGCCATTGCATATGGAATATTACCAACACCTTGGATAATAACTAGCACTTGCAAAATAGAGTTGTGATTTCAGGAGGTCCAGATTAATGGAGAGAAAAAACACAGCCTGGAACCTAGACTTCTGTAAAACAGATAACTCCAACTTTTCTAAAACAGGTAAGAGAAAGATTTAATACATATTCATTTCACCTATACTCTCTAAGGCAATGCTTTTTCCTATTTAGTTATTACACACTGATTAATACCTAAAAATATGTATAAATGTCATATTCTTAAAATAATATTTTCATAAATACTGTCTGCAGTAGGCAAATTTTTCCACTTCGGCCTTCTGCTACTGTAGGTTGTGTTTGCCATAAAGGACTTCATTAACTCTCAAGCAGGGTTCATCAACATAATTTTTTAATTAAAAAAATAGTACTTTAATCACAATACTGATATATAAAAACAAAAGGAATTGGATATTAGCACAATCTTCTTACCTAACTGCTTACAAATGTTGCAGATTTTACTTATTGTTCCATTGTACCAGTATGTATAACATGCTAAAAGCAGATAAATTAAAATATGTTAAATGATCCACCTAATGCTCACATTGCTTTATATATCCTTTCGTATCAATTCAGTTGAAATAAAAATGGGTTGCATCAGATGATTACTTAAGTTGTTCAAGTAAAAATTGAAAATAATGGTTTTTTATAACAAAACCTAGGACTCTGTATAATGATTTTTTTATAAAATTAGTTAAAAGGTTTCACTTTGAAAGCACACGTAACAGAAATACTCTGGGGTATAAATGGTCAGAAATTTGGAACACCTATCTAGTAACTGGAATAGACTTGTACTAGATCAAAGTGCAATTCCAAACAGCCCAACAAAATTCTCAGAGTAATTCCAGAAAAATGAAACAGTTTATGAAAAATTAGGACTTTTACTATAAATATTAGCAAACAAAAAGTAGCAAGAGGCAAAGACAGTAGATAAGGAATAATATTACACAAAATAAGCTTTTGACTCAACTTTCTTTTTTGTATGTTTTTACTTCAGGAAAAGTTAGTTGCTTATTATGAACTTGTTAAAAATGTAGAATAAACCCCAACAGGTATGACAGAAAAGAACATGGTTATTAGGACATATTTACACATAAAATATATTTTAAAAACCCCAAATAAATGTGTTAAGCCTAATGGACCTTTCAAATGCAAGTCAAATGCCATATGAATGACTGCCAGTGATAAACTGTGAATTAACTATATACAAAAATCAAGATTCTCCTGTCATAATGTTTCCTAGCTCCACCAGACATTTCCTCAAAATGTAATTTTTTACTGCAAACAAGTCTTTTTATCTGCTCCAAGGCTTTGGAGCATATCAATGGTACTAGGGGAACACAGGGTAGCAGAGATTTCAGCATTTAGGGTCCTGCAACAAACCAGGCAGTAGCCATACAGTATTTTTTTTTCCAGTCCAAGAGGAAACAACTCAATAGGAAGATACAAAAACTTGAATCAAACAGGTCACTTCTTTAAAAACTAAAGCTTTTCTAGTATCTTTAGATCCACAGCCCATAGGACAGTTGCACTCCTTAAATTGCAGAAGCAGAAACAAGAGAAATAGTAAGTTCTCACCCATGCATTTAGCATGCTTTCTAGTCTTAATTATGAGTGATGGAAACCATAAATGTCAACCATTTGACATTTCATATTTGTAGTATTCTAATACCAAGCTCTTCATTGAAGCATGTGTATTCCTTTAATTCTGGGTGCCTCATCAAGGGATTGCTCTTTCTGCCCACTTAGTGCTCAGGGTCATCTCCACCAGTGACTGAAACTGTTCAACCGAAAAATTAACCTCAGTAAATGGGAAGGGTTTTTTTAACCTTGAAAACCAACTCTACTTTCATCAAAGTTTGGCAAGTCTGATTTTAGGCCATACTAACAACATATGCACTCTATAGTATCATGGTGCTGCTGCTCATCCCACCCCAATACAATATGCATGTGTGTATTGGCTGTTTTTGCTTAAGAATACATGGACTTAGCAGTGAATGCTGCAATGTTCACAAAAAGGAAGATTTCTTGAAATACATGTGCAAAATTTTGGATTCGAACTGTGAAGACAATCTAGTCATATCCTGTAGCTTGAGTTGTTCTGTTGGTGCTAAGACAGTAGACAGAAAACTTGCTATTGTCTGATATAAAAAACTTCTAAAACTTATTACAGCACATATCTTCTGAATGTCAGGGTAGCTCCAATGGCTTCAGCATAGAGCAGGATATGCTGCCTGTCTTCCTGCATGCAGTCAGACAGCATCCTTAATTGTCCAAGGCTTTAAATCCTTCTGATGGAAGACCAGGAGATCCTGGAATAGCACCAAGCGGGGAGTCAAATGCCTTGTGTCTTCCTCTTGCTTATTAAGTTACCTGAGGAAAGGTTCTTTTTATCTCTGCACCTGTTCCCCTGCGTCCACCCTGTAAGTCACTCACTTCAATTGCAAAGCACAGTTTCAAGAATCCAGTCTTATTTATGGTCTCTAAGCTCTACAACGATACAAGGAATTAATGGGAGACAGGAAAAGTATTTTAGAAAATTAAATTCAAATAGGAATCCCAAGGCAGACATGTGGGAAATGCCTACACAAACAGACATATTTTCTAATGACTCTCTGAGCTCCAAATGACCTTACACAGCTGGGCAGCTCCATCCCCTCCAGCTACAAAACCAACTTCATACAGCTCAGCCCTGAGTGCAGCCCAGCAAACTGAAAGTGATGAAGGAGAAAGGGGATTTTGTTTTGTTCAAGTCTGTGACTGCCCTAACACAGTTGTAAGGCTGCACATCCAGACTTTATCCAGCCAACTTAAAGCAAAGCAGAGCAGGTGGCACAGCTGTTTGCCTCCCTCCATTTACACCTACCTATAGCCCTTGGCCAGAAGATTAGTAAGATCAGGAACTTGGCATTGCAATTCCCTCATGCAGCTATGGCCATACTGTCTGTAGCCAGTTTAGGACTTATTTATACTGACTGCCAACACAACTTGGAATCAAGTGTCTGGTGCCTTCATTTGTAAGTATGGAAAAGGAAGGCAGAGAGGTAGAAAATGCCATTTAATTCCAAGAACACACAAACTCTAGCCAAGAGGATTTTAGGAAAATATAGATTTCCTATACCTATTCAAACTACTTTTAATTGAACATATCATGAGAAAATGTTACTTAACTACGTTTCATGCTTTAAAGAATTTACAGGGATATCTTATAAATTTCAGCAGAAGAAAACAATTACATAGTTTGCATAATTTTTCATATTCACAAAGGCTATGGAGCAGGGAAAGTATAGCTACCCTAGGTTAAAGTCCAGTGCCTCAATACTTTAGAAAATACATTTATAGAACAAACACTCCCCACCTGTGAAATATGCTGTGAGTAGAACAGATGGTTTTCTATCTACATAATTTCCTGGAAAGTCATTTGACTGCCTTTGTTGCTGAGCTTCTAGAGAAACCACCTTCCTTCCTAATTTTGTTGAGTACAGTCTAAACCAGTTTTTGTCAGGTAACTGAGTGGATTATAAATTTGCAAAGCACAATAATGCAGTCTTCATTTAGCAGGTCCTCACTGCAGCTTCTATTTGTTGTATTTTGACCTATGTACATGAACATACCTTTGGAAAAGTCTTATTGTATTAAGCTTGACATAAAAGCAAAGCATTACATTAGGAAAAAAACCACTACTGCCAACTTAATGGTTGAAGATGTTTCAAAATTTTCAAAGAGTCAATAACTTTTTGAGAAAGTTCTTTCTTCCACTCAAAGTGTGGCCTGTACTGATGAAAATTTTCTTCTGTCATCCTAGCAGGCAGTGTAGTGGACTCTGATCTATAAATTGCTCTCTACTTGGAGAGACCTCACAGTCCGGCATCGTTTGGAAATTTTCTAGAAACAACAAACTGCAATTGGTGACAGCTCATTCTGATAGAATATTCCAACCTTTGGCTTTATTAGGAGTAAAAAACCTGCTGGAATTAAGCATAAGATTTTACAAGCATTAAAAACTTGCTTTGAAAAATACACTGCAGATCTATATTCCACATATTCCATAATGGGAATTGATACAAAGTAGGCCATAAAGTTAGACAAAAAAAATATTCTCTAACCCTACCAAAGCACAGTCTTTTAATCCTGGGGCAAATATTTACAGAAGAAAATAAAAGAAAAAGGTAGGAAAAAAAAAAGAACTTTGTCTAGCACTTTAGACTGAAAAGTTTCTGTGGCCTTCACTAAAAGCAGAAATTCATCCTCATTTTTCTGATGCTGTTTTCTTGATGTCAGTCACAGCTCACTGCACAGCTGCCCACATGAAACTTGCCCCTAGGCCCCATATGGACGCTCAAGGCAATCAAGGCAATGATGGAATGAGCATGGGCAATTGCTGTCCTTCTGTCACCTCCTCTGGTCTTTCCAAAGATAGATACAGACACATTAGCAGCCAGGGGACACTGCTCTCACTTAGGAGTGCACACTTTATTCCTGGCCTCCATTGTACACTACAGTAAATAGCAGAGAGGAAAGTATATAAAGCTTTGCATGTAAGTTCATGAAGACCTGCTACTGTGGGTGTTGGAGAGTAAGCTGTGTTACCTACTTGGAGTTCACATTTTTTTCAGATAGAGGAGAGAGTTTGTACATTATACTATGTTCTGAATTCTTTTGCCAGTTCAAACACACTGAATTTAACTTCTAATTTTTGAATTTTAAATGCAATGTATCCAACTCAATTTTTATTTTAAAGGCTATTGGTCTCTCTTTTCCCTTCAGGCATACTCCATGGACAGATGGTGAATGGTACATGCATTGTTTTCATTTGCAACAGAAATCCTAAGCTGGAGTGGTACTGTTATTTGCTGATTGTGGTTTGCCTTTTCACTTTATTAACAGGATTTCTAGGCAATATACTTGCACTACGACATTATGTTTACTGCATGAAGACATGGAGTACCAATACCGTATTTCTCTTTAATTTGGCACTGTGTGACTTTACTTGGACTCTCATGGCACCCTTTTCAGTATATTATAATATCCAGAAGTTTGCTATCTATTTCAACCAAGCGTTTTATCAGATCATAGGACTATTTTTTAGCATTAATATCTATGGGAGTGTGTATTTCCTGACACTCATCAGCTTTGACAGATACATAGGTGCTGTTCATCCCATCAGTTCACTGACATGGTGGGACAAGGAAAAGGCTGTGTTTTGCACCATCGGGGTGTGGATCTTCATAGTGATTGCATCCCTGCCAGAGATTTACTACACAGTTGCAGCCAGAAGACGACACGACATCATAAATTACCTGGATAGCACTGATGAACCATTACAGTTTGCCGTGCCATTCACCTTCTCCAAAATTGTTCTGAGACTCCTAATTCCAGCCACAGTCATCTTTACGTGCTATGTGTTGACTCTGAAAGCACTACTACAGTTCAGTAAACGTCAGCAGAGAAGGAACAGACTTGTCAGGCCTCTGTTACTGATTTCAGCTGCCATGATTGTGTTTGCTGTTTCTTTCATACCTTACCATGTTATGATGACGGTGATACTAATTTACAGAATTAATTGTCAATCGCCCTGTGAGAATATAAGCACATTAAGTGCCATTTACAAAGTCACAGAGATCATCTGCAGCATCAACAGTTGCCTCGACCCAATCATTTTTACAACAGCAAATAAGACATTCTATCAAAGAATTAAAAGTATAAAATGTCATCCCAAATGCCAGTACTGCTGTTGTCTGACAGGAAGGGTAAGGGACATCACTCTGTCCCTGAGAACAATGACTTAAACACCAGTCTACAAAGACTTCCATCTCCAACTGCTCCTTTGACTTTGTGTCATCAGAGCCATTTCATATTTGGTCTCCACTATTGTACAGATATTTCTTGAATAAGCAAGAATACACAGAAATGCAGAGTAAAACTTAACATGACAAGAAACACTAGCAGCTCATAGCTTTACAGAATTTACTTTTTGAATATTGTTTTAAAATACCTTTCTTTATTGTGAAATAATATTTCTATCTGTATGTACATGCAACATGGAATAAATATGATGAGAAGTTCTAAGTAAAAGTTCTAAGTTCTCCTTTAATTCTGGGTGAGAAAAATACACCAAGATTAAGAGCAGACAGTGTTGAGGAGCCTCCTTATAGTTTCTGTTAATTACTTCTTCATCTGTTTGTAAGTGCTGTTGTGATTGTGATTGTGCAATTAATAACTGTCAGAATGCTTACAGCTGAACTGCTTGAGCATTTGCAGAGAGGCTTTCTACAAGTACTTCATTTTAATGCTGCTTGCACTAGAGTTCCACTGGCAGTGGAACATCATTAACCCAGGAAGTGCAGCACATTTCCAAAAACAAACAAACAATAAATAGTAAGACAAAGTCCCTGAGGATAGTCAGAGCCACAGTGAGTCTGCTCACGAAATAAACAAGCATGGATTACAGAGCTGTGCTGTCTTCTCCCAGGCAGCAGGGGTTCCCCCCAAAGCCCAGGCAATTACAGATGTTTGTTAATAGTGCTCTGCTTCAGGAGAGCCTGTGTGCTGCCATGAACTCTGAACTCCTCAACAGGGAGAAGTCTGCACTGGAAAAGCTCTGAAATAAAAAGGTGGCTGAGCTGCAAGAAGGGTAAGAGATGCCATTACACAGAATACTTCTTCTCCTGTTCCTTTGGTGTCTCAGCATCACAGTTTCAGGACAGTACAAGATAATTAGACTAAAATACATTTTAGTCATTCAACCAACACAACAGTCATCAGAACATCCACCTTCAAGAGTCATTAAATATGTGTTCTTTCATCACACTCTATGGGCAAAATAATCATGTTCTAATAATCAGCCACCTGCTGACTTGTTTTCTTGCCAAGTTCCACACATTAACTTGTTAAATATGAAAGCCCATGTATCAATGAGCACATTAACTTTACTTTCAAAGTTACTATGACAAAATAGATTTTAATATATTTTGTACAGTCTTAATTCTTTAATTTCCACAGTTTTAATACAATTTTCTCCCTGTATATATTAGAAAATTACTCTATTCTACATGGGGATTCAATCTTTCTTGTTCTATGTTTCAATTGTATGTACTAAATATATAGATATAAATATAAAATCTAGAATTTAATTGTGTGTAACTGTGACAAGAAAATAATCTGGTCCTGATAATCTGAAACACTTTACAAGTTGGGATGTACTACTACACTCACAAAATCCCACAGAAAAATTGCATGCCATGTGTATTTACCTCATTCTAAGTGCTGCTTCTTTCCTTTGATATTTCTAGTTATTTCATTTTTTCTTACTTTAAAAGAAAAATATTCTTTTTTAAAATTTAATTGTCTATTGGGAACACGCCTCCATGTCTGTTTGCCTCCACTGTCTGTGTCCAAAAGTTCTGTAAAGTTCATTAATTATCCATCAATAAAGCCATCTATAACAGAGGTCCCAAGATGCTCACACACATAAGAGAAAAAGGGGAAAAAAAAAGATAAGAAATTACCTCATGCTTCTAAAAAGAGTAGTCTCAACCAACCCTGAATAATAAAGAACAGAAGGAAAAAAGGCAGATAAGGGCATTGCTACAAAACACATCTGTGCCACAGTGCCTCTGTTGGCTTTTCTCCCAGCCTGGACATCTCACACAACAAGCCTTTGTCCTGGGCTGAGTCTAAAAGCACTGCTTTTAGATAATCTTTAGAAAAACACCCTTCCATCTCTTACCCTAAGCTATTCCTGTTTCTCATGATATTAGCACTGAATATACTCTAGTAGCTGATAAGGGTTCTAGACATTTGTTTTCCTGATTATAAATGGTTATATAATCAATTAAATACACTTTTAAAAAGCATTTTTGTTCAACTAGGCTGATCTTATGCTAATGTTGCCCTGATTGAAGCCAAAGGTTTTCTGCAAAGTAAGAGTGAAAAGGCACAAGACATCTGTTCATATTTACTTGCTTATATTTTTACTTTGAAATACGTGGTCCTAAAATGTTTTATTATAATATTACCTGGATAGAATGACATAAACAAATAAAATTAAATGTTTATTCCATTTTGCTACAATAAGTGAACAATAAACTAAACAGCCAAGAGCCAAAGTAAACATCTTTTACTATGACAAGTATGTTGCAATATTGGTTTCTCACAGATCTCTGTTTGGATTAAATCTGAAGACATGGTATCCAGTTACATACCTAGCTATTATGACTTTGAACACATTATAGTATATTTTAATAATGTATTAGCCTACAAAACTGACTACAAGATCTAGGTAGCTTTTTTTGTACCTTATCTAGATATTCTAACATCATAATACATTCAATGAACACAAGACAGCACATGGCCTGAAAGATTTGACCTTTTATGTATGTGCTCAGCTGTTGTCAGAGAAGCAACTTTCTCATTTACTATTGTACATTCAGCATTGTTTTGTAAGCAAAAATTGTTAAATCAAAAATCTCTAAGTTGAAGAGAAATTTTGCTACAAATTTCCCAAAGTTGCTAAGGAAAACAATCTTTATATTCTCTATTTTTCTTTGTAATACTTTCATCTCACAGAGAAACTACTGAAATGTTTACTTATTAAGACAGGAGCTTACTTTTTTAAATAAAAATGTTCAGATGATCCTAAAAGTTTGGTTTTCTCTTCAATATACATAGATAAATGTATTCTGATATCAAAGTTTTTCTTTGCCATGCCTCAGAATCACCTCACTTGGCAAAAAACTATAGCAAACAATACCACAATGCTATTAAAATACTTCCCTATTGTGCATTGCTTTCATCTGTGGAAGCCAAATCTCTTTAGGCAGGAGAAGAAATATGCCTAGGCTGATTCTACAGCTGGAGGAACCACAGCAGAGGCAGGTGATATGGCTAGGTCCATCATCTGCCTTGTAAAGGAATGTAGCTTCTCTGCTCCTGCTTTACAGAGACATCCCAGACTCTTGAGTGGCCAAGTCTCCCTGTGCTCTGCCTGGAGCCTGCAATCAAGAGATGATGGGATGTGCTGATCTGCTGCAGGGACCTATCAAACCTACAGCCCTCCCAAGTCCTCTTTTCAGGACTTCTCCCAGCTTGGCACTTACCAGCTCAGTCCCTTCCACTTCACATGAGTCAGCACAGATGGGGCTTCCTCCAGCTGGGAAAGGTGAACCCTAATCAGGGAGCACTGCAGTTCTCAGCTTTTGCAGTCTAAGGTAAAATGCAGCCCAACCTCCAATGTCACAAAAGGTAACAGTCAAGGTCTCAGCTGCTAACCCAGCTCAAAAACTGATGTCCTCACACAGAACACTGTGTGCTAAGACAAAGGGAGCTCAGGATCTCTGGTTTCCCAGTTCAGCCAACACTGCTCAGAAGACTGATGTCCATAGCCAGATGTCTTTTCACTGGCCTTCCAGTGCAGCCTGTCTTATCTGATTTGGGTGGTCTCAAGGGCCTTATCTGACCTAGAGACTGCAGGTGAGTGCACACAGGTGAAATGCAGAGCACTCGGCCTTCCTTAGAGAAAGAAATGCCATTTTAGAAATGGTACATAGCCTGTAAAGATTTCTTGCTCTTCCTCAAAGAAGAAAAGAATGGACTGGTTCAAAAGTCTTTTAATACCAAAACAGGTACAGGAGGGTGGACTTCTGCTGCTGCAAGGAAAGAGCTGACATTTTCTTTTCTTATGGATTACCCAAAGGCAAGACTGAGCCAGGTGGTGCTGGTCAGTGACATCTGCCATCTCAAACGTTTTGGGGGGTCCTGAAGGCACCCCATCTCTGCTTTACATTAATGTCATTGCCATTACCTAGAAGCAATACTTCAGGCTGATGATTTGGAAGAGTTGTAAAATGCAGATAATGTGGGAAGACTTAAAAGTTATGCCAGAATTAGTGTGTAGGCAGGCTTAATCCTGAATTTTTCTGTGCCTCTCAATTCCCTTTATAGAGATTTAGTCTATAATTTTAATTTTAGACTTTACTATTACTGATGTTATTACTTCAGGCTTAAACAATTGTGCTGATGCAGATAAAAGGAGACCTGTAAAAATAGATATTGATTTCCTGTAATGTTTTAGAACATTTTTTTAGTGGGGAAGTAACTGAAACCCCTGCATTAACAACAGAAAATGCTAACGCATTTGTTCCTGAGGTGCAGATTTTTTAATTCTATGTGACTCAATCCCAGGTTACAAAACTAATATGAAAAAATAATTCTCTTTTTAAACGCCCTCAATGCATAATAATAAAAAAAATTAGTTAAAGGGCACTTATCTACATTTTTGCACTCTTTATTCTTTTAGAATTTTTAGTATTTTTAAGAAACCTGGGGTTTTAACTGCCAAACCTATGTAAGCAATTTCATGATCCTTCTTATTTTTTAATTTTAGAGCTAAAATGTTTTATCACCATATCTGTCATGCCTCCAGAAACTACATTTTCCTTCCTTGAATTTTTTGGAATCCAAACTTCATAGCAGATAAAAGAAACAGAGCAGTATTTTTAGCCTGTATAATGCTGATGCTGAACTCTGCAGGGAAGTGCTAAAATCTCTGTTCTTCAATACCAGTTTAATGATGCTCTGCAACAACTTGTCAAAATAATCAGAGTTTTTTCTATACTGTTTGTTCTTTTCTCCTGAAGCCAATTCACAAGCTTATTTTTAATAGTAAATAGAATTGCTTACAATGTATCTACTACAGAGGCCTTTAAAATAAACATTTATAAAGAATTTTGAGTCAGAAAACAAAGGAGATTAAGCATGAGGTTTATTTTTTGTCTTCAATAAATATTTGCAACTCTGCTGTCTATCATGGAGACTGTGACTAGATCTCACACTGGACAAACAGGCACCCCAGGGTGTGCATTACTGAGCATGTCTGTGCTTCCTGTATAAAACAAAGTGGAGAATTGGTTTTGTGGGACCAAGAGGAAGCACATTCCAGTGACAAAAAAGATGCTCTCCAGCTCACAGTGGAATACAGGGGTATGCACATAGACCTGAGCATTTCCAGACTCAGTGAAAACTGGTTTTTTGTAAGCTATGCACTTCTCAGCTGGCACCTGTACATGCATCCAGATCAACACTTGTCTGAGAACCAAAAAGTGATACAATCAGTTAATCCAGTCCCATGTCAGAACTAGTCTGTGCTGCAATCTGCACAGATCTTACATGGCAAGGCTGATTATTATTCTGCCAGAGTTGGACGAGGCTTACAGTTAGCAGTTTTACTTCTAACAAGCAACTGTGTAACACTTGCAATATTTTGCAGAATATTGTCCCTGTGGTTACAGAAGTGGTTGACAACCCCAAAACTCCATTAACTTTGTCTTAAAACCCCTTTGCCCTCCTAGCAGAGGATAGAGGGTGCCAAATTACTAACTATTTCAACAAACCTATTTTATAATGGCACCATCAAAATAAATGATAAAAAATTATCTTTCATGGTTTAAAATCCACGCAAGACCTTATTGCAATTTTGGGCTGAAGTTTCCAAATGCTGAAAAATTTCTTCAGAAAAAAAAAAAAAAGGTCAAGTTCCCTACTTTGAAAACTCAGGAATACATTTATGATGTTTATAGAGCCAAAAACTGAACATCTACATCTTCTTTTAAGCACCTGAAAATCTGAGTTTTTGCATTTGACATTTTTCACTCAATTGCAAAATTCAGAGAAATGTCATGAAAATCTAAGTATAAATATATTTCATAGAGTTAGCTTCCACCAATGCACAAACATCCTGAAATGACATAATATTAAGCATTGCTTATTAATCTTATTTTGCCTTTCTAGAAATAGCATGTCATTCATTTGTATTATGTACACTATATAATCATGTCCAAAAAGGATTATCTACTACATACAGATTGAAAGAGACCACAGACTAGACTAAACTGTCATAGCCACTATATTTAGTAGTAATTTAGGAAAAAAATGAATTTTAAACCATTTGATATTTGCAAAAGTAACCAGGGAAAATAATATATTGCAAAATCTGTGTTCAGTAGGAATACTCGGGCTGGAGAAACTGTATTATAATAATCAGTGAAACCTGAACAAAGTAATATTTCCAAGGCAAATCTCCTTTGGAGCTGCTGAATAATGAAAACAAATTTTCATTACTAAGAAAGCAAAAGGGTGGGTAGGTTACAAGTAGAACATACAAAAATGCTCTTGCAAGTTAACTGTATAAAAACCTAGTAAAGTATTAGGTTGGCAGCAAGAAGGGGAGGAGCAGAAAATATTCTCATTGAAAAATGTTTTCATTTTTTCCACTACATGCTTGTTTTTTTTCTTTGTTTTTAATTTAATTATGAATTTAATCATAAAAATAGCGTCATGAAATATGCATTGCTATTCTTTTCTAGCATATTTAGCTCTCCTCGTCTGGAGAACTGTTTAACTACTTGCCATGTTCACTTGAGACCACTAGAAGGTGCTCCTCTGTTGAAAGATAATTATTTCTGTCTGAATTGCTGTTAAAAGCTAATTTTCCTTCCATAACTGTGGTTCTGGCCAGTTTTTTACAGAGACTATAATTGCAGCCACTATCCCTGCTATAAATCAGCTGGACCTCGTCTGCTATAACCATTATCACAGCATGAAAATAACAGATCTGTTATCACTCATTTTCTGATAAATCAAAATCCCATCTGACAGGGCTCTAGCTGGTTTTGCTGGAAGGTGAGGCATGGAAATTGTAGTGGAACTAACAAACCACACATTTCGTAAAGTTAGGAATCATGCATCATTTAGGTTGGAAAAGAATTTTTATAGATAATTAAAGATAATTGAGTTCAATCATACACCTAATACCACCAAAACCCATTCCTGGACTAAATTAAGGCAGAATGCATCCCTAATGAAAATTTGCCACTTATCTGAAGGAGAGCCCAACATAAAAAAAATCCCCACAAACAAACAAAAACAAAACAAAAACAAACAACAACAAAAACTAAAACAAAACCAAGACATACATACAAGCATATGATCTACACCAATCCCACACCACCAGCAGTATTGGACATCAAAATGCATCTAGAAGTACAAGGGTCGATAATTCTTCTTTTGCACATAACCTTATGTGAGCCACAGCCAAGTTCTGGTTTAGTTTGACACCCAGAGTGGCATTCTGATGTCCTCTGGGCACACAAGGCTGCCATGGTCAGCTCTTGGCACAGGCAGGGCAGCCCCCACCTCTGCAGAGACCCCTGATTGCCTGCTGTGTGCCCAGCAAGGCAAGTAGAAACACAGCCTCAAGAGAATTCTGCTTTTTATCTGCAGCCTAAGAGATGGAAATCTGTAGGCATCCCCAAGAGAGGAGCACTCCTGTTTTACTCTCTGAATTTAGACAAGTCATACAAAAGTGACCTCTAATTTAGATTAAAAATTGCTCCACCTTTGGCTGCCACAGAGATAAGGCTCATGGGACATAAGTCCCAAACCACTTCAAAGTAATCTCAGCTGGAACCTATTGAGGATAACATGAAGCAAAGTGGTAGACATGGAGAAAACAGTAAATACTTTTTTATTTGCTGCATGAAAGTGACACAAAATTAAATGTTGTGCTAAGCCCTGAATTCCCCAGATCAGGAACTCCACAGACATTCCAGATAAAATATTAGTTTTCAGTTCCTCCTCCCTTTTCTATACCTTTAGAACATTACACTGTCAGGTGTGAATTAAGATCCATATTTTTTGTCACTTAATCTATGAGCATAGATTAGCAAAAGAGCTAGGATATTTGTAAGGTTTTGTTATTTAAAACTGTGATCTCTCAATTTTTAGGCATTTTACTCAAGTAAGCTAAAATTAAATATTGCTGTTGCTGTGACACTCTAGGAATGTTTTTCTCCATCTTGCCTCATTTCTTTACTCTCTCACTGCCCTAATTATTTTTTCGTTATTTGTTTAGCATGTTTGACTTTACCTGAATCTTGTACAGATTTAATTTCTTCTTTGCTTTACTATGAAACGAAAGTGTGCTTCGTAGTAGACAGACATTGCATCAGTGTCCCAGAAATAGAAGACATTATTTAGCATGTACATAAGTACATGAGCCTAAAAAGCCCCAAGCAGCTGGCCACTTCAAAAGATCATACCCCAGTGCTGCAGATGAAAGCTGAATTCAAGGCTCTGCTGCTACCTCTACTCAGATGTCCAGCCTGCTCCTGGGGAGACTCCTTTCCCACATAAAGGCTCCTGGGAGAGTGTGAATCCTCAAAGCAGGAGAGTTTCTGCTGTTCCTGCCATCCCTGGCATGAGTTACTCAATGGGGAAAGGGACATTGCCCCTTCTGAGGAAAAGAGAAAAAGAAGAATGCAGACAATTCTGTTTTCCAATATCTGAAATTAGGGCATGTGCCTCTCATATCTCAGCAGTCATATTTAGAAACACTGCATTTCTGCCCTACCTGTGTCATAGGGAACAATTACTTTCTCCTCCTTGAAAGACTCTCTGGTTACTGAATACATTTACAAATTCTTTTTACTTTTGCCATATGTAAAATATCTATGAGAAATGTAAGCACCACACCTACTATTTGCTAAATAGTTCTTATATCCTGATAATGTACTGAAAGTTTCTTAAGGCTCAGAATATGCTGGGTTTTTTTTTTTTCATTCTGGAATAGAATATATATATATGTATGTATACATATATATAAATTTATAAGGCAGGTGCACAGGCTGGGGGAGTGCTGGGCTCTGCTTGGGCTGCAGAATCACATAGAGAGGAATGTTGGTTTGTTGAAGGACCTTCATGCAGGACCTTTGGAAGGACACAGCATGACCAAGGAAATTGTGTTCTCCTAGGGACTCTGCAGCAGGTACATGGCAAGGTGATGTTCCACACTAATATCCTCCCCATCTCCTCCTTGTATGGGATAATGATACATGAAATTTGCCCATGCACTAGATTGCACCTGCACTATGCCCATCAGGATGCTTCTACTAAGAATAAGCTCACTTCTATTTCTGGAAATTGGGGAATGGAGACATATCATTCCCATAAGTGGCAGGCATCATTCCAAAGTCACTCCTGGCTTCAAACAGAAAGAAAAATCTGAAAGTCATGTCAAAAAGATCAAAACACAGATTTGACACATCAATACGAAATAGCAATGAATTTATTTTTAGTTTTCAGTCACTGGATGCTAAATATTATCTAGAGCTTTCTCATCATGGAAAATCTGACACACGTATCTCTTCTTGCACTCATGCTACTGCTTGGGGAGTGGGATAGGCATCTCCATTAGACTGAAAGCTTTCACAGAAGAGAGAATAATCTTTTGTAGCTATTGCCTGGATCTCTCCAATTAAACTCTATAATTTACAACCCAAAGACTGATTCCACAACTAAGGCTAAGTGCAGACAACAGCAGTCTTCTCATTGAGTGTGAAAAGAGGAAGGAGTGAGATGTTATGGCTCTTCTAAAAATAGGCATAAGAGAAGAAATTAGGAGGTCACTTGCATGCTTTTCATTTATATTTGAAAGGTCACTTGTGGTCTCCCTCATGAATGATGTAAAGTTTAAAATAAACTGATATCTGAATTACTGTCAGCTTGCCAGAGCTGGAATCTGATGAGCCTGCAACTCATTCAGTGGCTGGCTGAGAGCTTCTTCTTTTTTTTTTTTTTTTTTTTTTTTTTTTTTTTTTTTTTTAATTTGAGGATTCTGGCTCTCAGAATTGCTTGCTCACGGTCATTTGTGTGTTATTATTAGCAAACTGTTAGACTGGCCCCTTGGCACACATTTTGTAGGACCAAAATAATTTTATTGTATTGTTTCAACATTTTACTGGTACAAAAAAGGTGAATTGACCATGAGGCAATCACAGCAAATCTTAAATACCTTCAAGAGTATTAACTTGGTCGTTGTTATTAAAATACTGAACAGGCTCTTGAAGACATTTTTCACCAGGATCACATTAGTTGTTTTCTATTAGGCTTAAGTTATCAATGAAAAGAAAGAGCAAAGTTGCTGGGAATTAAGTGACAGTCCTTACTATAATGTGAGACACAGAGCTGACAACAGAGAAGAATATGCTCTATCAATCAGCTCAGAACTTTATGCAGGTATCACCATACACATACCACTTGTTTCTACAGATGGTGGTATAACTGTTCCTATCACTACCATCAAACAAGAATGGGAAACAATCTGGCTGAAAAACAAGAAGGAGATCTTAACAAATCTATGGGAAGCTTCTTTGGCAAAACAGATCACGTGGTTCATTAGCTATTTCACAAGCACCACCATGAAAGTGATATGCCAACACTAGCAGCAATACCACTGCCCAGATTTTACACTAACGTGATTCCTAATATATCAGGATACTAACTAATCATACATGTAATATTGCATGAATTTATCCTGTTACCTGAAAAACATCCACTTTTCCTACATACTGCAACATCATCCTGGCTATATCCCAGTCTGCCTAATTTCCCCTTGCAATCTTCATTCAGTTTACACATCCCTTAAATTTTGGCATAAAAGCAGACACTGAGGAGTCTGCTTTCAAGATATTTGTATGATCTTTTAGAGCCTTCCAGATAAGATGTTTGACAAAAAGAGTAATGTTTTCAGACAGCATAACCTTGGTGGGTGTTTTGTTTGAAACCATGTATCATGAAACTGCTCACAGCATGGCACTACTGTCCATTAAAAAATCTGCAACATTTGTGTGCACCCACAGTTCAGTGCAATTCCTATATTGAGTGATTTATTCATTTATTCCAGTGTCTACGAAGATGAGATTATCATTTACTTTTAAACAAACTGCATACTGTGAACATTTGTAAGAGAGCAACCCATTAAATTCAAAATTTATAAAATCCCTCTAATTTATTTGCTGTATTATGATTCCTCCCTTTTAAGAAATACAGATTTAGTTATATATATCTTGTTTTAAATTAAGTATTTAGTTTTTCCACCCACACCATTTAGAAAGGTACTTACAAGTATAAATCTAAGCACACTCACTGGCAATTGATTCAAATACAAGGCAAATACAAATACAGTCTCTGTAACCAGGCTTTTAACCAGATTTTAATACATCTTTAGAATCACAAAAATGGGCAGATAGAAACATGTACGTTTTGTAGAAGCAAGTTTTTAAAAACTGATGTATCTGATATGCAGCATAATCTAAGGATTAGCAACATAAGGACCAGTCAAAGCAAAAATGCTGCACTGAAAAAAGTAAGATATATTTCCAAGTATACTGCCCATTCATGCATACTGCTAAAAGTCTATTCAAATTGAAGACTATTTTAAATTTATAGTTTATGTTTAGATAGATCATGTTTATCTATGTTGATGCAAAATGTACAGCCTGAACTTTGGTCCAAAAAAAACCCCACTGAACTCAGAATTTAGGTCTGAAGTAGTGTAAAAGAGCAACTGCGTCTATGCTGGGCAGATGCCAATTAAAACATACACTTTCTACACCTTAAACACTGTGTTACTTTCCATACAGTGCCCCAGAGCAATATAAAAAATAGGCAAATGTATATTTAGGGATTTCTTTTAAGTCAAGATTTGAATGCATTTTTTGATTGCATAGTGCCATCAAATGGGTAAGTTTGTAAGCTCCCTCTGGTTTAAATAAAGCAGAAGATTAATCAAGAAATTACCACTTTCCCTTATCTCAAGAAATCCTCTCATACAGAATGAAAAAACAAACCAGGGGTAGGTATCTTTATTTTTCATTTCCCCAAATTTCCAATACTCTTCGATGACTTTTCACTTTCCATTGCAAAGTAAGAAGCACAGCAGAACACAATACCTAACCAAATCGAAGATATGCTTAGTGATGGATCAAAATAATGCAGTGGATAACAGCCAAAAGACAATGTTAAATCCTACTTGTTCTGACCACATGTCATGAAGATACAAAGAATGTACTAGATAAGGGCTATTTTCCACTGAAATATTTATCGTGGGAGATGTTTATCAAATGAATTAAGCTATTTCTTGACCGAAGAACAAGAAAAGTAATTGTTTTCTAATCTGAAGTCATGAGGAGTGTCTTGAAGGATTCCCTGAAGATGATACTGCTCAAAGGTTGCAACAGAAAACATCCCACTGTGTCCTCCAGTTGAGATCTCTACTTCTCGTCAATACAGTTTACCTACTCCCTTATCTCTGTAAACTCAGAGTGATGAAGCCTAAATCAGGTTTCCAGCACCCATTTCCTCCCCACTTTTAGACATATAAGATGTTTGAACTTCTTTCTTTTATTTTTTTAGTCCATGACAGCCATGGCTATCAGGCAGTGACTGTCACAGACAGTAAACTGTATTCTGACACAGTTCTAGCTACACTGTTTTTCTAGTTCCTGTGCAAACTCAGCAGCAAGAAATACAGAAGACAAGGAACAAAAAAGCAGAAAGGGCATAGAGAAAGAAAATCCTTTCCTTTTCTCTTCATTTAAAGTAAGATGTGCAGACTAATCCTTTTCATTTTCAATTTGCAGCCTACACTGTGCGCCAAGATCTGACAGTGGGAGATTGACTGGTGCTATTTGGTTTCCTGACTGCAGGAAGTTATACACAGGCCACAAGAAATAACCAGTCACAATTTCCCCTGCAAGCAGAGTGTAGCAGAGAAAAAAACAACATAAATAAACAAGGACTTAAAACCAGAGGGGTCCCAAGGAATTATACATTAAAAAAAAAAAAGTTAAATAGAAAAAAAAAGATTTATAAAAGCAGAAGCTACTTAGAAAAATAGACTAAAAACAATAAAGGGGTGAATTAATGAACTGCTTGAAGATCCAGAGGACATATTTAATGAGGATCTCAATAAAAAGAATGATTTCCAGGCAATGAAGTCACTAAAGTAGTAGCAAATAACAGAAAATATTTCAGCATGGGTTGTACAAATCTTCTGGAGACACAGAGATAACTGAAGCTGTAAACTCACATTCTCATCCAAGCAGTCTCTATCCACACCAGCTACACAGCCACATCAGTCAGCAGTACAGTCAGCTCCTCAGTCACACTGCCTGCCATCTGCTCACAGTGTATCACAAGCAACAGCACATTTCCACTGACACTGTGTGGGTGCAGTCCCACAGCACTCCAGCCAACACCAGGTATGGCTGCCACAGCCCCAGCTATCTTGCTGCACAGTCCTTGGCCATTTCACCAGCACTGGCACTCAAGTGATCACATCAGTTCAAGAAGCTGCTGTAGACGACAGCAGAAGAAACTGATTTTCCATGAGATTGGCTGCCTGAGCTGGCTTGCTGCACTGTCACATCAACAGCAGCATTGGCTCAAGGGAGGCACCAAAATGATGTGGCTGGCATTAGGAGGGTGGGGTTGTGACTGATCTGCATTGGCTCAAATTGCCATGAAACAACGTGCAGCAGCTAGCCTCAAATCAGATTGTACCTACACCCACGCTGTTTGCCCAGACCACAGCCACAAATATCCATTAATCAGCACTGCCTTCAGGGTTAGCAATTTCTTGCCTGTTGGTTTCCTCTCAGTGCTGACCCCATCTTAGTGCTGCCACAAACATCAGTATGGTCAGACATGTGATCTTTACAGAAATAAAAGATGGGTACTGCTAATATGGGTAAGTTCAAGTTCCCTATCCTGTTTCACTGAGCAACTGCACAAAGGCACAAAGCAGCAGACACTGAAAGCTGGACAGACCTTCTCCATTTGGCAGTAAGACTGAATAAATTAGCAACTTTAAAATTTATGTTTAGCTGCATATGATACTCACTTACAAACCCAGAAGGAATTATCATAATAACCTACCTAGATAGAAGATAATTACTCCGTAGTCAGAAAAATGTGTTCTCAAAAAGAAAAATTCATGTCTTGATGAGGTCATATCCTATAAAAACTTGATCCACTGATTGTCTAGCCTTTCAGATTAAAAAAATCCTGGCTATTTGCCACTTCCAAGCACTGGACCTTGCATTACATATGCTGAACTGAAAGTTCTGTCCTTCAAATTTGAGCAAGTCACTCTCTAATATTCCCTTTATCCTCTTGATCCTCTCACTATCGGGCTAATTTTCTAAATTTATCATCAGTTTCATCACTTTTCCCTAAATGTCTTCAGTTTAACAAAATCATTTATCTATTGGGGAAGCCAGAATTGAAAACATTCCTGTGATAGCCCTTGTTCCAGGTAAAATGTCCCCTTTATGCGAACATTTTACATTTACCATTACGCTAGGGTAAAATAGCCAAATAGTCTTCATGACGCTTAATTATTTTTAAGAGTGTTTCAAGAGAAGTCTGTATTAAAAGAAGTCTCGTAATGTGGCTTTGCTTGCTCATACCTCGACACAACAGCTTTACATTTGATTTATTGAAACAATAGTGGCTCTCTCTTGATCTTAATAGAATGAGACAGACTGAGGAAATGGCCTATTGCTCATGTGCTTCGAGGTGATCCAGTAACCATCCATCCTGCAGTGCTACCAGTAAAAGAATATGGGGTTGTCCATCTAGACCAGCAGCAGCACGCCCAGAATCAGATGTTTCAAAGAACAGTGCGAATGGCAGGAACAAAGAAATCTTTTCTAGTGAAGATTTCTAGTTATCTCTAGAACACAGAGACAGCCTTGAACCTTCAGATGCAAAATTCTCTGCATGTAAGTTAAGGATATGGATAGTTTTGTATCTCTATAAATTTACATCTAAGTTCTCAGTCTCGGAATTTATTCCAAGGCCATTTCATTCCTTTCATTAGTCCATGTACAGAATGTTCCTCAGTTAAGTCATATCTTGTGCATGGAAACATTTACTGTCACGTTTTTCCCTATTTCCCGCCTTTCTCTTTTACTGATTTGCTTTTGTACTGAAACAGAGACAGGTCCTACCTCTCTAGAATTCCCATTTTCACATGGGAGCTCTTCAGCACAGCTCTGCTAATACTTACAAGAGCCTCTGCTTCCACTTAAGTGTCTTTTGACAAGACATGCAGAGTTGCCGCCCCAAGGAAGAATTCCTTTTCTTCAAATTGCTGAGAAAGTTACATAAAAGACCTAAAACTGGTCTGAAGGTGCAACGAAGTACATTTGTAACATGGAGAAATTGAAAACTAGTTACATCCCAAGTATTTAAAACATGTCAGCTTTCACTGTTTTTATCCCTTTTTGACTGAAATCACTGAGAATTTTGCTATGGTATTAGTTTCCATGATGGTGTAAGCTTTGGTGTACTGAACAGTAGAAGAGATTAAAAGCAAAGATTACAAAACTGCCACGAATAAAAAGATAAAAGGAAAAGTCAGAAACCCATTACCAGGAAGTCAGCAGATGCATCTTTTAACTTACCAAACAAGCGCTGATGGAAGAGAAATTTCCCAGCTATCAGTCCAGTGAGAATGGCAAGGAGCCACAGAAACACCTTCAAGAATCTCCAGCCTCCTCCTTCGGGGTATTTATTCGTTACGAAGGAGAAACAATTACCAACAACAATAACATTGGCTTCTGTCTGGCTGTGAGATACTGGGTCCTCAGCAAATATTAAGAAGTTAAAGAAGATCACTAAGTAAGCCACAACTAAGCGAGACCACGGGTGCTGGAAGTAGTAGCGGAAGTCTTTATCCATCCTCAGATACTGAAGAACTGGGTTTTGCCTGTATGTAAAGACACAAATGCATGATGTTACACACAGCCCAAATTCTCAGAGCTCAGGAGAGACTCACACATTACAAGAACCAAATCATTGCAACCTTATCATCAGTCATTTTTAACACTTTAGACTGGAGTAGAAATGAAAGTTTCAATCAAAAGATATTGTTAGATCCAGGTAGAGAAAAACTGAAATTTCTCCCTATTCCAGTGTAAAAACAATCAAACATATATACATTGTAGTATACATATAATCCTGTAAATACAGGATTTTCAGTCTCAAATATACTATTGCTTTCATGCCTTCTCCATAATGGGGCATGAAAAGAATAAATATAAGTACATGCCAGGCTACTTAAAACCCAGACTGCCCTTCCAGCCACACAAAAAACACAACACAAATTTCACAAAGGTTCATGCTAAGCCTAAATGGAATCTTTCTCCATGTAGGAGAAGGATGGAACCAGCCCTGAAGTCCAGAGGTCTTCTACTGGAAGCTTAAAAGCATATGACTCAGAACCATCAGAAACGAATGCTCATGTGAAAGAATAACACGTTGGAAAAGTTTCTAGTATTAGTTCTTGAAGTCAGGCAAGCCTGTATAAATATTTTCATTGACTTCAGGGAGTACACCTATAGCTAAGCTTATTATCAAAACCATAAAATAAGACACCGTGAAAAGACTGTTCTGTATGAACACAAAAACTGTATTTTGAAACCTGTCTACCTATTAAGTACTTCTATAGAAAAATGCATGGCTAACATTTTAGTTGTTTGCCATTTGATTTCTTTTTTCTTTTGTTCACAACCAATTAGTTGTTTCATCCTCTGGAACCACTTTGTATGCACAAAGATACAAGGCCTTTGTGTTGTAGAACACCAAAATTATTCAAGCGACACAGTGTGTAGGAAGGAAAAAAATGTGTCTAGTAATAGTGCTTGTTTATTACAGCATGATCCTTGAAGGATACAGTGACAAATTTTTGCACGTCATATGCCCTGCAGCAAAAAAAGAAACCCAAAACAAACAAACACAAACCACCCCACAAAAGACCTAAAATCCTGATCACTTACTCATCCCTTCCTGGACTTCTAACTTAGGACTTGCAAACTTAGAAATGGCACGAATTTCAGTGTCTCCCCTTAGATAGTCCCCAAAGTATTTAATTCCATAACCCAGTTTATATTTGTGAAATGGCAAGGAAACCTGTACCTATTGAATGAGAAGGGTAAAAGAACCTCTCGACAGATTCAGACAATGCATTCAGTAAATAACAGAAAGGAATAATGGCCCATTATGCATAAACTACATACGATAATGAAAAAAATACCGCATTACAGAGTTAAAAAGTTGGCATGAGGAAGTGTCAGTCCTTCAAAAAACTTTATGAAAAAAAAAATGATTTAAAGTAGGCATCGTTGCCTAAGAAAATACCACTCTGGGGAGATCAAACTGCCTTTAGAGCCATAAGGATACCCAAAGCTACTTCTTGTAGCTTCCTCTCGTTCTGTTACCATTAAGAAAAGTTTTGGTATTTCCTTATGTGTATGAACCATCTTAAAGCCCGAATGGAGCTGGAGATAAACAACTACATGTCCTGGTATTTTTGACAGCTGCCGGATACCCGAGAGTTATCAAACACCCAGCTGAAGACGCGGCTTCCTAGGAAGCGCTTTACAGCATCAGAAGCCAATATTAGCAATAGCAGCAGTGACAAATTGCTAACAAAAATCCTGCTCCTACCTGCCTCAACGCCAAAAACGCGGGTGCCGAGAGCGCCGCGGACCACACGCCCGCCGCAACCTGTTAAATGGACCCATTTCCCCCTGGCCCCGGCGCAGACCCGGCCACCCGCGGCCACCTCCCCCGGCTGCGGCCGCCGCCGCCCGGCCGGGCGCAGGGCCACGGGCCCCCGCAGCGCCGCCGCCCCGGGCCGCCCGCCACACTCACCGCCACGGGGATCCGGCACCGCGGGCGCGGTGCTGCTGCTGCTGCTGCTGCTGCTGCTGCTGCGCTGCTGCTGCTGCTGCGGCCGGCTCGGCGCCCGGCCCGGTGCGGCTCTGGGCGGCCCCGCTCCGCTGCCCCCCGCGGCCGGCAGGGCCCCCAGCCCCTCGGGCGCTGACAGCGGCGCTGGCTGCCGCGGCGTCCCGCCCCCCGGCCGCCGCGGGGAGGGAGCGGCTGCGGCGGCGGCGGCGGCGGCGGTGGCTGCGCTCCTCCTCTCCGCTCCTCTCCGCTCCGCTCCGCTCCCGGGCGCGGGCGAGCGGCACCGGCAGTGCCGCAGCCGCGGCGGCAGCGGGCGGCGCCGCTGCGGCAGGGTCCCGACGCCCCCGGCGCCCGTGCCCGTCCGTGCCCGCCCCTCCCCCGGAGCCTGCCAGCAAGGACCCGAAACGTGCGCCGTGTGCCGCGGGTGTCTTTATCCACCCTGGAAAAGGGTGGCCGGAGAGCCACGGGGGCTTACCCAGCCGGCGAGGTGAACGAAACCCGAGCAGCACTCAATTCCCATCGGTCAGACTCCAGTATTATGCAAATTTACAAACACGGGAAACAGGCGGTCAAATCTGGATAATTATTATCCCAAAGCAAAAGCACAGGGCTGGCAATAACAGCCAGATCGCTCAGGACGAGCTATGAAAACCCTCATATTTGGGAGGGGAAGGAGGTCTACACCCAATTTACTTACTTGAGAAGGGGCTATGCTGAAGCTCCAGGGTGCACACACAGTCTGTGTGGTCACTGTGTCGGGCAAAATGCCTCTGTGCAGCCTGCCAGAGTTGTTGACATTGCACTTCAGCCGAATTGTCAACCAAAGCCTTTTAATGTGGGATGTGGTCCCTAGTGTCAGTGTGCTGGTATTGCTGACATCCCAGGAAAACGTTTACAGGATGCTCTTAGCATTGCATTATGGCTGGGTTTTAATGCAGTATGTACTAGTTCTTGTCATTGCTGAAGACAGAAAAACAAACTTGAAGTTGCTAGACACAGCCTCAATATATTGTTGGGAAAAGTTAGGTAACTCCATTGGAGCAGGAATCTGAAATTTGGCATCAGACATCTGGCTGCTTCAGGCCAAGGTAGACAGGAATGTGGCTAAGATCCACTGAGGAATGCGGAAGGATCTTTAGAAGAGTTGTGAAAGACCAGCACAACCAGAACTAGCAGCAGAAGACTTGTGAACCCTTTCTGTACGTCTGGCAATACAGTTTTATATATTTTTGTAAATAAACTTAACTGCTAATGAAGATGTCTAACATAATCATCACATTATCTTCCTCACTGGAAGAGTCTGAGACCCTCAGTTTTATGTAGGCAGATGCAGTATTCAGTATTTCACACTAACACACTCCAAGCTATCTTTACAGTAAAGAGAAAATTCAAATATTCACAGATGAAAAATCATCATGTGCAATGTGAGAGTACAGAAATACAGTGCAAATCACTGCCTGTTCATGCAACAGTTCTGTGTGTACTGCCACTCCTGCAGAACTCTGTCTCCTTATGTTCAGCTAATGAGAATCCACAGAGAGGGAGGCAGCATGCATTACGAAGAGATCACACTCTTCAGGCACCTACACACCAAAAAATATTCTCTTCAGCTCTGATTGAAACCCATGCTATACTACAAAGCATCCACAAACATTTTTTTCAGATAGTAAATCAGTGAGCAAGTTTTTGAAGTCACTAAGTTAATCAAATGAAAATCATCTGCTTTTCTATTAAAGTAACCAAAAGCGTAAATGCTCCATATATCTCCCCCAAATTTCATGTTGCCTTTGCTGTCCTAAGAGGAAGCAAATATATTTTAAAACAGTGTAGTGTTTCACTCATAGTTTAAAAAATGGACTGCTCCTATTTCTTCTTTTTAACCAAGCAATCAAGATTTCCTTGATGAAATACGTACCTGA
Organism: Phylloscopus whistleri; assembly: GCA_017589585.1. Lineage (NCBI taxonomy): Eukaryota > Metazoa > Chordata > Aves > Passeriformes > Phylloscopidae > Phylloscopus > Phylloscopus whistleri. Next base: position 380,715 of record JADMLD010000290.1, read on the forward strand.
ATAGCAATAATTAACAAATAATCTCAGTAGACAAGACTAATCAGGCCTGCTCCCTGCAAGCCAGGGACTGCCTGCAACTGAAGAATATAAACAAACTCTTACCTACAAAACTGTCAGCAGATGAAAAAGCCAGAAGTAAAACCAGAAGTGGAACCTAAAAAGCAGGTTGAATCAGGACAGTGAGTCATCTTGAAATGTTAGTTTTGATACTTGTGAATGAAACTAATCTATCAGCACTCCTACTACAAAATAGCACTTGTGTAAAGGCTATGTATGGTTTAACACCCAGTTTCCAGCAGAGCTGTAAGTACTGAGCAAACTGTGTACTGATACTAATTGATATTACAGTATCAATTTTTGTAGTGTCATTTTACACTCAGATACAAGGAATCAGCCTCCAGCACATTAATCTGTAACGGAATGTTCTCTTTTTGTCATAAATTATATGAAACCTCTCATATTTCAGTTTGTGCCCATTGCCTCTTGTCCCTCACTGGACATCACAAGGAGTCTGTCTTCATCTTTACTCCTCCTATCAGGCTTCTAGACACATCAATAAGATCCTCTGCCTTGAGCCTCCTCTTCTCAAGGTTAAACAGTCACAGTTTTCTTATCTGTCCTCCTCCTTTCATCTCCTCCTTTCCAGCCTCTTCCCTGGCTTGTTTCTCATTAAAAGTACTTCATTCCCTCAAACCTCAAAACCCCATTACTCAGAGATTGTGCTCTTAATGTATTTTTCTTCCATCCTCCTGTTGTGGGTTGACCACATCCAGCAGGGGAGCACCCACACAGCTGCTAGCTCACTTCCCCCTGCCTTCTTCCCTAGAGGGACAGGGGACAGAATAGGAGAAAAAGAAAGAAAACCAGTAGGTCAACATAAAGATGGTTTAATTAGTAAAGATTAAAAAAGTGAGAATTATAAAATGTAATAAGTAAGGATTAAAAAAAATATGCTAAGGCAACCACTCATCAAAGTCCACAAGCAGACCATCAGTCTCTGGTAAACAGATTTGGATACACTCCCTATCTCACCCTTTTCCTCTATCCCATTTTATTGGTGGGCATAGTGTTATGGATGATATGGGGTCAGCTGTCCCAGCTCTCTCCTCTCCCAAATTCATACCTACTTGGTGGCATGGGAATGTGGGCAGAATGGGAGAGAGATACAGCCCTGATCCCATGCAAGTATTGCTGAGCAATAGCCCAAACACTGGCATGTTTTCAACACTGTTTTAGTCAGAAACACAAAACACAGCACAACTTCACTGCTAGGAAGATAGTCAGTTCTGGGCCAAATCCAGTACATCTGTAAAAACATCCTGGGAACAAAAGACTCCCCACTTTAGAATTTCACACTCATGATTATGGTGACCTGTCTCAGCTATACCACTTCAGACTTACTCCTTATCTGCATCCCCAACTCATTTCTTACCATCTTCTAAAAGAAGAGAAAGCAGCACAATAAAACATGAAACAAATGGGGGTGAAAAAAAAAAAAAAAGCACAAAAGCTGGCAACAGTGTATAACTGAAGAACTAAATAGTTCAAGAACTTCGAAGAAAGAAAAAACAAAAAGATACATCCTGTGAAAATTAAGAATGTTAAGTTAATCAGAGACAATGGTATTTCAAACAATAATACAGCTTTACAACTAGATGTGAAAAAATAGAATCTTGTAAAAGAATGTGGAACAGCAGAAATGTTTCTACTGCACATTTGGAAAATAACAGTGTTTTCACATTATGTAACATGAAATACTTTCCATTAAATCAATAATATGAAAGGGTAGTAAACTGCATGAACTAAAATTAAACGTTTATTTTTAATTGGCAGGTTGAAGAGTTATTAGAAAAATAAATGAAAGACGTGATAGACAGCAATGTTAACAATTAATTTTGCTTCCTAACTGCTGAAATGCTGAGGAAAATTCACAGAACTAGAAGAAAGCCAATATTGTAGTGAGTGAAAGGGAGAAAAACAATCACATTTGCATGCACATGTGCACACATATGTTAAGGAAAAAAAAAGTTAAAAAGGATTCCAATACAGATTTTAAGAAATACAAGTTGATGCTCCAGCTAAAAATGTTAGGGGAATCTTGGGATATGGGTGATTAATATGTACTTTTTGATCTTTGTCAACCAGGTTTTATATTACTAAGAGGAAGTTAGGGATGGCTTCATTGCTGTTGATAGGTTAAATCACAAAAATAAAATTTTGGGCAGAATTTAATGTATAGATATATCTAACTTTACAATACCAGTGGAACTTGGAACAAAAAAGCAGTGGGAGAACCAGAACTTTACATGACCTTTTACTTATTATCAAGCAGAACTTCAGTCCTAGAGTCAAATGATACAGGGCTTACCAAAATTGAAACAGAGGCTGTACTGACTATTTTGAAGATGAAAGTCCAATGACAAACCTTACACTTGAATTAAGTACTTACTTCTGTTCATCCAGACCAAGGTTACTCCAAGTAAGCATGATTCTATTTCAGCTAATCCATACTGATTCCAAACAGACAGGCAATATACACCTAGCCTAGATGAAATCACTAAAGGAGAACTGAATGATGTGAATTTACACAACTCATTAAATACCTTTTAAGTACATCTGCTGGCCATATGGATGCTTTCAGCAAATATAACAACTACATGTGACTTCTGCACTAGAAAAAGAAAGGAATAAGCAGCTTGCAGCTACTTTGATAGTTCCATGTACAGACTTAGAGAAAACACAAATTAAGAAGAAGTGGAATCTGAGTTCAGCCTTACACAGATTCTGTTTAACCACACTGTCCAAGTTGCAATGGTAAAGGAAGACTTCAGAAAAATAGAACTAGGGTGGAAGACAAAAGGTTATAAAAATAGTAAGTGGCAACATGAGGTCTTTCAGAAAAAAAAATATGCTCTGATGTTGCTGAACCCTTGATGCACAGACCATTTGGTGGATAAAGACTTTGCTGGATGGTAGCACTCAAGGAGCTGTGGTCAATGGTTCCATGTCCAAGCAGAGACCAGTGATGAGGGATCCTTCAGGGGTCAGTAGTGGGACAGGTGATGTTTAACATCTCTGTTGGTGACATGGGATTGAGTGCATCTCAGCAAGTTTGCCAAGGATGCCAAGCTATGTGTTGTGGTTGACACACTGGAGGGAAGGGATGACATCCAGAGGAACCTTATCAGGCTGCAGAGGTGGGTCTGTGCAAACCTCATGAAGTTTAACAAGGCCAAGTGCAAGGTCCTGCACCTGGATCAGGGCAATCCCAAACAAAAGTACAGGCTGGGCAGAGAATATATTGAGAGGTGCACTGGAAAGAAACATAAGTGTTGGTGGACAAGAAACTCAACATGACCTGGCTACGTGCACTCACAGCCCAGAAGGCCCAATGTGTCCTAGGCTACATAAAAAGTAGCACGAGCAGCAGGCTGAGTGAGGGGATTCCCCTCCTTTTCTCCACTATCATGAGACATCACCTGGACTATTGTGTCTTACACTGGGGCCCTTAACAGAAGGACATCGACCTGCTGCAGAGAGTCCAGAGAAAGGTCAGGAAGATGATCAGAGGGCTGGAACACCTCTACTGTGAGGACAGGTTGAGAGAGTTGGGGCTGTTCAGCCTGAAGGTTTATTTGAAACATCTAATTAAAAATAATGAGGGGAAATTTCTTAACCTCACGAAAAAACACAAGACAAAAAAAATCCTGTTTCCAACATACTGTGCCTCATGATGCTCCTCTAAAGTGCAACGAACAACTCTACTGTGTACAACTACAGTACAATGCACTGCCTCTGTAAAAAAAAAAATATGAAGGCTTTGTGTTGTCATATTAATTCACTGCATCTTGGTCCCGTTTCTGTTAAAACAAAAGTAGGTGTAGCATGATGTAAAAATTTTGCACCTTGAGAGAAGTACTTTTTGCATCTTGGCAGAAGTATTCTTTTAAGCTCAAGCATAGTATAATAACTCAAACGATTAAATTACTTTCTTTTCAAATCCCTGCATACCTGAAATTGCTGTATGCTATCTATTTACAATAAGAGGACTCGGATCATGCATTGCCATGTACAACTGACTGAAATGGGGGAATAGAGACACAGCCAGGGCAGGGAATGTTATGAGGCACTGGCTGCTTTGTTAGCTGTCTCAATAGAGGCTGTGGCAAACCAGACACTGCACTAACATAAATGAAGAGCAAACCTGACACTGCCACAGCAGACCCTTTCAAAAGGTGTCCTGCTCAAAGCACGGCTGGTCCAAGCAGTGGATTGAATACAGGAATACAAGTGACCTGTGCTTGCTAACAACTACAATATGACTGTCCATATGGTAGCACTTGGTGAATCAGAACTATAATCTCACTGAAAAGGATTGTGTATCAATACTAAATATGAGAAAGCAAATCACAGTCTGAAGAAAATTAATAAGGGAATCATATATACACTGCTATGTCAAGAGAGTTGAGGCTTTGCTGTCCATTTTTTAGTTTTGAAGAAGTGATGAGAAGACCAGGTTTTGTGACCTTTCTTTAAAGCTTTTTCTTGTCCTTTATAGGGATATGCAGTATCTATTATGCAAATAGACTGTTTTCAATGTCCGAAGAACTGCCTGTGGTAAATGCCTGTTATTTTTATCTCACATTAATGCACTGTGAAAAAGCATAGTTATGCAAAAAAAAAAAAAATCAATGACAAATGTAATAATTTATTTAGCAGCTGGAATCTATTGAAAATGGACATGCACTTTAAATAATTGCCCAAGAGAACAAGTAAGAATGTACAGTGCAGTCAAAATATCCTTTGTGTTTTCAGCAAATTTCTTTCCATTCCTAAGAGCACTGAGTGCACTGTAGAATCTTTTGGAACTAAAATTAAGTACTGGAGTCCTTCAGCTTATGCTGAGACACAGCATACATCCAAGTTTGTGTGTGCCTTTCAGGGTCTTATTATGCTAGGAATTAAGTGCAAGGAGCTGAGCACTAAAAAAGCAGTCTTAAGTGCTAGAAGGGAACAATGCAACAACTTCAGGTTTCACTGCAATTCTTTCTCCTACCCTTCCACATTTCTGCCTATTTAAACAGCAAACACTGCACAGTAAGGATCTCTGTTAGAGTTTTATTCTCTAACATTTCAGAAATGATCTGTCACATCTCAGAAATGCTTTCCACAAACAATTATACAGTAATACAATCCCTAACTGGCCTCATGGAACCCTTTTGGGATAAAACTTCCCATGTTTTCTTGCGACTATTTCTATATAATAATACATGTGTGGAAGCTGGGTGTCTCTTCTACATGACTCAGATGAAAAGCCTGTCTGACTGAATTCTTCTCCTGCAAGTAGGACCCCATGAGTAAGAGGATTCCTTTGTCCCAGGTCTTCCCATTCTTTCACCTCAGCTTAGACATCCCTCAGAAGGTCTTAGCTGTCCTCATGATGCCTATATAAAAAAGTGGAATTATCTAACAACAGTTTGAACCTTTTCTTATTTTCTTTGGAAATTTGGATAAGACCATAAAGCAGCAATAAGAAGCATACAAGGAGCCATTGGAAGGAACTTAGTGGATAAGAAATTGTTTGTATAGTTGCATCCAGACAGCAATGGTCAACATCTCAATGCCAGGATACAGATCAGTGATGAGTGGTGTCCCTCAAGAGTCTGTATTAGAACCCATACTCCTTACTTCCGAGTCAGGGACCTAGACAACAGGATTGAGTGCACCCTCAGCAAGTTTGCAGACAATAAGCGTGCAGTTGATTTGCTTGAGGGATGGGATGCCATCCACAGGAACCTGGACAAGCTCAAGAAGTGAGTCCATGTGAAACTTGTGAGGTCCAATAAGGTCAAGTGAAAAGTCCTGCACCTGGGCTGGGGCAACCTCTGGAATCAATAAAGGCTGGGGGATTACTGGATTCAGTCCTGCTGAGAAGGACTTGGGGGTACTGGTGGATGAAAAAAAAAAAGTAATGACCCAGCTATGTCTGCTTATAGCCCAGAAAACAAACTGTACTCAGAGCTACATAAAAACAAGTGTGGGGAGCAGGTTGAGGGAGGTGATTTTACCCCTCTGCTCATGGGGAGAGTAGCTCTGGTGAGATTCCACCTGCATCCATCTCTGGAGTCCTCAGCACAGGAAAGACATGCAGCTATTGAAGAGAGTCCAAAGGAGGGCCATAAAAATAATCAGAAGGTTAGAATACTGTTCTTATGACAAAAGGCTGAGAGAGTTGGGGTTTCTTGCAGTTTTTCAATACTGAAAGGGTGTTTATAAGAAAGATGAGAACAAACTTTTTAGGCCTGTAGTGAAAGGAAAAAGGATAATGGTTTTAAACCAAGAGAGTATATTCAGACTAGATATAAGGAAGACGTTTTCTACAGTGAGGGTGGTAAAACACTGGAAAAGGTTATCCAGAGAGGCAGTAGATGCCACACCCCTGGTAACATTCAAGCTCAGGTGTCAGATTATCTCTTTTTTCAGACCCAGAGATAGGGTTATTGAGAGGCATTTTAAAAGAATTTTATTCCAGTTTCAGTCTCATGTGAAGGGTGAGACAGTACAGATATTACAATTCATGCCATCACAATCAGAAGCCAAACTATTTCATAATTACAATACATTGTAAGTATTTCTTGGCCTAGTAGCTTTTGCCACACAACACTGCTAATACCTTAAAGCAAATCATCTAAAATTACCCCTCGTGAGTCCTTGTCTACTACAATACATCTTTCATTGTTCTATTTCTCCAAAGTATCTAGTCTGTTTGCAAGGCCATCATTTGAAACTTGTTTCTAGTTTCATTTCTCTCTCAACAATGTCTGTCCTATTCCATGGCCTTTCTAAGTCAGCATAATTTAGAGTTTGCATACAGATGCATACTATGTGAGCCTTCTGTCAGGCTTTGAGAATTCTCTACAAATCCATTTCCCACAGTCAGGTTGGATGGGGCTCTGAGCAGCCTGATATAGTTGAGGATGTCTCTGCTCATTGCAGGAGGTTGGACTAGATGACCTTAAGGGTCCCTGCCAACCCAAAATATTCAATGATTCCATAATCTGTTACATTATAGCCCTATATACCATGGAGGCAGGAATCTGGGAGCTCAGAAAGGCTAGGAAAAATGTCAAAGAAAAGATAAGATAAATGACCAAAACTTCGAAATATTGATACTCTTAGGCTATAAAGTAAAAGCTCTCAGCAAGGCCCAGAGACTCCACAACACTCTGATTACGAAAGGAAGTGACTTGGGACTTTGTCTTCAGCATCAGGAGCAAACAATACCTTGGCCAGAGCTGCGTTTGCTTCCTCTGGAATTAGTTTGTACTAACTGTACCTTGTCAAGAGAGGAACTGCCATCCCTCTAGTAATGGAAAACAAGATAAACAATTGGACAAATCAGCACAGTGCTGATGTTTGAGCTGATACTATTTTACGGTGACTCAGTGCACTCAACTAAAGTAAATATTAAAAGAAAGTGGAAATGGGCACGAAAGGAATGTTGCCCAGCATCTCTCTTTTGAGTTCACCAGGAAAATTACTAGATCCATGCTAGTTCTGCACCAGTTTATCAACCTAGATCATCTGCCACTAAAACCATTTCACAAACTTCCTACTAATAGATCCTGTTTGTATCAAAGTCAGTGAGAGGATTCTTAATTATTTCAGCAGGGTTATTATATCCTCTGTGTAATGTTAGGAAAAACAGAAGCATAATCTCCAATTTTTGTAATATGCATTTTCACCTAATCATTGTATATGCCTTGGTATTATTTTTAATATATTTGTAATAAAAGGAACATTTGAGCGAGGAAATCTTTGAAAAAATTACTAGTTTCCACAGTATACTCAAAGCTACCTGCCAGCTTATTAGATCACTCAAACTTCAAATACTGCTCTATGTTTAGACATGACTACTGGCCAGACAAGCCACCCCTGCAGGAGGTAATTAACAATCTTGGCAGATAAGATCTACTCTAAATCTAGACTGTATTGTGTTTGCTGGCTCTCTGCCAGCACTCACTAGCTTTCTAAAAGGGGTCCTTCTCTCCAGTCACCATGTGCTGGGCTGTCAGTATGATCATCCAAATGGAACTGAAACAATCCCAAGCATATTTTCTTTGTCACCCAGAAAAAGCTAGCAAATCAAATGGAGTGGAAGGTAGAGTAGTCCTAACTGACATGAAACCATACAAGGAGAGGCTGCTGTAAGACATACCCAGTCTCTTCAAAAATAAATGGATACTTGAAAATTTTTATTCTACCTTGAGTTACAGATAAAAGCTTTACATGAATGCAAATAGCACCTCATGTTTGCCTTGGAGTGTTCTCCAACACAAGATCTCCATTTTTAATATGAGTGTTATTTAAGTGAAGTTTCTATTTGGTGGCAGGAAGACTGACTTCACTCTAATTGAATGAAAATAGTAACATGGTTTCAGTTACTGCTTTGTTATATCATCTTCGAGCAGAGATACAGCAATGTAATACACCTTGCTACAAATAATTAGTGTGTCTCTAGCCCCTAGCCCTCCTGGCCTACATTATGTCCTTCTTGGACTTTCTAGATTCCAGTCAAATTTAAAACCCTGGCCTTTATGGTCTGGGAAGAAGGCACAAATTCACTAGCTCAGTCCTGTTAGATTAAAGTTTAAAATGTAACTCATAAATCTCTTCCAAAGGCCTGAGAGTGCTACCGTCATCTTTAACAAAGGGGGCTTTTTTCCCTTTTTCTGACCCAAGAATCACTTTAAACATCATGTAAAGAGAGTCCTAAATATCTGTTGTGCTTTACACATTAGGAAACTTCTTGGAACATGTCATCTATAACTAACAAGCAAACATAGGTTTTAAGTACCCAAAAAAAAAAAAAAATCCCATTGGAGAAAAAAGGTGGAATAGAGAACCACAGAACTACCAGTCTTACTGTTTAATGCACTTCAGAAATACATTTAAATAACACCCCATGGAGACAGAAAAGAAAATCTGAAGAGTGGCAAAAAGGATGATTGGATCGCAAGTCATTCTGTACAGTGATTTTGCAGTGGTATTTATCTGTTAGTTAATCATTGCTACTAGGGAAAGTATATGAAAGAGCTAAGAATATTTGAGAAATTTATAATTTAAAAACCACTGAGAGCAGGAAACAATTTGATCATTATATTGTCCATTATTCAGTGCATAGAGAATGCAGATATGCCATGTCTAGTGTCTATCTACAGATTTACCAGATTAGCATAAGGATTAGGAATGGACACAGATATTAAAAAAAAAAAAAAAAAAAAAAAGCAAAAAAAACCACCACCACAACCAAAAAACAAAAACCAAAAACAAACAAACAAAAAACCCACCAAAAAACCAAAAAAACAACAAAACAAAACAAAAAAACCCCAGGAATGAAATCAACTCTTTAATAGTCTGGAAGTACTTAACAGAAGATAAAGAGGTAAGAAAGAGGTAAGAAAGTCCCACTAATTGGGTTTTTTTCAGTTTACTTCACAGGATATTTTCATCTTATTATCAAAGCATAACAAAACATGACAAAATTGAATTGTCTACAACCTTTAGGATAGCAAAACTTATTGCTGCAAATCTGTTTTCATTTATGGCAGTGTCTGGGAAAACCCCAATACCCCAATCTTGACTATTTACTATCTTGCAATTCAATTTAAAATAGTTGTCTATCTAGCATGTTCCTGGCCACCCACAGAAATTGCCTGCTGTGTCAGCTCTTTAGGGAGCCAGAAAGAAAAGCCCCTCAGATAAGGGATATTAAGAGAAGGGGGTTAGATGGTTTATTTGCTCGTTTACAAGAAATGAACAGAAATGCCTCAGAGCATAAAGAGATGAAGAGATAGATTCTTACTGCTATAAAGGCTTACTGATGAACATGAACTGAGGGCTGTCCACACAGTACTGAAAAACATTATTCTCAAAGTTAAAAGCAAATCTGACTCTAGGGAGTGATGTGATTTCTAATTTCTTTGTTTAACTACCTATGAGTGTGTCGGAATGGAGATAACTAGAAGCAGAGTTGAAGAAATGAAGTTTTCACATATTTCTGAAGGAAGAAGTGGATACTGTATTTTTACTCTGTATAGAAGAAATTTCATTTTGCTGATGATTCTCTCATACTTTAATTATCTTAAAATATGGTTAGTTTTGAAGACCATGCTGATGGGGGAAAAGCATAATCTAAACTGAAGTTTTGAAGAGTGTCAGGATAGACATCTACAGGCAATGGAGGTCAGCAGCGAGAAATTGAAATTATAATATTGCCCAATAAAAATAAAAGGGTTTATACTTCCATTGTTGGAAATGTGTTTAATGTTTCGAGTGTCACCTTAGGATAAGTACAAAATGCAGTAATAGAAACTGTATGTAAAAAAATACATGCATATCCATTGTGAGGTGGACAATTATAATCAAACCTGGGACAGGCCTTCCCAGCAACATCACTACAGGAGAAAATGATTGCACGCCATTGCACAGCTATGAACAGAGTGAACTGACAATTCCACAAAGCTTATAATTCCAATATTTAATAAACTAGCATAAGTATTCGAATAGAACATTGTTAAATCAATGAACAAGGAAATGTGTAGGAAAAGGCATTAAAGACACTGAAAACAAGACCAAGAAGTCACAAAAAAGATGCTGCAGAAAAATCTATTAGAAGTATTTCCTTTAAAAATATTATTTATTATTCAGTTAAAGAAATCTTATTATAATTTGGGAAACTGCAATATGGGCTGTCTCTACGAAAACAGTCACAGCCTTAATTGGATACAAAATCTACTGTAAAAAAACCAATTCAAGTACAAGAAAGAAATTATTAACAATAAAAAGAAGAAAAGTTACTTAACATATAAACAACGCTATTTTTGTCCAGGCACTCTTTATGATTTGGATAGGAGTTTAATGATTTAAAGCAGTTTAGTAAGAATCTGAAGGACACTAAAATTCAGGACTTTAGAAATCTTCTTCACATATAAAATCCCAACTTGCTTGTGTTAGTTTCCACGCAACATCTCTTTTTGTCACACATCAACCACTGTAATATAGGAAAATAGATGTGATATTGAGATTTTAAAGAAAATAAATACATTTGACTTTCAGTTTGTCTTTTTGCCAAAAAAGGTGCTATGAAATGCCAATGTGTTCCATATAGAACTGATGTTAAGATCACAGTCCTACACTTTAGAGCCCTCATATTGGTGGAAGCTGTAGTGATATGACCTCAGACAGAAAAATAAGATGATCTGAATATAGTGACAGATGTTATACCATTTTGATATTTCCAGTCTAGGCATGAATTTCCACTGAAAAAACCCAGTTCCAAAGTCTGCATCTTTGTTACCACATTGTGACAATAGTAGTGGTCCTGGGGACACATGACTAACTGGAGCAAGGAACTGGTCAGTGTTTTCAGGACATCTGTCTATCAGGGAAAACTTCTTTTTCCCTCATAAATTTTCAGGCAACTCCATCTTTTACAAGCACGAACACCAAAACAGGGAAAACCCAAGAATCTAGAACCTGTGGCAGGCTTGGGTCAAATAATTTAAAGTAATTGCGATAAAACCACATCTTTGGCTGCCATTTTGTTTGGATCTCTGGTACTCCTTTCCTCTTGAAAAAGCTCTTCTCCAAGAGTTTCTATTTTTGTATAATCCTGCTGCTCCTGGAGCCTTACACTGGAGGAACAACAGCTGGGTACTGAGTACATGGTAGGCACTACCTGTCTCTTATTTCCTGGTTTCACATGAACTGTTTTCCCTGTTTCTTTCAGCCTCCTTGCTAGAAGAAAGAGAAACTGCAGCTTCTCTGTTTGCCCAGCTGCTGTTAGTCCCAGCTCATTAGCTGATGACTCTACGGTGACTTTGTATCTGCTGGACTAGCATACACAGCACAGTTCACATAGCAGTTACAGTGCTGCTTCACATTTCCCAAATAGGACACTAAATCCCACACGTTCTTTAAACTGGGGATCTGACAAAGCACAGGCACCCACATTTATCAACACAGCTGACTTCAGAAATTCCTGAGCTGCAGCACGCTGGAGGCTGGGAAGGTGAACCAGGGAAGGATTACCATGCACTCACCTTACTCTTCAATTCTTGCCTGGTCGGTTGGGTCGGATATTTGATATGCCCTCCTACAGCACTTCTTGTGTTCTCTAGCTGAACAGCACCCCGTAAAACCTGCTAGCTTCCAGGAACCTGAAGGAATCATCAGCATCAATGCCTACAGCATGCACATTTTGTCTGTGGAGTCTTAATCTAGACCACAGCACAGATTAAAAATAATGACTACATGACAAGCAATTTTAAACAAGCTATAGTACCAAATTTTTTGTTGTTAAGAGGATGGAGCTTCTCAACCCATAGACAGATGAACCTGAAAAAGAGCTAGCAAAAGCAAATCCACCTTCAGAGCATGCTTAAATTCATGATGCAGGACTCTTCTTCACTGGAAACTTTGAAGGAAAAAGCTGACGGAAAAGGTACCAACACAGTACAGGCATAAAGGCATAAAGAAGCCTTTGGCCATGCGGATAGGGCCCTGAGAAGCAGATGCACCCTTGCTAAGCCTGGATCCATGCCCTGCCGAGGCAGACGAGTGGCTCAACCACCAGATCCGCACAGAAAGAGAAGAAATCGTCACTGTTTCTGTTGATGCAGTGCCACCACGTACCAAATACTGCCAAATTAACAGAGAAAGACCGCCTTGTCAGGGACAAGGGCCTGAACTGAGCGAGCCTTGGGTCTGGGCTCTGTTCCCTGACTCGTGGGCTCTTTGTCAGGGACTGTTTAATCCAAAATTTACAGTATATACATGCAGGCTGCTGTCGCACAGACCTGATGGCTCCTTCTGCGCTGCCCCAAGCCAGAGCGACAGGTCTCCACCACGGGCTTCTACAGACCAACTAAGTTCACCTCAGTTATTGTTTCACTACTTCGGTTAACAAGCAACCCTTGCCGCGGGGCACATGTCCCTTCCTGCCAGGCAGGACTGACCGCAGGCTTTGTGCCGGCGATGCCCGCGGCGGGTCGCGCTGCAGGCTCTGGGACAGAGGGGAAGGGGACGACAGAAAGGAGAGGAGAGGGAGAGCAAAGGGAACGGGGGAGGAGAAAGCTGCGCCCCATCCCCGTTCAGAAGCACCGAGAGGAGGCGCAGGGGGCGCGGGGCAGGGCGGTGCCGGGGCAGGGCGGTGCCTGGGCAGGGGCGGCCCGACCCGTAGCCCCCGGCCCGGCCCGGCCCGGCCCGGCCGGCGGGGCCCGGAAGGCGCCGCGCTCCCTCCCGGCCGCTGAGTGGCGGCGGCGCGTCACGTGCGCGCGGCCGGGCCGGGCCGGGCCGGGCCGGGCCGTGCCGGGCGGGCGGGGAGGCGGCGGCGGCGGCGGCGGTGCCCGGGCGCGGTGCGACATGTCCCACCAGACCGGCATCCAAGGTACCCGCGGGGCTGCCCCGCACCTCCGCTCCGGTCTGCGGTGCGGTGCTCCTCATGACAGCCGGCCCCGTCCCCGCTGTGGCGCTGCCAGCCGGGCGGGGGGCGGGCGGAGCGCCTTTCCCCGCGGGTCGGGGCGCGGCGCGGGGGCAGACGGCCGCGGCGGGCGCTTAGCGGGCCCTTCCCGGCGGGATTTTCCCCACTGTGCGCTCTTTGTCTGCTGTCGGAGGAGTCCATCCTTTGCGTTATGGGCTGGCGAGGGGGCCAGCGAGCGGGGGAACTGCTGCTGGTTTTGTCCCCGGCGGCCACGGCTGCTCGGGGCCGAACCCACAGCTCCGTTCCCAGTCAGGCGAAGGCTGCGGGATTTGTCGGCGCTGTGAACCGCCTGTCCGTCCCGGGGAGGCAGGGAGCCCGCCCGAGGAAAGTGTTCGCTGCAGAGCCCCATGAATGGCGGGCAGGGCCCGCCCGGGCTCAGGTAGCTCCCCCGGTGCAGGTTCTCCTGCGGCGGCGGAGTGAGCGTTGAGCCGGGGGCTGCCCCTGCTCGGGGTCGCCGTAGCGAGTTTGGGATGGGTTGGGCAGCACGGGAAATGCCGAGGGTCGCTGCCCGGTCCCTTGGAGCGAGAGCTCTGGGGAGAAGCAGGAGCCCTGGCGTAGGAGAGTCCACTATAAAGCCCATCGCTGGAGGCCACAAAGGGGAAAAGTATGTGGGAACCCTTTTTCCCAGTGTTTCCACGCCTTGGAGGGCGCGAGGAGCAGTTAGAAGGAGACAGTGCATTGTTTCGCAGTATTAGCGGGTTCCCCTGAATCACAGAATTGCTTAGCAGGGATTATATAGCAGGATTATGGAGGGGTCGGGTTTTACTGCAATCTGCGTGCTCGGTGACTAATACCATGTACTTTGCCTGCACTCCGATATTTATTGTTGAAGGTGACTTTTGTCCCAGCCAAGGCAGCCCTTAGCTGCTCTTCTATGCCCTTTTTTGTCCATTGGCTGCGTGTGGTTTGCACCCTTTTCCCTCTCTTCTTTTCCTTTTTTTGCATGACAATCTTTGGTCTTTTTTTTTTGCAGCTCCTTGTTTTAAGTTCTTCAACTGTTCTCAGGCTAGACGTGCAGCTGGAATAGCTTTTGTTTCCCAGTCTGTGGAAACCTGTTAGTTCGTAACTCGTAATCCCTTGTTCTCCTGGCGATGCTGGCAGAGAGAAGCAGAATGCTCTGTTGCTTATTGTAAGCAAAAGAGTGGCTAAGCCGCTTCTGCAGCTCTGCTTCGTGTCTGAGAGTCATTTGTCCTCTAAGGAGAGCTGTAGAGAACTCGGCAGCTTTCCTTCGGGAACCTGCCTCATCAGGCACTAATCAGGAGTCCTGTTTGCAGCAAAGCATCAGCCTCTGCAATTTGGAAGAGGAACAGCACTACTTGTGCCATTGCTGGCTTTAGCTACAAACAGGCTACTGTCACTCATAAACAATTACAAGATTTGGCAGCATGGGCTGCTTTTTTCTGGAAACAGAAATGAAGTCATGGGCACAGTGATATGTACCAGGCAGTTGCTAAAAGGACTGGACTTTTTAAACAGACCAGTGCAGATAAATACTGTAGGAAGTCACAGAATGCAGTAACTGGGAGTGGGGGGGGGAGATACAATTGAATGGGTCTACAGTCTTCTAAATAATTTTTAAATAATATTCCCTGTAAAACATTAGTGAAATAAGCACAGATTTTTATTCTGTGGCTCTCTGTCTGCTATGCAGAAAGTTTAAACAGAAATTAGTATCACTGTTGTGAATTTAAAATCCTTCATGATGAAAAACCCTATAGATCACTTGATTGTGAGCTGGTTTCACAAGTGTCTCAAAATATTTTTCAGGAAACTGGCATAGTTCTGGAAATGGTGTAGAGACTGCTGTACTCTGGTCTTGTTTTGGTGTGTAGTGTTAAATGAGAGAATAAGGAACAAAAGGATAGTAGACAAGAAGAGTTCAAAGAATGTTCTGGGGGAGCAAAAAGTCTAGAAAATGGCTCAGTGTTTGGTTGCTCAATGGAATGGTGAAGACCAGCAGAGATGATTAGAAAAGCTGGCAGCACATTACTGTGAGGGTCTGCCCTGGTTACTGGGAAGGTCACAGCTGGGATGAAACTGGGATTGAACTGGTAACCCACTGCAGTTCAGTTTGTTTAATGTGTTCTTTTAACATGCCATTTTGGACTCTCAGGATGGACTTGGCACCACTTGGATGAACATAAATGTAAAATGTTTTGAGTATGGGCAGTAATGTTGCTGGATACCATCTGTTCACTTGGCCTCAACCTGACTACAAATAATCCATTTTATTTGTTTCCTGGTTTGATGTTTGTGTTGCTGGTGCTATGCTCTGTCCTGTGGGATTACTTAAAGGGCCAGCTTGTGATAGATGTTTTTTAGTAAATCCTTACAACAATCTCTGGTATAATTAAACTGATTTGCACTCAGATTATTTAGCAGAGCAGTTGAGATAAGAATGGTCTTCACGCGAGTCAAGAACAGTTCTTCAGTGTACTTATGGAACATGGTGGAGGTATAGTGTCAATGTGATTTACAAACATGTAAAAATATTTTAGTTACTTTGTAAATTCACTATAAAGCTATCCTGTTACAATAGGTTGAGGCTTGAAGGATGTCATCAACCATAGAAGGAGATAAGGGGGTGTGAAGGATGAGCAATGAGTGTCAGCTTTCACTGGTGCTCTGCAGAGGTGATCTCAGGAAAGACCATCACTTTTGCCAGACAAGCTCTAACACTTTCCTGGCAGGTGTAAAGTTTCTGTCTGAAAGTTTGTACTAAGCCTGCAGACTTTGTGAAGCTGCTGCAATTTGAGATGTGTCATATTTTTATTGTGTTGCTGTGTTAACTCTGAAACATGAGATTGATGATATGACGTCACCTTTAATTTTCACAATGTTGAAAATCATTTGGTATGCTAGAGAACAGGGCTGTTTTGTAATGTTCCTTTCATCTTTGTGTGGCAGGCTGGTGGTTGGAACAGTATGCAGCAGAGCAGCAGCAGCGCTCCTGGGTTCATTTTGCTGTCCAACTTTGTAGCAAAGGGCCAGTTGTACATTTTTCCAGTGTTGTTCTAACCCTCATGAATATTCTTTGTCCTAGGGAAGTGAAATGTGTTAATTTGATACTTTTATTTTCTCTTTTTCAGCTAGTGGAAGTGTTAAAGACATCTTTGTTGGAGCCAGAAATGGACAGTACAGGCTTTTAAAAATAGTTATTGACAATGGTTAGTCAATTTTTTTTTTCTGGTTCTTTTAGATATTTTCCTAGTTGTTTTAATGACTTACATGTACAATTGTTTAAAAAACACAACTCTGCCAAACTTAATGTTACTAAGGTTCTTCATATACAGAAGGGAAAATTTAAATTTTGGTGATCCTAAGCTTTTTTACTACAATACTACTGTATTTTTGCATTTGAATTTTTCTCCCAAATGTAATTTCATATTTCACCAAAAACTGCTGTGTTTCATGTGGGTAGGATAAATAAGCTTATCTCTTACTAAAGAGAGAGTAGAGGAAATGAAAATTTCCACTCCTGTGTAGCATTTGGACCCTGGTTACTTTCACTAGACAGAGAGCTAGTCTTACACAATAATCAGTCCCCTTAGATGTAGAAGTGTAAATTTTATCTGCCTTTTTAACAAGGAGGTATCAGTACAAAAGTGCTGCATGTAGAAAGTCCTGCTAAAGCAGCTGTTTAAGTAGTAATCTGGCTACATAGAAAATGTCTTTACATCTGTAACTTCATTTAAATTTTCAAAGTTAAAGCTGTTTCTTAAATCTCAAAATATACGTATAAATAGAAAATTATATCATTTTAATCCGAACTTGAGTTTGATTTTTGAACTTCCTGGCAAGGGAAATAGGTTGCAAACATTGAAAGATAGAATATATAATTACTTTTATTTCCTTTAATAGCAATGTTGGTTGGTTGGTTGGTTGGTTGTATAAGATATTTCCTGGTTTAGTCCATCTTTTCAAGTATGTCAGCTGTCCACTTTGAAGCTGTTTGTTCTAGACTTCGTTCATTTACAGTACACTAAAAATCTGTTAGCTGGAGAAAGTTACATGTGCATACATGCACAGACACACTTTTATTGTTAGGTAAATAACCTAATACCTTCTTTGTGTTTGCTTTTCTTAGGAAGTCTTCTGCTATTTTAATATGGCTTTCTTTAAGGCAGTGTGGATAGTAAGATTACAGGCAGGACTTTGTGATAGTCTTGGTAGCAAAAGGTAAATGCTGACAAACCATTGTTTTGGGTTTTTTTCCCATTAAGCAGGGCAAAACAATATGCTTTTGTGTATATGCTACTTTATAATATGAAGTGAAGCCTGGAAATAAGATACAAATGGAATACTTTCCCTGTTTTTTAATTTCCTATATTTTCATATTTGTGTGTATGTATACATGTGTATACACATATATAGAGATGTAAACATATAGATATACATATATGCATTTCATTTCTATAAGAAGTAGAATCCAGTCTTTGACAGTATTTTCTGCAGTTCCAGAAGAAACTTGTAGAATTCCCAGTATACTGGAAGAAGGGCAGTTGCTTCATCTGTCTTCAGGAGCTTTAACAGATAATATTCAAATCGTGTTTTGCTAATCTGAGTTAATGAGAGATTTGCTGCTGGGCATGAAGTTCCTCTGGCTGTATCTTAAATCAAAGCAGCTATAAATCTTCCTAGAGTTCAGAATTGGCAAGTACATTCTAAATACTCTTGGTTTAAATGTACAACTTCAGGTACTTTGCATTTAATTCAAAGAAGGGCCAGACACCCTTGCCCTGAGTTGTTTGTGTTCTGGGAGTTACTGTGGTGGAATGCTTTGCTTGAAGTTTGCTGTAGAGGCATTTATGTGTTGTTACACTTTTGTCTGAAGTTTTATAAGTTAAGCCCTAGACTCTCAAAAGGTGATTTTATACAAGTTACTGTGATGGTCTTCAAACTGTTGCAGGACGCCATTTAAACAAGGTATGTCTATTCCACTTGTGCAGGCTGGTATTTCTTGGGAAGCTGAGAAATGTTTCGTGAGAATTTATACTAATACTTTCCTTTGAAAACTGAGATATGATGTATAAATAAGAGAAAAATCTTGTTGCTACAGCTGTTGATATAATTAAATACCACTGAAGTATTCTGTACAGACTTAAGCCAATTATACATAATAAACAACTTCAGTCATTTAAAGAGACTGGAGCTATAAAGCTATATTAGAAAGAGGTTTATCTACTTACATAGTCAAGTTAGGGATTAGTGCAAGCATATTCATTCCAAACTCTTTTCACTGTATAACTGGGTTATTGACTCCTTACAATGAGTACAAACACTAATATGTTATACAAAGAGCCTCAGTAATTATAATTCTAAAATTTGTAGGTTTACTCGTATCTTATTTATACCTAAGTATTCCAAATTAAAAAATAAACTGTTAGAAGTCAGTTCTTATTTCCCTTCTGTGTATGTTATGCTAAAAAACTAACACATAGATGCACGTTACTTCTCAACTATCAGTATTGGTTAAAGTAACTTAGGGTTTGAACATACACACCTTTTATAGGAATTCACCCACTTTTACACTTATTGTTTGTGTCATCCATTCTTCTGGGCATAATTATGAATGATTAAGTGTCCAATTAACTTCTTATTGTAATTATTAATTTTGACAGACAGTATTAACTGTATTGTTGCTAACCTGTAGCTTTGGTTATTGGTTTTAGAGCAGCTTGTTGTGGGATCCTCTAGACGGCCAGTTGGATCATGGGAAAAGGATTATGATTCCTTTGTCCTTCCCCTTCTTGAAGATAAGCAACCATGTTATATATTATACAGATTAGATTCTCAGAATGCTCAAGGATATGAATGGATCTTCATTGCATGGTCACCTGATCACTCTCCTGTAAGTAACAGTCATCAGAGGCTTCATGTTAATGATTTTTCAACAGCACCATTTGATCGAGATATGAAGGAAAAGGATTTAAGGAATGAAGCATTCCCCAACCTTCCCCTACATTCCCAGAAGAAAACTAGGCAAATGTTTCTTTAAGATGAATAAAGGGCATATCATTAGGTCTAGATTGAGTACAGCTGGGCCAATGTATTTTTAGCCTGACTGGCAGACACAAAGCAGTTTTTTTGCCCTGTTTGTCTGTCTTACTGTCAGTACTTGAGAAAAATTTATGGAAGGATATGGTACAGAAATCTTAATGGGTGCTCAATACAGAAGGATTATAGTGTGAGCTCAAGCTGTTTATTCTGTTTGGCTTGCTGGCTGCCCAGCTGGCGCTTGTGGATATGTGGTGTGCCACAGAATACACTGCTTCTTAGTGGTTTGAGAGCATGGGAGAGGACTGAGGTTAGAATTAAGGACTTCTAGGAGAAACTAGGATACAGGTTCTGGGAATCTGAGATAACAGAAGGCAGAAAGGAAAGCTGTTCCAGCATTCCTACTGCTTTCACTAGCAGTTAGGAAATAATAAGACACCAGAAGTTGATGTGCATAGAGATGATTATGTGGAAAAGGTGAAGTATTGTGGAGAGGATAACATGATGGTGAAATAAAGTGGGAAGGTGGGGCTGCTGAGAGAGGAATAAATGTCTATGTTAGACACAAGTTAATAGGGAGCAAACATAATTTTTCCACTCTATAGTTGAACCATAACTATCTGGAGTCACTATAAAATCAAAAATGAGTTATTTCTAGTCTGCTCTTTTGCTGTCTGTTGTATCCATTACTACACAGACCAAGTGACAAAAGATTCAAACAATTGTGGTTTTTTTCCAATTTAAAATTAGTACAGATTATTTTGATTTTTTTCCCATTTAAAAAAAAAAAAGCTCATACTCCAACTAAGGCTACAATTCAGTTTTGAAGCTGTTTTGAAATAATACATAGTATCGTGACCTTGTGAGTTTAATAGTATAAGTGTAGTGATTCAGAGCTCTACAAGTTTATAGTGCGGTTTCAACGCTTAAAATACTTGTTCAAGAAAGATGTTTGTTAATAGACTTGATACACCAACATGCTAGATTCTCTTTGTAACAGCAAAATTTTAATTTAGAACCAAACCAAAAAGCTACTGTTTTGTTATATGCTAGGTTCGTCAAAAAATGTTGTATGCAGCAACTCGAGCAACACTTAAGAAAGAATTTGGAGGTGGCCATATTAAGGATGAAGTATTTGGAACAGTACAGGTATGTTTCTCTTTTCAAAGTCAGGACACTGACTTTAAATACTGAATATAGTAGCTGATGTTATTGGTATGGATGTGGGTTGTTAAAAGCTAGGTGTATTTTTCCAGTGTTAAAGTGTATTTAAGCTCATTTGAACAAGTTAATAGGTGTAGTTAACATTGTCAGACTTAGAAGTCCTTGCTTCAGATGGTTATGAAAACCAAATAACCTAACAATAACAGGCATATCTCCTAATTTCACTGCATGAGCATGAGTCCTCTAATAGAATGGAAGGAGTTGGAGGTTTGGAGAATAATAGAGTGTTGCAGTGGGGAAAAAAGCTGTGAAAGAGAAATGGGCTGTTGTGGTGGACATGAGACTAATCATTCTGTTGCTCACAGTAAATAATTTGTTACATTTATCATTAATCTGTCACGGAGGCTTCATTTATCTTAACAAACATGTAAATAAACTTCTCTGGAGAGGCTGTATTCTAGGGAAGTGGATAACTGACTTGCTAAGAGGTTTTGCTGGTAGAGCTCCTGTTATTTTTTTCTTATCTGTTCAATCAACCAGTCTCTCACTGCCACATGCACCCAACCAAACTGAGCTTCCTCAGTTTTGAGGAAGGAGCATTACATCTGTCTTACTGTTATTTCAGAATGGGCCTGGGGCACATGGAAGATTACATTGATTGTCCACTTTTTCCAGGCTCATTATGTTACAGCTTATTTATCTCCAAATTGTTGATTTCAGTGTCTTTATAAACGTCTTAATTGCTGGCCTTTTAATGTTCATCTGTGTGAAAATCACAGCTTCTTCAAGGTGTTCAAGTTGCTGATCTCACTCAGGATCTTGGTCATTAGCATCCAGTGGGTTACTTTGTCTTTATTTTGTTAAACCTAAGGATGATTTGGTTTCAACCAGCTCTGTGATTCTGGTGGAACCCTATTATGGTCCCACCTGCTAATTCATGTATTAACCTGGGTTAATTCATGTGTTAACTCTGGGCTTCTGAAACAAGACATAATGGAATATTGGAATATTCAAATAAAATTACCACAACTGTATGGAAGGCAACTACTTTTTGCAATGCTCCATAGAATATCTTTGAAGAAAAGTTCTATTCTGAAAACCCCTGATAAACATTGATATTATGCTTTCAGGATGATGTTTCACTGAATGGATATAAAAAATATTTGATATCGCAATCCTCCCCTGCACCTTTGACTGCAGCAGAAGAGGAACTTCGACAAATTAAGATTAAGGAGGTACCTAAAATGTCTTCAAGCATGTGTGGGAAATGGTGCAGAGTTCCTAATGTATTGCAGGGAAATATTTCTCTAGGGTAAAAAAAGGCAGAACAGAAAATGGAAAGTTTCAGAAAGCATGAGTGGATGAGCATATAAATGTACTTCTCAATGGGTTGAAACTGCAGGATGATGATGGCTGGAGTTGAAGTGGCATGAGTGATCTCACTGTGTTTGAAAGGCCTAGTGTCCAAAGCAAAGGCCTGGCAACTGCAGAGCTTAATTGTTGCAACTTCAGCTTTGGGTATCACTGGATGTCCTTCTTTGGGAAGGGTGACCAGGCACTGGCACTGGTTGCCCAGGGACATTACAGGGTCTGCATCCTGGAGATATTCAAAATATGTTTGGACAGAGAACGGGGCAGCTGGCTCTAGGTGGCCCTGACTAGAACAGTGTCGTTGGACAAGGTGCCCTATGGAGGTGTCTTCCAACCTCAGTCATTGTCCACATGTGATTGCCCCCATGCATTTCCTGTGGTGGTAGAAATTGTAGAGAAAACACAAAATAGCAATTATTGCAGTGAGTGATTGCCAGGAGTATTTCAGCAGCTTTATGCTTAGAGGAAAGGTACATAGTTTCCGGTACCACTTGTCTTTGAGAGGAAGGGAAGAGGATTCCAATAAAAATAAAATACAAATCCAAACCAAATAGCTGATCACTTTAAGAGACTGATTTGGTTATGCTACAAACACTTTTTTAGAAAAGTCTCCATCAAATGTCTTTAACCAAAATTATGATTGCCAGCTAGCTAGTGACTAAAAATTTTCAGAGGATTCTTTTTATCACATTTTTCCTTCATTTGAACACTGTTTGTCAGATGTATATTAAAATAGGTCATGTGCTGAACTTATTTGTTCTTTAGACTTGTATGTTAGAGCAGTGGTGCATGTGTTTGAAGTATGATTTATTTTTGCAGCTGGATACCAGGCAGCCATTGTGTTAAATACAGCTGTGTATCTTCTGTCATGTTTTCACTCGACTGTGCTTTTGCTGCAACTTTTTTATTGACTTTTTTTCCCCAGTGGTGTCTATTGTTAGCTTTCATGTCTGATTTCAACAATTCAATGCAGAAATACAATCACCATCATTAAATACTGCATTTTACTTCATGAGCTTTTTTAAAAAACCAATAATGAATGTAAGACTTCTGTGGGAGCGGTGATCACCTGTGGTATTAGTGTATGTACTCCATACAATGCGTTTAGAAGCTGATTCATGCAGACTAAGTCTTTATGTATTCTGAAAATTCAGCAGCAATATCTTTGCTTTTCAGGGACACATAAATTGCATATTGCTGCCATTTTGGCTTTGTTTGAAACATCTCACAATACATTAACTTACATCATTTTTCTCTTCATTGTTTCCACCATTACAAAGCCTGTAATTAGACTTAGAAAACAAAAAGCTTTCTGATTTTAAAAAGTTTTCCGTATGTATATTCTTTCATAATTACTCTAAGAAATATTTTACTGGGCCAGATCAAAGGATCACCTAGTCTGTTGTCAAGTTCTTGAGAGAACAGCAGAAATCTAGGAAGGATGTAGGAGTAGGGCAAGAAGGCCATAATTACCTTAAATGTTCTTCTGTTGCCTCAACATTTGCAGGTAGGATCTTCCTGCACAAAAGATGACATCTTACTGTGTAATTCTTCTTAATGGATTTTTCATCCATCATCTAGTCTTCTCATTTCTATAAATCCACATAAAGGTTTTGTTGGCCACAGGTCCTATGGCAGCATATTCCACAGCTTGACAAAATACTGTATAAAGAACCACTGACTACTCTCTAGAATCTCCAGTTTATTCTGGTACCCCTACAGATAATGAGGCAAAGGCAAGAAGAGTAATTCAGTCAATCTTCAGTTTTCCCCTCTGTATCCCAGA
Source organism: Phylloscopus whistleri (assembly GCA_017589585.1). Taxonomy (NCBI): domain Eukaryota; kingdom Metazoa; phylum Chordata; class Aves; order Passeriformes; family Phylloscopidae; genus Phylloscopus; species Phylloscopus whistleri. The sequence continues at coordinate 404,576 of JADMLD010000290.1, forward strand.
ATGCCAACCACATCCTTGGCTGCATCCAAAGCACTGTGGCCAGTAGATAGAGAGATGATCCTCTCCTTCTGCTCTGCTGTGGTGAGATCCCACCTGGAACACTGCATCCAGCTCTGGGGTACTCAGCACAGGAAAGACACTGACCTGTTAGAGGGGTTCCAGAAGGGGGCCACAAAAATGATCATAGGGCTGAAGCATATTGCCTGTGAGAAAAGGCTGAGAGTTGGGGTTGTTCAGCCTGGAGCATTGAAGGCTTCAGGGAAATTTTAGGGGCCTTTCAGTATTTAAAGGAGGCTTATAAAAAATAAGGGGATGGATTTTTTTACCAGGGCCTGTTGCAATAGAACAAGGGGGAATGGTTTTAAACTAAAACAGGGTAGGTTCAGATTAGACATGAGCAAGAATTTGTTTTATGATGAGTGTGATGAGGTACTGGAAGAGGTTGCTGAGAGAGGTGGTAGATGCCCCATCCCTAGAAACGTTCAAGGTCAGATTGGATGGGGCTCTGAGCTACCTGATCTATTTGACAATGTTGCTGCTTACTGGGGGGGGTTGGACTAGTTCACCTTTAGAAGACCCTTCCAACCCCAGCTGTCCCACAATTCTCCATCCATGGACCTCTGTTGTCTTCCTTATCAGTTATCTCTTCCAGGCTGATGAGTCCTAATCTGGGTAGTTCTTCCTCCTAAACAAGGCACTCCATACTTCTGATCCTTTTGCTTTTCTCTGCAGTTTTTCCAGTTCTGCTATATAATTTATGAGATGGAGGGATGGGGAAGCCAGATCTGCATGTGGTATTCAAGATGCAGGCATGTTACTGATATCTACAGTGCGTAACAATGTGTTCCGTTCTCTACTCCTTTTTCTAACAATTTATAACATTTCATTTGTGGGTGGGGAGTGTTCGGGGGTTTTTTTGTTTTACTTGGGGTTATTTTCAGATTTAGTCAGAATGACATGCAAGGTCTTGCTCCTGAATGGTAGTAGCTAGCTCAAGCCTATCACCATAGAAGTAAAAAAGAGGGGTTTTTCCTCCTGCGTACATTTACATTTATTCACAGGAATTTTCATCTGCCATTTTATCCAGCACTCAGCAGCCATTACTAACTAAATCTTAGTGGTGTGAATTTAAATATTCTCAAGTGACTTAGGCGATTCTGTTCATTTTCTTATGTCTGGAGTTACACTGGGTTACTCTCTTCCCTTGTCTATCTCCACACTTCACAGCTTGTTTTTAAGTTTGGAGTACTTATTTTCTACCTGTATTTTAATATGGTTTCTAGAATATGGTCTTTTATTATGGTTTATTATTTTTGTGATGCCTCTTTTACATTTGTCAGTCAGGCTTTTGTACAGATATATATTTTGTAAAATATTTTTTCTATAACCTTGTTCATAAATTTAGCAATCTTTGTGCAAAGTAAGCCCTCCACCTGCTTTCTTTTCCTCTTTCCTTGTTGCTCACAAGTGGTTCTTTAAAATGTGAAGTATAAGTGTTGCCACAAGTGTTTGTTTTTAATTTTTTATCAGTTTCATATTTTATTAGCATCTCCTTTTAATAAAGCTGCACATCTTCTAAGTTGATAGATCTAAGGCCCACGCTTTCCATTTGGTACCCTTTTTGGCTTTTGCAGCTTTATAACCAATGTTAAATGGAATTGTGAAACTTGAAAAGGAAGTGAATATATTCAAAAACTAGTACTTAGACAATAAACTATGAAGTCAAAGAAGACTGAAGGCCAGAGCTCATTTTAAGAAAAACTGAATGAATATTAAGATAAACACAAATTATTGAACATTAGCTTTAAAACAACTGTTCTCTCACATAATTTGACACTAATATAACTGGATTATGAACAATTGTCTAGCTTGTCCTAGATTTTTTTTTTTTTTTATTTTGTGCTAGACCTTCGAGAAGTAAGAAATTAGGATTTTATTTATTTTTTTTGTTTGCTTTGGTTTTGGCATAGGCTTTTTAGGGGAGTATGTTGAAGCAGAGGGAGAGTAGTAACCTTACTTTTCCTTCAAGAAGATCAGTCTCATAATTTCTTTCTTCCTTCAAAAATTTTGACTTCCTAGAAATCATGTCTTTGTTTGGATCTAAAATTTTTCAAACTATAACAAGTTTGTAAGGAATGTTTTCTGTTTAAAAGTATAACACAGCATATGAAAATCAAGATTTTTCTTCCTGGATTATTTTGTCTCTATCCCAGATTTTAACTTAGAACTTCTTCACTGACACTTGAACTAGTTTTCCCTCTGATGATTTTGTTGCTCTGCTAAGCAGAGCTGTTTCAAAGATAAGAAACTTTGCAGGCTAGCAAACAAACATGACCTGCAAATTAAAAAATGCAAATTTTTTGTATATGGGGATGATTTCTTGGGGTGGTTTATTTTTGGAATAGCTACTGCTAACTCTGTGTGCAACCATATGGAATGCATTGTCAGTCATTGTATGAAACCAAATGAATGCCTGCAGAGGTTTCTTTTAACATCTCAGCTGACTTGTGTTCCAGGTACAGGCGGATGTGGGTGTAGATACCAAGCATCAAACACTGCAAGGAGTAGCATTCCCCATTGCTAAAGAAGCTATTCAGGCTCTGGAGAAACTGAAAAATAAGAAACTTAATTATGTACAACTGGCAAGTATAAAATATTTTAATTATTTTTTAATGATGAGTATAAAATAGATTACCCCATATGAAACAATGTGTGTTGATGTAGTATGTGTTGGAGGTTTGCACGAACGGGCTGGGACTGCTGGGTGATGTTTCCATGGGCTTTATTGTCAGTCTCAGTACAAGGTTGAGGCAATTGAAAGATGGCAACAGCTCACGTCTGCCAGCAGCAGCCAAAGATCTCTTTGTTACAGGGCATTTAAAAAGTTTTCCAGCCAATAACATGTTGCTAAGATGTTACAATTACAAACAATTGTTCTGGCCAATCAGTAAAAGAACACAGACACCTGCTTCCAACAATGCTTGCTTGTATGCTTTCTATTAACAATCCACAATATTCCATTATTAAGCTTAAAGCCTTCTACTATCTTGCTAAGCATGTGTTTCTGCAGTCTTAAGGTCTATCCTAGCCAAGCCTAAAAACTCAAACTATTGTTTCGTGTCCTTGCTTCCTGTATCATTGTATCCTTTCTAGTTTCAGGCTTTGCAGCTGCAGCTAACTCTTAAGTTCTCTGCTCTTTCTGTTTCTAAGGCCTGCTTTTACAGCTTCTTAAAATCTTCTTACCTTTACTGTTTCCCACAGTAGTATGCTGATAAATTACCATTTTGAATTAGATTAATTTGAACTTTTTTTCCATCCTGTCATGTTCTCTGGTTTGTTTTTTTGTGTATTAACTATATTCGTGTTTGCTTTGTTTACAGCAAATTGATATGAAAAACGAAACTATTATTTTGGCCAACACACTTGATACTGAACTTAAGGACTTGCCAAAAAGAGTTCCAAAGGATGCTGCGCGTTACCACTTCTTCCTGTATAAGCACACACATGAAGGAGACTATTTGGAATCCATAAGTATGAGAACATTTCTCAATATGAAACTTCACTGGCTTGTTTCAAATTCCTTAGGAATTTTGAGTCAGAGAGAAAGCATGATCATAAATTTCAGGGTCATTTGGTTGTGAAACTGTGAACTTGTGAAGGAGAGCTCTTATGTTTGTAAAGCAGTGAGCTATCCCTTTTGATTATGAACACTCATAAATAAATGTGGAAACATACAGATACTGGCCATTCCCTGTTTGAAATTAAACACTTACTGAAGCAAAAAAAGCTCCAGAACAGCACTACATTTTTTGCTTTCAGATTGCATAGTTGATTTCCATTGCCTCTCTGCTATAAATGGTTTTATGATACAGCTTTTGATAGAGTGTATTTATGGTCTGATTTGTGTTGCTTTCTTTCTCTGCAGTTTTCATCTACTCTATGCCAGGGTATACCTGTAGTATACGAGAACGAATGCTCTACTCTAGTTGCAAAAGTCCGCTGTTAGAAATTGTAGAAACACAGTTGTGGATGCAGATAGTTAGAAAGGTAAGTGCAGTGGGTGCATGGATGTTTTCTCCATCCCTGTTTTCCCTTTTAATGGAAAAATATAACTGTCTCTGTCACCACCTTGTCTGATGTGCTGTGACAAGTGTTGTGTAACTTAGTTTGTCCTGAACAGGAAATAATTGTTGATGGAGCTAGAGATACAAAGTTAAGTCATGGAAGTTTTACTCAGTTTCATAATTTCTACACTTTTATCTTGAACAAATATATCCTGTGCATCAAGGAAGTATTTGAGAGTACTTTGAAGGACTTTATAGAATTGACATGATTTCTTATTCAAAGTTGTGTTGTATTTTGGACCACAACACATTGCTGTTGTTAAACACTACATTCCTTTAAAGCAAAAGTTATGTAGGGATTTTCAAAATAATTTCAAGCCGCAGTTCTGAAAACTAGAAATGCTATCTTAGGAGTTCTTGATGGGACAAACAAGCATTTGTAAGCAAGCTAATCTTTTCATGCTGTATAGATTTTACTGCAATGCAAAAAGTTGCTCTCACCTCCCGAGCAGAGACCACAGAAATAGTCCACTTGTGACCTATGGTTACTTTTTTAACTCTTCTGTGGAAGCTTAGTTTCTGTGGAGATTATGTTTACCTTAATAATAGCAAGCGTTAATACTAATCATTTTTACTGAGATGACATGAATTAACTAGATTTTTGCTATGTATATTTGTATGTAATTCTTTTTCTGAAATTGCCTTTCTACAACAAAATTAAAGCACCATGTGACTCCTGAAAATTCCTGCAGACAGAAATTTCTGAAGCCTGTACTTGTAACAGCAAAACTCGGGCTGGCAAGTCTGTCAAGTGTTATGGTTGGCAGGGCATGAAGTGCTGAATGCTCAGCAGAGCAAGGCCATAGATTTCTCTGAATTCTGAATTCCTGGAATTTAAAACAGTGGAGTTTGGCTTGAGAACACTATTTTCTTTCTATTTGGTTTCATATATCTAAATTTTGGAAATAAAACACTCCCCTCCATTTTGTTCTTATTTTAGCTTTTGTTTGCTAAACATTTGAATACTTGCTGAGTGGCAGTAGCCAGCTAATAATACAAGCTTCTTTGTACTCTCCTCCCTCATTTTCAAGAGATAACAATATGTATGCACATTGCTTATACAGTTAGTGTTTAAAGCATGTTACAGTGAATAACTTTGATTCTTAAAATGTTTAAATACTTAAAATGAGTGAACAAGCATTGGTTTCACATGGAATGTGTTCTCCTAGTTGGTGTTTACAGGTACACTGTGCCAAAGCTTGGGACAAAAAAAAATTCCTTGGCATATGTAGTGTTTAGTTGTGCTTACATTTCAGGAAAATGATTAAGTCACACTTAATACTGGTAAGAGTATAGGGGAGTCTCAGAAAAACTGTCCAAGTTTTCTCAGGGCATTAGGCACAAGTTGGAGAACTTTTCATGCTTGACTTTGAACATTATTGCACATATGGTTTTAATATAGTATTGAGTTTCAGCAAAGTTTCTGAATGTTTTTGACTTTGAGTATGATGTTTTTTTTCTGCCAGATTGAAATAGATAATGGTGATGAGTTAACTGCTGACTTTCTTTATGAAGAAGTCCATCCAAAACAACATGCTTACAAACAGAGTTTTGCTAAGCCAAAAGGTCCTGCAGGGAAGAGGGGAATACGAAGACTGATTAGAGGTCCAGCAGAGACTGAAACACCTAGTGATTAGAAACTGGTTTGTATTTGTTAAAGTATTAGGGTAAGAAATGGAATTCTGGCTTTTGGTAATGAACTGAAATCATTCCATTTATAGATCCTAGGGATAAAAAAAAAAAGCTCTTTTTACTCTTCTCTTTTCTGACCTCAACACTTTTTATATTGTTACATGATTATATTTGTTGACCATGTTTTATTACATATAGAAGAGATAATTATTTTAATGCTAAAGGAGAAAAACTAAGCCAGTGCTCCCTTATTTTACTTTAGAATCCATTATTTAATAGCTGTACATGTGATCATAAACTTTGGACACATAAGACTGTGAAGCCCATGTATTCTATGGGTAAGTCACAGCTGTATTCTCATGCATAGCCTATTAAACCTGTAAGACTTTCCATATGAGAAGAGATGAAGGACTACATAGCATTGTCCCAACTGAAACCTAATTTTCCTTGTAGCACTAATGGACAATAGTAAAATAAAAGGTTGTCTTTGAATTTTGACAGGATGCATTGCTGGATTTTGTTGTTGTTGTTGTTTGGTTGGGTTTTTTTTCTTGTAATGGAAAAGATAAACTAAAATCAATTATCATTCAATTAATACAAGCATTCAGGAATAGGTGGAAATTTTCCGAGGCAAAAACTTGGTCATCTCAAATTTATAACTGATTTCATGAGTTATCTTTTAAAGAAATCTGACATGAAACACCATAGCTTTTCCAGACTTCTGTATCACTTGTAAGCATTACATATTCATAGGTACTGAATGACCAAGTAGAAGGTGATTTAAAGTCCATGAGTTAGTATACTCAATAGATTATGGAGCTGCTTTCAGAGCAATATGCCTAAAGTATCTAATAAGTAATTAATTATTGGTGTGCTTGGATCTAAAAATGTGTAAGTTCAGTAACAATTGGAGTAGTCTTGCTTCATGACAGTGAATTATCTTTGAGGTCCTACTGTGTTTGCAGTATCAACTGCAATTTTTACTTTGAAGGTCTTCTGAAAATTACTTTTCCTAAATATTTGAACTTCAGTAGTAACTTACATCTGTAATTTAAATCCAAGTAGGTCCTGAATAAGCCCCTGGTTAGGATTTTTGGGGTTTTTTTCTTCCGTTCTTCCCTTCTTCAAAATACTAAAATCAGCCAGAATAGTCTAAACTTGATTGAAGTGTAAGTAATGTGTTTAACAGGAAGACAAAAAATAGATTATTTTAATAAGTCCATTAAGGGAGACTTAGATGTGGAAATCAAGTATTGGATGACCTTAAATATTTAAAACTGTGTGATGAAGCAAATACTTATGAATAGATTATATTCACAGTGAGGACTTGCTTTTTAGTGTCTTGTATGTGACCTTTGTGGTTTTTGAGTTTTGTTGGTTTTGTGTTTTTTTAAAGCTACATGGGAGTTGCCAGCTTTGGTTCATTGGATATTATTGTAGCTGCTGGATGTACTCATTTGAGAGCTGAATCATGTGTTTACCTGGTGGAAGATGGATTTTAGCCTAGTTTTGTAGGGAATAATGTTTTGACACTAGTAGTTCCTGACAAAAAATTGTTTTATCTATTGTTTGGCTAGACTAGCTTGCTATTGACATCTGAAATTGCACTACATAATGTGAAGGTTGCAATAGCTGGTTTTACTGTGGTTTTTTATATATGGCAGAAATTTTACACTTCAGCTTTTTTTCATTTCATTTTACACACTACATCAGTCCAATTCAATAGCTCTTGATCCTCAGCTAATCTCCTGCTTGCCCTTAGCTCTTGGGTTCTTTTCCTCCCTCTTGCCTTCTCCATCTAGGGTAAGGAGCTGGTCTTTGAAGTGTTTCTTCTGTACTATGGCAGGCAAGTGTCACTGTTTCTTCAAAAATATGGTTACTGTGTGTACAGCTCATTGTACACTATAATTAAATGTATTTTTAGATTAATTCAATATTTGCAACACACCTAATTCACTTTGGAATTTTTGTTTTGGTTTGGTTGTAAGGAGAGTAGCATTTAAAATTACTGCTAGAGGGTTGTTTGAATTTAATATTCCTACCCTTGTGCCAGCCATGGCAAGAGTGCACATACATCTTTACACTTCCTTGAGCCAGTAAAGAAGTTCATCTTTTTAAGACTAAATATTTTAAATAATGACCAGTTTGACCTGATATGGTTGCATGCATGTTGTGCGGGTTTTGTTGGACGTTTGTTTTGCAGGTTTTTTTCTTTGTTATTTTTGTTGGTTTGTTTTTGTTGGTTTTGGTGTTTTGGGTTATTTTCTGTAATCCTGCCCTAGGTAGATGAGGATAGGAGATGGAAAACTTAATCTGGAGGACAATGAGAGCTGGTTAAGTGATTATGCAAGAGCATTTATGATGAGCTGCTTTAGAGTTCAGCCCAAATTGTGAATTATTTTACATGAAAATATTCTCTGTGATGTACACACCCTGGCCCAGCCAGGAGTCAGTCATGTCCTGAGCATGTCTCCCTCTCACCTTTCCCCAAAGAGAATTGTATGAAGTCTTGCACTGTGGGCTGCCTCTCCAGGTCTCTTGTAGCTATTCTCTTAACAGCAATAAGAAGTATCTGTTCTTTTTGTAAGATCTATCGTGTTTACATCTACATAGTTGCCTCCACTTCTGTTTATGAATGTTCAGAACCAGTGCAAAATGTGGGCATTAATCAGAGTTGCTCCTTTAACTTTCTCTGCTCATTAAATAATTGAAAGTGTCCCTTCAAATTGCTGTTGGCCTTCATACAGCCCAAAAGCAATGCAGCTGCTTGCGGTTAATTCACAAGCTATTAAATAGTTAATTAACAGGACAGGTAATTACTTAATAAATGTTTATGTTGCAAGTTAGGATGATCTTGATCCTTTAAAACACTCCTATCAAAGGTTAAACTAATCAAGGTAAAAATTGCTGTTGCTCAGATAGACACTGTAAATAAAATTTTATCAGTGTGTTTATGTATTCAATGAAAGCCACCTTCAGATGCTAAATTAACTAAGTTTACCTTATCTATTTTGTAATTTACTTTATAAATAAAGATTGATGCTTTATCTTGGTGTTGTCTGAATCATTTCAGAGTCTCTTTCATGAAGATCTATATTCTAACATCAGAATGTGTAATGGGCAGTTCCCATGGGACTAGAAAGTGACTGCAGGGTGTAAAAAGGGAGGTGAGCAGAAACAGAATTCCTGACTTGTGCTATTAGAGAAAAATCACTATGTTAGAAATGGGTACTTTCCCACTGCTTTATGGGAGCAGCACTGAGGGCACCATAGCAGGATCCAAGGGTGTTCTTCTCTGGAGGTTTCTGTGCTTTTCAGTAATAAGCCACTTCAGAAATTTCTTCTATCCTTTTAGAATGCTGAAGTAGTTGACTTGTGATTTAACATTTATCTCTGTTCTTACTTGCTCAGCATGAACTCCTATAATGAGACTATTCGTTATGTGTTGTTCAATTAACACTTTTTTTGTCTAAACTGAAAATGATTTGCTGAAAGACCTCCTGTTGCCCTGAACGTTCAAGATAACATTTACTGGTTTGGCTTTTCTGTCTTGCCAACACATCCCCATTGGGGAAATATTTGTGATGCAGCAATTTTATAATTGAAAGAAGAAAATCTGAAGATGTGAACTAGGACTGCAGGCAATAATTTTAATGCCAAATGCTTTCTATAATCAGAGCTGTAAGAAGAACAGGCCTAAGGTAGGAGGAGGGACTAGGCTAAGCCTCTATGTACCCATGAATATCAGAAGCAATTTTATTTGCCTTTTGGTCAGTGGGTGGTAAATAAACTCCCAGCTGGAACATCCAAATATAAAGATGAGGCATTTCCCATTTCAGTAATATGAAGTGTGATGTCTGGTGTGTTGGCTCAGAAGGCAACTGGACAAACTGATCAAAGAAAATTTATAAAGTCTTAATAACTTAAGGTAGACCGTACCACCCTGTCTAAAGTGCCCGAGTTGCAAACTGTAGAAAGCCATTGTATTCCAATGCAGTTATCTCTAGATACATCTCCTGTTCCTGCTTTTGTTCCTCAGCAGTCACTTATGGCTCATCCTGGCCTGAGGGCTGTGCAGACACCTCTGCTCCGGCTCCCAACAGCCATTCTGTTACTCCTGCTGTGGCCAAGAGGAGAACTGTTGCCCTTCCTATTGTTATAGATAATGATTTAAGTCTTTTGTGTTGTTATAGTTAATAATTAATAAATATGTAGAAGCTATTAAGCAATAATTGCTAGCTGCAGAAACCACAGAAATAGAAAAGTTAGAGAGCCCAGCCTTGGTGCAGGATAATGTAAGGTAACTTTGTATCATAACACATGAGGAAAGGGAGAAAACTGGAGATATGGTGAAATCTGTGACCACAGTGGAAAGCCCCCAGGGACGTGCTGTGAGGAAGAGGAGAGATTTCATCCACCGACCACCGTAAGAGGGCAGAAGACTCCAGACTCCCAGAGTTAGAGAAGACTCAACTATGACCAAATATGGGAAACATGGACTAGGGAGGGTCTAAGGGGAGTGTGTAAACCAAAAGGTTATAAAATGGGCAGCTACAGGAAAAACTTCAAAAGCTGTGTGCAGAGTGCAAGCTGAGACTTGTGCTCTCTGGTTTTCCCAGTGCGTGCTTCTTGCTTCGACTTCTCGCTTAAATAAAAGTTTATCTAATTGGCAATCAGTTATTGGGTCCTTATCACTATCAAGTTCTCCTAAAAAGGCAATTTTCTTTGGATCATTATCATTTGCTTCCATCTTGCTATTTATTGCTTTCTAATCGTGTGTTATAGGTTAACACAGTTTAGTTTTTAGTTAAAGAGGAATATGGAATATTGCTCTGTTAGGACTTTGGAATTGTTTTGAAAAGGACAGGGACTTATCAGAAGCTAATTCTTAGCTACTGGCATACAGTTTGACCACTGAGAAAGCTGAATGTGACTTCTGGTAATAATTCTATAAAGCTGAGACTGTGTTCAAGCCAGCCCTTTTCCTTCCGGCCAGTGGAGCAGGTAACCCCAGCCGGGCTGGGCCGGGCCAGACCCCGCTACCCCACCGGGCTTGCGGGGCCAGGCCATGGCCAGAGCCGGTGGCAGCTGGCAGCAGGTGTCAGGGTGGGAAAGCCCCAGCTACCAACCTCTAGCGAGTTTTAAGCTCACCCCAGCACCTGCCTATGCCACCGGCCAGGGCTGGGACAGGACGGGAGATGTTTCCCCCCCGGGCTCCAGGGAGCAGCTCCGAGCGGATCCACGCCATGACATCGAGGGTGCAGGGGAAGGCATCCCCCATCCTACGGCTTTGAGTTTCTACAGCAGTACAGCTTAGAGCCGCAGCTTAGCAGAAATTACATGACCACCGCAGGCCTAGGCAAATTTAATTCTTTCTTAGCACAAATAAAAACTTCTTTAACTTTCTTAAGGGAAAAGTCAGAGATATTTTAAAAGACAATATAAAAATACCAAAATCAGTAAAAATAAAAAGTTGTATTCTAAGGGAGGAGATCACAAGTTGCCTTAGTTCTAAGCTAAAAGTTTCCTGTAAGTTGTAGTAACAGACTGTAACATAAATATACTAAAGTATTCCTGTGAATCGTAGACAATATAAATTGGAGAGATGATTATTTAAATTTGTAGATTTTTAAGCAAAATTATGTGATTTACTGAATATTAAATTAAAAACTGTAATCCCATAAATTGTTTAAACAGAGAAAGATGAGAAGAAGCCCTCTGCACTAGTAAAGAAGTAAAAAGACGTCTCTGTTCCTTGAGCTGAACCATCCTTTGTCTTTAGAGTAGTTCATCTTTAAAAGGTAACACCCCAGTATGTGTAAGTCCACAGCCCAGATGTAGTCATGGGAAAGGCTATGTGATATGAGAGGCCCACAACTGCAAAAGCTCCCAGGCCAGCTGCTTTTGTAAAAGCTAAAAGCCACAAGCAAACTGTTTCTCTTGCAGAAAGTTACCAGAACAAAGCAAGAGAGACTTTTCAAAGACTAAATGAAAGACTATTTTCTAAGTAGTACTAACCTAAAGTTCTAAGTTTTACCTCTTTACATTATTTGTAAAAGAGTTAACAATTTGTAAAGAGAAAGAACAGTGTTTTAAAAGTTTCATTTCATTCTTATTTTCTCTTTTTAGTGTGTGTTAATAAAATTATTTTTGTAGCCTGTAAATTAAGCCTCTTTTTCCTTTTTCCCCTAATCCTATCTCACAACAAAAAAGCCACTCAAATCACTACACTAAACTTAGCAAACAGAAGCAGGTAAATGTAAAACCACAACATAATGGAATTGCAGTAAATCACTCTTGCTATTTTTCATTCATCCATCCTTCCCTGGGTGACTAATTGCTTTATGTTACAGTTCTTAGATCTCTAACATGCAAAAGGGTTGTTGGCTCTTTCCCTGAGCATAGTGATCCTCTGTTGCTCTCTATGGCACCTTCCCTGCTGAGACAGGATGTAGGCTAGCCAGATTAGCCCTATCTCTGCCCCATGTGGAGCTTTCTTCACCCACCAGGAACTGTACTGGATTTCTCTCGGCTCCAGTTCTATGAAACTACATCATCCCATTACAAACATCGTGAATGACTCAAGTTACTGATCTGTGCCCTAGAAAGCATCATAGTAAATAACACAAATGAGTATGTATTCTAGGATAATGTAATGTTTTTGCAGGGAACAAAAGAAACTAAACTCAGCTATTCTTATCCTCTGTTAAGTGTCTAGAAATGTTGACTTTACTGTATGAGGACCTCAAAGAAATTGCGTGGGAAAGGGAAGTTCCTTCTCCTTGCCCCCTGCGTATTAAAAAAAAAAATAGTTGCCACATAAGTTAGCTAGTTTTACCCAGTTAACCTCTCATATTTTCATTAACTAAAGAAGTTCAAAACTTCTTCTAAATTGTATGAAATTTTCAGTGAGGAAGGGAAAACTACTGCCAAAACCTCACTGCAGAGAGCAACACTGCAGAGTAATGGTCTAGTGTGACAGAACAGGAACTCCCATGCTTGTAGCTGAGATTCTCCTCACACTGAAGGATATCACAGTTGGTTGTATGAACAAAAACGTTCTACCATACCAGAGGTGAAGAGAGCTGACCAGGGAGCTGCTACAGCAAACATACTTCTGGACAACATCACAGATGTATGCCAGCTCCAGAGAATAGTAAAAAGCAGACGTGATCTAATAAGAAACCTTCACAGATGGAAAAACTTAAAAGTGAAGAATGGCTTCAGCAGATTTTATTCTAATTTAGCTTTACAGCAGCTTTTTTTCCAGGTTCAGAGCTGTACAGCTTTTTTCCATGCAGTGAGATTACCAAAATGTTATTAACAGAAATGCAAGCAACATAAAATGATGATTATTTCCCAGGCTCAAAGTTTAAATAGCAGAAAGAAGTAATAATGCAGTGTTTTTATTTATGTTAACAGTTTTTTACAATTTATACTCAAAAAAGCTGGAAGCCATTAGGTAGATCCTTTTCTCTAAATTAAGCTATCAGTTTGAAAAGGCAATGCAAAATGAATTAATAGCCAGAAATCTCATGATAACATTACATTAGAAATCACATGGTTCCTACAATGAGATATATACTCCTGAATGAAGTCACACATAATCACAGAATTTCAAATTTAACTGTAGGCCAGACAATGTTCCTATCCCTATGCTATTAAGAAAGTTCATGAGGTGCAAAATGAGTTTATATGAAAATAACATCTTTCATTTACAATGGTAATATGTTCATACTTAGTCCAAAGTATCTGGAATCTTACTAGTCACCTTCATTCCATTTTTAGTCTGCTTTGATCTGTCAATGTTTCTATTTTAAAAAGATTTCCATTTTCCACTTTTAGAAGTGTATTTTTGTATGTAGTTAGTATACATTATATATATATTAAAAATAGCTTAATTATTTGACTAAGTAAAATGCAGAATAGGTCTTCACGTCATTATTCTGATCCCTTTAAGAAAAGCAACCATCTGTATTTATAATCCATATGGAATCCTCTCCTAAAGTACTAAAAATACTCAATCCTCCTAAAATAGTCAAAGTAGCTAAGAGTCTTCCTGTGAATAAAAATTAAATGGTTTTTCATCATAGAGTTCACTGTAAGAAAGCATTTGCAAGTGCAAATGCATCTGCACAGCAAGATAACTATTTTGCTTGGGAATCCTTGAAATGAAAAAACAACTTAAAAAATGTCTTGCACCATTTATTTGACTAAAACTAACACCAAGAAGACTTTTTGATAATCACATTCACTAACAGTACCAGACCATTCAGACTAATATGAACTCTCAAGCTAAAATATTAAGTAGAAGCTTGTTTTAAATGGGTAATACTATTGTCATTTCCCAAAAAGACAACATTAAGTATCATTATAGCTATTAAATGGTTTTGTCTTCAATAGACAAAGGTCCAGTACACCTGATCAAAAAAGCAATTTGCAGAAAAAACATTCTGCCCAGTTGGTCATATGCCTTTGCAGCAGACATACTAGGTAATTGGAAATAAAAAAATCAAATAGATTATAATATGGAAATGCATTTAAAAAGCTGCAGGAGAAGATGATGTACCAGCACTGCAATTTGCTAATACATGAAAGACTTTTCTCTTGTTAAGGGCCCAGTGACTAAGGATATGTGAAAGAGTTGCTGACAGGCCAACAGCTCATCTTATACGTGTCTAGAAAGTTCTGGGAAGCAGAACTGCTGATATTGCTGCACTAAATGCTAATTAAATATTTGGTACGGGCATCTCCATTACAGAAACACTGGTATATCAGAAGAAACACATTATCAAGTTTTTATCTCTTGAAGCTGCTGTTGGACCTGGAAGAGAACAGACAGAAATATAATTAACTGATACTGTAACCATACACAGGGGACACACACCCCCACAACCCTAAAATAAGCCTTTTATCTGAAATACTACATACCATCTTAATGTCTGGCCTTCTGGTTTTTTTGTCATTCAGACACCGATCAGCAATTGAATACATTTTATGAATTGACGCTACATCCCAGTCACTCATCTTTTTATCAACGTAATCCTCAACAGTTGCTTCTTCATCCTCAATTTCATCTTTTATACTTAGCTACAAGAGAATTTAAACCAACAAGAAGATAGCATTGTAAGTATCTGAACAGCATGTGAGAATATAAATGAACTATAATTTTTTATTATTTTTATTCTATATCATTTTAATTACCACATCATAAAGCAAATTTCTTTAGGCTGTATCATACAGATTTAACTGTCTGCCACGTCCCACTTAACTGCCTTCACTTCAAGGCTCAGTTTTCTAGTATTGTTTCTTTTGTGAGAGAAGAGGCACAATCAAAAAAGTATTTAATAAACCACAAATATGCAAGCTTAAGTTGGTATAATCTTGTAATCACTTTTATAAAGCCTCTTTCTGTAAACTAATGTCTCCAGTCCTAAAACTAAACTGTAGCAAATTAAACTAAACCAAACTAAACTTCTGTCTCCAGTCTCAGTGGCTGCGGTATCTGCTGGAAACTTCTAGTCAGAAATCAAATTTTAAAGCTGACCAGTTTAGTCCAAAAGTCCTCAGTTCCAACACACTTGAAATGGGTTATCTGTAAGCACACATACTGTTTGAGGAAGCATAAATGAATAAAAATAAGAGGTAATGAGCAGAGGCAGATATTCTGCCTTCCTCTTTGGGTCAGTCCGAAATTGCTGACCAGCATTCAACACCTCAAAATTTTCCTTTCAAGCTAAGGATGCCATATGGTCTTACACTGACCATTCCCTTTATGGTCACAGAAGTACATTACAAAGATAAACTGTACCAGTCATATTCCTTATTAGATCCCATCTCTGAAAAAGCCCACTTTAAAAAACCTGAGTTCTCCAAGGTGTTTACAAGTTCAACACGACAATTATTCTGCCACTCCAGAAGACACAGCTTAGAAGGACAAAAAAAATCTATTAATACTATACTAGTATTCCTAAAGATTTGGAAGAAAGTGGTTTATACTGTTCAAAACAGTATGGAACAAAATCAATCCAGGCCTCAATGCTATTTCATACTTAATAAATAAATTAGTCTTTATGTTAAAAGTATTCTAGGAAAACCTTGGATTAAATAGTTCTTAGTTTTAAATAGTTTTATTCTTAAATAGAACTTAGTTTTAAGCTATATGAAAGGCTAAATTATGAAGAATCCTGTAAGGTTTTTAATTCAAGAGAATGACCTCTAAGACAAACATTGACAAAAAAAGCAATTTTCACAACTACATACTTTAAAGAACTAATTTGATTGTCTCATAACCTGTTAACTGACTATGATTTCATATAAAGTGGTCCTGGAGCAGTGGGAGGGAAGGAGAAAGTGTAAAGAACAAACCAGCAACTGTGGCTCCCGGTTTTCATCTACTGGAGGAAGACCTGTTATTATTTCTAGTAAGACCTAGGAGGAAGAAAAATCAGAAGAGAAAATGAAGCACAGAATAATCCTTAGCATATATATGATTTGCAAAAAGGAGCATGACCTCCAGCCTGTCAACAAGTACTCTCAGGATCTGTGTATGTCTAAAGATTTCCTGTACAATTCACTGTTTTTGTTCCTAGCTATATTTTCATTAACTGTTATTAGAAGTGTGGCTTACAAATTTCAACACAAGTCATTCTCACCCTACATGGTATTCCTTCACAGCAAGACTGAAGGATTTCCAAACTACTCAAACATAGTGTTGGACCAACCTTCCCATGAAACTAAATGCTGTGAAGGAAGTGGTCAATAATGAGTAGGGTCTTGGATCTATTCAGAATGGATTCATTTTACTTCCAAATATTAAGCTTATGTCTTTTTTGTACTCAGCTCTAAGGCAAATCCAACATGGCCATTGTATTTTTGGTGCTGAATATAGTAAAACACAAAAATTTTGGACCATTTTCTTATATTTTCTTTTTCAGCCTGAGCTACACTTTTGTGCAATACCATGCAAGCAAAAACAATGTTCCATACCACGTTTAGCTAGAACTAGGAATATTATTTTTTCTGGTCTTTCACATAGCAAGTCAACATATTCAAATGATTTTAGCACAGCCAAAGTTTAGCAACACTACCTCAAAATATCTATTGGGAAAAAGAAAAATTACAGACCAGAGTAATCATTTAATTTCAGACACTCTTGATTTTGTGTCCTTTCATCATTTACAAAAGAAGGCATATACTGCTTCCCACATTCTACTTACTACTCCAAAACTGAAGATATCAGATTTAGGTGTTATCTCTCCTCTCAGGGCCTCAGGTGCCATATAGGCTGCTGTTCCAACAACTCTTTCAGTCATGATTGTCCGTGTGAATGTTACAGATGCTCTTGCAAGGCCAAAGTCGGAAATTTTGGGAACATATGTATCTGTCAGTAAGATATTTGCACTGGTGGAAAGGGGAGGGAGGGGAAAAAAAAAAAAAAAAAAAAAAAAAGAGTATTTTCCAAACAGTACAGTAAATAGGTTTTATGACAGACTAATAATTCTTCAGTAACCAAATGTGAACAGCTATTTTGACTATCTTAAAAGCTAAGATAATTATACATTATTCATAAAGCAAGTTATGTAAATTTAGTTTTGTTGGAAATTGCTCCATTTCAAAATTCATTCCTCTAAATAAATGAAGATAAATAAATGCAAGATCCATCCATGTTTTTTCTTGTGCACACACGCAAAAAAAAAAAAAAAAAAGGCAAAACAACAAAACACAAGGAAAAAAACTAGACATTCCCCCTATCCCCAAACCTTAGAAATACAAAACCTTCTTACTATAGACCAATTATGTTACATTTATGGTTTGGCTTTAAGAGGGACAATAGGGAATACTTAGCTCTGATCAACTTCTACAGGATCACAGTTTAATTCTTATAGTCTAAATCTATGCTCAGAACTAACTAAAGCAGGTTTTTTATATCTATTATCTAATACTATGTCAACCATGACAAATCCATATGCCAAATGAATAATAATATTCCTATTCTTGTCTGGAAGGAAAACCATAAAACTTATTACTGCTAGAATATTGTATGTGCCATGTTTTCACTTGACCTCCAACTTTCATTTTCCTTAACAAAAGGCAACCCTGACAAATGAGACTCATCTCAAAGTCCTTAACACTTTCATAAAATACTCAGTGGGATGAATTACAGCAGAAATCTACTGGGTTGTAAACTTATACCATTAGAACTTATACCACTTAGAACCTTTTTAAAATAACTTGATTTAATATTGATGAAATACTCATTTTCTGATCCCTTTAATGGAACTGTAAGAAAGCCACAATAGCCTGATACAATGTATAACAATTAACTAGAAAGTTATATTTCTAACTTCCCCTTCTTCACCAAACCTGAACAAAATTAACACAGCTGTAAGTTATAATGGATCACTTGATGTTAGAACTTCTGTAAATAATGCCAGATATATGACCACTACAAAAGGCCAAACACTTGTCAAGCTATCATCCACCAACTGGTCTCCTGTTTAAAGTTCAACTTCTTAAAAAAACCCCACAGAACAGGATCACAACTTCATAAATCTCAGCTTCCTATCAACTTGAGTCAAGTCCAAAGAGTGGTCATGTTTTTTGGGTACACCACAAAGAGCACAACAAATGCAAGTGTTACTGCAACTTTCAAGCTTCAAAAGAGAATGGAACTATTTCCTGGGCATAGCCAATCCAAAAAACTATGAACAACTGTGAGAGCACCTATTAAATCATGTCCCATGTAGCCTAGAGAAGCTGTTCTAGTGCCTGTGCGTTTATGAATGGTCTCTACATGTCACAGCCAAATAAAGACTGAAGTTAATCTTCATAGATGTCTCTTCATCTAAGTGCTACTTGAGAGTGGCAGCACTATTAATAGTGCCAACCAAATCTATTGAACTATTCACACAACAAGTTGCAAAACATTATCCAAACAAAAAAACCCAAAACCCAATTCTCTAATATGATCAACTCACAGCAGTTAGAAGGGCAGAGGCAGTGTAAGGTAAAGAAGTGCATCCCTTCCAGTCATGACACTTCTCCAGGCTTAAGCAGGGAAGAAAGAAGAAACAAACTGTCAAAGCAGCAAGCATACACATGAAGAAGCTGAAGCAAAAGCTTGTTCCCCACAAGCTGAAAGGTCACAAAATTGAAGTTGCCTGTATTTAGCAGAGTTGCCAGAAGCCAGATAGCTATTGAAAAATCATCCATAACACCCAACTGGCCAGTTGCTCCTTCTTAACCCTCTGAAGGAGTAAGGCATTTGGAGCTTTTCTTCAAAGATTTGAGCTGCTTTTAAAAAACCCAATATAGTAAACTGCAGCAGGAAAGGGGAAACAAACAACAACATCAAAAACACCAGTAAAAGCCAACCAAACTCTACAACAAAACCCTCACCTACTCTGAGTTCTGATATCCATAGAAAAAAACTCTGGTATAACAAACAGTGAACATTAATTATCATTTAAGAACCCTGAACTTCATGAACCTGGCTGAAGTAACTTTACTGTATTTATAAAAAACAGGAATAAATCAAAGGAGACACTGAATAAGTGTTCTAGGAAAAGGAAAAAAAAATATGATTTTATCTAAAAAATTCCCTATTTAAAAATTAACTGTTCTTCAACAACAGCTTCATTAGAAGCAGTTGTTAAAGTACAGAACTTTGTGTGTTCTCATGGCACTCAAATAACTATTTGAAAGTAACAGATTATGTTACAAATTACAATTTACATCTTACATAACACAAATTACAATTACAATGCAAAAATCTCACAGCTGGAAAGCTGTCCAGCAGCTGAGGGAGCTGGCAGAAAAGGAGCCTCAGGGAAGACTCACTACAATTGTCTGACAGGAGGCTGGAGCCAGGTGGGGATCAGTCTCTGCTCCCGAGTAGCAAGCAATAGGACAAGAGGATGCAGCCTCAATTTGTGCCAAGAGAGGTTTAAATTAAGTGTAAGGAAAAATGTCTTCACTAAGTGAAGTGTGAAAGAGGCTGTCCATGAAAGTGGTGGAGTCACCAGCCCTGGAGATATTTAAAAGACATGGAGATGTGGGCACCTGGGGACATGGCAGTGCTGGGTTAACGGTTGGACTTCCTGATCCTTAAGGTCTTTTCCACCCTAAGCAATTCTATGGTTCTAGCCCCATAAATATCTTTATAAGTCATGTCCTTGTGGCACAGACAAGATTGTGGTGATGGATGTCACTTGCAGAAGATTGTGCCCTTGACTGAAGTAATACTTTTTGTAGTTTGTTCTCTTTAAAATTACTTTAACAGGGGAAAGATGAAAAGGAAAAACTTAAAAAGTGAAAATGCAGCCAGCAATAGTCTGCAGCTTTTACCTTTTAATATCTCTGTGAATATGATTATTTTCATGCAAAAAGTTGATGCCACTTGCTGTACCTTGAACAATTTTACATCTCATATTCCAAGGAATTGGTGGAGTTTCATCCTTGATTAAGAGAGAGAAAGGCAAGTAAAAACGTGACAAATATATATACATTCACATAAACCAAAAGAAACATACAAAAACCCCATACCCCAAAAGTCATTTCTTGCTATGTTTTGTTGTATTCAAGCAGATGATTAAAAACACTATCAGCACACATTTCTTAATTGACTTGGGCAGAAATGCATGCCTTTGTCACATTACATTCTTTCCCTGCATTTTTGCCTTAGATTAAGTTGCCAGTTGCAAAAAATGTTCTTGGTTAATGTTTGACTCTGACCCTCCCAAGGCCAGCTGCTCTGCAAAGACCTATCTACTACAACTCCTACTTCATATTGGCATTGATACTAGAGCCTTCAAGAAAATAATTCAAAGCAATCCACAGATTTTACTAACAATAAGAAGTAATTCTTCCGGTGTTTGTGGATTTCTTCAGAGTTTAGCTTTATTCATGCAACTAACTAAACCTTAGAAGTAAGGACACCTACATTTCAAAACCAGTTCTTAATCTTGTTAGTGGCCAAGAGACGTGGATGACAGTATCTCACCATTCTACCACCTCCCTTGCCTGCTCAGCATCCAGACATGAAGATGACACAAGCAAGAGTCCGTGCATTAAACACATCCAGTGAAGTCAAAACATGAAGTTATCCACAAGAATATATATTCAAGTAAGTACATTACTCACCTCTCTGATCTTACAAGAAAAAGATTCTTTCTAATTTAAAGATTCTGATTTAGATTCCTTGATTCATGTCATAAATTCATCTTCCTTGTAAAGGACTCAGTTATTTCTCCTTTAGCTTTCAATAATCCCCAATCTTTTAAGCTCACTTGATGATAATGGCCAGTTACACATATGAACATTTTCATACACATCCTTGTTAAGCCCTGCTCATTTCTACAGATAAACTTCCACTGTCCTTAGGTAAGACTTAGTCTCTCTTCTGCACTGATTCAGTTCAAAACCAAAATAATTGCACATGTAGCAGTGTATGCAAGCAAATGAATCAATCTGAACAGAGACAGTAGTGCTAACAGAGCTAGTCCTTTCCCCAAGCACTGCTACTCATTCTCATCATAGAATCACTTCTTTCCCACTGGAGCAGAAGTATTTGTATTTGCCCTACAAAGGAAACGTCTCCAGGTGAAAATTAAGTATTTTTTTCACCAAGTATTATTTTATCAGCCTGATCAGTTCCCTAATCCAGATCTATCGCCAAGTAATAGATGCTTGAGCCAGTACAACCAGAGGATCAGCGTGGAAAAAAAAGCAAGCCCAACATTTTAGGTCTGGGGAAATGGGTGGTTGAAGTAGCACCAATTTAAAATGTTCACCAGATTACAACGTCAGAAACTGCAATTGCTTAGTATTAAGCAGATTTTTTGAACTCCTTCAACAAATTAACACAGACACTGATCTACTAAGTCTGGCTTACTACTGGACTGCGTGTCCTTGATACATAGAGTTGCCTCACCAAACCAAAGCAACTTATTATTTACTTAAGGCCAAGCCTAGAAGATACACCATTTGATTAAATCAGAAGCATTTACACAAAATAATTTTTACAAAGGAAATTTACATTTACTTAGGTACTTCAGAAAGAGATAAGCAGACTATGAGCATTGTATTATAACCACTATCACAAGGTGAATTTCACAATGCAGAATCTCAGGAACCAGCAGAAAACATGCCAACATCAGAACTGGGAACAAGACTGCAGCACCCTCTGCACTGCCTCACACAGGCATAGTCAGTCCAAGCTTCAGGTTCCAGTACACGACATTGTACTGTCAGCCTGATTTGACCTTAATCTATCTAAAATGTTTGTGTAAAATCTTATTGGAAGAATACTTGTTATTAGAACACAAGAAGTAGTTAAAACATCAATTTGCTATCACAGTTCAGTTCCATTTGAAAGACATTCCACAGATTCCTATACCTTAGCAAAGTAAGGCAATTGGAAGCTAGGAAAGATTTCACTTACCAGACAAGCAAGTCTGTCAAGCAATGAACCGTTGGGCATGTATTCATACACCAGACAAGGCTGAGCACCATCACTTGAGAAACCAAGTAATTCTACTAAATTTTCATGCTGACACCTATAGCAAAAAAAAAAAAAAAAAATCCATTCACATATGCTCTAAAAGACTCTCAAAATCTGAGGAGAACACAAGGCAGTGGGAACTTGATTCCCAATGACTTGTTTCACCTCTACTGCACAAAGCCAGGTGATGCTTTAAAACAAACCAAATGTGATTGTGCTGTATAAGAAACATTTTCAGTTAATATCCAAATCACTATGCTAGAAAGACAAAAACTGTATAATGATGTACTCACTTTGCCATTAGGTTTATTTCTTGCTCAAACTGCTGTTTCAAGTCCTCAACACTAACATCAACCATCTATAAAAAGAAGTATTTGACATTAACATCACTGGTTAATAATAAAATGCACAGTTGTTCATTAAAAAAAAAAAGAATTGTAAGCCTTTCTTAGTTAATTTTTCACAATACACCTTCCACTCAGTTCAAAAATTAAGTATCACAACACGACTTTAAATCCCTTGGAGCACTGTATAACTGGATAAATGGATCTAGTTTCAGCAGTCAACAGCTTACTCCATTCACTGCAGTTGCCCCCTAATAGCATTTAATTATAAAATTGAATATTCACACAAAACAATGGTTATGAAGACTAAAATTCTGTGTGAATCTCACTCATTTTAATCTGAAATGGAAACCTCCTTAGGACCCCCTCTCTTCTGGCACTTCTTCAGAGTGAGGGGAAAACACTCTGCTCTTCCTAACAACTTGCTTGGCCCCTCAAAGGAGAGCTACAGAGAAGGCAAGAACTAGCTCCTGTGACTGTGCTGACTCACAACACTGATGGGACTAAGGATAATTCTCTTAATCCAATGTGTAACATGGTGACAACAATTTTTTAAATGTATCCTTCAACACTTTTCACAATAAACAAGATAAACAAGCCTATACTATAAAATACAGAGTCACTAAAATGAAAAATTCCCAGGACAACTCACAGCAATGAGCTTCTTGACAGCCACGTTTTTGCCATTGATGTAGCCTTTGAACACAATGCCAAAGCCACCTTCTCCCAGTTTATTACCTCCAGCTGATTCTGGTCGGGCATCAAAATTATTTGTAATGCTTTCCAGGTCATGAAACAAAAAATTCTGGAAATCTGAAAGACATTGACATTTAGCACAAAACTATGTTTTCACTCAAGGAACAAGGTTTTCTGTTTCAGTTCTCTTAAAACAAAAACTTGCTACCGCACAAAACCTGACACAGTGGAGCCCTATTTCCAGCTCTGTGATGAAAATACCAGAAACACAAAATTAAGGCAGATAAACATATACAATTACCTATGCATAATTTTCTTCCCAGCTAGTACTGTAGCATGCATCTGATTGCATTTTTGATTCATACTTGTCATACAGGTAGTAGAAATGAAATGTGTAGCAGATCACAGAGAGAGCCACACTGCCTTATATATAAAAAATACACCAAGGTTACATCATGTTTCTGGCAGCAACCCAAAAGTGGACCTTCAGGAAGGTCCACACACCTCCCTAAAATGCCTTTTTTAGTCATCTTTTCTCCAGCATTCTTAGTAATTTCTGGCATGCAAAATGTAGTTTTAAAGCATGAGATGCTGAACAGCCCATAAAATAAGTATTGAAAACAAGATTATGTGTGGCAAAAAAGAAATTGCAATTTAATTAACAGTTAAGTTTTCCTTCAAAGTAGGTGTCTTACTGGCAAGATGCAAGATGCTGTTTCCCACAGATGCACCGTGATAGGAACAGAGTCATCACTTTCATGCACCACTATGATTTATTGCACGTGGGGTAAAGGACAGATCAGCAAAAAAATTGCACTGAATTCTACCAAAGTAAATGTCTACCTGTGTTACTGGACTGTGAGCTGCTGTTTTCTTCACTTAAGTAGGAAGACTCTGAATGCTGCTTCTCAGTACTCTGAGCTAGAACAGGCTTTACAGATGTCACTGCTTTTTCCTGTACAGGTAGTTGTTTCTCATGTATAGGCAAGGTTTCCTGTGAAGAAAGAGGTAATGTAACTTCCTGTGGCATCCTTACAGCTTCTGAAAAGGGAATTTAGAAAAAATGTTAACTACATTAGGAACCAGAGAAAAACTAAGTAGTATTAATGCCAGTACTTTTTAAAATCAGGAGACATGTATCACCAGGTTATATTCTGCCACCATGTGTAAACTCCAGCACTCTTATTGAAACTTGAAACTCTTATTTAAACTGTTATTACGAGTGATAGAAAGTGGAAAATATATTCACTTTGAGTTATTTTAATCTAATCATTTCTGATTTTCAAGTTAGTGTGTAGCTCTTCAGCATCTCAGAAAACAGTACAAAATGTACAAGAGTAACAGTTACCTGGAAGCAAAAGCCTTGCTGGTGCTAGGAACTGATTCCTAATCAGCAGATCCACGAGATCAGCAACTGTACAGTTTGTGGTTCCCCAGTCATAAAGCAATTCACATGTGGGGCTTTTTCCCATTTGTACAAATGCCTCAAATCTCCTTAAAAGATAAGTTAAGAACAATATTACAAAAACAGAAAAAATTACCTCAAGAAACATGAAGGGAAAGAGATTAAAGGCAAATGACCAAAAAAAATCCACTTGAAAATAAAAATCTGAATGCACTGCAAAAATCACAGGTCTTCTGAAAACACAGCCAAAATAAACTAAACACATTTAAAATCAGGGGAAAACATGCAAAATATGGGAAAAACTATGGGAAATGCACATATACATGGCTTCAGCAGTTTGTCTAGGATCCATAATATATTGGCGCCCTGGACTAGCAGAGAGAGAGTACATCAGACCCAGATCAAATGGCAAAAATAATTGTTTTGCATCCACTTAGCATTCACACTCCATTTTGAATATTTTGAGATGGGCATTAAGAAGAAAATGGGATCCAGTTTTCTGACTGATTTAATACTATTATTGAAAGAAAAACAAAGATTTACTACTACCATTACTAAAAAAAAAAACCTAAGATGATATATACAGCATCTAAAAATCTCAGTCTTTGAAACAGCTTCAACAAGGATTCAAGAAGCCCTTCAAGCAATGAGGCATTTATAAAATATTGTGAGTGTTACTTCTCAAGTAAACTTGATCGTTTTAGGCCTCGGGCTCCCCACATTTGTTGGGCATTTTCTTGGAAACAGTGAATTAGGAGTTGCAGTCCAGCTGTCTCTTGGGCACAATGACATCAATGCCTACCAGTCTTTAGGGTACAGAAAGTTACGCAGCCCGTGCTGTATTGCTAAAATTACCTATGTCTGTAACTCTAATTAATCCTAATTTCTTCAGTCAATTTTCTGATGCTAGCTTAAAAACTGAGCTGCAGAACAATTAGGAGTAATTATCTTTGCGTTCCCTAAGGAAACGGGACGGGAAGCCGCAAGTGCCCACCGGCACACAAAGTGCAGCAAGTTACAGTAATGGGATGGAAAACGGGATTAACAAGGTTGTTGAACGGGTAATGCACGAGTTTACATTACGGGACTTTTATGTAGGACCTTATATGCACTTGGCTGTATCTGCTTTCGCCGGACGCGTTGGTTATATCCACCGCAAGTTTCTTCCACCCTTCCTGCGGGTCGATGAACTCTGCCAGCCGCTTCACGAGCCCGTAGCTCAGGCAGCGGACGTGCGTGGAATCCGTCACGGGCTCGCCCATGCTCCGCTCCTGGTGGGACACAGGGTTACCCGTGGGTTCGCCGGGAAGCGGCTGCCCAGCGAGGCGCCACAGCCGCCCCACGGCCCGGCGGGTCCGCCCCCAGCGGCGCAGCTCCCGCCCCACCATTCCCGGCTCCGAGCGCCCCCTGCACCCCGCAGCCGGCGGCGGGGGCCACCCGGAGTCCCTTCCCGCCTCACCGTGGCTTCCTGGCCGCAGTGCCCGTGATCCCCACCGCCTGCGAGCCCCGCTTCCCATGGGGCGTTACCGGCGCGCCACTTCCCCTCCACCCTCACCGCTTCCCCTTTAAGGGGGCGGGGCCAGCCTCCGCGGCCGCTGGCGGCCCCGGCGCGGTGAGCACACAGCGGAAGCGCGCTCCCACTGGCCCACCCCCGGCACGCCCCATGTCCGGCCGCGAGGAGGGGGGCTCGTTACCTCTCCCCCCGGCCCTGGGGATCTTGGTAGCGTCCTTGGGCCCCTTTGATGGGAGGACGGGGAGGAGGGGGCCGTGGCGCCCCCTGGCGGCGGCTTCCGGGTGTGTGCGGGGCTCCCATCGCTGTGTATCCCTGCCTCGCTCCCTGCCTGCGTCCGTCCGTCCGTCCGTCCGTCCGTCCATCCATCCATCCATCCGTCCATCCATCCACCCATCCATCCATCCATCCATCCATCCATCCATCCATCCATCCATCCATCCATCCATCCATCCATCCATCCATCCATCCATCCATCCATCCATCCATCCCTGCCAGCCTCCCTCCCCGCCTTTCAGCAGCCTTTTTGGTAGCAAAAAAAAGTTGGTGCCCTCGCACCAACTTTTGACTGCACAATAGGAGGGCAAGGGAGTCCCAAAACCTCCTCCTGTCCCCTGGACATTTGATTCTAGAGACCTACAAGTGCTCCAGTGGTGTGCACAGGGAAACCTGCTAAGAACACAAAATCTGGTCAGGCAAAAGTTTAACCCACGCACATCCCCATCATTTCCATAATGCCAAGACAAGTATATGCATACTTAGCTTCACAAAGAGCCCATTCAATGATACCTCTTCAAATGGTAAAGAAACTGCTATTTTGGTTTTTATGGAAAGGAGAAAGTTTAAAATATGCATGCATTATCTGGATATATTTGGGGTATAACATTCCCTCATGCAGTTATGATATTTATTCAGAAACAGTGAATAAAATAAGCTTGGATTCTGGATAGAGCTGAGACACCTGGTTTGTGTCCACTGTTGTTTTCATGTCCCATAAGTTTATTAGAGAGATGTGACAGCTTAAAAGAGTAAACCCATGTGGATGAAATCCTTTGCTTCCCTTGGGGCCAAGAGAAGGGCTCTGAGCTCAGAGATACAGTAGTAACAATGCTAATACCTTTTCCATTTCTTTTCAGGGTAAATGCTACCATCTTCCCCTTTTGTGGGATACTTTATTATGGCTGAGTATAGTGCTGAGTCCCTAGAACATGGTCCAAAAATGCTAGAAGTCTTGTCACTTTCCCAATTCCTCACAGCTTGCTTTACTGTACTTTCTTAGTATATTGTTTCCTATAGCTCCCCAAAGCTCTAAAAATGCCTTGAAAACTTTTGGGAATAGTCCAGCTTAAAAATTAGTGGAGACAGTTAGGAATGTTTCACTGATTTAAGTTAATTTGAACAAACCTTCCATCCTGCTTTAAAACTTGTAATCTTTGTCATGTTTTTCAAGCATTTGTGAGATGGAGAAGCATGCTGATGGCTTTAATGTATTTAACTGCCTCAGCACTCTCAAACCCTCAGCTGAGCAGCAAAGCCAAGGGCCAGGCTCTAAGAGCACCCTCCCTGCCCTCAGATCACACTGGGGATTTGGTTGTAAAAATCAACCTGAAGACTTCTTCATCTGAGCTCTGGCTGAGTTTGACCTATGTGATGGATGAGGTATCTGACCCTCAAGCTTTCAAAAGGTCTGGTGCAACTATGGGAGCTCACAGAGTACAGGGGCACTGGGTTGGAGGTTCCCAGTTGGGAGCTGGCTGATAGGCAGGAGCCTCTCAGCTGGGGCAAGAGACCAATAAACAGGGACTCCCATTTTCTCTGGTTTGTGCAGTTCTAATCTGAGTTATATTCAGGGAACCAAAGGTATTGGAGAAATCTGCAAGATTATTTAGGAACTTCTCAGAAACCAGATGATATAAGAAAATCAGCTGGAAATCCCTTTTCTTAACAAAAGAAGAGAAAGAAAAAAAAATAGGCAGGGGATTGCAGGTCAAAAGTTCAGTGTCATAATAGGCAGCAGTGTGTCCAGGAAAGGGAAAGTGAGGAGAGCTTAGGAACACCTCTTATAAAAGCAATAGGAGAGGAAATCCCCTGAGCTCCAATTTATATAAGGAAATTCCAGAAGGCAGGAAACAAACACTGTGGTTCAGTCACAGTGAGAAACAGGGCTTTTGTGGCTTTCTGTGGTCACCTAGGGTGAGTCGACATTTTAAGTACTGATGGGGATTGAAGTGAATCCCCCCAGGTAGAAGGGGAATGAAAACTCCGCAGTCATGTGCACCACATCCTGGCCTCTTGAATCTGGCTGGAAATATGCTACTTCTTACAATTCCAGGGAGTCCCAGATGTTGTCATTTTCTCTTCCTGACAGTGCTTCAGAGTCATCATCAGGTGCCATGGTGGCTTTAAGCTTACACCAACCAGATTACAAAATAATTTCTGAATAACCAGTATATGGTAGAAAAGTTCCAACCCCTGGCTTTGAGCAGGTGCTTTATAGCACCTACTCAAATCCTACCCCATCCTACTCATATCTATGCTAAGCAACATGAACTATTTCCCTTTTTTCACTTATTTATCTTTGTGCCTTTTTATTGGGGTGTTTTCTCTGCTGTTTGGTTACATATTTGTGTTGGATTGTGAATAACTGTCATTGGTTGTTCACTTGGTTTCTTGCTTGTTTGGCATAATTGATCTCCTTCATTAAAAAAAATTAAAATGAATATAAGGAAGACCTAAAGTGACTGCAGAGCAGGTTGTTTTTCATGTCTTCATTGTCACTTGCTGTTTGACTTTGGTCTGCCATGAAGGGCCAGCCACCCTGTGAAAATGAAGGTTGAGATTTTTCCCTGGAAAAGGAACATCTATTGCTGCAATCTCATGGATAATGGCCTCTCCCATGAAGGAATAAATAAATCCTTGCCCACATGAGAAGTCCTCTCTTGCACAGCTGTGTCAGTAAAGAACACTACTGCAGATGCAATCTGCTCTGAAGGGGATTTTTTTTCTTTTAAGGGGAACTTTACACTTTTGCTTGGGTCAGTGAAGCCCCTCTGTGTCTCCTCTCTATTGGTATGGCATTTGACTACCTGTAGTAGTAAGGTCTGGATAACTGGGGGTTGTACTGCATACTTGCTTTTCCAGGTCATTTATGAAGATGTTAAATAAAACTAGTTCCAGCCTCTGTACCTGGGGATACTCCAGTATTTTCTCCATCCTGTAAGTGACTCTTAAGCCCTATTTTGCTTTCTGTCATTTAACCAGCTCTCAAATGTTTAAGTAGTGCTTCCTCCAGAATAGTGGCATCCTGATAACCTTTGGTGCAGAAGAGCTTTTAGTTAGTTTTTTCTGCACTGCTTGTTGTGTTACTACATATTTATTCCATCTGACCTTAATTAAGATAGTCAAATTTCCGTGGCAGATGCTAACATTCACCAAGCAATCATAATATCCTTTTTCACAGTCCTGCCAGGTGATCAGATATCGCTAAAAGATTTTTAAATGCTGCGCTGTAAAACTTTAATATGGCACAGAACTGCCCAGACACAGCCATAGGCTTGGATTCCATTGGGAAGCACAAAGGAGAGGAGCACCTCGGGGTGTCCTGTTCCTCAAATGTGCATGTGAACATGGCTGCTGGAGGTCACCTCATTGCTTTGTGATGATTATGGCAATTCCCAGCTTGAGCTAAATATGCTTTAAGAAATTTCATTTGTTAATAAACATGGTGATACTTCTCACTGCCATATCACCATTGAATGTCAGAATGTCCATGCTGGATGTTGTGTGGAACCACACATGAAATATGCTTCATGGTGCCCACTATGACACTTTGCTTCTACTGCATCATTTGACCATTGGTAACTCCAATCCTTTGACATGAGAAGAGTCTTATGCCTTCATCCCTCATCCTTTTATTGTCTTGGGTTTTATCAGGATACTGTCAGGTAACTAATGATGGTTTTTGTGCAGCAGCTGATTTCTTAGGATGGGCCCCATTTGTATACAAAAGCAGTTGTCCAGCCTTGGTAAAGCAGACCAGCCACGTGGCTGCAGCCAGACCCTAACAAATCTCATGACTGGTTCATTCAACCATATACACAGATGAAAGAGTATTTCACACCAGTTTTTACCTTATTTGAGAACACTTCATAGTCTGATATTACCATTTTAATTTAGGCCACTTAGTTTATAGTAACTTATCGCTTATATGGAGTTAAACCTTTAACTAAAAGAACCCCACGTTTCTAGCTATGAAGTATAGGGTATGTATTTTTATTTTGCATGGTGTGTTTAGTAGGTGGCAGTCTGTCTCTTCCTCTCTAAATGTTCCTGAGTTATTGTCATGGTAAAACTACTCTTCTAATTTTGTAAAAGAGAAAAACAAAATGTAGTTTTTACCCTGACAGAATTTTGGGATGGATGAAGCAGTTTACTGAAGTGTCTTTAAAAAAAGTTTCACCTTGGGACAGAAAATAGAACAGAAAGATTTAGCCTGTTGCAAGATTCAGAGGTGTTAACACCTATACAATTATGTACCTATGTAGACAAAATAATAAACCCCCTGTATTTCCTAAGAAATCACCAGTGTGCTATATGGTTTCTAACAATGCATCTGAGGAAGCTGCACAGCCACATTATCCAAATGTCTGCAAGCTTCACAATATCCAATGCTTTTTCTCATACCATCCCTGCTAAGTAGAGAATGCCTCCAAGGAGAGAATGCAAACAGAGAACCAGAAAGACATTCAAAGCACTGCTGTACAAAGACCACTGCACTGAACATGAACACCTGAGCTTGTTTCTGAGTTTGTTCCAGCACACAAGTTGCTGTGGCTCAGCCCTGCAAGCCATGCTCCTTTGCCCTCCCTGCTGCAGGGGAAAGAAGCATCCAGGAGAGGAGGATACACCTGTCTGACACCACCAGCAGCCCCACAGAGTGGTGTGCACCTGCTCAGCCCTGCTCACACAGGCATCAGTCTCAGCTGATTCTGAGCAATGCCAGTTGGCCCATACAAACCCCAGGGACTGCAGAACTCAGCCAGGTTGCTCAGTGTCCCTGGGTGCCTCCAGGTGACAGTGCTGTGCTCTGCACAGCCACCCTTCCTGCTCTTGCAGGGGTCATCAAAGCGCTGTGGCTTGTGCCTCGAGGCTGGCTGTGATAGCTAGTGGAGCTTTCTGGCATCTGTCTCAAATCTAAGCAAATTTTACAGCAAATTAGACCTGTCAATCACATGGTATTGAGTTCAGCACAGAAAAACCCCAGTATTTTCCAAATCACAGCTAAAGAAAACAGATAGTACTGCAAGACTATAGATGTTAATCAGAAAGGGGGAGATCTGGTTTAATATTCCTCTCATCCTGATGAGATTCAGATTGTCCTTCCCAGGATATTGCACGCCTTGGCAGCCTACAGACAAGACTGTGGTGATGGCCACTCACTCTACAGGCAGAATGTGAAACTGATGGGAGAACAGAAAGCAGAAAAGTGTCTAAATCTGAATGCTACTACTTGTAGGTACATCCTCGGCAAGGAGAAAACCTTGTTCCTGTTTCCTGCTTCCACATTTATTGTAATAAGTTAGCGGGAACTTCATTATTTTTATGTGGGAAAAGCCAATTCTTTATTCTTACAACTCATTTCATACAGTTTTTACAGAAAATGAGAAAGTGAACAATCTGTAAGAGAAATAACAGCATGATGGTGTAGTGGAGGGACAAAAGTCACAACAAGCATATTAAACTTATAAGTAATTTAGTTATGAGAAAAACCCATGGCGACTGTAAATTTCACAGGAACAGATATTTAGTAGACATTTTAGTGTGCAGGGTTACTGAAAAAATATAACGTGTAATTTGGCAGACTGCTGAACAGCTGAATAGCTTCTCACGATTAAATTTTGTGTAATTTCATCTGGCAAATTTGTTAACATTCTTGTTAAAGAAATCAGACTATGTTGAAACCTTTGATAGGTAATAAGGCACTGCATTTACTGCTTTCTATCTCTCCAGCAACTGTAAAACCGTAAAAAATTAGAATTCGGTCAGAAAACAAAATTAACTTTAAAAAATCCACATCGACACGTTTTCAAGGCATACAAACACAGTACGTAAAGCTTCATTAAACAGAGGTAGTCAGAAACCACTCCGCGCTGGAGCGCGACGGGGTGGCTATGCTGCCCGCAGGGAAGAAGGAGTGGGGAGAGAAGAGAAGGAAAACTCCGGCCGCTGCCACCCTGCAGCTGCTGCAGAGGAAAGGAGAAAACAAACGCCGCCGTGTTGTGCTCACATCCGTAGGGATGAGATCCTGAACTGGAGTGCCCGGGCAGCGGTGGCGGTGGCAGCCCTGCGGACGGGCGCGGCTCGCTCGGCCCGGCCCTCCCGGCCTGCCCCCGAACACCCGCGGGAGAAAAGCGGAGGGGAAAAACCAACGCAAAAAAACTTCTAAAGACCGCATGTAGCAAAAGAGGGGAAAACACCGACAACAAATACAGAAAAAGTTCAGAGGACACAAAGCGCTGGTGGCTCCCACCTCCCGCCCCGGAGCCCGCGGAGCAGGCAGAGCCGCCAGGGCTGTTGAAAATCCCGCGCAGAGCCCGGCAGGGAATGAACGGCATTGGAACTGTCAGCTCCGGGGAGGAGCTGCGAGCAGGAAATGTGCTCCGGGTCCTGCCGCCTGCAGAGCCTGCGCGTTCCCTGTGGAGCTGCGAACCGACCCACGCCCGGGGCTCGGGGCTTTCTGGAGGGCAGGACTCACCCGCGCGGAGCCGCCGCGGCCACCGCGGCTCCCCGGGGAGCGGAGCCGCCACCCCGCGCCGGCCGCCTGGGGAGACTGTGTCTGGCCGGAACCATTTTACAGAGGCGCAGGCGAGAGGATTCCGATTCCGGGCTTCTCGTTCTGTTCCCCCTGCGGCCGGCGTCTTTACATGGCTTAGATTGAAAGCAGATTTAAAGTGGCTGCAGCATTTTAAAATAGTCTTTTCAACATTAAAAACGGAATTAAAAGGTAATTTTTCTATCGTTCGTGGGTAGAGGGAACAGAAACGGACCTGCAGACACAGGAGATTCTGACCGAGAGGTCTCTGGAGCCCGCGGGGGCGGGGGGGGAGGTGGTTGCCGCAGCAGCTGCGGTCCCTTCACCAACTTGTAATTTTTTAAACGAATTTCTAACAAAATACCGTGTAGGTAACTATTGTGTGGCTACTATATCTTCCCCTATGGCCGCTGCCCACAAACACTGCCCCAATTCGTCCCACCTTTCGATAGAAAAGACCATTTGTACATCTACTTTTACGTTGTTTTCTACGCCATAGCAATAAAGTTCGCAGTTTCCTTTTATCCTGTTTTATCCCGTTTGCCCAACATAAGTGCCCACACACGTATTACCGCTTTTTCGTCAGCTGAAATCCGTGATCTAGGATTTCCTGTATTTTATCCCTTTTTTAACCTTTCATCTGGACGTAACCCCGCGGCCCCGGGTGCGCGGTAACATGACACTCGTGACACTCGTGACATAATTCGTGGCGTAACTCGTGACATAACTCGTAACACTTTCGCGTGTGTTACGCTCCGCGCCGCGGATCTTCCCCAGCGGAGTTTCCAAACTCCCAGTCCGGACGCTGCCCCGCCCGCGGGCTTTGGGGCGCACCCGCTCCGATCCGCGGCGGGGAACTTCTGCAGCGCATTTTTCACCACTCTTTTTGGGGCTGCCTCCCCGGCTCAAGGCCGTAGCTGTCTCACGGTTCTTCAGACCGTGCCACCGTGCCCCGCGACTCCTCGGACGCAATCTATTTCCCGGCTCTCGGCCGTTCCCCGCGATTCGAGATCGCGCCTCCCACATCTCCGGTTCTTGACCGTACACTCACCGCGGTTCTGGAGACCGCTGTGTTCCCACGTCCCAGTGGCCGCAATGCATTTTTCGGTCCATGCTCACCCCCCGGGCGGCACCTTCCCGGGAGCTGTCTCTGTTCCTGTGTCTGTTCCTATGTTTGTTGCAGTGCTTGTTCCTGTGCGCTCCCCGCTCGGCTCCCGCTGCCCCCGCCGCTTCTTGTCTCTGTGTGTTTTGGCTCTCTGGCTGTAGCCGGAGCCTTTCGCTGCTTTGTGTAGTCGCTGCTTGAATTTCCTCGCGCTGCGGGCTGCTCGTTCGCCACTTTGCGCATTCCCGCGATCGCGGCGGGTTATCAGATATTGTAATAAGTTAGCCAAGACTCCATTATTTTCATGTGGGAAAAGCCAATTCTTTACTCTCACAACTCATTTTATGCAGTTTTTTACAGACCTTGTGTGCAACTTTAATTGATTAGTAGCTTTCCTGCCAGTTACTCTTTCGGTTAGTAAAAGGTGTTCTACTTGTCTGTCAAATCTCTGTATTCTTGGATTGTTTACATATTTTCTTTACTGATTCTCATGGGACAAATCCTTTGTAATTGGAGGTGCATTTGTTTTTCAACCCAGGAATAGGTGGTTATGCTAATGAACTTTTCATAACAAGATTGTTTTCGCATGGGAACTTGCAAATTGCTTAACTACACTTAGAAAAGATGATAGGCTAACTATTTAATAGAGCAGGCCTGATTTTATGAGGCCTTTCTTTTATAATTCTTCTACCTGTCACAACACACATTGGTCTGTGTGCTTGATCCAATGTCCTATAATGAGGTAAATTCAACACAACGTGGCAGGGGTTTTATGTTTTATGAGGCAGTCATGGCAAAGTGTAGAGTGGGGTGATATTAATCAATAGTCACCATGACTCCTAAGTTGTTTCTCTCAGTCAGAGATTGGAGCTAAATTATTGCTAATGGGGGTCCTTCCCACATGGAAAGAATGGGAGAGTGTTAAGACATAATGGGATGAGATCAATGGGTTAGAACATGAAGGCAGGTGCTGCGAATGTAATTAGTGCCTCTGGTCAGCAAATGATGCGTTCTTTTGGTGTTCTCCCCTCTTGCTGACTGATACTGAGGTGTTTTGAAACTTTAGTCTCCTCACATCCTTTAAAACACTAAAAAGAACATTTTCAGGTATTTAATAGGCAGCTGTCATTATTACTGCTGTCCTTAGCAAGATGATTCAAACACTAGTTTTCAGAAATGCCAGGTTCTGATGTTGCACATTGCAGTCTTTGCCTTGTATATGTTAGGTGTCTCTACTAGGGTGCTCCTGAAACTGCAGCTGACTCTTGCCCTAATATTTGAAACCACTATGTCTCCAAATATCAAGACCTCATAACTTAGACCGTTTATACTTTGATATTTTAATTAACCTAATGGAATGGAGTTCGTAAAACAAAAACATGAAACCCCTTTTCATTGCAATTGAGCAGATCATTAGCTGGCAAAACTTCAGCAAAATTGCATCAGTTTAAAGGATGAGGCCTTCAGATGCTGGAGAAATTACTTTATGCTACTTACATTAGATATATCATTGTTTGCTATGCAATAGCTGCTAACTGATCATTCAAAAATCATGATTAGCAATTTAGAAATCATTAAAATGTTAAACACTTGCACTTCTTGATCTTTCTTTTTGACATCCTTTGACTGACATTTATGTTGTTACTCTGAAGCATGCATAGTTATGTAAGCATTAATGTCACAAAATCTGCTTTTCATATCTGCCTAAAAGCCACAGCTATGCCTTTTGCTTCATAACCGTGGCACTGGAGCCTGTTGTACTAGATGGTAGAATAAGCTTGTGATTTGATTCCCCAGAGATGGTTCCCTTCAGTCCTCCTGTAACGTTCAGGTGTAACTCCACATGGCCAGCACAGCCATGCAGGGTGTGTTTGTTTGTTGTCTCTTTGCAGTTCTGGTCAGGTTCCCCTGGGGGGACAAAGCAGTTCAGCAACAGTAGTGAAATGACATATACTTGAACTAGGAGCACATGGCACCAGTAAAACTTCCATGCTTAGTGGTTTGGCTGCAGATCATTTGGAAATTAAGGATGAAAGCAACAGATGTTATGCATTCAAGCACCTGGATAAAGAGCAAAATGGTGAAAGTTGCATTTGTCTGTGATGTCTCATTCTACTCAGATAAGGTACTGTTTGTTTATAAATGGAAATAGGGCTTGGCATAAAATGACAAAGCCAGGTGGCCATGTTGCATCTGGGTCAGATGTATTTTATGTTGTTACTTTGATCTCCTGTCTGATCAGTGTGTTTTCAGCTTAGATCTGGAATCCACATCTCCTGTAAACATGAATAATTCCCAGACCTTTTGATCTGCAAAATGACTCATTCTTCCACAACTCTACTCCAGGACAGCAGAGAGAAGTGATTCCTCTTCCTAAGGGTTTCTTTGTCAGGCTTCTCTGAGATGTATAAAACTCTCTCCTAATAAAACCAAAGAGGCCAAACAAGGTCTCCACTGGATCTCTAGGACCTTTTTCTGTGACATTCTTCCCCTGGCTTTCCTCAGGACTTGAAAACTTCGATAAAGTTTGCTATGATGGCTGGATTAATTTACTGCATTACCTGGGACTTGTTGGGTAAGGAAACTGGACTGTAGAGTAAGAAAGGAAATAATGGATAGTATAGAGGCTGATGAATTCTGAAGGAAGGAAAGAAACTGCAAGATAAGGTTGCACAGAGGGAGAACAGAGACAGCAGAACTAAGGTAGCAGCTGGAGCTTTGAGATGGGCTAGGCAAGGACATGAGGGGGAGGGACAAGGTGCCTCAGGCCATGGTGTTGCAACTGGCTGAGGAGTTAGGAGAAGAAATTAGAAATCTGTATGCCTGGGATCAAGACCTGTGGGTGGAGAGGAGTGATGGGAGGTGAGAGAGAGTGGAGCCAGGCTTCCTCAATAGGCCAGTGCAGGGGTAACTTAATCCCTTACTGCCCAGCCTTCTACGGCAGAGAGCAGGACTGGCCCAGGGGGAAAATAGGAACAGACTTCAGAGGAAGGGATGTGGAAAAGACAAGACTGAGGCCAGCCCAGAGGGACTGGGAGCCCTAGCAAAAATTGGTGAGAAGTGGTAACCACTAAAAACATTCTTCACCATATGACAACTCTCCTGACCTTCATCATGCGTCCTCAGCACTTTTTGTGGTACAAACTAGTCCTGTTTCTTTCAGAGCTCATGAAAATCACTCACTCTCTTCTATAAATTTAATGGCTTAGGTTTCATATTAAACCCCCCAACATCAGTCTTATTAAAAGTGTGAAGGTTAATTTCAGTTGCAAGAGATTCTTTGGAAGCTTACAGCCACTTTGGAAAAGCATTATTTCTCACCTCTCTCTATCCCATTCAAACTGCAAGTACTAAGTGAGATACAAATCTTACTACAAATAGGATGACACCATGTAAGGAAAGACAATGCAAATACAATTACAGGAGTCTCAGTTACAATTATCCTTCTTACATTGCCCAGGATTTCTATTTCTGTGTGCTGCTTCTATGGTGCTTCTTTTGTGTGATACATTCAGAATATGGGTAGGAGCTGTGAGCTATTTTTGATAGCTTGTTGTAGTGATACTACACATGCAAGCAATGAACCACATTTATGAACAGAGGAGGATTCTGCACATGTCTAATTAGGTGCTATTAAAAGTATATAACTCACAAATAGTGTAAAATGCAGCAGCCTTCCACGACAGCAAGGCACAAAACCTGTTTGTGTTGTAAGCAAACAGAAACAGAAAGCAGTGCTGCATTTTTCTAATTGATGGGTTCCGTCCTCCTTCTAAACTGCTTATTTTGACACAAAGTCACTACATGGGCACAAATCTAATTTTTTACTTTGGTTTCCCAGTTAAATGTCTTTCTGTTTCTTTTCTTCAACTAGAGGAAAAGCCAGTATTTATGTGTTATTTCTTTTATGTGCTTTTACCTGAGAAGCACTTACTGAGCTGTGCCAGAAAGGTGTGACATGTCTTCCTTTAGTATTTCAGTGGCTGTGTATCTGGGACCTGTGGCATCCAGGGGGCGGTAGAAATCTAGGCTGATGAGTTTCCCTGGCGTGGCTTTCACATCATGCACACATCTGTGCTTAAAATATGCTGTGTGGCCATGTCAAGGCACTCGTGCTGCCATTTTCCTTACTGAAGGTGCTACTTTCTCATCAGGTCATTTTTAAGTTTTGGCTGGAAAACTGCTGGGCTTACTGAAAGGCTCGGGGAGTTCCCTGGGTGTTTTCCATTGGAGAAACCAACATCCTGTTATTGGGGAAGCCAATAACAAAAGCTCCTGTTGTTGGGGAGCTTTTCGACTTCCCTTTGCAAAGTGGAAGAAGTCTGGGGGTGCAGTCTTTATCTGTTCTGAACTCTTTCTGGCTTATGTCTGTCTGTGAACAGCAGGTGCCTAAATAAAAAGCTATCTAGTGGGGTGCTGATTTAAAAACCAACACAGAGGGAACAGCATTAAGAAGTTAAGAAGTCTATATATAGATATAAGTATATGCATGTGTATAAATGTATTAAATACTATGTGATGGATCCTAAAATAATCTTCCTTCAGGCCAAAACCATTTACATTCCTAACTGAAGATTTCTTGCATATGCCTATCTTTACCTATTTCTGCACAGCACGTACGTGAGTGTACCTGTCCGTGTCACTGTGTCGCACTGTGTAACTGTGGGGGGACCCGGCTTTGATGCTTTTGAGCGGCCGGCGAGGTCCCAGGGGCCGTGCCACCGCTAGAGGGAAGTGCGGCTCTGTGCCAGAGCAGCGGGATTTGGGGGCTCACGCACGGACTTTTTGCTGCTAATGGCGTTTGTTTAATGTTTCCTTGCCAGGTCTGGCCTGTGTCTGTGATAAGTCTGCAGAGGCAGGAGCAGGTTGTGCTTGGAGCTTTCCCTTTCACCCAGTTGGACAGCGGAGGGCAGGGACGGGGTTTCTGGTGAGTGAGTGATTGATTTTTGGTGGTGAGTTGATTGGAAGTGGAAGCTTCTGGTGAGTTGATTGCATTCCGCTCCTCTCACTTTTCCCTCTGGGCGCAGTGCAGGTGCGGCGGGCCTGGCCGGGAGCGGGGCCGGGCGCGGCCATGCTGCCCTCCTTCAGTTACCTGACGGAGCACACCGGCTTCCGCGGCACCATCAAAAACTCTCCCGGGGACTTCGTAGTGACAGAGCTGGAGCTGCCCCAACTCTTCCTCAGGGACGCCCGCGCTGAATTGCTCCAGAAGACCAGCGAAGCGCCGGCAGCACAGAGCAGCCCGTGCCCGCGGGAGCTCAAAAGGCGGAGGACGGAGCCCCCCGGCCCGGGTGGCCCCGGGTACCCCCGGGATGCTGCACCAGGGCCCCCGGGACACGGCCCAGGCCGGGCGGGAGGCGGCTGTGCTGCATCCCCCGGCAGAAGTGAGCCTGAGGGAGACCTAGAGCTGCAGTCCGGCCTCGGGGAAGCCCCTGTGCTGGAGTCCTTACTCGGCAAGCCCGTGAGCGAACTACTCAACAAATTTGCCTGTGATCTGAAGGATACGTGGGCCTTGGAAAACAACACGGATGCTGGCACTAGGGAGTTCTCACTAGGACCTAGGTTGGACAAGAAAATTCGAGCTGATTTACACAGTGCTGTTAGGCAGAAATTCCCCTTTCTAGTCACTGTTACAAAAGACAATGAAATGATTGTAAAGGGAAATCCTGATTACAGAGAACTTTGTCAATTAGTGACTGAAAAGGAAACAAGTGATTTCTTTAAATTTTTAGATGCAAAGCTAGAAAATTCTACATTTTCCTTTGAGCCTGATGGAAACAAAGAGCACAGAAAAATAGTTCACCACTTTATCAATAGAAAGTTTGGAAAGCTTTTAGAAACAAAATCTTTCACTGTGACAGATGTCAATGATCAGCCAAATATGTCAATAATGGTACGGTTTCGAGAAAAAACTTGGTCCAGAAAAAGGTCTGCTGGTGGTTTTCAAGAGAAACAAGATGTTTATACAGGTAAATACTACATTTTTAGTGAAGGTGGCAGGTATTATGATGTTCTGTAGAAAGACTGAAACTCAGGATCATTTTTATATGACACACAGGCCTGGTCGAAACTATTGTTTATGTTAAAATAAATCGTAATCAATGCAGTGGTGTTACATCCCTGGAGAAAGAAATGGAGGAATCAAGTTACTGCAGTGATTTGACATAAACTGCTCACTGATAATGGTTGTGGTTCTTTTGATTGTAGCCACTAACTAACTCTGTGGCATGCCCAGGGTGATAGCTTTCTCTTGCAGATAATTGTGGCATCTAGATACTGAACAAGTTAGTAAGGTCAAAGTTGACTTATGATCTCATTCTTTAAAGCAGTTTCTGATACAGAGAATGTTTCCTGCAGTACAACCATGCATGTCTGTTGCATTTTATGAGGTCTATTTTTAAAGGCATCAGGGTTTTTTGATTGGTCTGAGTTTTGTGTACTCTTTTTGTTTTTTTTTCCTTCTGTGCTGTTAAAGTCCCATTTGATTTAGTTTTGTGGGGTAGGAGGACAGTTTCTTTGCAGTTTCCATGCTGTTACAGTTTGAGGGGAAGAACCTGCCCATCTGTCATGGCAGAACACTGAAACATAAAGACAAGTTCCTAATAATTCTGAGATGATTGTTTCAGCTTTCACCCTTCAGAAAGAAAACCTAGAAACATTAGAAGCAATCGGCTTGTTGGCAGCTGAACTTGATATTCTTCCTTCAGACTTCAGTTACACTGGCATCAAAGATAAGAAGGCTATCACTTTGCAGCCTATGGTTGTGAAGAAGGTGACTCCTGAGAGGTATTTAGAATCTGGGTACAAGCTGTTTAGAATCTAGTTTTTGGTATTATTAAGTATCAACATGATACAATCTCTTGAAATGTTCTTACTGACGTGTCTTCCACTTGCCTGTATAGAGCTCAGTGGAAATAGCTTTAATCTTTTGTGGCCTTAGGGAATATGCAACTTAGCACTCAAGTCAATGGTGACACTGCACTGCAAACTGGACTGTAAGGCCAGTTGTCCAAGAGAGAATTAGCAAAACTTCACCTTAGTTTTTAAATGATGAAGCAAAATAGGTAAATGCATCCACACAGCAGGAGAAATAAATAATTTTTGTAAATAAACAGTTTATGAAGTTATTAAAGGATTGCTTAGAATTCAAGTTCTTATGCTGAAATTTTCCTTTGATTTGAATGGCTCTTACTTACACATAAGAACAAAGAGATTGAGTGGATATTTTAATGGGTAAATATTTGAACTGTCAGCTGTGTTTCCAATTACAAGCATGTGCAAGCACACCCAGAGAATCAGTGCACTGAATTTGTTTTTGTTAAGGCTGACTAAGAAAGAGCAATTGTGTTTTGGAGTCTGCTAGAGCACATTACTTTTTCTTTTCCTTTCTCTTTAATGAAAAACAGGTTTTGAGGAGTGAAGAGTAAGAAAATGACTAATTTTTTAATTAAAAAAAATTAAAAATTCAGTGCAGTTACTCTGAGAAAGTTC
Organism: Phylloscopus whistleri; assembly: GCA_017589585.1. Classification (NCBI taxonomy): domain Eukaryota; kingdom Metazoa; phylum Chordata; class Aves; order Passeriformes; family Phylloscopidae; genus Phylloscopus; species Phylloscopus whistleri. The sequence goes on from JADMLD010000290.1 coordinate 446,195, forward strand.
AATGAATTGCATCATTCCAGCATCTGTCAATATCATAAAAATGCCAATGATGCAAACATTTAAAAAGTATTTCTGCATTATAACTAAATTTTAAGACTTCCGTCTCTGCATTTGATTTGATTTTCTCGTAATATTTCTTTTACATCCCATTTTATTTTTTAAGTGTTTTTAATATCAGTGCAAAGGTGAAAAAGACATTAATTAGAAGTTGCATAGCTTTAGTAGAGGATGGTTCATAATTTCCCCCAATTATTTATTCAGGTTGAAGGAAATTGGAAACAAAATGGAAAAAAAGGGTATGAAAATATACAATATCCGTCCAGCATACCAGCACCTCAGGCTTGGTCAGCTGAAGGGCAATCACTTTGACATAGTTGTGAGAGATCTCCAACACCACAGTCACGACTCTTCTGTAGATCTGAAGGAGAGAATATCTGAAGCAATGGAAAGTGTTAAGGTAAGAAAGGCTCATGGTTGCTGATAATGAACAGAGTTTTAAAATTCTTTGCTGTTATAAAAAACACTTTTAAGGAAAATGCTTGTAATAGCACAATAATGGCAATATTTCCCAACTTTGGTGCTTTTTGCAGTTTTGTCTTTCCCACATTACTTAGGGAATCAGGAGTAAAATTGCCTTCCAAAAAGGGACTACAAGTGAATTGATTCTGTGTAACAGACTGGAGACCCCAGGGTGGTGCAGCAAAAGTCAAGGGGAATTCAGAAACAAACGAGTTTGGATATAAAAGCCATTGCTGCACAGAGCTGGAGCCAGCCAAAGTGCTGGGTCTCACTGTGGCAGATGAAGCAGGAAACAATGCACTTACACATCCATACAGTGTGTGTGTGATACGTGGATATGCACACATATCCTCAGTGCACCTGACAGCTGGTTGCCTTTTTTGGTCATGTGAGGAACATGCATGGTTGGCTTGAATGAAAACCTTTAATGGTATGAACATATGTGGAATGTCCATCTCCGAGAAAGAAGATTCCCCTGAAATGCAGTGCATTTCAATCCTGTTTTCCTTAGTCCCTGAAGGAAGCTCCCATCATCAGACATTCTCAAACCACTAAAAAAAAAATAAAAGCAAATAATGGAAGGGAAAAACTGTAGACGTTTTTTACAGTATTGATTTTCTTGTCCTATTTTTTGAAGTAATAACTATAATATAAATTTGTTTAAGGAGATTAATCCAGGAATGAAGTCTTAAATGAAAACTACCCAGTGTGTGCAAAAGCAAAATACATGTATTTTGTTAATTAATTTTATTATTGAGAAAAGCATTTAGCTGGTACTATAATGCTTTCTTCACTCCATCTGATTTGTTTTATTTTGCTCTTTGGAAAATGAACACAAATTCCTGTAATCGTGTGTCGTGCTTTATTAGATTTACCTTACTGGTCAGAAGATGAATGACAAAACAGGATATGTATTAATACAAAATACTCATTTTTCATCTTCTTTGAAAGAAAAATTGTGTATGGGACCTATAGGTGTCCAAAGCAAGATTATAAAAATTGAACCTAATAACCATTTGCAAAACAGATACATGTTTTTTGTTTGTCTACTCCATGTATACTTGCTATTTTTAGAAAAGGGTGTTCTCCCTGGGTCACATGACTGTGATTTTACTTCTCACATGTGACCTAAAACTCATCAGATTTAAAATCCCAATTAGCAAAGTGTTCACTTTTGACCTTTATATTGCAATAGTAACAGAAATTATCTCATGTGAAAAAGATGAGTGTTTTAAGAAAAAATGTCCAGTGGTTACTGTTCATTAGCTGTGCTGTATTTGCTGGAGTAGAGATTCCATAATCTGACACATTTAAAAAGCTTAATTACTTTGCCTTGACCTATAGTTGTAATTATAATAATTAACTATATAGAAATAATTTTGTTTCATTTACCTGGGATGTTTTTAATGATGTGAAGACAATGGTAGAACTTGATAGTCTTTTTAGATGTCTTTTTAGTGCCAAAATATTGTAATGGATTATGAGTTTTGCTTTTGTTTCTTGTAACTTCTGATTCTGGTTTTATGCATTTTGGATGTAAATATAGATGTATGTGTGTTGTATGCCTGGTCTTACTAATCATGCAGTACTTTCATGCATGTAACATATTTATTCTTTCTCGTTCTAGACAAAAGGTTTTGTGAATTACTATGGACCTCAGCGATTTGGACAAGGACAAATTGTTCAGACAGATCAAATAGGATTGGCTTTACTGAATGAAAAAATGGTATTTCCATTTTGTAATTTGAGTACTTAGTGGCAAGAGAATTTCATATTATTGTTCCAACATCTAGCATTGGAGTTGACCTTCTCAGTGAACAATTTCATTTGTGAGATAAATCCATCTATGGATGCAATTGCTAGATCAGTTTTGATAACAACATAAGCATGAAGATACCATACTGAAACTAAAACCTTTTTTTAAACAGCAAGTGAAGCTTTAAATAGTTCTGGGGTGATAGTTCTGTCTGTGATTGGAATGTAGCAAGTAGCAGAGATTACTGTAGTATTTTCCTTGTCACAGTGTCATCTAACCTAATACAGATCAGTATTAAAAAACAAAATAAAAAATAGCTGTCCCTCTGTATGAGACTGTGGAAAGTGTTCAGTCTAAATTTTGCATGAAGCATGCAGGATGGAAGGAAGGAGCCTTCCTGTTCAGGATAGAATGATGACTTTCAAGTGGAGAAGTTTGAACTGGATGACCAAGAAAGTGACTGGTTTATCACAGAGCTTTGAAAACTGTTTTATGTTTTCTGGGTGACTAAAACCTCTTCTTAATCTGAGAAGGGACACAACACATTGTTCTGTGGTTCATAGGATCTTGTATGAAAGGGAGAATTTGACTTTGACACTAAAGAACTGATTTAATTTTGAGAGCTTGCAGAGTATGTTAAAACAGAAATGAATGCATGATTACCTGTTCAGCTGACAGTCATATTTAACTGAAAAAAAATTTGTTCTTTTAAGGTGAAAGCTGTGAAATTATTTTTCACACCCGAAGATACTGATGATCCTGTAAACAATGCAAAAAGATACTTTCTTCAAACTGGTATGTCCACTTAAATTGTCCATGTATTTATGCAGAGTCAATATTGTGAGGTAATAAGGTGTTGCTGCACAGGGGAGATACTTTTTATTTTCCTACTGATTTATGCCACTTATACTTCATTCTGTGAAGCTCAATAGAGTTGCACATTTAAAATTATATGAGGACAAGGCTCTAAATGTGCAAAATAATGGAAAATGAGTGTACTTCAGGTGCAAGAAAATACAGAAGCAAACACTGTATATCATAATGCAGGAAGAGACTATGATTGATCAGAGGAGTTCTGGTCTCCTTCCATGTGTCTGCTTTTGGGCAATGAACAACTTCTCCCGAGTGAGGGAAGTATACAGGAATGAGGCACCCAACTCATACTCAGCACTTAGCACATCTTTCTTTCTTTTTCGAACTAAAATCAACAAAATAGGTCAAAGGCAGGAGTGTGCTGAGTAGAGTGCTCTGTTTGCTATGTTTATTGCTTTTATCATTCAGCTGAACTTTCTCACCAATTTGAAGTTGCTCTCTACTTCAAATGTATTTTTCTTTTCAAATATTCCACATCAGTTAGCCTGCTTATCACTGTAGATTGACATACCAACTATAGAGTGTCTACAACAGCTTCAAAAGACAAAAACATGTTTAGTTTCACAAAAAAATATAAGATGAATGATTCTGTTCTGTACGTGGCTGTATGATGCGTGGAAAAACATTGATATGGACCCTGAAAGCAGCTGCTTGTATTTTCCTGAAAGCAAACATAGAAGCCTGTGCAAAAGACTTGTAATATGAAAAAAAAAAACCAACAAACCCATAAAAGTTTAAATATACAGCATTTATATAATGTAGTAAAAATCTGATTAAATGCATTTTCATCTTGGTTAAGAATCAGACTTCCCTGAGGCCAATGTAATTTTTGCCTTTAAAATAAAGACACAGTCTTTAGCTGCTGTGAAATACATCTTCTGAAATGATGAGAAATAGAGATTTAATGTTCTTTTATAGCTTGGTTTTTACTTTCAGTTACCTGGTTCAAAAAAACCCCTTTAGTGTGATAAAGTAAGTTTCTGAAAAAAAAATTTTTCAAACTAGGCCAAATAACTGAATGACAGCTAGTTTAATTTATACTGCATGAAACAGAATAAAATTCATGGGTCTATGTTGATAGACATAAAAGGTGAAATACATATATTTGTCTAATATTGAAGGAAAGGAAATAATCAAAGCATGGAGACATCAGACTGACACCTTTTTTCCCTATTTGGTTATTTTATCTTTTTAAATGTCAGGTAATACTTGAATAATCGGGGATTACTGACATAGTTATTTTTGTTTGTATCAGAAGATGCAAAGGGCACGCTTGTGATGCTGCCAGAATTTAAAGTGAGAGAGAAGATGTTGCTACGAGCTTTAAACCGCTACGGTGTAAATCATGAAGGTTGTACCAAAGGATGGCTCAACATTCCTCACTCCTTGCGCATATTCTATGTCCATGCTTATTGCAGTAAAATTTGGAATGAAGCAGCATCATATAGGCTGAAGACTTATGGCTCAAAAGTGGTTGAGGGTGATCTTGTCTTCTTGGAAGAAAATGATGAAAGCATTTCCCTGAATGACAAGGTGAGTCTTCTTGTAAAAAGAAAACAACAAAAAACCACAAACAACTTAATGCACTTGAATACATAAGCAGACATACTCTAATGCCTTTATTTTGGTTCATTCATTAAAATATTTAATATTTGTGACAAAACTACAAAACACGATGTAGGATTTTTTTTTTGTTGTTGTTTCACCATAAATAGACACATGAGCTGCACATATAATTAGCAGCTTTAATCTGTTTTGGCTGTTCATTTTATTCAAGTGAGAGAAAGGAACAGAAGGTCAGAAATGATACATGCGAAAATTTAGTCTCTGTGGTATATAATGCTCTTCTTAGGATCTGACTGGAGGAAACCTTCAGATAGACTCTGGGTGTGCCCATATTACTAATCAGTGCAGATCTGAGTCTTGCTCTCCACATCAGGCCTTTCCTAAATACAGTACTGAGTGTGAGTCCAGGGTGAAAGATGGCCTCAGGCTGAACTGATGATCTCATTGCAGCTACAGAGGTGAAACACGTTTAGCACAATTTCACTGGTGCTGGGTCTAAACTGGTAGCAGCTGTTCAAAAAATGCAGCAGTCTTCTTGGTAAAGTAGTAAAGGGCAAGGGAGTGCTTCTGCTTGCCCATAGCTCAGCCTGGGAGCTGTGCATGGAGCCATAGGTGAGCCAGTGCATAGAATCTGGCAGTGGAGTGTCTGGTCCCAGGTTTTGACATGCTGAAGTCCATTCTGAAGTGCTCTCTTCTTTTAGGGTTAGCATACCTTATTGTGAAGACAGTTGCCAAGTAGCAAGTGGTAGGACAAGAGGAAATAGCCTCAAGTTGTGCCAGAAAAATTTAGATTGTATATTAGAAAATATTCTTCACCAAAAGGCTTATCAAGCACTGGAACAGGATGCACAGAGAAGTGGCTGAGACACCATCTCTGAAGGTATGTGATGAGGGCTTAGTGGTGGACTTGGCAATATTAGGTTTGCAGCTGGACTCAACCTTTTCCAACCTAGATGATTCCATCTTCCTCCTGATCAGATCAATCATGTGCAGTGTTTTACTGGAGAACAAATAGGTGTATGCAGAGGCAGAATGTAATTCATTTCTTTTGGGTGAACCTCTTACGAATTTGAAGGCAAGAGCATTTGAAAGGTTATCTCCAGTCCCTATGGTGTAGCTTGTGTTTCAATTGAGATTTTTCTTTACCAGTATTTTTGAGAGTGAATGTTAATGAAACAATTAGATCAAATAAAATTAGAAGCAGATGTATTAGAGTCACTATTGAGTTACTGAGTTTTATGTAGAAATATTCCTTCTTAATATAGAACATTTTTCTTCGTATTTTTGCATTGGCTGATGTAGCACAAGATGGCATTGACTTTGTTAACTTCAGACTCAATGAATAATGGTGGCTAGTGTCAGTAAATGTTTAATGCAATGCCATCTACCCATAAACTGATTAATTTAAATTAAGCATGTCTTAAGATTTTTTCATACGTGAGTTTATTGCCCCTGCAGTAGTCAAATAACCTTAATAGTCTTTGCAAGTAAAGTGCATAATTCCTAAAATAAAGCACATATTTTTACTTTATAAAAGGTTGATTTTTTTTCTTAAATGTCTTGTCAGGTTCATGTAGTCACTGCTTCAGAGGAATCAGCTAACAAATATTCTATATACCAAGTAAGTCTGTATGAAAAATTACGAGGTTTTGATCTTTTTATTTGATTAAAATGTTTTGTTTTTAAAAAATGGGATTAATTTAACTGGTGCAGTCTTCATGCCTGCCAGAATGCTCATTGAAGAAAACGCATGTAAACTAATTTCCACTCTCATAACAAATTTACTTGGTAGTGAAAATAAGTATGGTGTCATTTGCAGTATGGCAGTATTTATCTTGAAGCTGAATACTTTGGGAAAGATTTCAGTCTACTGGGAAAAATGTTCAAAAGCAATTGTCATTCTAATTTTTGAAGGTTTCAGAGTGTAGTTGTGAAGTCTTGCATGGTAACTTAATATAAAGCAACTGAATGTCTTTACTGCTGTATACTGCTTTGTTTTAGAAATCCTGATACATTGATTATTTTTTTTCTGCTTTAATTATATTCAATATACCTGCCATGCACAGCTTCATTTCACAAGAGAATCTGCTGGTTTACTATTTCAGGCCTCAAAACACAAGGTTTAAACACATTTTAAATGATCAGATTTATTTAAAGGAGAATGGGTGAGCATTACCTCAAATATGTTTGTTTTTTTTCTTTGAAGGTGGTTCTTCCGATGGTGGGACATAGTATAAAGTATCCCAGTAATAAAGTTGGACAATGGTACCATGAAAGACTTTCTGAGGATGAGCTGGAATTGTGCAAATTCAGAGTGTCTTCATTACAGCTGAATATACCTGGATGCTACAGACTCATTTTGAAAAATGTTCAAAATCTCTCATATTTTTTGGAAAGTAGTGAAAAAGAGATCAAAATCGAGGACAACCATCTGAATGATTTAAAAGTCTCTCTTCATATATCATTTGACCTTGATCCTTCATGTTATGCAACAGTCTGTCTCAGAGAAATAATGAAATGTAATTTTTAAGATTCCACTTAATGAAAGATTGCTGGACTATTGTATAATGTTGGTATCGTACAATACCAAGAGCATAAGGGAGAATAAAAGGTTCAAGTCATGAACAGGAAAAATTTGTAGGTTGAGATTCATACAGATAAGGAAAAAGACATTACCAAAATCCTTTGGAATGTTTCAAAATCATTCCAGACTCTAAATGTATTGAATGCATTGGAGTAAAACTGTGACACCAGGCAGGTATAACAGAACTTAAAGAAACTATGGGCAGCCAGCATGGATTTCCTGTTTGCATAGACATCTGGCTTGCAAAGTTAAGTCTTGGAAAAATATTTGCAGCAAACAAATGTATCTTGTAATTCTTATTATTTTTTAAAATATTTTATACTAAATGTTATTCAAGCAATAATGTTACAGGTTTACAGCCTAAAGGTTTCTAACTGAAAAGTTGTTGTACTTCGGATGCCAAAATATATTGTGTTTCATTGTGTTCAGGTTCTTAGTGCTAAAAGGTAAAAGTCCTGAGTCAACATTGACAAGTTGTCAGTTGCTGTATCAGACATTTGATGAATGCCCCAAATTAAGTTAATGATGGTGATTTCAGTACTCAGTAGTGTGTAGCTGGGAGTGCCTATTTCAGTAAGCTCTTCAAGACATCACTGAAAAAGCATTTCTAATGAAACCAAAACCATGTAACATTGTTTACAAGATGCAGACTCTATTCCTGTTACTGTCAAGCCTTATGGTAGCACAAAAAAAATACTAACCAACTCTGGAAAAAAAACTTTCCTATTTTCTTTTTGATTAAGTGTAAAAAAAAAAGTTAACTGTGATTAAATGAGTGGGTATTTGAAAAAGGGGAGAACAAAAATGCATCATTTATCTTGTCTATTTGCCACTGTACCACAATATTTGAAAACCAAGTGTTTGGATGGGTGGACAACCAGATGAGTGGAAATGTGATTGGAAGATGAGGCTCAGAGAATCGTGGTTAAAGGAGTGAGTGTCACTGGGATATCTTCTGGGCCTCGTCCTGCTTCCTGTCTTTGTCAGTGGCCTGGAGGAGTGGATGGAATTCTCCTTCATTGAATCTGCAGATGACACCAAATGAAGGGAACAAATGGATATTCTAGAGAGTCAAACTGCTGTTTAGGGCAGCGTAGATATGCTAAAGGAAGAGGCCAATGTGAACTATATGACATTGAACAAGGACAGATGTGAAGTGCTGCCTGTGGGAAGCATCAGTGCAGCAGCCCAGCTCTGCAAGGACCTGGTGGGCAGCTGAACATGGGCCCTGTTCTGCTCTTGGCAGCAAGAATGACCAACAGCCTTTTGGAACAGGTTAGCAGGGACACAACCAATAGATCATGGGAAGGTATTACATCCCAGTTTTCAGCAGTTTGACCACATTTAACTTTTACATTCAGTTTTGGTCCCTAGCACAAGAAAAACATACAAGAACTGGACAAAGTTCAGCAAAGAGCCTCTGAGCTATTAAGGCACTGGAGCCCTTGTCATTTGAGGAGATGCTGAAGGAACTGGGCTTCATCAACTTGGAGAAGACATACTTTGGGGAAGAATCAACAGCAGCTTGCTGTTGTACCTATGAGGAGGTTACCAAGAAGGTGGAGCCAGGATTTTCATAGTGTGCAGGAGAACAAGAGACAATGAGCCTTAATTGAAATGACAGATTTAGAATGGTTAAAAGGAAGGACTTTCTACCTGTGAGGACAGTCAGGCAGTAGAACAGGTTGCCCAGAGGCAGTGCAGCCTCCATCTGAGGAGGTTTGCAAGACCCAGTGGGATAAACCTGTTAGCAACTGTCCTGGTTTCAGCTAGAGTACAGTTAATTTCTTCTCAGTAGCTGTTACAGTGCCGTGTTTTGGATTCAGAATGAGAATGGTATTGGTAACACTGATGTTTTGGTTTTTTTGCTAACTTGACTATCCTGAGTCAAGGACTTTTTTCTTGTCTCATGCTCTGCCAGTGAGGAGGTGCACAAAGGACACTGGGAGAGCATAGCTGGAACAGGTGATCTCAACTGACCAAAGGGATATTCCATCCCACAGAACATCATGCCCAGTATATGAACTGGGAGGAGTTACCTGGAAGAGGAGCTGATCTGGGTTCGGGAAGGGAGGTCTGGCATCAAACAGAGGGTGGTGAGCAATTGCATTGAGCATCACATACTTTTCCCCTTTTTTATTATCGTTATTATCATTGTTTTGTGGAGGCAGAGAGCCTTTCTAGGGGCCAGAGAGCTCTTCCAACCTGGATTGCCTGTAGATGGCAGCATAACTTAAAGTAGGAAAGTCTACTGAGCAAGAATTAATATAAATTGATTTCTGTTTATTGCATCAGTTAATAAAATGATTGCATAATTTTTGAGATGATGCTAACAGCTGAGTATGATAAATTTCCCAAGCTTGAGAATTATTGGAATAGGAAAAATAGAAATAAAGCTCACATAATTTCAATGTGTAAAACCGTATAGCAAGGAAGGATCCAGATAATTCTATACCTTAAAAAAGAGGATTACTCTGTAAGTCTGAGTTAGTAATTCAAAATTTGATCCTTACCTTTTATATGAGGAAATAGACTGTCATGCACACAATAGCTACAGAGCCACTGCAGGTGTCTTACAATGCCTACTCTATTGCAGTGTTTACTCCACACCTCAAGTTTATGGCATACAGACAGAATGATGGAAAAATCCATTTTCTGGCATGACCCAACTGAGTAAACTTTCTTCCATATTTGCATTTCAGTATCACCTCTTCTGTGTTCCACCTGGCCTTAAAAATCCCCCCATTTTGGAAAATTATTTTTAACTTAAGTAATTTTGGTACAGCACAGTTAAAAAGAGTTGCATGTCAGCACAGGCGTGGTAAAGTGCTCCAGTGTAGACAGGAAGCTGCATGCAGTTGCAATGATCAGAAGAAATGAACTAGCACTAAAGTTCTATTTGAGCAGACTATTGTGGTCATGGTCCATGTGGATGAAAAGAGCCTTGAAAATGGTCTCACTGCATACACCATTTGAATACAGAAGGTATTAAAAGTTGAGCATTGATTTGGAAAAACACAAAAGGTCAGATTAAAAGGTTTTTGACTGAAAGGCATGCTATTTCAAAATAAAAGATCAGAAGATGGTGTTGAAAGAGTTCCCCTATAATCATTTTAGGATCATTTGTCAGTACTTCTATTGAACACTAAAAAAACCTAATCTTCTTAAGCAAATCATTCTTTCAGCAACTTTAGGGTGAAAGAGCTAATTATGTGTGCCCATAGGTTAAATTCCTAGAGTAGAAATGTTCTACCAGGGAAGTCAGGTTAGCTGTTAGATTGTTTACATGTTAAACATCCTTTTAACTTTATTTTATTTATTTGTAATTCATTCTCTTAATCCTAGCAGCTATTTTGCAGGGTTGTGCACATAAACAGCTGAATTCAGAGAGTTTTGTATGAGTGCAATACTCAGCTTTCTTAGTATAATCTATATATAAGCAAAACATCTGCACCCCTGCATTAAGAAGATTATCATTATGCACTGATCTGAATTTAAGGAAAAGATTCATGTGTTAGTCATCGCTCATTTTACTAAGCACTTCTATTGCTGCCATCCTTTTCTGATAATCCTTAAAGCAATTTGCTACTACTAATGAAGAGGGGTTCCTGATTCTAGTCTTAACAAAAAGGGTTTTTAGTTCAGTGACCAGTTGATTTTTTTCAGCACCGATGATAGATAATTGGGAATTTGAATGGGAGAAATGCAAATGTTCTTAATCTGTGAAATCCTGTTACTTTTAATTTCCTACAAATTTGACAACTAGTATAATTCTCAATGAAAATGTGCACATTTTCAGATCTTTCAAGAGGAGATGGCTTAAAATTACATCCCTATCATGAAGGCAGTTCAGAAGCCAGGTAGATGTGTGATTATTGGCCCAGCTCACTCATTAAAACTCCATTAACTCCTCTCTTAGAGCCAACTCCTGTCAGCTGGTGGTTTGCCCTCCCACACTCTGCTGATAAGGACAAACCTCCTTTCCTTTCTCTTGCAGAACTTCTGCCTGTAATAGGTACTCAAGGGAACAAGCTGATAAACTATTAACCCTTTCCTTTCTTTCAGTCTGAGGTCATGCCTTGCAGCACATTGGTTCAGATCTAGATTCCTTCTGGAGGAAATAAAACCAGAAGGTGAGCTCCAGCTGCAGGCCAAGCATATTCATGTCCACATGGAGAAACATGGATCCAACTGAGAGGCTGGTCATTTGGAGAGTCTCAAATCCTATACATGGGTATGTTCTGTTGAGTAGCCTGGACAACATTTAGTCCAGAGTAAAACCACTAAACCAAATGTTATGGAAGTACAGGAGTTTCAATGCTCCAGTATGTTCATCTGTTTCTGTCACACCAAAAAGCTTTCTCATGTAGACATCGTCTGGGAATGTTGTGTTTGCATGGAAGGCAGAATCAATGAAGTCAGATGTTCACACCATCTGAAGCTACTTTATTCTACTTAGCAGAAGTCAGTGTTTTGTATTACAGCAGTTTAAATGTATTTTCAGCTTATATAAAAGTGCTTCTTGCTGCTTAGAATGGTAAGATTTTTAATGACCTTTAGAAATAACTGATTTAAAACATTGATTCTGTCTTCCAGGATGTTCTTGCACTTAAAACTGCCTCCTTCTCACTTCATTTGATCATCCTTGGCTCCTACATTTCAATTCAAAGGATAGTAAGGAGTTCATCCCTATCCATCCCCTTGGTATCTGGCTGTATGTATATGAGTACATCTGGGTCTGCTTCCCAAATATATCTCCTAAATGAGGTGCTTAGCACAACTGTGCAGCTGTGCAGCCTCTGCTCCTATGGAGGCTATTCCATACTTACAATATTTCTTGTCCTTCTGTTAGCTTTTATTGGTTTTTAGTATTGCCTTTTTGAGATGAGTGATCTAGAACTGCACTTAGTTAAGGATATATTTTATTTAATCCTAATTTTGCTCCTAAAGGTCTGATAAAATTTGCCAAAACACATGAAGTTGCTCCTTGGAGCAATAGGAACACCTTTCATTCACCCTCAGCACAGGATGAAATAACTGGGGAAGGCAATACCTATTTTCAGCCTAATCTTCCAGTCGATACATCATGGTGTGTTAGGCCAGGCACTTTTGGTCAGGTCATCTAGCATCTTCCCCGGGATACATAGCTCAGATGACAGCTATCCCACAAAGGCAGCTAAAAAGGCATGGGTTTTTTCCGGCAGGAAAGTTGTTTCTGGAAGAAGACATGAAGTCTTTCTTCTAGGAGTCATAATGTGCTTCAGACTCATCACTGAATTTCCCTGGGTCCTGAGGGCCTGCAACTCTGCAACTGTGATTATTCCTGACACTCCTTGTGCCAGATTCCCTCTTTCCTGCCCATGGTGTTCTGCCTGATGCCTGGGGCTGGGCCTGACCCAGTGCCCCCTGGCCACCCTGCACCTGTCTGGGGCAGTGGAACAGGCTCTGGCCGTGGCATGGTTGCCTGGCAGACAAAAGATTTTCTCCTTCATAAAACTCAAGTTTCAACATGCATCATTTATGCATTTATGATACATGCTGCAACCAGGCCATATAATTTATCCCAACACTTCCTTTGTAAAGCCACTTTCTTTTACACTTTGCAAGTAACGCTTTTTAGCTAAACAATTCACAAATTATTAAACTGTGTTACTTAAAAAATCCTGAAAAACTACAGGGCAGAGGTCACCATCTCACACTGTCCATAAGCCCTAAATCTTGGCTAGACAGCTGATACAGATAGCACTTATCTCCCTCTTACCAGCATGTCCAAGGCAAAGAGTAGTTTTCTGTTTCACAACATTTTCACATAAACACACACTCAGACATTTTAGTAATGCCTCAAGCAGCTCATCAGTTGTTTATTGTCCCAGAATGATGTGTGATATAATGTTACTGTGAATGAACTCTTGTCTATTTGTTTTTCCCAAGGGGAAAACCACAATATATTCCATCGAATTATAAAGCTCTCTTAGAGATCAAGAGTCCTCTACCTCTCCTTTACTCAGACAGCTCACAGCAAAGCTAGGGAAGTACATCTTGGGATGTGTGGAGCAAAAGAAAATTTTCCAGATGAAAAGAAACCTTTGGGCTGCAAAGCTGTCAACAACTATTTTAAGAGACGTGTGAAGGAGAGGATTGGAGGATGGGATGACTGCTATATGAGAAGGGGTTATTGATAAGATTGATATTCTGTGGTGTTGAAAAAGATAGGAATGGAGAGAGAGATGATCTGAGAAGGAAGCAGTGCTCGTAAAAAAAATGATATTGGGAAATGAATAATACAGGAGGAGAAAGTCAGTAAGAGATAAGAAACTATCTGTGTAAATTGTCATTGCCCCATTTCACTCAATATTTCTCAGCATATTTTCAGTTGAGAGTGTGACTTATATTCACCCACTGTTACATTTGCTTGAAGGAAGGAAACCAGTCAGTTTCTGAAATAGCAGTTCTGTTAAAAGCTGGGTGGAGATCCTTGTCAGCTTGACTGGCAGGAGCCAGCTGAGATACTTCAGGGAATATATAGTACAGTGGGGTGTGGGCTGTCAAGGAACATGCTGGTTAAAGGGCAGTTTAAAATAAAAGACAATCTAATGGAGAAAAAGCATGATTTGGGTCCATCTCACAGCAAGTGCAGACTCAGTGTGATTATAATACTCAAACTGGCTCTAGATTTTATTTTATGATCCTTGTTTTCAAAAGAAGCCGAAGAGTGTATTCTGCTATTAGTTTATAGCAGCTTTTTAGTATTCTTAGTCAGTAAATAGAAGAAAAGCATCATATCAACCTTGCCCCTTCTCTCCACATCTATATTTTAATTTTACTCTTTTATTTGACTTCTTAATTTCAACTTTTATTTGAAGCCATTCCTCTCTTTGATGCAGAGAACCATCCTATGCAGCAAATAACTTGTGCTCCACTAAGCCAGAACTGTGACCTTTTAATGTTAACCATCCTAGTCAGAGGGCCTGCCATGCTCCTTCAGTGCTCATCCCTGCCTGTCCCTGCACTGGCCTCTGTCATTCAGCTTTCTGTAACTGCACTGGCATTTCTTTCCCATCTTGCTGATACAGAAAGAGCTCTGTAAAGTAAAACTGCAGGACAGAGGTCTAGTTTCACTGTAGGAACATAGGTTCATAAAGTCACTGCCTCATTTTTTGATTGAGCTCAGCCCTTCACTGCTTGAGAGCTCTCCAATACAGTCTCAAGAGTGTCGACAGAGCAAGAAGAGACCCAGTTGTGCCCAGAGCTTGTCCCATTTGAATTTACCCAACAAAGACATTAGCAAACAGAAAAAAACCAAGTTTGCAGGAGACTGGTATATTGTCTTTGGCAAAGCAGCTGGCCTACAGCTGATATTTTTCCTCTGAGGACCTTTTTGATGCTGAATCTGTTCAGGAACTGTGAAGTGATTTGTTATCTTCAAAGGACAGGTTCGTCTTTAGTGCTTTTAGGGCTTAGTTGAGCAAACAGATGAAGTGCTATTTCTAAAACACAGTAAAAAGTGGTGCTCTGTTCAGAATCTAAAAATTTTAATGAATTGAAAAATGAGAATCAGGTGAATGAGAAAAGTTCATCCTTGAAAACTTCTCCCTCCTGCTCCATATATTAAAGCAATGCAGATGTAGAAGGTAAATCCCTTACTGTGTGGTACAACTATGTTTTATGCTGTAGTCTCTTAAGCTAACATCAGGAAATAATTGTAAAAATGTTATATCAAAGGTCTTTGCTTTGTTACATGCAGTGTTTGCTTTTTAACATAATTTTCTTCCAATGTTATAATGCTGAGAAGTGGTACATGAAAAGAACCAATTAGCATTTCTACTATCAGAACTTCAGCTGTCACTGGTATTTACTAGCCTCTTTTATGTTCTTCACATATATGAGCAATTTTCTAATACTCCTGTTTTTAGAAAGAAGTTTGTGCAGGTAGAACAATTCATAATTCAGTTTATTATCAGCATAATTTTCCATCCGAAGTAAAAACATCACAAGAAATTTGATTCTAGGATTTAACTTGCTTTTAGGCATCAGGAGATTTCCAGCCTGTCGTATTTTTAACAATTGAGTAAAGAATAAAAGAGCATATTGTGCTGAGGTTTCTTGTTGAAAGACCATCATGTGGCTGTGAAGGAATGTTGAGGTAAAATCAGAGCCAGACAGACAAATTCATAAAAAGTATGTGTGTGGGAAGGGCATTTGCTTTTACATGCCACAGAGTCTAACCACAAAGGTTATCAGAGAGACCCATGTAGGCACAGAGTGCACTCAAACAAGGTGTTGAGTCAAAAGAACTGCTTCTTTCCAGAGATACACATATGGAGGAGAAACTGAAAATTGTGTCACATTCCTGGTGTTCTGTGTTTTAAAAAGCATATTGACACATGCTTGCTATAAAATAATGCATTCTTTGTTCCTAGAACATAAGATTAATACAATTCATACAAATCAGATTCCAGTAGAGGCTGCACATAGAGGCACACATATGCATGCACACTTCAGAGGGTAGGTCTGACCTGTCTCTGGTTACCCAGAACATCTGAGGCAGAAGGACTTTTCCAGGGCTCTTTGTTACCTCTTCATGACAAAATCTCTACACTGGATACCTACATTCATGTGGAGATGCTTTATCTCAGTTAGATCATTCTACTAGAGTGTAACAATTTGCATGACAGTACTAATAGGAATCAGAATGTGGGCATGATTTACTGCATTTTTTCCCTTTTAATGGCTTAATTATCTATAAAAACAGTTATTCAGAGTTGAAATAAAAACAAATTTGTATTAATAGACCCTTGAAATGAATATTTTCATTTAAAGGTTCATAATTAGTACATCATACAACTTTATTCTATAGATGTTTCTTTTGTGTCTCTTAATAAGCACAATAGACTAAACAGAATTTACTAGCTGTACTAGATTTAGTAGATTATTCTGGTATATTTTAGTGAGAAATGTGTGAAAGACTGTCTTATAGGGTTTTAGATATGATATAATTTAATAGATAAAGGGTGGGTTTCCAGGGCAAAAACCTAGTAGGAATAGCAATAGACAAAATAATGAATACTTCCCTTTAAGAGCTGAGGCATTCCTGATATTTCAGAACTGCTTATGAAAATCAGGCCTGCCTGAAAGCCGTACATGAAGCTGACTGCAGAGACCTCCCAAAAGAAAAGGAGGCTTGGATGTTCTAGGTTCTTTAAAGTAGAGCCAAACTCTCTTTTACCCAGTTCATGAGGGTCAGGATATTCTGAGCCAAGCACACTTACACCCCATCCACTAGCAGATACCCTGAGGCTGGCTTTTTCTAAGCAGTTTGAAAGTTCTCAGCCAAACTACAACAGAGTCCACAGTAAATAATGTGGGCAGTCCAGGCGTGGCTTTCCCAGCCTTCAGCCTGCTCTTAATCCTGCCATGTATGTAGGGAGGTTATGTGTGGACATAATTTGCAATTCCATGTTAAAGAATTTTGGGGTCTAAGCCTGCTTTTCTTAAAACCCTAGGAAATTTCTGGTTAGAAAGTGTGTAAAAGAATATTATGGTAGCAAGAAGAAATATACTGAAACTGAGATTCCCTGTGCAACCTCAATTCAATCTTCTTCTGTGTTGCTGTTATTATACAGCCCTTTATTAATTATTTTCCCACAGGAAATGTGAAGGATGGATAGAGTTCTGAGGAAGACTTAAGAATTGTGTAGTGAAAGAGGCTTTGTGTTGTGATCTGTTCTTATGATGGAGGGATCCATAGAGAAAGGAAAAATGGTCTTTTGTTTCAGACAGTTGAATAAAGAATTGTAAAATGTGGAATTGCAGCAGCTGAGTTCTGTGACTAGATTCTGTCCTTGCCTCCAGTATAAAATTCCTTTGTAGGAAATTTGTCAAGGCATTTACCCACAGATTTTTTACAAATGTGTCCTCACTTTTAAGGAAGGCTTTTTTGAGACCCTGTCTTCTGCAAAGTGTGAGCCATGATCCGAAATTGAAAGTAACAATACACTGAATTTCCTTTTTTTGAAAATTCAATGGTAAGGATAAGATTTTTCACCTAAATTAAATAGAGAATGTTTCCATTTCTGCCCCCTCCCCCCCCCACATTTGGAGAGAAATGATTCTTTCATTTTCTAAAGTGTTTGAGAAAAAATATTTACTTTTTTTGAGGCATGTATGGTACTATAGTATAATGAAATGTTCATAAGGAAATCAAAACATTTCTTCAGAGCAGGGTTTAACTCTTGTATGGAGCCTGGAGCTGTGCACAGAATGCTAAATGTCAAAGGATTCTTTCTATAGCTGCCTGTCTGATGTTAGTGGCTGTTCCATCCCTTGCATGAGACTACAGATTCATGGGAACAGAGTATATTTAAAGTTATTTCCTAACACATTGTCACAATGGCATTTGGTGGCATTTTCTAACTCTGAATGCTTGACCTTGAGATTTCTGATGCATTTTCTGAATAAGCACTGATAGTCACAGTACCTTAACTTATAAATAAAACATCCCGAGGTATCTAAACAGTGCAACTCTTTTGTGTATATGATCTCTTTTCAGCAGTAGCCCCAAAGGAGTAATTTTGATTGAACAAGTACTTGTTATTCAGAAATACTCTAAGAACCTGATCTAATACTTAACACTGATGTAAGTGTTAAATATCACATTTGTTCGCAAAAGGTGATGGAGCTGACTTTTATGATGTATCCCTCAGGTCACTGTTTAATTTTTCTAAATGTATATAGTAATTATCTTAGACAAAGAAACATGTAGTCATAAGATTGTAACTCTATGTGCTGCCAATTTGAGCATAAAATCCAACAAATATGCTGAAATTTATCTATTTTTCCATTGTTCTGTAATTTTATAGCCACCTGCAATATCTGTTTAAATGTATTTTAAATTGTGAGAAATATTTGAATGGAAGTGACAGAAGCAATGGGAGCTAAATGCAGAGTTAGGAAGGTAAAAACACTCTGCTTTTTCCCTTTTGATCCAAACTGTCTTTGTCAAGCAGAAGGTGATTCAAGAGAATAAGAACTCCTGATTGAACTAAATTACAAGATGAAATGAAACAGCAGGTGAGGAAACTTCCATCATTATGGAAACAATGCGATCCTTTGTATGTACACTACAGCTGTCTAAATCTCCAAATGAAGGTATTAACTCAGATCAAAGATATTTATACAAATGGAAAGGGAAGGCCAAAACTCAAAGTAATAAAGCAGGTAACTATAGGCAATGACAGCACAATTGTTTGCATTTAAATCAGCAATAGCACTGGTATCCTGTTTCTGGGGGCTATGGCACCTTTCTCTCAAAAGGGTTTTCTGAAATATCCAGAAAGGAATCATTTCAAGTGGTTGAACTACTGGAAGGCAGACATAAAGGTGTAGCACCCAGGCTGCAGCAGGGTGTCATGTTGCCTTGGTGGAGGCTTTGAAACTCATCCCCTTCTGTGAGAAACACAAAGGATGAACAGCAGGCTTTGCACTGGGACTTAGCAGATGCACGTTCCTGAGCATTACTGCTGTGACCTTTGGCAGCTCTCCTAAATATCTCTCAGTGTCCAGCATTTAATCTTTTAGCACTTGTGTTTCCTTCTCTTCTCTGTTTTGGAGGTAAGCCTCAAAAAAAAACCCAAAAAACCACAAAAACACAAAAAAAAAAAAAAAAAAAAAAACCAAAAAAAAACCAACCAAAAAAAAAAACCCCAAAAAAACCAAACCAAACCACCAAAAAAAAAAAACCAACCCAAAAAACCAACCAAACAAAAAAACCCAACAAAAAAACCAACCTACCAAAAACAAACAAACAAACAAACAAAACCAAAAACCAAGCCAGTTCTCTTCACAGTGAGGAAAAGCTATAGAATCAACATGAAACTTCAGTCCATTTAACATTAGGAACTGCTGAAGCCACGAACTCCCTGATTTTCATAAGGTGGTCATTTTGAAGAGGAAAGTCAAACTAGCAGTAACTGCCAGTGAAAAGAAAGAAAAAGGAGAGAAAATGCAGACAAAATATTCAATACCAACCTGATGGTCAACGAATATCTTGTCAGTTCTCTGGTTTTTGTGCAGCTAGATCTGCAGATAACCCTACAACTTTTTTGAAGGAGAAGGAAATCATGGCTGACTAAGCAAGCCCCTGATTCAAACGTGAATGATGCAGTAAACTGCATCTCAATGGAGGTGGCTCAGAAGATAAGGATTGGCTGGTGCTTGACAACTTGCTTTGGTAATGCAAAGTATTTCTTATGTGATGGATAGCCTTGAATTAATTTGATAAAACACTGATACTATTTTCAATCTTTAATTATTAAGACTACTACTGATGATAGTGAGCAGTGTGGGACTGCACAACACAGAGAAGTTGTACCCGAGTGAGCCTTTGGAGCACCTTTGCCCTGCCTGAGGACAATCTAGTACCTCAAAATGAGGTCTCCGGAATGCAAAACTAGAGGTATTTCCAGATTCCTTTGGTACCTTGGTAACTGATTTGGGGCTGTAGAGTGTCACGTGCTGGGCTGGAATTTGCTGTCTATACTCTGTGTAACTTCTTCCACTGTGGTTTCTACGTGGTGTCTTTAAAACTCGTGGATCAGCCATTCCTTCCCTTAACATACCTGCAGAAGACAAAGAACTGATCTGATATATTTGTCCTCAACTTGAGAGCATTCAGATCCAGAATTCTCCTCTCCTAATTACTGTGGGGTGAATTTACCCTCTATTTCTTTGTGAAACAGTGCCACTCTGCTGATAAATAATTTACCATTCATTGTAGTAATAGATGGCAGCAAGAGTGAGCACAGTTTTGTAAATTAATGACAAGATAGTCCTCTGGAAGAGAGGGTATCTTCTAAAAAGATTGCTTTAGAATTTCACTCAGGGATTATTTAACTACAGATAAAATTTATTATCTTATGGACAGTGTGGGAAATGAAGCAAGGGGGTGGGAACTATCAGACTAAGGGCAGGTCACTAGTTTGATGATTTGGTCAGCTGCAATGATGGGAATGGACTAGTTTATCATCCAAGAGGATTAAAAAGAGACAAAATAATGCAAAAGAAAATGAAGAAAGTAAACTTAGGAATAAAAAATAAATCACTGTCTGTTCAGAGAGATGTTAGAAGTCAGTTTTCTTTGGCATGTACTTAAAGCAAACCCATTACTGTGTGGAGGGAGTAGGTGCACGTTAAAGACTAGTAAATTCTATTCCCCTGTAAACTTAAAGCAAGGTAATAGAAATTGCATATTACAACTTTTTTACTAGCACAAAACCCTTATTAGTTTTATGACAATGGCCATGGTGTTACATTATTGGAAGAATTATTCTTTCTAAGTCTTGGGCTTCCAGTTCCTGGCAATCCAATAGCAGGGCATCAGGGCACCCTGCCAAAGCATCAGCACACTTCAGCCTGCCTAAGCCCAAAACAGAGATACACTTCAACAGAAGCTCTTTTGACCCTGTCTTCCTGCCAGTGCTGCAGTAGGTAGTTGATAAAAGGTCCAGCTTCGTAGCTGAAGTCAGCCTTTGCCTTTGGCCTTAGTATCACCATTATCCAGGCAACGTTTGAGAAATGGTTAGGAAGTCATCCCAGCACCCATCAGGAAATGTGTATTAACTCAGTGGTCTGAGAACTTGAGTACAACAAGTATGATTATGCCTCTTATGTCTGAATTTGAATTCTAGGATCTGGCTTTGAAAGACTACACATTCATCTGAAGTTTTGCACTGTAAAATACAAAGGTTCCTAGAGAAGATACTCAAACCAGAAATGGCAGTAAAAACTTATGGCAGGAATACATAGCAAAAGACTGATACTGCTGAAATGATAAATAGCTAGAGGGATATTACAGTGCTGCTGAGGACACGGAATGAGATTTCTAGATTGCAAGATATAGCAAGTATGTACTTCAAACAACCACCCACGGAGCTGTGATGTTTGTGCAGAACGTGACCTGCTTGTGAGGCAATTTCGTGTAACAGTTTTGGATTTAATTAGGGGTGCAAAGAACAGCTGAAAGATTTGCACACATAAAGTACTCCAGCAGAAATAGAATGGAAAATAAAAATAGTATTATTTTTAAACTATGGAAATCTTGGAAAGATTAAAACTATGAGATAGAGATCATGAGCAAATATTGCAGGCAGCTGCAAAGAAAAGGAATCTGCAGCTGAGGAAATGCATTCTATTTCTGCAGAACTGGAGAGAGTTTCAGTCAGTTTATCTTCATGATGTCAAGATTAATATATTTTTGTACCTATAAAAGCTCACAAAAACTACCCATTTTTGTAGCTCGGATGCTGTATGGTCTCCTCCATTACAACAGATGTCTGCACTGGGGAAGAAAGTTATGCTTGACCCTTATCTCTGATTGAGAGGACTGTTCTTAGCTTAAGTCTTGATTTGCCTCATGGCAGTAATCTTGAAGTCACTGGAGACTTAGACCATTTTTTTTTCTGTCCAAAACCTTCCCTTTGAATGAATTTCCTCTCACAAATTTCAGAAAGTTGATTAATAATCCTTCTGTATCTCTTTCCTTACATTATTTTTTGTCCCATTTTTTCTTTTTATTGTCCTCAAATCCTTTGTCTGTAAATGTAAGTGGATTAAGAATGCTGAAATGAAAGTGTTTTATGCATTCAGAAAAGAGGTTTTTTTACCTACTGTGAAAGCACACAATGGCTTTCCTCACCACAATGTATGAAAACTTTTTAGAATATTTATATATTCCTATAGCATAAACCCTACAGATTGTATGTGTAATGTCTTTTGAGAGACTATGAGGTTGCCCCTAATCAGCACCTCTAATTCACAAAACCTTTTTTTTGTTACGTGGAGGAGAAGGGCAAACACCTGGGAACATGATCAGCCTTGGATGCCAATGTGGGGGTGGGCGGAGCCCCAGTGACTCTGCCTTGGAGGGAGCCTTTGCTAAAGAATTAAGAAGTATTGCGCAACCCCCCGCCAGACCCTGCAACAACAAAGCGGCCTCCCAGCTCACAGCGACTCTCCTGGAAGACCCACAAGCACCCTCGGGACCTTATGTAGATCTGTTGTAACTTGATTGGCTTTGTACCCTTCCCCCTCCCACTGGTTTCCCTATAAAACCCCTGAAATCGCCCTAAGAGCCAGGGCACTCCGTCCTCGGCTCCCTTCGCTATGCCTTCACAATAAAGCTGCTCCTGCGGAACCGCCAAAACGAGGCCCTCTCTCTCTCACACCCAAGGCCGGCTACGGGGGAAAGCGAATCTCACAGGGGGCAGAAGCTGAAACCACTGAGCTGAATCACTAGGAGCTGAACCACTGCCCTCCTGCTGAGCTCGCTACCCGCCAGCTGAGAGGAGTGCTTTCGACCTCCTAGGGAGTGTCTCAGAGAGATACTTTCTGGGGTGGCTCGACCCTCCTTGGGGATCCAGAGCTACGGCGCCCTCCCCACCAGCTGGGATAATATGCCAAAGCCTGCCCTTAACTCCTGCTGCAGGTGTTTGCCTACATCATACCTGTGACTGCTTTTCTCTTCCAGACCTCCCACATGGCAACGTGCTCTATCTTCTTCCAGTTCTTCATGCTACAGCAGGAGTGTTGCATGAGAGATGCTGCTGGCACAGTACAGCCCGTCTGTAGCAGGACAAGATAAATCTGGCCATAAAACAAACCCAACTCGGCTAGCCTGGTTCATTCTAGTAAAGAAGTAGAACAAGTCCCTGGGTGAACAATGATAGGATAAATCTGAACTCAAACAGGCACCCTCAGCCAACCCTGTTCAATCCTAGATGCAGAAACACCACTGGCCAGAGATCTGGGTGGAGAGAGATCCCAACCAATCAGCTATCTAAACCTGGGAAATGCAAACCCCCTATAAAAAAGGGCAGCCAGAATAAACTCATTGCTGTTGGTTGAGGATGCTTGGTGAGTTTATGTCATCTCTGTCACCAACCAACCACTCCAAACATAAAATTGCTGCTACACAGTTTAGTTGAGAAATACCCAACTGGTAGTAAAATGGTGAAAGATGTTGCCCATGTACCCATGCTGCCATAATCACTGGAAACTGGTGACAGTCGCTCTTCCTAGGTAAGGTGAAGGAAAATAAGACAGAGCAACTTTAAGTGAATTTGCTGGAATTAGTTTTCTTCTCTATGTAATGATTTTCCAATAAAATACTTTTTTTTTTCTGCAGCTCTATCTCTAAAATCTCAAGGATTTATTTTTCTTTAAAATTTTTCTCTGGATTTTTAATTTTAGTGAAATATTATGGAAAGAAGATTATATCAGAAGAGAAATCAAAGTTCCAGAAACTGATCATACAGATTTATGGATAAAAAAATTTCATAATTATATCAGAAACCTTATGAAATTTTTCTTAACTGATTACTATTAATGCATTTTTCAATGGCCAGCATATTCAGGATACCAAAATCAGTTGAAGAATGTTTCCAGTCATTTTGATGATAAGCAAAATTAGAACATCTATGTTTTCCCTACTGTGACTGATTATGTTAGTGACAGAAATAACAGCAAATATTCGTGATGAAATTATATTAAATGATCTTATTGGAACTACATTTTCTGCTGTAATAGAGTTCTTGCAAAACCACTCTTTAATACATTGTGACTTTGGCATATTAAGCCTTAGAAGATCAATTGGTTCTATTAAATCAGTTTCTCAAGTGCCCCTAAAGGTTCTCTCCAGTTTAGGAAAAATGTCTAGAAATTTTGCATTTATCTTACACTCTGTTTAGAAAGACACTAAAAAAGATCTGACATTAGCAAAACACTTTTAAAAATCTGCCTTCTTTTCCGTATGAGGTATTGGATGGTTAAAGATAATCACTCATTGATCATCTTTACTTACCCAAGAGGTCAGGACAATAATTCAGCATACATTTAAGGCCAGGAGGAGTGACCAAGACTCCACACTTGGCATCTAGAACATTCATAGGGCAGTAAAGGAGCTGTGGATTCTCTTCCTGTTGCCAAGAACTATGCAGAGCTATGTACAGCTTTCATTCACAAAAACACTGAAACTGTGACAAACTAGACCCCAGGCTCATCTAGCCCCATAGCCTACCTCCAACAGTAGTGGGTGCCCAAGGAGATTAGAAACAGGCTAGGAATGCAAATATACTCCCAAGAATATTTTCCTGCCTGCCATCAGTTTGTGGATCAGGATATCACTTGTCAAAGACACCTTTTTCCTCATTTGCCTCAACTGAGATGTGTTTCCTTTGTTCACTTTCCCTGGAGAAGTTGGAGATTTTTATCAGCAGCAACATCTTGTGGCACCAAGGCCTCCAGCTCCACAGAGCTGTGAGCAGTGGGAAGAATAAACTCCTTGTTTGCTGTGAGCCTCTCACCCTCATTTGAGGCTTCATAGTTCTGTACTAGAAAAAGCAACAAACAGTCATTCCCTATTTACCTTATCCAGGCCTCTTAAAGTTTTGTAGTCCACATCCGTATCACTCCTTGGTCATATCCAGTCTGAAAGTATTTGTCTGCCTAGTTGTTTCCCAAAGGAAAGTTGTTCAACAGCTTTGAAGATCTTTGTTATTCTCCCATGACCTTTTCTTATTTCAGTCTAGTCTGAGCAGAGCTAGTTGTCTTTGGTTGGCTTTGATTCATCAAGAAAATAAAAATTAGCTGTTGTTATTCACTGCAGATCCAAATACCTAAGAAGAAAGGAGTTTTACTCCCTTTTCCTGCCTTCCATATAGGCTTTCAGCTTTCATTGTTGTTATAAAAAATAATTAGTTTCTTTCTAACCAGTAAAAGAAAGTATCCAGTTGGTATTTACAACTGCTTCTTGGTTATCCATTCCAGAAGAAGTCAGCTGTTGCCAACAATAAAACATCATAATTTACTTTTATTATGTTTCAAGTTATATATTTGACTTTATTGCAATAACATTTGCTAATCAACTGTAAAATAAAAAATTAATACAGTAAAACAATATACGATAGCAGAAAAATAATTAAATCCCAAATATTTTTTTCTGTATTTCAGCAGAAATGAGACTAATTTTTCCAATGTCCTCCTTGAAAGGCTGTAACCCATCATTTTTAAGATTCTGCATCAGGATGCCATATAAAAGGCCATGAATCTCCTCCTTGTAGCTTTATTATTTTAATTCTTAAAAAAATGCTATCCCCTCTTCCCTAGTTTAAGCATCAGAAGCACCAGAGGGGTGTCTCTGGAGTGTCCACTGTGCAGCCAGGGCCAAGGGCCGGAAGACAGGCAGTGGTGGGATGGGGGCAGGCACCACTTTGCAGGTTTTGATTTTGCTCTGCATTGTCTCTGAGAGGATCAAGGGCCCAACTCACCACCCTGAATTACCCTCTGGGAAATAGGTGCTGAAACCTATGATGGCAAAACTAGCAGCTGAGAAGTTTTCACATAGTTCAGTGCCCAAGTTCCTTTTTGGATTTAGGTCTCTCTTAGCATGTAGGGTGCAGGGTAACAGTTACACATTCATCCACAGAAGCTTTGATGTATGTCTTTCATCCTGCTTAGCAAAGGATAGGGAGTGGGAGGCTGCCTGGCCTTAAAGCCTTTTGTTAAACATCTCCATGTTTAACTCTTTTTTTGTTAAATGTTCCAGATATGAACCAAACCAAACCAAACCAAACCAAACCAAACCAAACCAAACCAATCAACCAACCAAAACCATAAAAAACCAACAATACCCGCCCCCACGCCCCTGGCCAAAGAACCTAAAGAAGCTCCCCAAAACTTAAAATGAAGGATAAAAAATAGTTATTTATTATTTCAACAAGTGAAAAATATTGGAAATCAAAGAACTGGGTCAGTTTTGAGCCATATTAAAGTTCTTTTCCTCTGATACTGCCTTTACCTCTTGATGTATCATGCCTCTGAGGAAAAGTGGTATTGCAGCTGCTGGTAGTAATTATTAGATAAAGGTTGCAATTGTGTGCTTACTTTCCTCCCCCCTCCCCAAAAGGGTCTGATTGTTGAAACATTCTCTGAAGAAGCTGTTTCAAGCTTTTCTGCTATGCTAGACTTCATCTGTGGTGATTAGCAGCCTCCTTCCTTTGAAGATTTAGTGCAAGCAAACTATACTTCTGTGACCTTCCATTTATGTTCTGAACTCTGAAAATTCTTGCTTGGCACAAAAGAAGAAATGCACATGCCAGCCTGACAAAAGGAAAAGAGCTTTCTCAAACGGAAAGATAAAAATCGGGAAGCAATTCCTTATCCTTGCCTATTTAGATATTCACTTTTTCTAGCCCAGGGAATATAATTTATCTTTAGAAATTGCTATTCAGAGTCTGACTTCACAGTTGAGCTGTGGGCATGACACATCAGAAATTTGTTTTCAGTTGGTGGCTCTGAATTTAGGTGTGCTGTACAGCCTTGTCAAGTGACCAGTGACAGGAGGAATCAGTCCTAGCAGAGGCCAAAAGATTGACTTTGAGTCATTGAGTGAGTCACTGTCAGGATGCTAATCTGGACTGGACACTCTTTATAGGTGCAGATTCATTTCCTCATTACACAGACAGAGCAGATCAGATGAGTTGCCTTGTGACAACTAATTTATCTACAGCCTATATTCCCTATGGAGGAGCTCCAAGGTGACTGGGTCCTACTTAGCCTTGGCCTCCTAAAAATAAACCTTTTGGTGAAGACTCCTACTTAAAATCTCTCTGGTGCTATCAGTAAAAATTATGGTAGTACCTTTCTATTCTTTGTTTGCTTTTTCTTTTCAAATAGAACAGTACTGGCAAAAAATGAATGCTTTATCATGTGAATTTGGGGTGCCTACCATGGCTGGAGGGTGGAGGGGAAACACTGATTCAGGGAGGATTCTTACTTCTCAAAAAATACAAATAATAAGCCATGGACACAGACTTTAATGGCAATAACATTTTCAAATATGATGCACTACAAAGACACTTGTAGAATTTTTAAAGGGTACCAGGAAAGATCACAATGCTTCAAAGAACAATCCTTGTGGCTGAGAACTTTACATAGTGAACCTTTGGGAACTGGAAAAGCTCATCAGCAAAATCTGTGTCCCTTTGGTTTTCAGAAGTCAGAAAGTTGGCTTAACACTAAATACACCAATGGAGAGTGGTTGCTGAAATTAGATTTTTGTTTTCCAGGATGTAGTTACTGGAAATGGAGGAGAATTACTCAGCTGAAATGAGCTTGCCTCTTGCCATAGGTAATCCATGTCCAGCTCTCTGAAAATGCACTACCACCTCTGATGGGTAACCAAAATAATTCAGTAATTATTTTCATCTTGGCCAAGCTTTGTTTATGGCAAAATATTTACAAATATCTACTTTACTTTTCTAAGGTCTTGTTCATGTGCCATAAGATGACACATATATTGAATCCATTTCTGGTGGTTTTGTACAGTTGTTAGTTGATAATTTTTCCCATTAAACTGAATAAGTCTTGTTTCCAATCTTCAGTGTTAGAATGAATTTAATTTTTCACAAGTATTTGTCAAAATAATTTTATTTTCTATCTTTCCTGGTGATTTATAAATATTTCACAACTGCCTGGTGAGTTGCCTGTTGCTATCTACATTCTTCCTTATGGAGAATCAGAGGAACACTACAGTTAATCAGTTTTCTTTGACACTATTCATAAATGGATAAATCATATAAATTAATTCCATCTGACGGTCTCTCATCTAAGAGAGAGCAAAAGGCATAACTCCAAATATTTCTAGACAATTAAGAGAGTGAAGTTACTGAAGTTCAAACACTTCTGCTGCTTGCCTCCATTATAGAATTGAATTTAACTGGTACAGGCCAGTCCTGGTAGAACTGGTGCGTGAGAACATGCAGGAGGTTGGATAGTGTGGTTTGACAGATAATGTGCCTTCCTCTCAACAACAGACATTGTCCTTTCTTTCCACTCTCAAAAAATAAAATTCTGTGGAAGGATAAGTCTGGTCCCGTGGGAAATGCTTGCTTATGAAGTTGCAGCTGTTGCAGAAACAGTAATTTTGACAAAAGAAGAGCTCTGGGAAAAGAATTTCACCAGGTAAGGTGAAAGAAGATTTTTTAATAAGTGAAAAAACAGCTAGATGAAAAAACATTTTTTTGAAACATTCTTTTGAAAAAAAACAAAAAGAACTGGAGAAAGAGAGTATAGAGAAAAAATTAACACTAATGATCAGGAGTGGAGCAACATGGAAAAGAAAGGAACAAAGAGAATGAGATAAAGGGAGAGCAGGACATAAAAATTAATGTGTAAATGATTTGAAAGGCTTTTCAGAGGGAAGACATGAAAAATAAAAATACAAATGAATAAAGGAGATTGAACCATGTGTTCTGGGGTATTTAGAGATCAGTTTCATTCAACATGATGAAAACCTTTTATTTATAACAGCATACTCAATGTTTTATTTATAACAACAGATCTTTTTATTTATTTAACAGCATTAAATAAGTCTGAGCTGATTCCATTAACATCAGCAGCTTTCTATATAACAATATTCAAATTAAAAAAGTCAGAAAAGTCAGACGACTCCCCTGGAATTCATGGGATATGCAGCCATATAAACTAAAAGCAGAATTCAGCAAGGTCAGTTGAGTCAGTGCTGCTAATAACAATTCTCTGTCCTACTTTGGGATTAGTGTCATAAAGACATGAGGTTTGTTCAAATCTTACTTTGTGGTGTTACTTTCATTGTCCTAAAAGGTTTATTTTTTTGAAAAAAAGTTGTAAAAATACAAAAAATAAACCCAAGTCTGACAACTTCTGTTAGTTATGTTAGTAAAACAATCTAATATGCACTTAGTAGATAAACATTTATGAATCAATTCTCACTCAGCTGGTTATATACGCTCGTATTTGAATATATAAGCTACTTTTTTCTTCACATTTTTTTAAAAAATACTACTCATAGAAGATTTTCTTGTGTGCTTTTCCCATGTTTTCCTTTTGGGATCAATAGTGCCCTGAGGGTTACTATGCTCAATTTGTCTTTCTTGTTGAAGGTTGCTGCAGGTCCTAGAGACCATCCCTCTGAAGTGGGAACAAAGGCAACACTTGAGCGTACCCTTTCTAATTGAGGCAAAACAGTGGGAAAGAGAATTCCAGCCTCTGGGACTGGGGTGAGAGGCTGGAGTGTAGAAAGAGTGTTAACTTCTCTTTATACATGGAACAGAGATAAATAAAGAGCAGCTATTGTCCAACAGATGTACTCTGAGCTAAGCCTCTATCAATCCAATCATCATTGCATTAATGAAGTGGGATAAAGAGATTGCCCCCAAAAAAGTGACATAAGTCACTTTCCCCAGCTCCCTAATAATTTCCTTCCTTGGTTTTCTTTTATTGCACTGTCCCTATTCTTAGATGCCAAAAGTTCAGAGGAGTTGGCAGGCTGCTGCTATCATGTGGCAACCCCCTTTGATGCACAGTAGATATGTTGTGGGTTTACATTGTGTATGTCCTTTCCACATGCTTGAATCAGAGGACTCTTTTTATCCCATGCAGTGCTGAAACACTGCCCCAGAACTGCAGCTGGAGCTGTAAAGAACACCATCAGCTTGAAGGCCATCCCTCAGAGCAACTTTTATTGGGCAACAAAGCAAGATTTTAAAAAGAAAGGAACCAAAAAAGGCAACAAGCGTAGCAGGCTTTTTGATTTCATTTGTCAAAAGTGGGAGTTTTCCAGTAGGGTTGCAGATTTCACTTGCCAGTGGCCTTTACTATTTTGCCAATGGTAAGCACCTGAAATACCTCAGATGTGATTATTAAAAGTTTTATTCAGTATATGTCGAATTCTATTACTGAAAGAGAAGATGGAATCAGCTATTCTCCAGACCCTGATTGGAGGGATGCTTTGACTGTTTGCACCAAAGGGACAAATCCCATCCATTAACTGTAAGGTCTTCAAGTGAGGGGTCTTCCATCTTATAATATATCTACATATAAAAAAAAGTTAATTAATAAAGTAGACCATTAGGAAAATGATAAAAACCTATTCTTATATTTAGTAGTAGAAGCACTTAAAAAGCTGAGGGCAGCAGGGTGTATAAATCCTTCCCTGAAAGACAATGTATTTATACTTTAAATGAGGTTGGCAGACAAATCCAGCTGTGGACATGGATAGGTTTATATTTATTTAATTATCATCTAGAGAACAAGATACTTTGTGTCATAATCAAGGTCATGTATGACTGGAATTCTCTATTTTCGCCTCTACAGTTATTATGAATTTAATCTTTCTTAAGATTAAAAATATTTCTGTTTGCAGCTTTGCTGTACTGAAAGAGGACTTTTGAAATTGTGCTTTTAACCTAAATTAAAGAGTTTCTTGTCCTTACATCTCTACAGTCTTGTTCCTGAGTAAATTCAGTTTCCCATAGACATGATATCTATTAATGAGTTGGCTGTAGCACAGTCAGGCAGTTGCATTCTCTGAGTTCCTTCCTGTCTGGAAGAAACAGCAGCTAAAGACAGACTGCAAACTTGAATACAGGCTGAAGGTGTACAAAGTCAGATTTTAAGGGTAGAAGTATAAATTAAAATAAAATGCTATAATTGCTAAAATAAAAATTATAACATGATGTTAAAAATTATTTCTGAACGCTCCCAGTGATTGAATCAACTTGACTCAGCAAAATTTTTAGTGTCACGAGCAAGCATTTGACAGTGGCAAACAGGAGTTATTATGTCAGATCTATTTTTGAGGTGCTCATGTCATAAAACTCAACTGTACCTGTACATAAATGTTCTGTAAAGAAAATACTTGGGTAGGTAAATACTGAGCATACTTAAATGTCTGATTTTTTTTCTGAATCCTGTTTTATGCTGAGGATACATAGAATGTACTGCTTTATTATATTTTACAAAATATTCAATTTTAAATGCTATCACAGCTAAAATATGGTCAAATTTTATGAGTAAATGTTTCTCTTTTTCCTTTAAATAAAAATGAATTGAAGAGGCCATGCCTGCAATGTACTGGATAGACTTCAACCCTCTCTGAAGTTGGGAGGAGTCTCATTTTGAAGGAGTGGAGTCAGATAGCTGGATATAAGCTCTGGAAGAACAGTCTAAGAAGATGATGGGGTGGACTTTAACCTTCATTAAATCAGTGTTGTCCTTTACAGAGTCATGACTGAGATCAGACCTGCAGACTAAGGAAAACACTGTCTCTCATGGTGGGAGATGCTTGGCTACAGGCAAGTTGTGAACACTGGCAATAAAAGGCAAAAGGCCAAGAAAAATGTAGTTGCCAGGATTAAAAAGATTTAAGAAAGGTCTAGAAAAGTCCATGGGGTAAAGAGATGCCAAGATAAAGCCAAAATGTGCCCCCTGTATCCTCCTGTAATATGAGATAATGGGGGTCTGTATTCTGACTGTGAGATATCTGTATTCAAATAGAAGAAGCTGAAGAAGCTGGACTTGAAACACTTATATTCACACAGTAGGAGAGGATCCTACCCAAGAAGGAGAACTCCATGGGCTTTCCTTCATTCTCCTCAGTTACCATAATAGAGATAGAAAGGATGATGTGACCCTTCTTCTCCTCACACTTAGAAGGATCTTTTGGTTTTGGTGGACATATAAGTGAAAGTGAATTTTCTTCTTCTTCTTCCTAGAGGAAGGAGAGGATTGTGGATATATTCCAAGCTGAGGAAAGAAATGCAGATTGCTGTTTACAGAAAAGTTGAAGAACATCAGGGTATCACCTGAAGAATACTGAACCAGGAGAACACTGTAAAAATGCTGAAGGAGATCTAGAGGCACTTTTCAAAGTGATCATCTTTTATTTTTCTTCTGCTTTAGGAAAAGAAAAAGCTTAAAACTCCAGGCTTTTACATTCCCTCCCTTCAAGTCACTATAAGACTCTCAGTCTTGTGGCTAACCTGGACATCCCATAGGTAGGGAGGCCCAGGATGGTGGGGTGGCCAGAACCAGTGGAATATATTTAACAATTATGGATCATGCTGCTCCAAAAAAAAAAAAAAAAAAAAATTAATTAAGATACAATGGAGGCTTAAGGACACCAACAAGGACTGTGAGTGCATGACCCTTGGCCCAAGTCACCAACAAAACAGCACAATTTATATTTTTCAGTACTAACAGAAGCCAGTTGAGATTTATCTTATAAAAATTTTAGTTCACCTTGAGAGTAAAATTAAACATAGAGAACTGCATTATGAAAGTCAATAAAAAGACCACAAAATGATAGACTTGTTTGCTCTGTGAAATGCACTGTAACAGATAAATAGGAGAATTTCTGTGTATCTGTCAAAGCCCTTCAAAGACCCCATAATAAAGAGCCAGCCTAAACAATTTCCAGAAATTGGAATTCCCTTTTATCTGACTTGCCATCTGACTCTACAGAAACTGAGCCAGAATAAAAGTAGATTCTGATGTTTATATTGTGTGGTGTCTCTTTGAGTTCACTATGAATTAGTTCTCATTTTTACTTTCAATGCAAGCTTAGATGGTAATGTGAAACATATTGAGGGTAAAACCATGAACTGAACAAGCATAGGAGCTATCTAGAAGCTTAGAGCCCCAGCATGAAAATCAAGTTCAGTACATTGTATATATTTTCCTTGATTTATTTGGACTCTATTGTTGTTATTGTTAGTATTACTTCTTTGAAAGTTTAACTGCATGCTTGCTATTGCAGAAAATATAAATTGAATGCTAGACAGAGATGTGACACTGATAATGCATTTCCTAATTATTTCCTGATGTTATGTTGTTTTGGTATTTGAACTAATCATTATTGTTATGTCTTTGGAAAGGACATACCTCAGCAATACTACAGATAAGGAACTAATGTTGTGTTTTGCTGGCAATAACCATCAA
This sequence comes from Phylloscopus whistleri, assembly GCA_017589585.1. Taxonomy (NCBI): domain Eukaryota; kingdom Metazoa; phylum Chordata; class Aves; order Passeriformes; family Phylloscopidae; genus Phylloscopus; species Phylloscopus whistleri. Next base: position 479,305 of record JADMLD010000290.1, read on the forward strand.
ATTTTCCATGGATGTTGGCTGGTAATTACAACATTGTGTATTCTGGAATCTCATTCACGAGGCTACTGTTTTTAAAATGCCAAATTACAGAAATGTGGAGGCAAAAATTCCACTAATCATCTATTTATAGAAACATTAACAGAGAATTAATTGAAATAGGGATTTTTCTGGACCTGAATGGTAGAAGGAAGAGTCTAGATTCCTGTGTGCTGGAATAAGGGAGTTTGGAAACAAACTGTGAGACAGAATCAATAGTTGAGGATGAAATAAAGGAGATGAAGGCGAGAAAGAAGGACTGGAGAAGGAATTTCTCAGAGCAAAGCTGGAAGGAAGATAGTTGGAATAGTAGAAAATGATTGGGAGTCTTGGCATTGTTCTTCAGTCAGCCCTTCAACAGGATGGTCCCAATAGAGCCCCTCCTGATGATCAAAAAGAGGTAGACACAGGAGATTTCCAACCAAACAAAATCTCCCTCAAACTGTCGATCGGTCACAGGTGTGTTCCAGAGAGATCCACAGGATGGATCTTACTTGTTCATTTTTGCATTCAAAATACAGTCTGATCCCTTTTAATTCACCAGGACATTTCTGCCTTTGGGTTTTGAAGACACTGAGTGAAAACAGCAATTGCTTTGGGTTTGTTTCCTTGGGCACTGTTGGGCACAGAGATATCCAAAAGGACATTATTTTTTTTTTTTTTGTGATCTTGTCAGAGCTTCATCCTTGCATCCACTCACCCTCCTCTTCACAGCTGGCCATGATTGCCCCTCTGGGAGTGGGGAGCTTGTAGAGTGTGGCAGCCAAATGCACATAGAGCACAACATATGCAAAGCCATGTAATTCCTCAGTGTAACCTCCCTGAAAAAAATGTAATAATCTCTGTACCAGTAAATATTTTAGGTCAAATCCTGGTCTTGCTGGAAAGACAAAATCCCTGGTGAATTATTGAAAACAGAATTTTTCGCCCTTGTGTTCTCTTATGGGTGCATTATATAAGGAGAATTAATTAACTGCCATAGAGTTCAGAGTAGGTCTTAGTGTGATTCGAGTTAAAATTATTGAAAGAAAGGGAAAGGATTTTCTCCTTTTTTTTCCCCCTTACATTTTCAACTGATCTGGCAATTTAATAAGCCGTATCATTTTGATTTAAGAAAATAATCTGCTTTAAATAGCAGTTCATCTCATTTTTTAATAATATATGGTGTAATTTACCCTCTGAAGACACTAAAAATACACTGCAAAGTCTGTCAAATGGAATGACCCAAACCTCCAGAAGTCTGGAAACTGTTGTTATCATGCAAAGCTGTGTTCGTGAAAGCATTTTTTCATACTTGCCTGGAGTTTTAGTACATGTAACACTCATCCGTGGAACAATAAAGAATTTTGTTAACAATTTGTGTTAAATCGAAACAACGTGTACTTAAAAAAACCTTGCCCACTCAGTCACTAAGAGATACAACCATCCACTTTCAAAAAACTTGCATTTCAGTCCTACTTGGAGTTTAAAGTTTGGAAACTGTTTCAGGCATCTCATCTGCAATGCCATTCTTCACTAACAGTTTGGCTCTGTTTCACCACAGCAGATCTGCTCTGAAGGGTGAAGAACTGATTGGCACTGATTAGCATTACCTATAGTAAGTGTGAAGCAAGGGGGTGCTGAATGTGAACAGCTCTGAGCAGAATTGGATCAGTATTTGAAAACCAACTAGGGCGAAACGTGTGGAACTTTTGTTGCTGTGTGCAGCACATTTTGCCATTTCACTGTAGTCAGCTGTACATCCTTTTTCACTCTTCTTTGAAAGACTTGGTATAAAATACAAATAAAGACTATCTCTGATTAAAAAAACCCAAGGCTTTGAAGCAGAATAATTAAAAGACACCTGAGAACATAAAAGAGTAAAAAGGAAAGTTGTCAGGGTAGATCAAATGTTGCTGCATTTTGCTTCATGTCGAAGATCTGTATCCTGTTCAGTGAGAGCTGCTGTCTTTCAGCCTGCTGTGATCCTATCCACAGGCAAACATTAATAATACATAATCTCTTGCTATCAATAGCACTTGCTAATTTGCTATCTCATTGACTCTGGCCTATAATGATATTTACATATATTTCTCCATAGTTTGTAAGTGAATATCAAACAAATGAGAAAAGTGAATACCTCAAGAAGAACTGTACATCTGACTTATGCCATACCATCATCTCCCATGCTTTAAAATCTGTTTTTTTTTCTTCTACAAAAGTGCAATGATAACACTGACAGCAAGAAATAGGAATTCAGGTGATATACTCTTGGCTCACCTTTTCTGTATCTCTTAAAGACAATAAAGTCTAGCAGTAGGAACATAAATAGTGTTGATCACCTTCTCTGCATATGCTGTTAGAGTTGAATAATTTCAGACAAGAACAGAAAATAATCTAAATCTGTCAGAGGAATGAAGGCTGAGCTGTCAAAACTGAATGACATGACAGCTGTGAAGTTCAGTAAGCAGCATGAAAATAAACTGTTCTCAGGGAGCAGTACTAAGTACTGTTTCCAGAAATTAATACTATTATACTACACCAACATACCAATCTAAATTCTTTTAGGTCATGAATAAAAAGAGACTCTAGAATAAATCAAAATAATACTAGCAGAACTGAAACTGATGTCACCACAAGCAGAGCTGCCTGCATTTCTTAGAAACTGCAGAGATTAGTGAAAGCTGGGGACAAGAAGGACAGTTTCTTGGACATGGCAAGAACAAAGACTGCTACAGCCAAGAGTCAGATTTGGTAACCTATCAGAAAAGGGACTCTGCTCTGCTCCCTGATTTTCTTTGCAAACTGGATTGCAGGGTAATGGATCAAAGTGTCTGTTGCACTGTAGCTTCACTCAACCAGAAACAAGAAGGGCACTTCTATGCCAGTACAAGTCCCAACTGCTGCAGAGCCAAGAGCTGCTCTTTAGCCTGACAACTTCCAAAAGCTTTTCAGGAGCAAGGCTGGCTGCAGCAAAACATGCCTTCTTCTGTGTGGAACAGTGTCTGTCCAGCTGTGTGATCAAGCTCAGGCTGTGATTCGGTAAGTTAGATAAAGTTTGGCAAGGACATCAATTTTTCTGAGCATTCAGACAGCTTTGCTAGACTGAAGTATTGCACTAGTGAATGAGTGAACACAGAGGAATGATGGAAGGAAACAACACTTCCTTCAGCACACACATGCCTCTCATATCGAAAGAGACAAGCCCATTTTTGTTCACTTCTGCACAGCTTGGGTTTCCACACTTCTTTTCACTACAACTTTAAATATTATACACATTTTAAGCATTTTCACCTAGAGGGTTAAATTAAAACGTTTTCACTTTTCAGCTGTAATTCTATTAATATATACAAGTTGCTTTGATAGCCCTGAAGAATGAATTCTGATCATCTCCAGAACAGGTACAGCACAGTTAGGAATGCCACATTTTTCTTCCACATTGCTGTACCAGTAAGTTTCAGCTGCTGTTCGAACAGAGTACTTCTAGGAAGAACAAAAGGACAGTTTAATCTCCATGTTCATTCAGTTTTTGGCCTCTGTAAAGAGACTGCCAAAAAAGTTGCCAATTAGTGCTAATTGTGGAGAAGGTTTTTGTGATGTGTGATGTGCGATGTGCACCCTTCTCCACTGAAAATTGGATTACAACCATCAAACTCATTTCCTATGCTGCTGATATATTTTATTTAGGTCATCAGCATTTCTGCCGTTAGCCTTTTTAAAAGTAGTGCCTGATCAGACACAAAGAGAAGGGAGGTTGAAAGCTCATCATTGTATCTAATTCTGTTTTCTCTCAATGTGTTAGATGCATTTGTGGAGGTTATGTTAGTTGAATTTTCTTAACCACAATACACAAAATCAAAATAAGACTTCAAGAGTCTTTTGGTTCTCATGTGGTTATGTAATAATACATTCATATAAAGGATTTCCATTTTTAGACATCAAGCCCCTGACAGATGTTTTTGGATCTAGTTGCATTTAGTTAGTCTTCATTATTATGGCACACTTTGATCTGGAGAATTCCTTGTCTGTGATCAAATGTAAAATGAATTTAGATTCATTCCCTTTCATCTCATGTGAGCAAGACGTGTGAACCATTTACTTAGCCCTGTGACTCTGTATGATGAGTATTGTCTTTTTCACTGGTTCCTGGTGAGATTTTTTTCTTTTTCTGGTAGATGAACCAGCTCCTTTATATGATCTTACAAAAGACACAGGCAGAATGTCACTTCACATTTGTCAAGAGCAAGCCCCACAATCTCTTTAACAAATGATGTTTTACAATGTCTTGCAGGAGATTTTTACAAACTGATGTTAATTAGCCCAGGGAAAGAAACCAAAAAACCCACATAGCAATTAAGACATCAAAACTGTCTTTGGAAAATCTGAAAAGTTTTACTCAACCTTGGAGAGGTAGATATTATGAAGGCTAACACGACAAAAGACCCTTTAACTCATCTCCTTACAACTAAGCATTGTACTAATCAGACAAGAAAGTTTACCCTTGTTTAGGAGCCTTTGCTGCCACTATTAAGGCTCCACAGAGTGTGCTGGAAGAGTTTTTCAGTAATATTAGTTTGTTTGTTTTCACAGGTTTACACCATGTCATTATCATAGCTGTATGCATTTCCTATACCTAAATGTTGCTATTACAAGCAATATGGAAAAGGCAAACAGGTGAAACAAAAGTACTTTTCCCCCTCACACTTTTACCCTCAGGAGTTTAAAATAAAGTTTTGCTATATGTATTGGACACTATATGCCAACCATTTAAATTCTGAACTCTCAATTTGCCCATAATATTATTTTTAACCTACTAGAAAAACTAATGCTCATAGAAGCTTTGCAGAAAATATTCTTACATATTTAATTTTGTACATATGATTTTTGTTACCCATTTATTTGCAAACTATTTTACAACTGAAACTTGTGCCTTAGGCCAACGACTTTAAAAGCAAGATACTATCATGGACTGAAATCCTCCAGGCATTTAAGCATACACACAATTCAGGGATTTAAAGAGCCCCCTACACAACAAAAGGGGGGCGTGCACGGCACCCTCAGGGGAGATACCATTCAGACAGACCAGGATAGTTTTAAATGTGTGGCTCTAGGTGCTGTAAGCAGTTCAGCTTCAGCTGAGATTGATTTCAGTAGCCCAAACTGAGCCTGGCACTGCTTGACACCTCTGCCATTGTGAATTTCCAAAGGGGGTTTGGTTATATTCTTTCTGTGTTTGTCTCGCCTGCACAGGGTCCTCAGCTTCCTTCAGCATGGGATGCCAGCCCAGTTCTCAGCTCTGGAAATCTGCATCTCTGCCAAACACATGGAGTGTCAATGGTAAGAGTAAAGGCCCCCATGTCTGCTCATCCCCAGGCACCCTCATCCCCCTGGCTCATGCTCAAAAGGTGGATGACTCCCCATTTGAGCTGAAACTCTTAAAAGTGAGTTTTAGATTATCCTGTTGGAATTGTATTTTGCAATTCTGGGATTGAGCTATGGCAATATGCCAAATGTCAGTACCAAAATGGAGTATAAATTCAACCTTAAGCTATTTTTTCCCAAATTATTAACTCCTAATTTAGAAGTGTCAAATAAAAGGATGACCTTCTTGATAACAGCCGCTGTTATTTAGTTGAACATCTGTACAATGTTTTAGCTTTAATCTCAAGCTGTGTTTATGATATCTTTGCTTGTTTTTAGTGTCAGTTTAGTGTATTTGAAATACTTCAAGGAAAGCCACTTTAGAGTCACATTATATTGTAGGTTAGGAAGGGGAAGTAAAGTTTATTAAATTCTTGAAAAGGTCAGTGAAATCAATAATTGCTGAATTGACCCAATAGAAAAGGACTGTGGAAGGCTAACTTCATCTTTTCAGCCCCTTTATATCTGTGTGGGGTCTGCTTCTGGAAGAACAGAGAAATTTCTGGACAGTCTTTTAGAATGAAGAGCTTTAAAAAGCAGTTGTCACAGCTGGACTGCACAAGCAGAGGCCAGGGGTGCATTGTGAGCAGGGAGAAGCAGTCTCTGTAAATACATTACTAAATAGCACAAGGTGAGTTTTGTTTCACAAATGGAAGGATAAAAATATTATAAGCTCTCTGTTGCTGACCTTTTTGTTGATCAGAAAGTGCAAACAAGCTTCCAATCTGAGTTAGAAGAGACAATAAATATGGAGAATTCTGTAAATTTTTGAAATTCTGTTGTTTTTTGAAATAGATGGCTAAAAATACAACCTGAAGGAGCTGATAAAATCACCATTTTGTCTGATACGATCCGAGAAACTACCCACAGCATATTGGCGTTGCTGAGCTTACATGGAAATGTATCCAGTCATGATAGCTGAGTCCCTTGCAAATGCATGGGATTCCAGTACCTGTCCAAGGCAAAACTGTATTTTCTCTTTCTTGCTACATTTTAAAACTTTCTTCTCTTTTGGCAGGAATTCAACTCAGTGAGTCCTTCTCCCCGAGCTAAAGTTTCAGCAGCACACATTATACATAGGGCAATGTGCCGCTAACACTAAAGGCAATCCTTAAATGCAAAGGAATAAAAAGATACGTGTGGAATGCATGACTTGAAGCTTATTGGCACATGATTGAAACAGCTTTCATAGGCTCTTTTTACTTAAGGTATGTGAGCTGGTAAAACCTTAATGTCAAATCACCTTAATCTTATCACTGCCTTTTTAGCCATTTTCTGTTGGAATGAAAATTCCATATGTTGAACACACTCCATCATTTCTACTTGCTTTCTGATTGGCTGAAAAGTCTGATTTTTTCCAAACATTTTCTGTCTCTAAGGTGTTGTTTACAAGTAATTGATGTTAACATTAACATTAACGTTAACATTAACTTTAATATTAATGCTGGGTAATTGATTAATGCCTCTGGATGGCATTAATCCATGCAAAAGTAAAGAGGCTGATGTTAGGAGAGTTTTTTCACACAGGATATTTGTAAGCCACGTTGTATTGAACATTACGTCAGGCACTTTGAATTCCCAAACGTTGCAGTTCTGGGATAATAGGAAGGCAGAGAATCTCAGTCTCAAACTGAAATGTTCCAGTCCTCAAGAAATATTTCTGGCCCAATTTTCTCCCATAAATCACAACCTTTCTGGCTTGCACACAATTCCGTAGGTTATGGCCAAAAAATTTAATGCCACTTGAAATCACTTAAATGTCATGCATGCTTCCGCAGCACATGTACAGAATAAATTGAAACAATCTGAAAATTAGCTCCTGAAATGGTGGGTATGCCTGCTATATCTTATTACTTAGCTAACTGATAGGAAATTTTCATAGTCAAATTAATGGTCCAAAACATCCATCATTGAAATGAAAAATGAATTCTGCGTTTTGAGTAGCATTACATCTTGGAGAAATGAATGCACAAAGGCTACTTTGCAGCTGTGGAAAAGACTGCAAATAGTTTTGTTCTGCCAGCAACTGTCAGCCAGAAAGGGCATGCAGTGTTACGGGTTCTTGTTCTGTATGGCCATGGTGAAATTTTCTGTGCATAACAGTAAAGCGTTATGCTTGTAGACAAATTTCATTCAAAACACTAGGGCCCACAGAGGGCCCATAGTTTCATCTCATAAAGGGGGATAACAAGAACTGTGGGGCAGGCAGACAAGGAGCCTTTTGGTGCTCATGAGCATGTTGGAATTAGTTCACTATTTTCTTTCAGTTGCAGGATGTTGGGATTTCCCCTTCCTTGCATTTTATGGGGAAGAAGGAAGTTCAGTGACTGTCAAATGTTATCATCTTAAGCAAGGAGACCCCCAGAGAGCATCAGGGCTGTTGTGTTGAGCCTAGAAACAGAGCTGTATGCAGTTTATTCAGAGATACCTGCAAGAGGCAGTGTCAAAGGCCTCTCAGGGATCCTGCTAAGCTTGAAGAGACAGCTGTAGCAGGCAGGCATCTTATATTTCTATGTTATAAATCTCTAACAGCAAACTTCTGTTCCCAAAGGAAGGGGTGACGTGTCAGTTACTGCCAGTGAGTAATCATCTGATGGCATCAGCCATCCATGCATCCACTGCACTGCACACTGCAGGGATCCCAGGGGCAGTGTAAGGTCTTGCTCAGTGTTGGTATTGAAGTAATTTCTACCCAGCAGAAGCTACTGGAGAGTTTGAATTCTTCCAAAGAGCACATCTCAGAGAAATCTCAAAATTCATACAGATAGTATCCAGAACTAGACCTGCCTTCTACTTAGAATTATAGCTGGGCAACCCTTCACTTCTCCTGTCAGTTGGCTTGGTAGAACTTGCCTTTTAGAGGAAACCCAAATCAGACTGGGGAGAAACACATATAAATTGGTGAAATTCTCTGACACTCATTTTTGCATATCTGTTTATGTTACTGTGAAATCCCAGCAGCCATTTTTCAGAATCTTGCCAAGAAGGTCCTATGGAGGAAGGCCTAAGTCTGGTTTTACCTGTGATTTATGTATGTATATACGTAGTCATGCATAAAAATTTTTCTAGTTGGTCTATTTTAAATGAGATATAGTAAGCAGGTGCTCTGAAGTCACCTGTGAAGATTGGTTCATCAGCTGTCAGTGTCTGCATGTAGGAAAAATTTAGGATATGACTTTGTCTGTTTGCTTAATGTACAAATCTATCAATATTAGCTTCTGACACAATTTTCAGAATTACTTTTTTTTTTCATAAAAATTGAGAGTGAATTAAATGTGTACAAACATCTTCAGTATGGCAACTTCCTGAGCTTATTTGCTGCTCCTGGTTCCTGCTGCAAACATTGCCAGGACAAGATATCTCTTAAGTGCTGTGGGAGTGGGGTCATTACCTCCCATTCAATATAATATTCTTTGGCTATTCCATTCCATTTTCCTGCTGCCATGATGTGGACAGCATGATCTCTCTTATATGGATGCCTCACGACAAGAAGGGGCAAAATGAACATATGCCAGTGTCTCCCTTTCAGTCACTTAAAATAATGATGTAGAAAAGGTGTGACAAGGTTCCTCATGCTTATATAGGCAAGTCTGTTTATACTGTTTATACTATTACATTATAGTTATATTAAAACTATACAAGTTTTTTAGAAAAACTTGGAAATTCTACCAGAGTTCCAAGTACTTTCCCAGTGTTTTAGTTTCCAGCATTTCAGTCCTCAGATTTTCAGTGTCTCTTAAGGTTTTCCCTTTCCTAATGGAAGCAGCTACTCAGAAAAAGTAACAGCTACTGAGAAGAGAAGGCTTTGGGGTGACAGGACAAGGGGCCAATGGCCTCAAACTGTAAGAGAATAGGTTTAGATTAGTTATTAGGGGAAAACACTTTGCTGTGAGGGGAGTGAGGCACAGATTGCACAGAGAAGTTGTGGATGCCCCATACCTGGAAGTGTTCAAGGACAGGCTGGATGGAGCTGGGAGCAACCTGATCCACTGAAAGGTGTTCCTGCCCACGGCAGGGGGATTGGAACTAGCTGATCTTTAAGGTCCCTTCCAATCCAAGCCATTATATGATTTTATGATAACAGAATTCAGACAATGATACTTCAGGACTGGAAACTCACATTTATTCTGAAAGTCAATAAATAAAGCACAAAATCCCATGGTCTGATAACTGAAGAATACTTCTTTTACATATGCCTGTTTCTAGGCAAACTGAAACACACTGTCATTCAGGAAAGAAAAAGAAAGTAGCACACTATGATCCCCCTGTGTGTCTAGAGACCACAACAATTTGACTAGTCTTGGGGTTTTTTTCACCAGAAACACTTCAGAATTAAAAGAACTGTCTTGCTGCAGTTTTTATCTTCCATATTTGGAAAAAGTAACTAACTTGGTACCTGTCATACTGGAACACAGAATTGCAACCATAAAAATCAGGGGTTTGGATCTCACTGAAGCCCATTCCTCCCCATCATGCATGCCCTACATAACCTGTAGTGCATTCAAAGAGGGATGTGAAAGTGGTCTTGCTCAGGCTGGAAGTACAAACTAACATATCTCTCTAAAGAATGTAAAGCCACATACCTCTCTCCCTCTTCACTCTAACACCATTTCTGAGATCCATGCATGCTGTGCTAAGTGATATAATAACAAGGTGTTGATGATTTAGCTAAAGACATTTGTGGGAAAGGTATGTTCCTCTTATGTTCAGTCAAAGTCTCCAACTATGTGAACAGTGTTTTCCTGCAGGCCACATAGCACACAAATGGTAAGGCTTCAAAATGGGAGTTTAAATTAAGTTTGAAATTCTGGACAAAGATCAAATGCAAAAGCATGTTGCATTTAAAGTGTTAAGACTTTGAACTGACAGTTTAAAATGTGAAGTCCTCATACCTAGACACATTTCATGGCTCTGCTACAGGTTTCTGGAGTGAAGCTAAGCAAGTCATTTAAATCATGAAGTGTTACAGTGTTTTGATCTCTGAAATAAGGATAATGACCCCTGTTCATCAGGAAGGTTGTGATAATTAATATTTCATTGAATCATTTTGGAATCTCTTGATGGAACTTGATACATAAATATGCAGTGATTACTGTTGTGAGTAATTTATTTACTCTCAGGGGATGCTACAGTTATAGTTTAGAGGTTACTTTATACCTTACATCTCTTTCTATCTTGGACTGCAAACCTTATCTACCTTAACAAGGAAGTTTGAAGGCATGCCATTCAGCTGTTATCAGAAATTAAAAAAAAAAATTCTTTCAGCTGTTAAAGAAATTGAGCAGGAGTATTTGGCACTTGACTTTTCTAGGATGCACATGCAGTAACTGCCACCATGAACTGCTGCTTTATTAAAGATACTTTAAGATCCAGACTCAGTTATCTTTTTCATAGAGAAGTATATTCTCCTTATATGAGAAAACAAGAGTTGTTCTAGGTTTTTTTTTTTTTGGCTTGTATTAAAAATCTGTTTCCACATCACAGGCTAGAACAATATAAGCTTAGCTATAATAACTTTAATAATTAACTAGTATGGTCTTTTTTTTCCATATATCCTACATCTACTCTGTAGCTTTGGTGAGGCCTTAGCAGAGGAAGGTCAGTCCCAGCAGTCAGACTGATTATACAAAGCTTTTCAGTGTCTTGTTCTTGACAGATCAAATCAGTCTTTTGGCTTGTGAAGACAAAAAAGGAGATAGGTCTGACTTTTATGTCCTTTCATAAGAAGTAGAAAAGAACCAGCTAGCACAAGTTAAAGAAAAAAATACAGACAGCCATGTCTTTTTTTTTGTCATTTTCCCTAGAGCTTCTGTCAGTCTAAAGTTCCGAAGTATCAAATATTTATTTACCTACTTTCTAGTAATGTACATAGCTGTGGTAGGTAGACCTTCTATGATTACTTAGTATTGAGACTGTACAAGGCAAACTTCTCAGGATCCTGTTGTCATTATTCTTAACTTTACCAGACTTTAGGCTAATTATGCTTGAAAAATTTCAAATAAAACATTGTAGCCATCTCTGATACTTTATTATGCAAACAATAAGTTGTTTTGCACCTGCTGACGAAGTTCTGCTCACCTAAAAGAAACTTTCTTGGAGCAAAGAAATTTGATATATCACAGTGGATTGGCCTTTGCATCCTCCCAGGTTTTGGCAAATTAGAAACTTCTGAAAATTTGGACTATACTAGACTTCCACAATACACAAGCTAGATCCTTTACAGGCTTTTGCCAAATGGAATTTGCTTTATTCCTTTGCAGCTTCTGTGCTGATTAAATTGCAAGTGCACCACCCTCACTTTTCCTAAAAGGATACTAGATAACTCCTTCTAGCATTTGGTTTACTAACAATGCAAAATAAGCTTGAAAAAGCTTTTTTGCTGCAAGTAATTTTGTGTCTTACACATGCTTTTTTGTGTCAATGACACAAAATGACAACAACTAGATCTTTTAAAATAAGAGATATGCTTCAGTAATCAAGTTTTATCAGCTTTGGAAGTACATTTTAAGCAAGTGTAAATTTATGTTCTGGCTTTTCTTCAGGACACTTTCTTTCTTCTTGACAGGGTTTTATTTTACAGAAGCGTAAAAGAAGTGTCAGGTTATTGTGTACGTAATCATGGCTAATTTTTAACTTCAAACACTCCTCTGTGATCTTAAAAGCTTTTCATTTGTTCATAGGCACAGGTTTGTACAAGCCCTCTGCAACATCTGTACGCTGTTTTAATAAATAGCTATAGTAGCAGCTTTTGCTCCCAGAAAGTTTAATTAGATCTGAAAAGTAGTTTAAGCTCTTGCATGAATTTAACATGGATGAGCATCATGACAAATGTTCCCACTTTAAATTGCAAGGTGCTATGGCTTTCACAGAAAAATGCATTCCCAAATCCTGCTGAGATTGGTAGGTTTCAAGGTAAACAGAATCTCAGATGTGGTCAGTACAACCAGGAGTATCTGGGAATTGGAAGTCTAAGCACTCTGGTGTACTTGGTAAATTTTGTGCTCAAATACTTAGCTGATATCTCAATGATATTCAGTCAGTAATAGAGTTAATTTTTAAACAATGATCAAAATTTACTGCTTCAGTGAAACTATACCTACTTATGTAAACTGGTAAATTGGACACTATTTCTGTTCAAGCAAAAATGCATTATCACTCCGAAAAACATGTGAGTATTTTTAGGATTCTTTCCCACTTAATTGAATCCCATAGTCCATGATGTTTGTTTTAGAACTGCTGCTCCTGTGCCAGGAGCAGCACCTGAGCCCATAAAATTTCTTTTTGTGTGGTTCCTTGTGTGGATCTGTCCCAGTACCCAAAGCACAGAGGCTTACAGTAATACCTATTTATAGCTCCTCTTGCTCTATGAGAGAGCAAGCAGAGTGAAATGGGATATATCTGTCCAGTTTGGTGTTTGTAACCTTTAGAGAAGACAAAAAGTGAGCACAGCCTGGGCTACTTAGAGAGAGACACAGTGCTAGTCTCCAACAGACCACCTGAAATGAGGTGGGGACTCCTTGCAGTCCACCCCCACTGCCCACTGTCACTTGATGTTTCACATTCAATCAGTCTCGTTTTTGCATTGGTTAGTGGATGGCAGTTTTTGATAAAATGTTTAATTTCCAAGTTTTGTCTTTCATCTCCTCCTATCAAAGTGCTTTTTGGCACATCCCAAAAGGAGCAGTCTTGACTTGCAGGTCAGATTTTGATACAGATGAGCCACTACCAAAGGTATAACTAAGGTAATCCCTTTCCCTGCACTAAAAAGCTGCTGTTTAAGGTCTATTTCATATGGTAAAACTCTCGTGACTGACTGAAAATCTATAATTTAAAATACCTAGCAGTGGAGTAGGAAATGTCCTTATTCACCCTACATGAAGATCATCTCATTGATATTTCTTCCTAGATGCTGAGACAAGTCTGCAGTCATTGCTCTGGAAGTGCTGTAAAGTATTTGAGGGAACTGTAAGCATGTTCTTTAGCAGTGCTGTGAGTCATGATGCTGTGAACCAACCTCAACCTCACTTGATTAAACAACCTTACCCCTTCTGGCAGGATCTCAGGGCGTTGCTCACTGTCACTGCTTTTAGTTGGCATCACAGCTTAGTGCACAGAAAGGCTGACAGACAGTAAGAGGAACGTGCCATACTGCAATTCTTCTGCCTGCTGCTCTTTTTGGTGGCACCAGACTGCAGATCCCCCAGCATGAGTGTTTTCCCCCTCCATTTTTCTTGCATACAGGAGGATGTTTGAGAGGAGAACAAAGTCCTTCAGTTTGGCATAACTGTTGGAATTAACTGCTCCCAGTAGAGACACTTGCATGTCACTCCTCTATCTTGATATCTAAAGAGAGAACTTTCAAAGTACCAGCAGGAGTTTTTCAGGGCAAAAATAATTCTGAGTATTTTCTTTGATGTGTGCTCACTGCTCCTTCACTTTGCACAAAAGATTTCACCACAAGAGACTTACCTTTCTGCATATTTCTCTGCAGCAAATCAAGGAAGTTCCAAATGAGAAAAAAGTGCATTGATTTTAAGTATCTGAAAATTTGGAAAGAAACATTCACTGCATTCAACCTGCTCTGCTTTCTAATAAGGACAAGAACAGTATGCTGTCACCCTGCCTGGCCTCCTGCCCTCCTGTCTCTGACATGGACGGCAGTGGCTCTGTGCCTGATTTTCACCTCCACCCTGGTGCCAATCCACCTTACCAGCCTTCTGTCAGGTCACTGGGGTAACTGCTGATCCCTCTAATCTCCTGCCAGGCTATTTTGTTGGCAAGAACCCATGTTGGATACATGACATTTGGTCTACTTTTACTTTTAGACTGCTCATAAAAGGACAGCAGTGCTTTCCAATTCTCTAATTTTAGGACTTCATTCAGATTTGAAGCTTTCTGCTGCAACCTCCATTTTTATAAAAGCCACTTATATAACACCCACTTATATGAGGTCCAGAGTATTTAATACAATAGTGCTACCTAGGAAATACTCTTGTATTCTCAAATTTTCACAAAATTTATTTTTTCATAAAGTTTTTTGTTTTATTTTATATTTTGATGTGCTACACAAGTCTAAAACCATCAAGAAATAAAAAATGGATATACATGGGTATATAAATGAGTGTGCAAATGGATATATAAAAAAGTGGTGATTGCAACTTGCCAGTGTACAGGCAGAGGCATTTTCAGTAACTGGAAGATTTTACAACAGAAAATGGAAAACTTCAGGGACTAAGCTAAGCAAAGCTGAAGCAACATGATCCATAACACTATACTGCTATGTGCATGATAAACAGTTTTTAATGATAATTACTATACCATAAGAGATCTTCCCAATAGGTACAGATTTAGTAGTTCAAGGATGTATCTGCTGCCCTGTAGATTCTTTCCCATGGTTACAGAGATCACATTATTGCTGTTTTATTGCTTACTAGAAGGAATGACCCAAGTGAGGCAGATTTCCGATTGTCTCACAGTCTGTCACAGTCAGTGTTGGCAGATAATAGTTTCCACCTCTAAGACACTATAATAAGGTTACAGATAATTATATTTAAGTGCTCCTCTGCAAGGTATCAGATATCTGTCTGTAAATGAAAATGATATCAGACAAAGGTTGCTGAGCTCACTAGGCAGGTATGGTGCAATTCACAGAAAGGTTTAGTCCTGGGTGTTCTCTAAATGTGGAAGGAGACAATTAATTGGAATAAGATGCACTAATAATAGTGTTATGCAAGCAACACAGTTTAGTTTGTACTTCCAGATAAATAATGTGCTTGCCATATTCCTAAATCTTTTACTACACTTGAAATATTATATAATTAATTATTGAGTGAAGACAAGAGCATATTGTTAGGGCATTCACTAATGGAAGCTATCTGTGTCCAAGTAGAGTGCTAAAATCTCTAGAAAATGTTTCCATATATTAGCAAAAATGATCTTTTAGCAAATAGAGAACATAATTCTCCATAGTATGCTTTTGAGAAAACTGGATGCAAAATGTTTCAAAAATCAGTATGACTGTAACTAAGAGCCATGATTTATGAGTAAAAGAAAATCAAACACTAAACATAGTGTATAGCCTTGAGTCAAGTGTTAGAACAATGTGTGTGTACTTGCTAAAAAAACCAATAAGAGTACATTCATCAGCAAAATACTTTAGAAACAGAAATTTAAAGGAAATTCATTATTGAAAACAAAGTCATATTTTTTGGAAAAAATATATTGAGAGAACTCATAGAGATATATCTATTGCATTTCAAAAATCTTTTTATTTTTATGTTATTGAATAGATAAACACATGAACTACAAGAAAGGAGAAAAAATTCTAAATAAATATAAATATAAACAATAAAATAGTATAAGTAAAAAGATTGTTTAGAAAATGGGGATTACAGAGCAGTTGACATTACTTCATTGATGAAATATGATCGGATATTTAAAAATAAAATTATATTGTTGCAATGCATGTAGGAAGAGGAGAATTCCCAGCGTGGACCTTCATGGCAATCTGAGGGCAGAGAAATTTGCAGGCACAGATAAAGTGTACACACAGACCCACTAAGTCTAATTAGAGAACAATCACAGGGCAATGGTCATTAGGCAGCCTTTATACTAATTTTAAAGAGCAAATAATAGTTTGAATATTAGAAAAAAAAAAACCCTAAGAAAAGTAGCTAAACAACACTGATACATATAGAGACAACTTCATGAATTCAAAGATTACTTGTATATTTTTGAGCCACCATAGCTCGTTAAACTATTTCTGAAATGACTTACTGAAACACAAACTAAAGTTGAATTGTATTTTTCTCTGTTAAACTTTCTGATGAGGACAAATTGCTTTTTATGAAAAGCCTGACTGATGCCACCACCTGCTAACTTGGGATCATTGTATCAGATGATTTCCTTCTACCACCTGCTGTATGGATAGAGATGGAATCCAGCTGATGTTTTGACATTCTGGTGACACAACTGTAGCTGTTTCTGTAGCCTGTGTTTTAATCTAGGCATATCCCCTGGAATATTCTGCTCATTTTAATTAGTTAAAAGTTCTGCAATTATGAATTTAATAAATTGGAACCTGGTGACTCTGGTTTTAAGAATTATGCTTTTCTTGCTTATAATTCAGTTTGGTTCCATACTACATCCAAATACTGAATTTACTTCAGATCTTTTACTTTTTTTACTCAATTTGAGCTTGGTTGGTATAGGGTTAATTACCAATAAGATGCCAAACCATGGAAGATGGCATAGTATCTGTAATAACATCTCATTATGTATAAATTAGGATGTAGATTGTCCACACCTTCTAGAAACAGAAAGAGGCAGCCCTTCAGAAATTTCCATAAGTAATATTTTTGCCTGAACAGTTTCAAAGGAATGCAAACACGACAAAGCCATGTGTAAAAAGAGCCTGTGAGCCCTGATTTGACATTGCCAGTTTTAAAGAATGGCTAATTTCTAGGTAACTAACTATATACACTTATCTACAGTTTCTTGTTTTATAGCAGCACTTTTCAGGAGGAAATGTGCATGTGAGCCAAGTACGCATATTCCCCTCAGAGATCTGAGAACCACTTAAGTCCCTTTGAGGCCTCTAGGTTATTCTGTGCCTAGAAAACAGTCTTACAATTTTATTAAGTACCAAACAGAAGTGGTCATTATTGTCTCAAAGTGTAATGAGAGAGCTTATCTTTATGCCTGTGTGGGAGACATATTAAAATTACAGTGGAACTAAGAGTTTCCCATCCTTTAGTAGTAAATGCATTATTGAGTACAGAAGTGTAATCCTTCTCTGGTTTTAGAAATGAAAATGCTTAAAAGAAGAGGGAATTAGACTTGGAAGAAAAAAGAGGGAATGAAACTATCTAGTTGACTCAAATTCAAAGTATTTTTGTTTAAATTACTGGATTTAAGTATTGTCCACCTCCTGACTCTCCAGCGTCTGAAATCAAATGACCAGATGATTTTACTTCAGAGTTTATCAAACAGAATTTACAACACAACACCCTTTGCTTGGCAGGGAAGTCTTTGGCTTGTTAATAATAGTTATTTGAATTTTGCTAGTAACATTAAACTTCCTGTCCTAGGTTACAGAACACATGTTCTCTCTCAATCTTGGTTTTAGACAAATGCCTCAGTTTTGTATCTCTCACTGGCCAGAAGTCACTTTGTGGGTTTTACATAAAGGGAAACAGTGACATCTCAGGAAAGCACTGCAAACTTATTAAATCAGTTTTTAAAGCACTGAGGAAAGTATCCTTGTGCCATACTGAATTCCCACAACTTATAAAGGACTTGGTGACCTGTCCATTCAGCAGTATGAACTTCTGTTCAGGACAGTAAGTACTCAAGATGTATATCTTAGGTTCTGCTTGGCACTATATAAAGTACCCTTTTGTTCAGTGGCTGAACCAATTTTTTATTTTAGTTCCTTTGTTCAAACTTAATCTAAATATTTTTGTCCTCAAAATGTTTGACTAGAGCATACAAAAGAACGGGAAAAGCTTTCAGCTTGATGCCATTTCTTTCAAGCTTGTGAAAAAGAAGTTTTGCCCAATAATTCTGACTTAGAGACCTCAAGAAGAACGATGTGGGATCCTTGCATTCACTTCTTTTTGGTGTCTTAATGAGACATGAAGCCATGCAACAGAAAGCAGATCTAACTGCTATACAGTATATATCTGTTATACAGATCTTCTGATAGCGAAATGTTGAGTTTTTAAGTGTTTAAGGAACATCATTAAGAAAACAAGTAACAAGCATGCCCAGTTTTCTCTAACTCAAACAGTTAATGGAAACACAAGATCAAATTTCCTTTGGAAGAAATAGAATTAAACACAGATTTTCTCCTGAATGAATTCTGTAACTGCTGGATGGATAAACCAACTTTCCTTAATCAGTTTGGTAAATCCCATAGTAAATTCAGATGAAATAATCTCCTGAACTTGTATTTATTAATCAGAATGACAATTTCTCTAATCTCCTTGTGTAGATAGGGCATCACAACTTTCTGCAATGTCAGCATTTTCAATTTGGCTGTCAGGAGATAACCTTTCAGAATTACTAAAGATGGAAACACAACGTAGCTCTTTACACACAGCTTTGTGTTGCTCTGCCATGCAAGCCCTCATCTGTCCATTGTCTTCATGATCAGTTCAGTATTTTTCTTGTCAGTCTCCCAGCTGGGAAAAATAGTGTCTGAAGGAAGATAAAAATATCCCATATCTGAGAAAAACCCAGGATGATGATGGTAGTTTCTGGTATGCTAGTTCAGTGACTATCAGCTGGCTGAGAGCTGACAACTCTTCTCCTAGAAGTTTCTTGCAAGACATGAACCATATACTCTTTCCAGGAAAGCCTATTAGTACTATACATGATTTTCCTCTCCTTTTGTCTTCAGCAATTTCACAGAATTATGAGTTCTAACACATGAATAGCATTCTAACAATGAATAACAATATTTGGTCAAGTAAGATACTCCAATGATCCATGAATTTGTGGTGTTCCCACCATTGTGTCATATGACTATAATGTCAGAACAGTGAAAAAAATGCAAAACAAGCTCACATCTCCTTTTGAAACACAGCACTGGGATATGAGGATGTCTCATGTTGTGCTCAAAGTAATCCCTTCCATCATGCTTTAGAACCACACCTAGCAGAGTGTTTGGAGTTCAGATACCTCTGGGTCTTCCTAGTCTTTGTGCAGTTCACCACATGACATACATTTTAATTCAAATCTCTGGTTTTGAGGAGTCTAACTCCTGCTAAAGCCAGCATTTCTAAATGGCACAGTGTACCACTGGGCAAACACTGAGTTAGCACAATTAGGAATCATTTCACTTGCTATTAATAATTTGATGCCCAATTTTATGACTGCTGCTAGTGTCTTGGAATGTTGAATTTATATTCTCTTGCAGACTAATTTTAGGTACTAACCAGAGTGGGACTCTGAAAAAGGCTGGTAGCTACAAGAGTGCTATGTGAGCCAAACTATCCTTGGCATAACTAACAGCGTGGATATGAGAAATGAATTGGACCCTATGTCTCTTTACTTTCTTTCCAGCCAGAGCAACAGCTGCAATGTGCTTGTGACTTAAAAAAAAAAAAAAAAGAAGCAGCATGCTTTTTGGCAGTGAGTGCACATGTCTTTGGCTTCACACTACAGTAATTCTTATTTTTCTGAATTACTTGTATGAAATCACTTGTACATGTCAGGTTAGAGGGGTTTTTTTTCTTCTCACACATGATTCTCTAGGAGTTTGTGGTGACCTACATTTGCCTCTCCTTGAAATTCTCCCATCCAATTCAACAGGTGCTCTGTACTGATGGAGCACAAAGAGTGAAGTTCGGAGCAAGATTCCTGACCCAGGGTTAGCAGCAGGCACAAATCAGTCTGCTTCTCTCCTGGATCACTGAGCCCCAGTACATCCTTGGTTCTTGCTTGCACAAGGCTTGGTGTAATACTTTGCAGCTGGCATATGCCTCTTGGCTTTCCTTCTTGAGGAATTTGTGATGATATCAAAGTGCTTGTCTTCACTTGTAACACAAAGAATAATATTAACCAATCATAAGCTTCCTAAATTAGTAGTTATGACTGCCTGGTATATATCTGTTTGCAAATAATACTTTTTACCAGTAAGTTAGTATTTAATAGACAATGTTACAAAATTATCAATATAAAAGGATCTCAATAAAACTAAGTGAAGCAAGTTTAAATTACATGGTATGGTATTGAGTACCTTTCACTGTCTATGTAAACCTATATTTCACAGGATAAAACTTGACATTTTCATGTTAAATAATATAAAAGTTAGGAATCTTCTGTTACTTTTGATTCAGGAAGAAGTAAATTTACAGACATTAAGCTTAGAGTAAGTCACCACTGTTGAAAAACTACTATAGTGTGAATGCAGATAGTAGCAGAAATGTATACATATGGTGGGGAAAAAAAATAAT
The DNA here is from genome assembly GCA_017589585.1 of Phylloscopus whistleri. NCBI lineage: Eukaryota > Metazoa > Chordata > Aves > Passeriformes > Phylloscopidae > Phylloscopus > Phylloscopus whistleri. The sequence goes on from JADMLD010000290.1 coordinate 499,701, forward strand.
TTTTTTTTTTTTTGCAACAGCATGTATCAAAATCACATGTCTGGTCATGCAGGAACAACCCAGCTGCCAGCACACAGAGAATACTGACTGACCCAGCCAGACACCTCCCTCCAACAAGCCCAGCTCCTGTGGCTCCCTGCAGATGGAATTGTGCAGGAGGCATGGTGGGGCACAGATGGGAAGGGCTGTGGGACAGGCAGAGCGTCTGGACAAGGCCAGCCTGCCCCTGAGAACAGCAGCCTTGGCCAACAGGGGCTTGGGCCACTCTTGACCCTGTGCTGGAGGTCAGGTGGCTCCACAGTGTGTGTATATATATATATAGTATTAATATCTCAAGGTGAGTGTGAGATAAGTGGATGAATAAGAGAAGTGATTGCAAACTGGGCAGATTTGTGCAATGTGCTTAGTGTCCTGTCAAGAACAGTAAATAAGAGCCTGAAGGTCTGATTTAAATTGCATTCCCCAAGACAGAAAAATGCCAAGATATAAAAATAATAAAGTAAAATATCTATTTCATGCAATCTCCTCTTTAAAGTAAAATTAATTTAAAAGTCTTTTTTTTTAACAATTTCACTTACTTGTGAAATGTTGTCTTTGCCTTTTCTGAATGACTGACATTTATAACTCTATTTTCCACTTTGTGATTTTCAGCCAAAACCACTTACAAAAGACCAATTAAATAGAAAGTGGAGCCAAAAACAGGTGAAAGGATTTAATAGCTAATCTGTGGTTCTAAGAAGAAATGTATTAGGTTTTCAGTATGTGTTTTTACAAACCCTACTGTTTTATCTGGTAAGCCTTATCTACTGCAGCATTTTAAGTGCAAAATAAAAATATTTGAGTAATCCTGACCTAATTGCAATTCATTTTGTCCATGAAATCCTAGAGAAACCCCAAGGAGGACAAGTGATTTCAGCAGCACAAACTATCCTTCTATTTCATTGACTTGCAAAGTAGCTGGTGCAACATACTTGACTCCAACATATCAACTGAAAGAGATAAGTGAAAAGAATAAATACTGTAAATAGATGGATTTATTTCTCTAATGTAGGAGGCATTTTAAAGACAACTATTCAATAGCAAGCTTTAATGTCAATGAAGATTTAATGAAGTCAGAATACATTATGTCTCTGAGGACTGCATTTGCAGATGTAAACCAGCATAGTTCTACTGCCTTAGCTGGAGCTTTACCAGCCTTGAAAAATCTTACTAAATATTCTCAGTTGTGTCTCCTTTCTTCTTCTGTTTCTTTGTATCTGAAGACTATTTTCTCCTGATTTTCCCCTACATGCCTTTTAATAGGTATTTTCCTTTCCTTTTTCCTCTCCACTTCACAGCTTTCTCCAACACCCTTTCTTAAATTTTTGTTTCATAGAATCATAGAATAACCTGGGCTGGAAGGAAGCTCTGGAGGTCACCTAGGCCAATCTCCTGCTCAAAGCAGGACTAATTTAAAAGTTAATTCAGGTTGCTCAGGGCATCCTGACCAGATGAGTTTTGAGTATATAGAAGGATGGAGACAGCACAACTTCTCTGTGTCCTTGTTTTTGTACTTACCCCCACCCTTTTTTTAAATTTAGTTTTTAATATTCCATTATGGGTTTTTTGCAGTTTTGCTTTGGATAACTTCCGTAATTCTTCATCTTCATTTCATCCTTTTGCCTGTCTCTACCCTTCTACCTCTAACAGTTGTAGCAAACATACTATTTCCATGATTTCTGAATTTTCTGATGTACTTATATTTCTTTGTAATAGAAAAGTACCTCTTGCTTTGATATACAGGGTCCTATTTGCTCCTCACAAGACTCAAACTGATGCCATATGGACAGAGGTCAAACGAATGACCGCAGCCTATTGCCCAAAGCTATTCAGGTAACATGAACACTGCTAGAAATGCCCTAACCCCCTGCCCTATTGTCCTTTGCTCCTGCACAGCTAACCCATCTTGCATTTGAAAATCAGACTTGTGCCTAATACCTGTGGAGCTTCAGTAGTTTTTGAAGGAATAATGGCTGCTAAGTATAAAAAAAGGTGTTCAAGTGTCAGGCCTCACGTTGCTTGAATAGCCAGCTCCACGCTCGGAAATTTTGTTTCAGTTGAAAATTTGGGAAACAAGTGCCTTAGCTGGCACGTTTTGTCCATGGCACTGCCAGGAGCTACTGGAACAGGTGTCAATCTAAATGAAGGTTGTCAATTTTAAATTGTTCTGAACAGTCAATCTTCAGGGAGAGATAGACCTTCAATGTTTACCATGGAAGAGTTGGGGTTCCATTCTCACAAAGAATACAGGGAAATTTGAATACATTGAGATTTAGGAGAAGTAATTTTATTGCTTTTTAAAATATTTGCGTTTGAAGCAAATGTCTTTCCTAAAATACTAAAAATACATACATTGTTAAAAACATTGAGTCATCTTATATTTACTTTGAAGTGGTCCACAAGAAAGCTTTGTGCTTGAATTGGGACCACTGGACCTTTGATTTTCCCAGTGCTTAGGGCTTCTGTTTGCTTTTACAAAAAGTAAGTTTGCAAATCATGAAAAGGTGAAACAATACATCTGAATCCGTGGGTATTTGCTTCCATTTAATGAAGTACTGCCCATTTGCTTCATCACTGACATTTAAGTTGACTGGGAAGGAGATAACTTGCTGCACTCTGATAACTGAGTATGAGTAATACTCTGATACTTCAATGAGTAAGATCCAAGAAACAGAAAAATTCTAATTTGCTGGAGAAATCTGAGGCATTTACAAAAAAATTTCCTCTCAATTTAATGTCTTACTATCGTCTGTACATTTTATGCCAACAAAATCAAAACACTTATCTTTAAACTTTGCTCTGCTTTTGCTCTACTCTACTTTGCCCATGTGTGTTCTGCAACAGGACATCTCAGGGTACTGAAATGAATCTTGTACCTTCATTCTTCTGTGGTTGGCAGGATGGACCCCTCTCCTCCCATCTCCTGTCTCACACTCAATTCTCAGAACAGGAGTTCTGTTTGTCTGTCATGATCAGTCTTCTCTGGTGTATGCAGTTTAAAAGAAACAGTTTGAAATTCTTGCTTCTTGTTAGATTTCATTGAGATTCATGGTATTTGGAGACACAAACTTTTTGTTTGCTTTCACTTTGCAGAACTCTTCAGATTTCAAATATTGTTTTTTCTTTTCACATAACTGTGCTTATCAGTGACCTCACATGGAGAAAACAGTTTAATATCCATCTGAGAGCTTCCGTCTTCTGAGTATTCAAGAAGAAATATGGTATTTCCAACAAGACTCAGTATTCTCAAGATTATGCTGGATACCAATACACATTGGAACAATCCAGGTATTCCTTCTACAATCCTGAACTCTTGACAAGGGGTGTTTGATTTTATTCTAGCAGTGAAGGCTGTTTCAGTACTACACAGCTTCACTCAAGGCCTGATTAGCCCATTCCGTCATTTCAGGAAAAAAATATTCAAATAAAACAGATAATCCACACACTCCATGCGAGAGATGCCGGGCTCCCTGAACGCTGGGACAAGCAGCTTTATGAAGACCTTGCCCAGAGAGAACAACCTAAGCAGGGGACCTGGAGCTAGAACAACTCCTGTCTGTCGACACCGTGGTGTCTGCCCGGCCACCCCCTTCCCTCGAAGCTGCGTGGGGAAACGGCTTCTCCCCGGAGCAGCGGTGCAGGGCAGGTGATCGCCGGGGCTGCGGTGGGGTGATCCTGAATCCGTGGGACACTGACACCGCTGGGTTCCACCGCACGGCCTCTGCCGTTCCGGGTGGGAATGCGGGGTTGCCAGGCGTCTCAGACGCCCGTATTTTGGCTGGAGCGACACCTCTCGCGTGCGGTAACGCCGCCTGCACCCGGGGCGGGGGGCGGCGGGACGGGGCCGAGACCCCCGGGCCGCCCCTGCCCACGCCGCGGAGCGGGGCTGCCCTCGGCTCCGGGCGGCTCACAGTGCCCCGGGGGCGCTGTGAACTGCGGGGATAGCCCCGCCTGAGGGCAGCGGGCATCTCCGCGCCGCCCCGCCGGCCGCGGGGGCAGCGGCACGGGAGGCGGAGGCAGGGACGGGAAGGGAAGGGAAGGGCCGCCCTCGCCCACCCCGGCGGCAGAGAGCGAACCGGGGGAGCGGAGGCGAGGGGCGGGAGGAGAGGGAGCGCGGGCGCGGGGCGGCTTCCCGCGGGTGTGTGCGGGGCGGCGGAGGCGGCGGGACGGGAGGAGGGCGCGGGGCGCATGGAGGGGCGGCGCGGAGCGGGGCCGGCCCGGGCGGCCGGCGGGCGCTGAGGCGGCGGCGGCCCGGGGGCGCTGCGGGCACGGCCGCCGCGGAGCGAGCCATGCGGGGGGCGAGCCGGCTGGCGGCTCTGCTCTGCCCCCTCTCCCTGCTCGTCACCGCGTCCTGGGGAGTCCGCTTCCACCCCGGACAAGGTAAGCCGGCGGCAACAAAGGCGGCGAGGGGCCCGGGGGTCCTGGCCCTGCGGCGGGCGCCGTGCCCTGCGGGGCAGGCTCCGCTCCCCGGCGGGCGGGAGGAGGCAGCGCTCGCTCCCGGGGGCGGCCAGCGGCGGGGCCGGGCGGCCGCCGCCACCGCGGGGTCTCGCCGGGCGTGCTGGCGGCAGCCCCCCGCCCCCCGGCTGTCACCGGAGCCCGGGCTGGCGCCACGAGTGCCGTGCCAGGAGCCCTGCGGATGCCAGCGGCGGGGTTGCTGCTCTGCTGCTGCGTCGGGCTGAGCCTCCTGCCTTCTGTTGCAGAGACCTTGGTGAAGCAGCTCTCCTCGTATGAAATCATCACACCTGTCCGAGTGAACGAGTTCGGAGAGGCTTTCCCGCACACGCATCACTTCAGAAGGAGGAAAAGGAGCTTGGAGGCGCCGCTGGAGCCCGCCGCTTTCCGAACACATTACCAGCTCAGAGCGTACGGGCAGCTCTTCCAGCTCAACCTGAGCGCTGATGCAGGCTTCCTTGCTGCTCAGTACACGGTGGTGCACGTCGGGGCCCCGCAGAAGCAGTCGTCCCCTGACTTGCGACACTGTTTCTATCGCGGGCACGTCAATGCCCAGGAGACTCACATGGCTGTCTTCAGCATCTGTGGTGGTTTGGTAAGCGTGTTGGTCGCTGCTTCCTGTCTCCATTCATATTCCCCTCCCTGAAAGAAATGTAGTGGGATGCCTTTGCTGGAGAGCTGAGCTGGAGATTCTTGGGCGTCGTTCCAAGTAGTTGGTCATGAAATGTCTTGGCATCAGCTGGAGCAGTCATGATGATACTTCTCTGGTGGGATATACAAATGCTGCTTTCAAAGGATCTGTTGCTGGCCAGTAATACAGTTGGTTGATGTAACTCCTTGACACCAAGAGCATTATAACAGAGGAAAAAGAATGCCTTAGAAACACAGTAAGCCATTATGTGTATTAAGTATGACAGCATATTACGGATGCTGTCAGTTGGCATCAGTTATGTGTTTGTAGCTTAAAAGTTATTGTGGTTGTGAGTGAGGAGTAATGGTAGTTGAGATGGTGAGAGAAGAGCTGGTGTTGGTCAGTTTTTTCCTCAGCTTTCAACAATACTGTAAAGGTATGTTACATCCTAATAAGTGTGCAGCAGTGCTCCCTAAACACATTTCTGCTAAAAGGGAGTAGGAATTCTCCTAACTTCAGTGAAAGTGTGTCTGTGAAACACTTCTTAAGAACTGAATTGAGCAGACAAAACTGCAACAATGTACATTCCATACTTATCCCTTGATAGCATTTAATATGTCTTCCAAAGTGATAATGGAGAAATAGTATCACACTACTGTCTTTGAAAACAGTTGTAATGTGTTGCAAATTTTTATAATTTTGTGCCTAGAAACCTGAAGACTGGTACCTTGTGCTTTATCACATCACTACCTGTTCAAATGCCAAGGACAAGCTGTGTGACGTACACACTAGAAATACAGTGTTTTAAATATTACAATGAATTTAAGTTGGGGTTGTCCCATTATTTTTTTTTTTTAAGTCACTCAGGAAACTAAAGGTGCAAGACTCTTCTTTTTGGGACCTCAAGCAAATCCAACTTCATATAGTAGGCTCTTTTTAGTAGCCTACACAGAATAGAATACAATTTAGGATGTATTTAGGACTGTTTAATGTGTATTAAAAGAACGTGATATGTAGGATAGAAGAGAGAACCAGAGATAACTGCTGTTTGAGAGACTCACCTCTTTCTTGTGCTTCTTGGATATTTGGGTATATACCATCTTGTCTTTGGGTTGAGGTGTGTGGACTTGGGATAGTCCTTGAAAATTACTGGAGCAGCAAGCATTTGAAAACAGTAATTCTGTATTCATCTTAAGTTTTGTCTGTATATCTTGCTTTACAAACAACTGTCATTGGTTCTTGACTACATTATCCAAAACCCAATTCAAGACTATACCAAATACCTTAATATGTTTACTAAGAGAGGGAAAGATGAGGTATCACAAATGTGGTTGGTTTTGGTTTATTTCTTCCATGTTTTAATAGATGCTCAAATGCCATGTCATTGAGAATAGTGGCATACTTTATACAGAATATATACACAAAGTTCTAAGAATTTCTACTTTCATAACCTTTGCTGCCTGTTTGAGTTCTATTCCTGTAAACAGTTGCTTTGCAGTACTTGAAGGGACCATGTGCATTGAAAATAACTTTTCTGCAAAACATGTACTTACTGCTGCTAAAAGTTGTCTCAACTTTTATATATCAGTTCTCAAATTCTTCATCACAAGACCATCTTCTTGCATGCAACAAGCTGAACGTCTCACTTCTTATTTCTCTCCCCTCTCCTCCTTACTGATGCATTACAGTATCATCATGTATGTGTGTGGTGAGAAATCCCTGAGTGCCTTTAAATTAGGCCTTTACCTCTTCTAGATAAGCCCTGTGAACTTTTCACTGCAGCTTCCAGCTCATGTCCTCAGTCAATGTCTGGCTCACAGAGTGCCCAGTGTGACCTTTCTGTCTTGCTGCTCTCAGGACTTTCTCTCACCTTTCATTTCACTTTCTGCCCAGGCTGATACAGCCTTGAAAGGTATGTAGCATAGCCAGTGATGTGTCTGTTTTCCCCTTGGTGGTGGAGATTTTCAGAAGAGGAAGCAGAGCCTCCATGGATGCTGTTGCACTTCTGTAGGATACATCTATAGTTTTCCAGGGAGGGATTGTTTGGTGGTCATAACCAACTGGTTATCTGTAACTGCACAGAGTGTCCTCCAGTTTGATTTAAAACCTTCAAGCTAATGTTCTTCCTCATCCTCATGGATTCAAATCAGGTGTTTTCTGTCTTGTGTGACTGTCAAAGGAGAAAACCTTTTTGGAGTTTAGAGAAGAATGAAAGTGAAAAGAGGGAACTACAGACCAGGTGGAATTGTCTGTGAGATCTTGTCCTCCCTGAATGCATTCCCTATTCCTAGATGGGACTACCCTCAAAAATTAGTAAAAAGATGCTTTTATCCTCAAAGTTTTAAAAATTTCATGGGTTTGTGCATTCAACAAATGTACCTGCAAAAATAAATGAGCCAGTTATTGCTCTTTTAATGAACAGTGCCATGCTTCATGAGTGCATCCAAATATTTAGTCTGACTGCTGCTGAGGTAAGATACTAGTTATTGGGAGCAAGAGAGTAGAAACCAGGCTAGTGACTCAGTAGCTTTGCATTATGTTTATTTTAAGTAAAATCCTTTCTCTTTGTAGGATCACTGAACTTGAGCTTAGTGTGTGGAAGTTAAGATACTGCTTTGAACCACTAGGTATAATTTTATCTTCCAGCTTTGCATATATAAGGAAATTGCTTATATTTGACCAATGTTGTAAAAGATAGGGAGGAAAAAAATGACCTGTACTTAGTTATAAAGGTACAGCAAGTGTAACAATGGAATTTTAAACATTGCTCTGGATATGTGTCTGAGTCACATGAAGTGAAACCAGGTACTTGTGTTCACTTTATCCTGTAGGCATCTATCCCCAAGGTCTGACTGCATTCATTCATAGCTTCTTTCCTCCTCAAATTCATTCTTTTCTTTTTTTGCACGCTCAGGTTGAGTGTGTTGTCCCTCTCCACTCTGCTTTGCCATTTCACCCTCTGTTAAGCCTTTTCCTTCGTGCGCTAAGAGCGCCTACAACCCAGAGTACCCATGGAGCATTGCTTAATGGCTCCTGACACCCTGTGTGCAGTTTTGTTGTGTTACATTTCAGAGCATGCCCTGGGTTCAGGGGTACAAATGGCACAGGGAGGTTAGAAGGTCAGCAGGGAGTCTGTAGTAATTGCAAGGAGGGAGTGTATAATTAGGGAACTTTGGGATCCATCAAAGGCAGAAGGTCATTTGGAGTGATGGCCTGGGTACCTAGCTGAACATCTGATCACATACAGGCATATTTCTTGCATCTTTAGAGAATTTTTTGAGATTTCATGCTTTATTTCACTTTATTTTCTTAAGTGTTTTACTTTTACTGCATTAGTCAGTTATAGCTTCCTACAAACACAGGGCCCTAACGGGATCTGCTGAGGATGTCCCTGGGTGCATGTAGACTGAAGAGACCTTTCGAATGGTATGCACACAGCAAAATCAAAGAGGTAAACCCCTAGTAGTTAAAAATCATTTAACCTTTGAGAACATGTGACTTACGAGTTTAATGACAAATACAGCCTAATACCAGTGAATGAAGTGTCTTATAAATGATGACAGCTCCCTTATTTTTACTAGAATGCACCTTCAATTCCTAGCAGGACCCATCTAAAGAAAGGATCTTTTTTGGTTGGGTTTGTTTGTTTTATCATCCTGAATGAATGCTATAGAAACAGTTTGTTTAGTCTTTTGAGAAACCTGGGGGTTTTTTTCAGGGGTTAGGAGGGTGTTGGCTGATGCTGAGGATAGTTAAAATCAGTTTTTCTGAGCTAGAAGAACGCTTAAATGCCAAAGGTGTTTTATGTGAGTACTGTGAGAGAGGAAAATATAAGAAAGAAGGAAAAAAATTACATTCTTTTGGGTGTCTGGTCTCTTGTGTGTCAAGCAATTTCACATGCTCACTGACTGGCAGGAGTTAGGAGCAGAAAAGCACACATGAATCTCTTCTTGCATGGATTTGTCAGCTGTCAGCTTCCAGGAAGGCAGGACCAGTTTGTTCTAATGTAGCTTTAGAGTGTGATAAGTTTCTTCTTCAGCAGCTCCAGGAAGCCCTTTGGTAATGCTCCCTTACTGGCTTACATCAGACACTTTTGTCTGGAGAATGGCAGGAGTATGAACCTAAGTTTGGATCTTTGCAATCCTCAGCACAGGAGGTTGTGTTTATTTTTTATTGATACGGGTCAGCGAATCACCTTTCTGAGAGGTTTTGAAAACAGCTCTGTCTGCTGCTAGGAATGGGTAAAGTGGCTCCTTTCAAGGAAAAGTACGCAGTCCTGGAATCTGTCTTTAAAAACTGTGACTTTTAATTGTTTGGGGTAAAAACCCCAACAATCCAAAGCCCAAAAACTTGCTAGAAGCTACTGCTAGCATAGCAAGCATCTAGTTTCTTGTGGAGGTCTAATGTAGGTAACAAACTCCAGATATTTGCTCCCTGGTTTTGTGCTCCTTAGTACTAACAACCTCAATGAGTGAAACTACATTGTTCCTTCCAAGAAACTTTAACACTTGTAACTGGAAAATATGCTTACCTTGATGTAATTTAATGCTTTAACTTGTAAGCTGTCACTTCAAAAAAGTTACTTTCTAAATGTGGAAGGCAGGATAGTTTCAGCATTTGGGTTACATTTATAATGCTATGAGCATCCATAAGGCACATACTGGATTTCATGGGTTTTGAAATGTACTGATTCCGTCATAAGCTAGGAAAACAATCCTGTTAAAATGTCAACTCAAGGCAATTGATTCTTGCTGGAGCAAAGAAAGTCTTACTGCTACTGGCTGGGTGATGTGAAGACTTCCACTGTGGTTTCTTCTGTCATACATGTATATAAGCTGAGACTCTGGCTCTGGATCTGCAAAAAAGGAAAAGTTTCAGTGCTTTCATTACAACCTTGAGCATTTGCTCTGTCTTTGATCAGCACAAAGTGGTTTTGAGTAAAAGGTTTTAAACTTTGCAAGTTTAAGGTAAAGTGTTCTTTCTTTTTGGCTTGTCATAAAATAATAAGGCAATTTAGGTTTCCCCTACAGTTGTTTTAAAAACCCTGAAACTTCTCCAGTATGTTTTCCTCAGCTCTTTGCCTCTCAGCTTTTCCCAGAAATATTCCCACAGATGCTATACCTTCACACATGGGCCAGTACAGATCAGCAAATACAGGTGGTAATTGCAGTTGTTAACTGAGAAGATACGTGGAGTTGCAGATTGTGCAGCTGAAGGTCTGTCACAGAAAATGTTTTAGCAAAAGCAGTATGACCTGAGTATGTGTCTACCTGTTCACCAGCAAAATTCTGCAGGAATTGTCCTTTCAACAGACTGGATGTGCCTGTGTAACATTTATGTCAAGGGTGCTCAGCCATCCCTGGCCTGCCTTCTGCCCACGTCCTGTGTCTGGTGCCCTTTCCTTGGTGGCTGCTTGGGCACATTCTTTGCCAATATGTTTGCCAGATAAATTGTTTTGATGGCTGCAGCTTGTTCTCAACTGCTGCTTTTATTGTTTGGATCTATGTGACACAGGTGAATTTGCTGGTATGCTCTGGGCAGCCAAAGGAACTTTGATTTACTTTTATCTGTGTATGCACACATACACACACATTCATTAAACTTTGAGGAAGTACACAGAAGTTTCTGTGTCAGGGGAGGGCAGAGTACACAACATATGGCCCTTTGCTGTCACTAAGCTAAATTACTGGTGTGCAAATTGGAGTGTGTTTGGAGGAGGGAGTTGTGTGTGTGGGTTTTCTTTTTTTGTCTGAACTTAATGCTTCCAGTCCCAGGTGGCAGTCAACAGTTAGCTATCATGGATCTCAGGAAACTTTGTACTCTTGGGGAATAGATAGGCTTCCCACATGAGATAGTGTATCTGCAATGGTCTCAATTCTCATTCTGTTTCAGACATATCCTCATGCAGAAAATGGCAAGATTAAGGTAGCAAAGCCAGACACTGAGAACAGCTAATGCCTTCTGGGAATGCACATATTGACAGAAGTACTCAAGGTAGCTTACTGTGTGGCTGACTAAGGTGAAAATCTAACCATAGCTTGTGTGTTCTTGAGTGATAACTGCCTGTGATGGTGCTTCTGAGGTCAAAAGGACTGTATGGAGTTATTCATCTTCCAGTGAGAGAAAAAGGTGATTCTGCATTTACTTAAAAACATCAAAACTAGGAAGTTCTCTTTAAACAGAGATAAATGTAAATTTGCTTGACATTTTCTGAGACAGGCAAGATGATATGATATAGTTTTCTCCACGATAAAGTGTATGGATCCCCTAGGTCTGTGTTCTGTCAGAATAGTTTAGGTATTAAAACCAAATCCCCTAAAACTCAAAAATAAAAGCCAGCAATTCGCTGCCTCCCAAAGTAGCTCCCAAACAAACAAGAAAATCCCTTCATGTATACATACATTTTGTTTTGCTAATTTCAACAGGTATTGCAAGATAACTGCTTTTCTGTAATGGAATCTCCATGTATATATCTATTTAAAAAAAGTTGTTATGCATATTTTTACTTGACTTGTCTAACTTGTTCACTGTGAATTGTATATAAAGGTAAAAACAAATAAATGACTCCTCTCTCTTCCTTCCACTCCAATGAATCTTGTTAATTTCCATGAACTTCTGCTCTTTCCAGGTGGTTTGGAGATTTTTTTTAACATTCTCACAAATTGTCTGCTATTTAGCCTCTCTGTTTTTGCTACGGATTTTATTCAGAAACTCCTGGAATACAATTTTCCCCAGTCTCCAGCCAGACTTTCTTGCCTAGAATAGCTTCACAAAGGAATCCTCAGAGTACCTGGTGCCTATACTTCCTACAAGAATAATGTTTCCTCTTGTTCCTGAGTGAAAGTAGCTTGGCAGTAAGGACACTGGATGCAGTGCTAGGGTTATCATATGGTTATTGGTAAGGTGTGGTCTAAATATACAAATAGGTGAAATCTCTTTAAGCATTTACATGGAACTTAAATTTCAGTCTGGAATTAAGAAATTTTATCTAACCAATGCTTAGATGTCTTTGCAGACCAGGACACTTCCAACCATCAATACTTTTAATGGTGCTCATGCAATCGTAACACCACAGAATTTGTAAGATGTAGTTAGGTGCCTATAACAAACTTCCAGCATTTTATTCTCTAAGAACTTCAGAAGTAATGTTGCTTTTGATCACTTCTAAAAACGTATTCTACCAGAAAACATTTGTTGCTAGATATTAAGCTAGATATTTGTTGCTAGATATTAAGCTGAATTATCTTCTAGTAGAAATACTTTTTCCAGATGTTGGCAGTGTACTATGATCACTCTTTTTTCTTTAATTAGACAATGCTTCCAAACTCTTTCATCACAGAATATTGTAACAGTGAAGGCAGAAGAAAAAGTGGGAGGGATTTTTTCATGATTCAAGAGCTTTGAATAAACAAAAGGGGAGGGATACTAGAGGGGAAGAAGATAATATAAAAGGAAGAGATTTAAATTGACTTTGTCTGTTAAAGTGCTCTTGCAGGTTTTTAAGTGAGTTAAGCAGCCATACTTTAAAGGCATGAGAAGTACTTGGGCACAGGAGTGGAGCTTACCTGGGAGGGGGTCTGCCAGCTTAGAGTCAAGTTTTCCAGAGCTTCGGTTGTTATTTTAGAGTTTTTATGAAACTGTTCCAATTATGCTGTTGGACATATTAATTCCTCCTTTCTGAAATCTGCTATGTATCCCTCATGTTTTCCATGTGTTCTGCAAACTTTATAGACAAAGATGTAGTTTGTATATGGGGATGGTACATTCTTTAACCATAATTTTGCAATATTTTATTCTATAAGTCTTGCAATAGAGTTAATATTGGTTAAGACTATACAAAACTATACTATAGTTTTGAGCCACTTTAAACCATTAAGTCATACCATATAGTGAGTAACTGTGTTGATCCCCTGAACCTTGATTGAGATCATCCATAATATTTTAAATACAAAAAATAAATTATCATTCTCATGTGGGCTTTCTCATAAATTTTCTCAAATCTATGCATATGCATAGTTCTGGGTAGCACTCCTTCTTTGGACCACTGATTTATGATGTGCAAGAGACTGTTTTCAATTTTGTACTCTACTTCTACTGAAGAGATCTTTTAAATGTACTTTTATCTCTTTATCTGAAGAACAGAAATAAAACATTTTAGGCAGATTTCTTGTTAGATGACTTGAGAGGCATCTGTAGATGATAAATAAATCCAGTTCATTTCTGATTTAATTTCCTGCAAATGCTTGGGCTCCTGTTTTAGCAACCTGCCTCTGTACATCTAAGTGACTTTATTTCATTTTACCAAACTGAAAGTATTCTTTCATTTGGATGTCACAGCTCTTTTACTCGTGTGTTCAAGATGCAGCAATAGCTTCATTTGTATCACTTTCCTGGCTGGAGTACTGTAAACAGACAGTGTAACTGGTGACTGAATTTCTGTAGATGCTTGTGTTAGGAAAACGAGGAGCTAACCATGTGTTTTCATAGTGGATTTAGAGGATTGGAATGTGTCTCCACAGGTTCAATGCCTCCTTTGACTTTGAATGACAAATATCAAGTGCCTTTCTTAAGATAGAGCACTGTTTGCATCTCTTAGCCTTTGCTCTTTCTCACATACAACATAGTGAGTTCTTTTCAACTGAGATAGATGTGCAAAAATTTGTCATAGACTACTGGTAGGAGGCCTTCATAACTACTCAGTGGTAGTAGTTGCTTCTTTACCCATATGTTGTTGAAGAGGAGAGAATTCATTGGAGAAAGAATGAAAGCTTTTTGCATTATAGATTTTTGTTCAGCTATTTCTTCCATATCTAAACAGGTCATTGATCCTGGGATACTGTATGAGAATCAGTGTGCCAAAGAGTGAGCAAAAGGAAGCTTGACAGCTTGATTCCTTTTGTCTAAAATGGTTGTCCCAAGTATCAGTAAAGGTGGACTCTCCAGTCTTAAGGACATGATTGTACCATCTTGTGGTAATTCTTTGACATAAAAAAAGGTTAAGAATAATTCTGAGGCCATGAATCAAAATAATCTGCCCATCCAGCTGTCTGTCCTAACTTTTTGGCCTGTATGTGGTCTGTTGTGAAGTTTTGAAGTGAGGAGAGTCATCAAAAACATATGTCTTGGTGTTTGGGAGTTTTTACTTTTTTGGGTTTTGGTGGGGTTTTTTTATTTATTCATTTTTTAGAATGAAATCATAGAAAAAAAAAAAGCCTTGTTCTTGCGGTTAATCTTTTCCAGTGAAAGTCTGATATCCTGGTAAGTTTAGTTTAGAATGTAGTACAAACTCTTTCCTTATTAGTTCTGGGGTATTGTTCTTATAATCTAATGTGTGTTGTGACTGGAACCGTTCCTTTGTAAAATGTGGAAGTCTGTTTTTTGGAAAAGCCCTTGAAGAAACAAACCCAGATTATCTGCTCCACCTGTTTGAAAGAATAGGAGGGAAGTAAAATGTGTGTGGGAAATAAAGCGGGAACAATAAAGTTCTTGCTTAAATCTAGAAGAACATACTTCAAATATGTATTATGTAGAAATATCCGTTTTGATATATCAGGAGAAAAGAATTAATTAGCATGTTAGTATTGACAAATAGTATGGGGCCAGATTTATGATGTTTTGTTAACTGGGACTCTAATAATATGTGTAATAAAACATGGATCTTTACAAGAAGAACTGATGCTTTGTCTGTGAGTGACAGGCTCTTGTCTGTCCCTGTCATTTACCCAAAAGGTTGTGCCTTAAGACTAACTGACAAGCTGTGGCATGTCTGTTTTCCTGAAGCCCTTTCCAGGCTGTTCTTGGTACACTTGGTCTGCTGTCCTCTACAAATTACATGCCCTGGAAACACTGGATGTGAGAAGGCTAAATTGAATGTATAAAGGATCCAGCATGAAGACTACTTGCATAGAATTTAAATGAAACTGAGGGGGAAAAGTGCTTCTGTGAGTTAGATTTAAACAGTCTTGAAATGAAAATACTATTTAGCTGTGTCTTTTTTCATTCTGTGACAAAGTTGGTGCAGAGGATTCATCCACAAGGTGTTGACAACAGCTCTAATAATGTTATGTATCAGGGAGGATTGCAGATGGGCTTCAGGCGTGTGTCAGACTAACAGACTGTTACAGATCGACAACTGATAACTGCTCAGAAGGATCCCAAATTCGAGGGGGTATTGTAAATCCAGCACAATACCCTGGACACTGAAGTAGTCTGCAGCAGTTTTTAAAAGACTTAGTAGATTGTTTGAAAAATCCCTCTTCTCGCTTCTGTCCTCATTTATCCTGCTTTGCTACTCTCTCTCTAACCTTGAGTTTCAAGGTTGACATGAACATTTAATCTCTTAAACCATATTATGTAGATTGTTGCAATTGTCTTATTGGTCAATCTTATACCTTACTGGCAAAGCATTTATCAGGATGCAGTCTACCTGCTCACTTGATGTGTTTAATTGGCTGAAACAAGGAAGTTGCTAAAAAGCTTGAAAATAATTTGATGAAATTCTTGCATGTTTTTTCCTCTTCAGAGTCTCCTGAGGTGGAGTACTTAAGCCATAGGGAATTTTGAAATCGGTTAGAAGTGCAGTGAGAAAGAAGAGAGTCTGCTTTAGGATTTCATAATTGAAAGGATTATGGGGCAGGGGGCTGGGGGAGAGGAGCTTAATTTTTTTCTTTGTGTATGTGCCAGTGCTTTTGTTAGTAATCAGGTTACTGTGGTTCCCATTACACAGTTACCCATGTGTGTCTGTGGTGGCCAGGGACAGGGGGTATATTGGGGGAATCAAGGAGAAAGGCACTTTAATGGTGTCAACTTTGAATTTCTGGTGTTCCAGTCAAAAATCTTCAAAAAGAATATCATGTTAGCTGTTTCTAATCTATGGGGAAAATGCAATTTTAGAGGAAGAATATTATATAAATTATGTTAAGGACAGAAGGCAACAAATCAGTCCAGAATTTGGACAGCGGTCAAATTCTGAAGTTCTTGATGGCCTCTGCTCTCCTTTGCATAGTTCCCAACTGGTCCTGCTTGGTTATACCTAGTTTCTCTTTATATTTGTGATTTCCTTTGTTTCATAACTCTTACAGTAATTACCTTTGATACGTTGTTAATATGCAAGGTAGTCCGAGTTATTCTGGTGGGGCAAGTCCCTGAAAGCAAACTTCTCTTGCCATACCTCCCAGGTTTCACTGGAGGTTCCCCCATCTCACCTGCATTTGTATGATCACTAACTTCAAAATATTATCATAAATAGATTTTATTTCAATTAGAATTATTTTTATATCAGTATTTTCAGTAGAAAATAATTCAATTACTTCTCTTACTTTCCAGATGGGCACCTTCAAGGCACATGATGGTGAATACATTTTAGAACCTCTGATGAAAGCGGATGGAGGTGAACATGAAGATGAACATAACAAACCACATCTTATATACAGGCATGATGAACTTAAAAAAGTGTATCAGAAATCCTATAAACCTTGTGAAGTTTCAGGTATAGTCATCCTTTAAATTTCATTGTGCCTTTTTCAAATGTCAGATGTTCTAAAGGAAAAAAAAAAAACCAACAAAAAAACCACAAGATTTTATTGCATAAATAGTTTTTCTCCACAGTGTGCCATTAGAACCTACACATTTCTTTCACATAGACTTGTCCTTTTCCTTTTGTTTTGTGACAGTGGAAAATTCAAAAGTAGGACAGAATGCACATATAAAAAAATCCACGATATTGCAAGAACTTTGGTGTGAGTTTGCTTTTACACCTACATTGTCCAATATGTAAACACTGACAGAATAGATCCACAGGAGTTGTTGCTTATATTCACAAAAGATTACTGCAAGTCTAGCAGATAACACATGGAATCTGTCTTCCTTAATAATGGAAGCATCTAATATTACCCATTAATTTATAATAATCTAATGTTACCCATTATTGTAAATGTTTGTCCTTATGAGTATTTTAATAATTTATTCACACTACATATTTATAATATTTTGTTTTATTTAAGGTTAGAGGAAGGAGGTCAACAGAACCTCTGCCTTGGACTTTCAGAGGTAGACTTTGGCCTATTCAGGGCACTGGTTCAAAGTATCCCTTGGGAAACAGTCCTTAATGACAAAGGGGTCCAGGAAGGCTGGACATAATTTAAGAAAGGAATTTTGCAGGTACAGGGGAAGGCCACCCCTATGTGCTGAAAGATGAGCCAGCAGGGAAGATCAGCTTCCTGATCAGTTCCTGGGCTGAACAGGGAGCTTTCACTGGAACTCTTCTTGAGGAATATCTATGTAGATGGTTAAAAATACAAAGATTTTAAAAAAACCACAACAACTTCCATGACTAGTGTTATTAATATTGGAAAATTCTTATATTTTATACTCAGAAACACTATTTTGAGAATTCTGCTTTTCTGTAGATACTAAGGCCAGAAAAAAACCATTATGTCAAGCAAATGTTCTTATTCCTATGCCTTTTTTTTTTAATGATAAATAATATGTACTGAACCAAATTAGAGGTCTTTCAGTTTTTGTGTCTTCTTTTGCTTTAATCTAAACAAGTTGGTGTGACAAAAAGGCTTCAAGCATTAAGAACATGTTAATTTTCTTCATTTTCATTTTTTTGGAACAATTACAAAAGATTGGGAGCTAGGGCTTACTGTCATTTTGGGGGGAGTGAAGTTGCAGAAATGTTCATGAAGAAAAGCTTTTGAGTTTCTGTTCTTCTGAAGAAGAGATGTGTCTCCTTTAATGCTAGTCTTGGTTGGTTATTCATATCCATTCACATTCATATCCTTTCATCATGAAGGAACAACTTATATCACTACTTGGAATCATGAGGTTTCTCTTTCTGTAGGAAGGGAACCTTGACAGAGGATATGGAGGAACATAGCATTCAATACATATTTTTAGTTTGAAATTGGGCCATGATAATTGTAAAATTGTGTATCAGATCTTTTCTCCACTTTGTGCTGTTTTCTTCTAAAACTAATTTGCCATTGAAAAAAAATTTTTGTAACCCTGCTATATGCCTCAGGTCAGGATAGGATATTGCATTTCCTCGGTCCATAGGTTCCGTTTCCTTAATATGTGGAAGCTCATCAGAATTTGCCAGAATATGTTTTGGATAAATCTGATAGCTATTACTTATCCACTTCTTGATTTCTGGTGTTTGTAAACAAAATTAATTTGATTTGTTCTTGATTTGTTTGGTCCATACATTTAGATAATCTTTAAACTCTCCCTTTAAATATAAGTGTTATTTCCCATATTGCCAGTACTCTGGAATCTCAGACACCTACTGTGTCCTAGTAAAGATAGTGTATATGAAATTGCTTCAGCCAGTTCTCTTCAGTGCATCCAACTCAGTCAGTCTGAACACACAGAGTTGATGTGGATACTCTTGGACCAGTTCCTTTTCAGAGCCAGTCCCTGCTTGTTATTGCTAGTGCTGATGGTTTCACAATCGGTATAGTTTTATTTTGGGGTTGATTTTTAAACTCAGTAAAGTGCTTGCTGTTGTCTCTACTGTTTTTCTTTCTGGCCATATTGTGTTTGAGGAAGACAGGCTATGGATCTCTCAAAAGTAGTTTGAAGTTTACATGGGGGCTCTTCCCTTGAATAATGGAATGTGCAAATTTAAATCCTTTCAAGTTGAGGGTGACAGAAGTGTGATCTCTGAATTCTTGGGTCAGTGCTGTAGTCACAAAGTCATTAGAATAAAGTGACTAGGAGACATATCGTTGGGCTGCTACTTTTTAAGAGGGAAATCTAGTTTCCAGAAAGACAGTGGAGGTTTCTTCTGAAGGAGCTGGAGTGTTCTGTAGCTGCTTAGGTTCTAGAGGGCAGTGAGAGTTCAGATATGCTTCTCTGTTAAGTATTTTTTATGTGAACAAAGATGACTCTGATAAAGGCATTGGTTTTTCAGTAGCAAGCATCTGGTGGCTGGAATATACAGTGTAATTGGAAGTATTACAGCACTTAGTTTGGAGATATCTGAGCAGATTGTGTATTTCTTTCAGAGCCTGAGTCTACATAACGAATATTTACAAAACTGTCAAAGAAGTCACTTAAGGTTCTTGATGTGTACTTGCTTATGGAGCTAAACTCTATATTTATTTAAATATAATGTTATGTAAATTTGAAAGTCAGTAGGGACTTGAATTCAGGAGTTGGACCTAGTTTGTTTTTATTTGTTCTGCTGGTGCCAAAAGTTTGCGTTTAAGAATGTGTTTTGTTTAACTAACTCGTGTCCTTTGTTGTACTGATTAAGCTGTAGTGCTTATCTCCTTCCAGCCTTCCTGTTTGGATTATAATGCATTCTAGGAACTGTGTAATATCTCTAAACTGATTTGTAACAAATAATCCATTTATCATAGAACTATATAAAAATATACAAGACATCTCATTTGATGTTCCTATTACAGTCTTCTGTTTCTTTTTTTTTGTGGGTTTTTTTTTTTTTTTTTTTGGTTGGTTGGTTTTTTTTGTTTTGTTTGTTTGTGGGTTTTTTTGGGGTTTTTTTTGTGTCTGTGTGTGGGGTTTTTTTTCAATTCTTGCACTGTTTCACTTGGGAAAAAGATCATAAATATAAGTTTTTCTATTTTGGGCAGCCTTTTGCATTTTACTATTTAGCAACTGCATTCAACAGTAAATAATTTTTTTACTTTACAGAGAAAGAGTTGAAGAAGAGCACTTTATTACATCCAACCTTCAGCAGCTTGAATGAAGAGAGCAACATTTTACAGAAATCTCTCAGTTTAGAGTATGCTTTAAGTAACCTCTCTACAGAGGATGGTGGCAATCCACATTCCAGGAGAAAACGTTTTCTTTCCTATCCGAGATATGTAGAAGTGATGGTCACAGCTGACACCAAAATGGTTCGTCACCATGGGCAGAATTTACAGCACTATGTTCTAACATTGATGTCAATAGTAAGTAAGTTCTTAAGTATGAGGAATTTTAGTTATTGCTGTTCTGTTTTCTTTTCTGCAACTTTCCTGTCTTCTGGTTTGATCAAATTCTGTAGAATAAAAAGAGATTACGTAAACATAAATTAAAAAGTTGGGTCAAAAATTAAGATTATGGACCTTTTCAGTTTAATCCTCTGTAGGGTATGTAGATGAAATGATGGAACCCATTTCCTGATCTTCTGTTGCTTTAGAAGAATTCTTAAGCTTCAGGTAATGAAAAATACAGATTAATTACAGCAGACATGCTAAAATTGAATTGTGAAAAAAAACAAGCTTGGTTATAGTAATCCTAATTTTTCAATTTCTCAAGAAACTTCGGATTAGTATGGGTCAGACTTTGAGTTAGTGTCATTTATTTGTCATCTTTATGTGGTAAATTCTTTCTTGAACCAAAAGTCACTACTTGTATTGATTCAGGATTTACTACGTAAGCTCTCAAATCAAAAGTTTTCCGGTGATATCAGTTGAACCATCTGTTAGGAAAAGGCATGCTAACATATTCTGCATTGTAACTATTTCTAGATTTCTGTCCTTAACATCTATTCAAGAAGCTTAATTTATATGAAACTGCATCTAGCTTGGGGGCTAGCAAATTAAAGCACCTATCACATAAGTATCTGTGGAGCCATCTGCTTTTTAGATGGCTATTAACTTGACCAGTTACAGACATCTACTTTTGGATGAACAGAATAGCACCCTAGTTTTCACCATGAGTAATTAATGTGCATCGTAGAAGTGCCCCATGCCATTTAAGATGTTGTAGGACATCTGACATGGCCTCAGCTGCTGCTTCACCAAGCTGTGCAAATCTCCTGTAAATCATGTGCTGTATCTGCCAGTTGTGCACTCTGATAACCTATAGTGTGTGAAGGGATGCTGGGTAGCAGGCAGCTAGACAGCTGAGCTGAATGCTGCTCACTCTAATATCCACATCTCCAGCTGATGACAGTAGAGGTGTTGCCATCTACTACACAGATGATGTAGGCACCTAAATTTAGAACATGAAGTTTCCTCTAATCAGTTTACAAGAAAAAAAAATGTTCTAAGGGAGATTAGTTTATAGTGTGGTAAGTCTTCTGAATTTTTCTACTTTTAGTGCTGTGAAGGTATGAAAGTTCATGTATTACCAAAAAAAAATCCATACTGAAAGTTGTTTTTTTCTCTTATAGTACAGACTCAGTTTGGAATTCCTTTTGAAACAATTGATCCCCAAGATGCCATTTTATTACAGTTACTTCTTTTATTAAAGAGGTGTACTAAGAAAAAAACTGAAGTGGTAAAGACATCACTTTAAAATAGAAGCTGTTTTTTACAGAACTTTACAATAAGATGAAATGGAACATTTATTATATCTTTTTCATGAGGTCTTGTTGTGATTATAGGTAGTGTAATTCCTGATGGTTCTTTTTAAGAAGAAAACATTATTCCTGCATCTGTAGATGTTGTACATTCAAGTACTATTCCTTACAGTGCAATATTTCCCTTTTTACTTGCACCATTGACCTTCTAGGTAAATAAGATAAACATTGTATAATTGCTTTTAAAGAGAACCTATATATGAACTGTTTTTAAGTTCTAGTATTTAACATATACTGTATGAGTGAAAGAATACAAGTTCTTTTCTAAAATTCTTATCATTTCTTTCTTGTGCTTTCCTGTCTTACTGTTAAATTAGGGGTTTACATTTATTGCTGGTTTGGGGTAATGGCATTCAATACACCACTACATCTTTAATCTGAGTTTAATATCTCTGAATACCACTGTAGGTGGTAAGATCTCTTGGTGCTTGCATCTCTTGGCAGCTCTATTCCACATATATATATATGCAAGAGGTAATCTTGAAACAAAAATTTCGTACGATGTTCTTTCTAGCGATGCTGAGCTTTTACAAATGCAGATGTAAAAAATATAAATTTAGATCTTAATTTGAAAAGAATTTCTTTACAGTTCAGTTAATTCCATGCACTCTCCTTTCCCCTGCCTCCATTTTCCCCACAGAATACATATCCCACCTCGTATCCCTTCTCCTTGAAGCATTTCAGCAATGGTTTGGAGTCACAGAACAATTGGAAGTCATCTGTTCCAACCCTTTCCTGACATATATGATTTGTCTAACAAATAATGTTTATGAATATACAGCCTTCAGTCACTTCTTCTCCCTAACAGTTATTGTTCAGGAAACTAGTAAAAAAATGTGAAGGATAGGAAAACAAATGACTACCATTCTTTGCTTTGTAATATGAATTAGAATTTATCAGTATGCTGGTGGGTCATTTCTTGACCCACAGCATCTTAGTGTTTGAAATAGAACAATTTTTAGTCTTATTTGACTGCCTGTAAAGGAAAGAAATGAAACTTTTTAAACTTTATCATTTCTGCCATTATACAGATAGCTTTGATTATTAAATTTTACTGGTATTTATGTCTGGTCAAGCAACTTCTGTAATGGGAAATTGTCAGGTTGCTGGCCTTTTAAGTGAATCAAGCATTATACTTTACTCTTGTAATAATTCTGAAACTTTTAAGGTTATTCAGTTCTGGCTTGGATTTTAAAGAAACCTAAAATCTTTAAGCATATAAATCGCATTAAATTTTAATGAAACTTAGACATCTAGCTCCCAGAAGAACCTTTGAAATCCTGGCCCATTTTTCTTTTATTTTCTTTGGGGCTTTTTTTAGCATCAACAAAGCCACCAAAGTAAACTTACTGCTGTTTTATGAGTGGAAAATAAGAACTGAAATATACTGCAAAATATTTTTAGGGTTTTAAGTGTCTTGTCACTCATCCAATTCAACCTGAAAAGGCTTAGCTCTCAGCGTGCAAGTAATCTCATTGAACTGGAACTGGAATGCATTTTCTCATTTCTTTAAAACTGCATAAATGTTGGCAATATGAGTATTCACATTACTTATATCTTGGAAATACTTACTCATTCTGAATGAAATATGTACTTCAAGATAGAAGGAGTACCTTTGCCATAGGATTTTATGAAAAACTTTATTGTTTTTCAACACAGAGAGCAGCATTATTTAATATTACAATAAATAAAAAATGAAACAATAAATAAAACAATAAGAATACTGTAATTGCTTAACTTGCACTGTTTCTTCTTGTTCCTCCAAGCATTGTACCAGCAGAGCAGGCAGTAGGCACTGTCTTACTAGATTTAGTAACTGGAGGACTTTTTCTTAGAGTATGTTCTGAAAGTTCAAAGGCCTGAACATGAAGGCTTGATCTTAGCAACTGAAATAATTCATTAATGTACTAGAGTTTACTATAAAATTCAAAACCACCTGAAATTTGGTTACATGAAACATTCTGAGGTACTGTCCTCATTTTCTGAATAAAGGACCTGATTATTGACATCCTTTTAAGTACCATACTGCTTATATAGTTTGTTTGGTAGTAAAAAAGTTACTTGGTCTGTTCTTAGTCTGCTTGCAGCAAAAACTTTGTAATCTTGCCTTTCTGAAAAGAAATCATGACATGTGAACCCACCTGTGGCAGGGCTGTGATGGCCAGTGCAGATTGTGAACTTGGCTGGCTACCTAACCATGTGAGTGCTAAAGTGCAGCATGGGAGGGGGGCAGCCATGCAGTCAAGGAGAGGACTGAGACATCATCCATTTAGATCATTTAACTTGCAGTGAGACTATGAAACCATAAAGTGCTGTTGAATCACAGTAAAACAGTACTATCATAATATGGTCTTAAAAGCTGGTGCTTTTGATTTTCATGAAGACAAAAACTTTAGTAAAGTTTTACAGCTGCCATCTTTTACTGATGTATGAAATGGAAGGTTGTGAGTAGTAGGTCTTCACAGCAGAAGATTTTTCTAGTTAGAGTCTTGTTTATACTTTTTTTTCTCCATTGTCATCATTAGCATCATTTTTCTCTCATTGTCATAATTTTTTTTCTCCATTGTCATGAATTATTTTCTATATGGAAAGACTGTGTGCACCAATGTGCCCCATCTTTAAAACCAGACAGATTATTTTAATATATATGGGGTGAATTTAAAGACTGTTTTAATATTTTCTTTGCAGTTCGTACTATACAATAGTTAACAGTTCGTCTTTCCAGAACACACTGGGAAAATGTAGAAACATCTTGGCCTTTAAGAATGTTTGGCATTACTGATTTTACCTATAGTCATCATTTAAAAATAGGCAGTAGATCTAAATAGTTTATAGGTTAATCATTTAATTTGTATGACTACCATCTGAAAGGCAATGAATATAGTAACATTCAAAATTTAGAGGTGAATATATTGTTCCTTGTATCTGTTCCTTAGAACCTCAGTAGTCTATATTGCCCCTTTCTCATTCAGATCATTGTATTAGTATTAAAGCTACAGGAATGTTCAGTGCTTTTTATCTCTCATCTAGTAAAATCTAGAAGGCCAGGACAAGGCATATTTTTCTTGGCATAAGCCAAGAATATACCTTGTTATGTTTCCTCTGTGTATATAAAACCCCATGATCTTGTGCATTTGGCGTGGTTAAAATGAAAGTAGGTATTTGTTTATGCACCAGTGAATAGACATAGCTGGAAACAATTATTTTCAAAGTATCATTCATATAAATTCTCTGAGCCAGCCTTCTTATTTATCTTGACATATGGCTATCTGTAGGGGTATAAAAGCCTACTATTTTAATTGTGACTGTCCTTGTATTGCAACTCCAGGGTGCCTGTATATTAAATATCATAATGATACCTCACTACATCTTGAGATCCACCAACTAATACAGAGGTATTAGTGTGCCCAGGTAGCCAAGAAAGCCAATGGCACCCTGTCTTGTATGAGAAATAACGTGGCCAGCAGCACCAGGACAGTGATGTGCCCTTGTACTCAGCACTGGTGAGGCCACACCTTTGAGTGCTGTGTCCAGTTCTGGGCCCTTCACTCCAGGACATTGAGGTGCTGGAACATGGCCAGAGAAAGGCAACAAGGCTGATGAAGGGTCTGGAGCACAAGTCATATGAGGAGTGGCTGAGGAAGCTGGGGGTGTTTAACCTGGAAAAAAGGAGGCTCAGGGGAAACTTCACTGTGTACAACTACCTGTCAGGAGATTGTAGTGAGTTGGGGGTCAGTTTTGTCTCCCAAGTAACAAGTGAAGGACCAGAGAAAATGGTTTCAAGCTACACCAGAAAGGTTTAGAAAAAATGATGTCATGTATAGGGTTGTGAAGCATTGTAACAGGCTGCCCTGGGAAAGTGACTCCTGACAGAGGAGTCACTGTCCTTGGAGGTAAGTAATAGATGTGCAGATGTGGTGCTTAGGGGTAGTTTCATAGTGGACTTGGCAGTGTTTGGTTGAACTCAATGATTTTGAGGGTCTTTTCCTACCTAAGTGATTCTAGTTTGCAGTATGTAGGCAGGCACACACTTGCCTGTCTTTACACTTCACTGCTGTTAGTACTTTTTACTACTATTTTTGTCTAGGTGGTGGTTGTCGATGATTACACTTGTCTCCATGACTTTCTCTTCAGTAGTAATCATTCAAGAAGTATTCCTAAGGTGAAGTCTTGGCACTGTTCAATTATGACAAAAGCCTGCTTTAAAATGCCTGGGACCCATCTCATAGAATAGGAACAAGGAAAATAAGGAGATGTTGCCAGGCAACACTCATATGTTTCTCTGAGTAGCTTCTAGCAGCTAGAGAAGCTTGTCTATGGCTGTGTCTTGTGAAATGATCTTTTAATGTAGTTTCTTTTAGATTCTGAAAGGAAGGATGCATTGACATTGTGCTGCACATGATGGTATTTGATATGATCTAACTATGGGATGCATTGACATTGTGCTGCACATGATGGCATTTGATATGATCTAACTATGGTACATATTTTCATTGAAGAGTTGTAGGTGATGATGATCATGACTGCTACCATCTTCTGTGTTATTGCAATATTAAAGGGATATCTTTGCACCCATCTCAGTTACAAGTTAGAGGTAAGACAGAACATAGGCATTTCTGATAGGGTGTCCCCAGCTGCCAACGAAGCCCCCCACTTGCTTACTCCCCCACCAGCAGGATCAGGGAGAGAATCAGAGGGGTAAAAACTAGAAACTTGTGGGTTGAGATAAAGACAGTTTAATAGGGAAAGCAAAGAATTAATTCACTTCTTCCCGTGGGCAGGCAGAGGTGCTCAGCCATCTCCAGGACAGCAGGGCCCCAGCACATGTAGTGGTCACTGGGGAAGTCAAACTCCATCACTCCAAACATCCTCCCTTCCTCCTCCTTCCCCCCAGTGCACACACTGAGATGATGCCACATGGTCTGGAATCTCCTTGGTCAGTTTGGGTCACCTCTCCTGGCTGTGTCTCCTCCCAAGCCTCCAGGCACCCCCAGTCTCTTCCCCAGTGTGGCAGCAGGAGAAGCAGGAGAGCCTTGGCTCTGTGTAAGCCCTGCTCAGCAATAACAAAAACATCTCTATCTTATCAACCTTGTGGTCAGCACAGATCCAAAACACAACTGCATACTGTCTTCACACTGTGAAGACTGTTCTACCCCAGCCAAAACCAACACAAAAGACAGCACTGTTTTTGAAAGGGATGTATTCTTTCCTTTTGCCTCCACTAAAGCACTGCACTAGGTGACATGTGGAACCTTTACTTGTTTAACTCAGGGGATAATAGATTGAACAGGACTTGGGTGAGGGAGCAGTAGATGTCTTAAAACTTACAGAGGAAAAAAATGTTAAGTCTGAGGCACAGGGATACTTGTGCAAGTTTGCATGAAAAATCTTTGCTGCCATTAGGATCCACTTGTGGAAGCCAGTTTTATACAGTTATGCATGCAACAGAATAGGAATAGCACCAACAGAAATAGCACAACTTTTTCTCTTTTGCTGAAGCAGTAACTGCTCATATATCTCATGACTTCAGACAAGTTTTGGTCTTAAGAAATACATGATGGAATAGGTATGACACTGGAAAAGGTGAAGGAGAAATCTCCCAGATCCTGGATATCTTACATGCTCTCAGCACCACAGTGATACATAAGAGATTTTGGAGCCTCCAAAAGACACACAAGCTGTGAAGTGATACCGTGTTTCTTTCGGGGGATATGAATGTTTGTATTTTCTTGGTACTGTGGTTGTGTGTAACAGAGAAGAGAAGAGGAAAGAAAAAGAGGTCTTGTGATACAATGTTTAGGGGGGAAAAATGAAGGAGAAAAAGAGATGAACAAGATATATCTAATTGGATTTGGATAAATCATTTACTTACTGTCCAGCCTCTAGGTGTACTTACCTGTTTATGAGCACCTTTTCTTAACAGGGCATTTTTCCTCTATTCACAGTCACACTTTCATGGACAGTAGCAACAGGGTTATCAAGACAAACTAAACTTTGTGACCAAGTTGCTTCCAGTCAACTGGCAGCCACAGCTGTCTGACCTAATCTTTCAAAATTCCATGAAAATAAAAGCTGTGATCCTTCCACCAAAGTGTAACTGGTTTCATTTATGTATTTTTTTCTCATTCTTCTTTGCCTCTGGTGTGGAGGCTGGTTTTAAGAGTTTGAAAAATCTATTGAAGCTAATTTCACTTTAACTTGGCTATTACCTCCTACTTCTCTGAAGCCTGTATTTAGATGACTGTAAAGCAAGTAGATCTGGAAATTGTAAAGAAATGGTGTAGTCTATTAAATTCCTATCCCCTTCCATCACCCTTTTTCATGAATGCTTCCAATAGGAGATGATTGAGAGGCGTATCCTTAGAATATGGGAGGAGGGAGTATTTACCTCTTAATTTTTTTTTCACTAAAAATAAGAATCTTATATTCCAGAGCTTTGATAGTTCCCTGCATCATTATATCATTTCAAATCTCAGTGGATTATTTTAGTCTGCCTAGTTCCTTAGGTAAATCTTCAAGTTTGATTTGTGGTTATCAGTTTTCAGGATTTTTCTCTTCACAACCATGCTGAGAATGTATACGGAACTTTGCTGGTAAGGGCGTCTTGTTATCAGCATACAATCTTGCTTTTTGATCTTTTGAAAGCTGTGGTAATAACTAAATGTTTGGAGGTCATTAAAGTGCTCATGAGGCAAAGGATCCATAGTTTGACTCAAACATAGGGTTAATGACAGCAGTGTTATTTTACATTTAGCATGAACTTACTTGCTCTCATAATGGAAACAGGTATGTTTCAGATTTTGGCAGGAACTGCTGACCTCTGGCATCTACATGGCATTATTTCAGTCCTCAGCTATTCTCCAGAGAGATAACCGGTACCTAATTCAGATGGTGCATAGATAGAGTGTTGAAATTCCTGCAACAGATTCTCTTCAGGAATGCAATGAGATATTTTTCTCTCATATACTTAGTCTAATGCATCTCCTCTGGGGTATGAGTAACTAGTTTTGTGTTTTGAAGATACACTTTTGTTCAAATATTTTAAATGGACATTGGGTCAACAGGCAGGAAGATGGACTGTTGACTCTGTATTTTATGTTGGTTTCTTTGCCTCCTCTGTGTTTCCAGATTTTGTTAGCAGGATAACCTTGACAGAAAGCACTTGCACAGCAGTAAAAGATTTTTTTTCAAGGAATTGTTAGTGTGTATGAGGAAACATCCATCAACTACAGTGTAAGTACTACTACAGCCATGGACCAGAACTGCTAAGTTTTAGTTACAAGAAGGCTCCAGCCTCACCTTCTTGCCTGGATCATTCTAATCTCCATGGTGCAGAAGTTATCTCTGCTGTAGCAGAGGAGGCATTTGGGAAACTTAAGGCTAATTTTGCACTGAAGGTTGAAAGTCACAGTTTAGGCACTCAGGCATTATTTGGTTTCAGATGAGCCTAGTTAACTCTCCCATTCAGTTCTCAACCCCTTTGCCTATTCTACCTGACACATACAGCCATAGAGTACTGGACAACTCATGTATTGGTTTTTGTTGATTGTGTCACTCCCTCAGATGACCTCTATACTCTTTACTTGACAGCCAGTGAAACTCTGGTTCCAAAACCAGACATTTACTAGACTGATTTACAAGTTAATTAAGAGATGTTTCTGGCTAATCTAGTGGCATTCTGTGATGGAGTAACTGCATCAGGGGCAAGGAAAGAGCTCTGCCTGGTCATCTGTAAAGCCTTTGATACAGCCCCTGATGACAATCTGGCCAGTAAATTGGAAAGATATGGATTTGATGCATGGACTATTAGATGGATAAGGAGTTGACTGGATGGACAGTCCAGAGTTATCATCAATGGGTCTTTGTCCAAACAGAAACCAGTAATGAGTGGTGTGCCTCAAGGGTCCATATTGGAACCAATACTTTTTAATATCTTCATCAATGACACTGACTGTAATTGTGAGCACCCTCAGCAAGTTTTCAGATGACACCAAGTTCAGAGATTCAGCTGAGTTTCTTGAGAGAAGGGATGCCATCCGGAGTGACCTTGAGAGGCTTGAGGAGTGGGCCTGTGTGAATCTCATGAAGGTCTACAAGGCCAAGTACAACAACCATGTCCAGTGAAAGAAGTCTGTGTTAATGCTTCTATGCACATGTAATCTTCTTGTATAGCTTTATGCTGTAACAAATTCTCAGTTGTAAGTGCCTCTTACATCAGCTTAAATTGTATTAGAATCAATCCTTGGAACAAGTGTCTTCCAATCCTTGGAATAAGCCAAAGATCCTCACAGATCTCATTTCACATTCCTCTCTGACATGATTTTGGAATGCCATATGAACCTGTATTCTGTTTCTTCTTTGTTGAAGAGAAATAAAACTTGAAAGAGCTGGGCTGGAATTAATCTGCCTTAGCCTCATACATCTGAAAATTAGACATCTTGTCTCCTTCCATAGTAAAGGGATGAAGAAGTGAAATAGCTGCTCTTCCTGTCTTGTATTAAAATATATGTTTAAATACATATCTCCAGATAGTCATGTCTACAGAACAGTTAATCCCTTCTCCTTCTCAATTGACCATTGATGGAATTTTCTCCTTGTTAGTTACATGAGTTGAGATGGATGTGATAATTGTGTTATTGTAAGATAGCAGTTCTTAAGGAACATGGCTTGACTGTGGGGAGGATAAATATCCAGAAATATCCTTTCTTAGTTTATCAAAGTGGAACTCAAAGTACAAGAACACATTATGAATTTGATGGTGGTAAAGTAATTTTGATGTTAGAAAAATGGTAGTTTATTCCACTCAAGTTCTGCCTAAATTGTGCTTGAGCATTTCAGATGTCTTTTGTAAAGGCTTCTGAGTTTGTAAAGGTACTAAGAATAATTTGGTACTTGCTGGTTAGTAACCAAGAAAGGAGTCCATATGGAAAGAAGCAAACAATAGCTGTACTGCTCTGAAATGTGTTCTCCACAGGGTTCTGAAGCTCTGGTTCCTGCCCTACTCTTATTGAATCCTCTACTTCCAGCTTGTTTGTCAACAAAGAAATGGAGGACAGTGCTGCATATTGTGTTCTTTCCAGTTTAGAGAAAGGTGGGGTGTGAGTTGGGAGTCAGTGCTCTGTCAGTTCTAAGTTTTAGCAGTATTACTTGACCTCAGGTAAACAGAATTTATATACTACAAGGCTGTGGTTTCACAAGCAATCTGAGCCAGTTCAAGTGGCTCTAAAGTCTTCTGAAATAAGTCTGTTCTTCTTCCCCTTCCCTTCCCCTTCCCCTTCCCCTTTCCTTCTGCCAGCACTTCTGTTAGAGACTGCACCAGAAATGAGTGTACTGACTCATAATGTGACTAAAAAAAACCCAATTTTGCAGCTGGATCAGTTCCTTGATCACTTTTGTAGCCTTGCAGCCTTGGCACAAGCTTGAAGGGAGGAAAGGCAGTACCTCTGTGTTTGATGGCAACTCTTGTTTACATAAGGCTGTCATTTGACTACTGCTTTAAGCCAGAATTCACATGGATATCTGAAGCTGTTACTTGTAATGTATAAACTTTTTTTACTGATTTTATGAAAAATGACTTTCAAAGTAGTTCACTTTGGTGTATGGAATTGACTCATGATTTTTACTCTCTGTCTGGAAGAGTGTGTATAAAAATGCCTGTTGAGTACATAAATACAAATTTTATGGCTGTGGACAGATGCTTTTGTATGTGTCATGTGTATTTTCAATATAGTTTTACAACTCAGTCCAGCTTCCATTAAAATCAAGGTAAAAACTTATTTGTTCAAAGTTGCTTTTTAAAACTTTCTAATATTTCAAGTATTGATTCTACCAATCATCTATATAAAGCAGCTTATGCCTCACAGTCACAGTAACATTAGTTTTTTCCTTTCTTTGATGTCAATAAACTGTATAATAAATGTACTTTTTGCATTAGCATTTCAACGTGTTGTCTGTTTGTAACTGAATATAGAATTGAAGATATTCAGATATTAAAAACTGAGAAACTTTTTTTGTTGTCATGTCCTTGGGTAGAAGGTACAGTTGAGATACCTGTTGTGTAGTGGCCTGGTTTTCTTTGGTAATTTGTTTGTTTTATTAAGAGAGATAGTTTACCAGGTGAGTTTAATACTTTAATCTTCTTTTTTTTTCTCTTTAGGTTGCAGCAATATATAAAGATTCAACTATTGGAAATCTAATTAATATAGTTATTGTCAAATTAATTGTGATTCACAATGAACAGGTAAGAAAAAAAAATTAAAATATTTCATTCTTATACAAGAAACAAAACGTATGAACTTGCATCCTAATTACAAAGTGTAATTTTTTTAGTTTAAATATAAAATATTTTCTTAAACTGTGTAATTTTCTTTTAAAATAAGAAACAATATGTCAAATGCAAGGTTAACTTCAGGGCCTGAATTTAATGCCTTTATTTTCCTGTCTTTGTGTTAGCTTGTCGAGTTGACCTATACTGGCATAAATCAGGTAGTATATGGAAGCTATGTCAGAACTACCTGAAGTGTGGTTATGCTCATGGAAATGTGGCAGGAAAATGGCAGTTTTTATAGAGGGTTTCAATCAATGGAAGGCTTTCAGCCCTAACAGCTGTTACTAAGATTGTAAGAAGTACTTGCTTTTCAAATACATGGATTTCATATTTATTTATCATAAATGTCTTGTCACTATATTTTTCTAATATTTAAGACATGGTAAATGCTCACATACATTGTTTAGAATAACGGGTTCCTGTGACTGATGACTTATAGCTAAATTCAGATCTGACCCTTGAAACAAATCTGCTGAGGGAATTCTTATGTGGAGTCCTGCTGACTTTCTTTCCATGCACAAGTCATTACTTTGCAGATTGGCAGCACAAATGACAATCCAGTAAGTGCAAGTGCATGAGTATTAAAGCCCTTATTTTGATGTTTTTGACCATTTCTTGCTTAGGAAGGACCAGCTATCACTTTCAATGCAGCTACCACTCTTCGTAATTTCTGCTTATGGCAGCAAGCACAAAACACTTTGGATGATACTCACCCTTCTCATCACGATACTGCTGTTCTCATCACTAGGTACAGTATCCAAAATAGCCACAATTACTCAGCTGGGTGAGACAAATGCTTCAGTTTTGTTTTCACATTATAATCTTTTAACCTATTCCACTGACATTGTTCATAGATAAGTGAATAACACTGTCTTGCCCTTCCAAAACACTGATTATCAATATGTGAGTAATTACTCTGTAATTGCTATGTTGATAGATAAGTCTCTGATGATCCTTCCATTAAAGATGATAGGAATTAATTAGACCTGAAAGTGTTGCAGGGAGATTAAATCTTTAGCCATAGTACATACATGTGATAGAGGAGGAGAGTAGTATGTAATAGTCAGCTGAAGGATGCAGTGACAGACAGCTCCTAATAACCCTGATGTAATCAGAAGTATCAAAAGCTTTAAGTGGAAACCATATAAATATTAGTAGGTTTTCTTCCTGTACACCAATTGCCTCAGTGAGGGTTCTGATGTTCATTCATTGGAATAGTCTCTTTTTCACTCTTCTTTTTACTAATTATCCCCAACATTCAAGTTTCAAGTATACTGCAATCTGCATGTTTTTCAGCATCGTTTCATACTTGAGCTACCTGCTGCATTGTAGAGGAAGAATGTAATAATTTTTTATTCTTTGCATTCTAAATAAAAAGCAGGAGTGTGGGCTTAGTCTGGTGAATTTAAATGACTTCTTTCACTAGAATACAAATTATTTGAATGGCCTGTAACATTAAAAATTGAGAATCAGATTTGCAATTGCTGTGACTAATATAGCAACAGTGAAATACTTTTACAATATTCTTTTATATGCTGTAATGATTTGAAATAAATCTTTTCTTTCAAGGGAAGATATCTGCAGAGCTAGAGAGACGTGTGACACTCTTGGTGAGTTACTCTTTTTTCATCAGTATAATTTTATATATGAGAATATCAGTGTGAGGAGAAAAAAATCTGTTAGCAATAAGTCAGAAAAGAGATACAAAATTCAAGCCACACAGACAAAAATGGTTTCACATTTCCTATTGCTGTTCTCTCCTGGCATGTACTTCTGTGAGAGGTCGTTTTTCGTTTTGTGTAAATTTGCTGCATACTTGAGGCAGGACTTGAGTGCCATAGCATTCACTGTAACACATGACAATAAGTGAAAATTCATTCTCTTAAGCTTTTATTTAAGGATTCAATTTTGCAGGTTTAGCAGAGGTAGGTACAATGTGCGACCCACTGCGCAGTTGTTCTGTAAGTGAAGAAAATGGATTGAGTGCTGCTTTTACTATAGCACATGAGCTTGGACATGTGTAAGTACCTATTTCCTGGCAGGTAATTTTATTTATTTATTTTAAATTTCTTTTTAAATGTGACCAGTTTTCATCAACGGGCCTTGCATTTTCAAGAGGGTGTAGTCTGATATGTCCTTTTAGAAAAGTCATTATTTTTGCCCCTTGCAATGAGCCAGGTAAAGAAATTGTGAATTTTACAACTTGGTTGGTATCCTGAATTTTAGGAAAAATGTCCAAAGAGATGAATTCTGTCCTTTTGTCTTATGATCTGGTTGGGACGCTGGACATACCCTATATTGCACAGGTAGTGCAATATAGTCCTGTTAACTCTAAGTGTATTCTAGCCCTGTGAGGAATTTACCTTTAAGAAAAGACAATTGTTAATGTAACACAGAAATATTCTTCCTTGTGTTTGATCCTTTCAGAATACAGTAGAGTAACACAAAGAGAAATACTTTACACTGAAACATAAGAGGAGATGACAGCATTTTATTTTATGAAGCATACCTCATCAGTGATGGCAAAAGGTGCTATACTCTAGCTCCATGAGCATGCCGCAGTGTAGGTAACGACGACGTTACAGAGCTCAGTAGCTAGCTTGTTCATTTTCATGTCCCTGCAAGTCCACCTAGACACATGCTGTTTGTCTTGGTGCTTGAGCTGAGATAGTAAAATAAGATGATGTGTTAGTTGCATTAAGTATGATGTTGATGTGCTCTGCAGTTTTTGCTACTGAATAGTACTGAGTTAAGTTCTGAGTATTGGGGTTGCCTGTTGTGGACAGACCAGCCATGGCCTGTTGTATTCAGGTGAGGAGATGGGTTGTTCCTTTAAAGTGGCACACTCCTAAAACACTGGAATTTTTCTGGTAAGCTTAAAGATTACGTTAATTGTAAAATTCTTCCCATAGCCACCAGTACATAACTAGGAGCATTTGGATATGGGGATAATTATGTAAGGTGTTTTAAAGATACCTATTGCCAAAGGGTGAGATAGATGTATTAAGTGAACCCTATTCAATTTTAAAACATTTTCAAACTCGTAACTCAAGCATTTGCTGCTACGGCATAGAGAGTTTCAGTTAATTATTGCTGAATTTGTTTTGGAGTTTGTCTGTTTTGTTTTTTAGGTTTAATGTGCCTCATGATGATAGTTTTAAATGTAAAGAAGCTGGAATTAAACACCAATATCATGTGATGGCTCCAACTTTAAATTATCATACAAGTCCGTGGACCTGGTCAAAATGCAGTCAAAAATATATCACTGAATTTCTTGAGTGAGTGTCAATATAATGCTATGGTTTGGAGTGGGGTTTTTTGGTTTTTGTGTGGTTTGTTTTTTTGTTTGTTTGTTTGTTTTCCCTACCGATTTAATTTATTTCTGAGAACTGTTTTAAAGGTATTGCTTAAATACAGTTTTTGCATTGTTCTTTGGTTTAACCACTGACTTGCAGGGCCTCAGTCCTCCAGAAAAATACATGTATTTAACTTTTTCTGTGAATTATGACTTCATTAAAGTTGCACTGATCATGCAAAACTTAGAAGATTTTATATAATGGAATGGTATTGTTTATTGAAAATGCTTTTAGGATTATTTTAGTAAGTTAGAATAGACACCCTTTATTTTCTAAAGTTTTTATGTTAAAAATAAGTGATGAATATAATTTAGGCAGTACTATTTTTTTTCCTTTTTTAAAAAAAATGAGAAAAAAACCCACTTAATTTTGTTTGGTGGATCTAAATGCAAAATACAAAAAAGTAAAATCAAGTGACCTGGTACGTTTCATTATTCATTAATTCAATTAAAGTAATTTCATAGGCAAGTGGGCATGCAAACCCATAACTGCACTGAGATGTGCATGTGTAAGTGTTGTGTGAATAGTGAGAAGGCTCCCAATGAATTTTGAGTGATTTATTCACATTTTGTTCCTGTTTTACAACAGTACTGGTTATGGTGAATGCCTCCTAGACAAACCTAGTGGAGGAACATATGATCTTTCCCCTCAGCTGCCTGGGTCAATGTACGATGCCAACAAGCAGTGTGAGCTTGCTTTTGGTATTGGGTCACAATTGTGCCCGTACCTGGTGAGTGAAAACCAGACAGTCATTGCTTAATCTGTACTAAAAATTACTGAAAACTACTGGTTTGGGAATAATTTTATCTTGAAATAAGTAAAGTTTCAGGTTACATTATTTTGAAGTCAAAGAATTCCGTAGACAGCATTGCAATTTCGCATGTGAGAAAAAGTAGGTTGCATTCATTTTTTTTTCCATATCTGTGAATGTGATAATTCCTTTAAGATATCTAAAGCATAAACTAAGATTTCCTGCAACAACTGAAAGGGATTTATTTCAGCACTTCCTGCAAAAGTTTTCACAGTAAAGGTCGTATCTTACATTAGCACATCTTGCTTCTCTGCTTCTTTTAATACTTTTTAGAGACTTACAACTTAAAAATAAACTATCTGAAATATTTTTTCCAAATGTTTGTTCCAAAATGTAGATTTCCTCCACTTTGTCAGAGTCAAAAAATATTTTCATGTCTGACAGAGTGTATATTTTGTATACAAAATTTAGATATGGAAAGAAAACTTGACCAGATTAGTACTGAAATTTAAGTTTGTGTTTTGAAAACTTAATCAGGCTATTGCAGTATAAACACAAATAACAATATTATGACTTTATTCACTGCTGACAGGATTTCATGTAGAGTTAGATTTTGGACTGACTTATAAAATTCCTCCACCTGTATTGTATGTCTTGTTGGAGCTGTTTAAAGAAGAGCACTTAAGATTCAGACTGAATTAAGTGCAGTTTTTTGTTGAGGTAAAATGTTGTTTAAGAGGAGTCAGGCTTTATGAAAATATTAAAGAAAAGGAAAAGGGGGCTTCAAACACCTGAAAATGGTGTTACTGAAGACTGCTTTGTAAATTTTGTAATCCATAAGGGTTATTTGTCTGTTAAGAGTCTTTTAGCAATTTGAAAATGAGGCTTTCTCCTTAATTTTCTAGTCAGTACGTTTAGTTTCTGTTAAATTCACTTAGAGTCTTTTTCTGGGGGATTATATGGAAACTGTGCTGCATAGTATTAACTGTAACCTCTAACATATTTTTAAATAAAATTTTCTATTGAAGTAGAAAATGAAGTTGTCTATTAATCTGATGGGTCCAAGTTCAGATATTACACATTCCTGCCTGGTTTTAAGCAAAATCTATTTTGGTTTTGTGGGGTTTTATCTGTGAAAAAAATCGTAGTACAATAGGAAACACTAAGCCTGCACAGTGTGAGAAATCAAAAATAATCACAGCTAATGTCTAAAATGGCATTGCAGGTGCAACAAAAGTAATCTGGTTTTCTTTTTAGAAACAATGCAAACGCTTATGGTGCACAAGCACAGAAGGTGTTCACAAGGGCTGTCGTACTCAGCACATGCCTTTGGCTGACGGAACAGTTTGTGGTGTAGGAATGGTAAGCCTTGTTTTGTTTCTCAGTACTTGCAATTTTGGATGTAGATAAGAAAGATTAGTGCTTGCTGTGTGGCAATACTGTGCCTATAGAATACTGATTGTGTGAAAATTGTCCACCTGACTATACCTGCAGTTTCTCTTAGTTCTGTAGTCTTGTGACATAAAAACCCACAGTTTGTCTGTTCAGAGTAATTATTAAAGTTTACACATGCCACACTGGTTAAAAATAGGTGAAAGAAGTCAGGGAAAAGTTGACATCTTTTCTTCTGTTTGAAATGTTCAGCTCATGCATAATAAGTTGGTTTTTTTTCCTAATTGGTAGTGTCCAAAGTAGAATTACCTGAAATACGACATCCCTGAAGTGTGTTTCCCCCAGTTCATCTTGTTGAGGTTATTTATTGAACCAGAACAAATTAAGTATGAGTCACTTAGGTACAGGTGTGTGCTTTTTTGGGAAGAGGGAGTCTTTGGATTAGTATCTCATCTCAGTAGTTCTTCATATCTTCATTGTATCTGCTTCAGAGAAAATATGAAATCATGTGTCAATACCTCTTCACCCACTCCAGGAAGTGCCTTAAACACACATAACTTGCCCCATTTTCATTTTCTGTCTTGCCTATTGTAATATAATTCAGGATACTTGGGTCTGTTCAGTGCTGAAAACAGGATCTCTCTCTTCTCATTCATACCCCAGTGTGTAAGACTGCCTGGCTGCTTGAAGTATGGATTGAGTGCTTTGACAGATTACAAAAAAAGAAGTGGAAACTGCATTTCCTATATTCTGCTCATTGGTTTATTTGGTAAAGAGGTTTTCTGTGGTAAGGGTGTCACTCACTGCTTCCTCATTTGCAAGTCTTTGAATGCAGATCCTGATCTGTAAACTTGGACAATATAGCCTTTCCTGGGCTGTCCATTAGGGTCATGAATATCTAATTAGTTGATATAGTCAAGGCACTTACAGAACCGTGATAGAAACAGAAGTAATGGTGAAGGCTAGTTGTATCCAGTTTCCGGTGAAGATTTGAGGCTTTTAGTTTTGGATTTGTATCTAGTTTGGGAAGTGAACAGAAATTAGGTGCTTGAGTTCTTTACTGGTCTAGAATTTGGCTTCTTCATGTCTCACTTCACCACCAGCAAACAGAAGTGTTTTTTACTTGTCAGGGTATTGTGGGAATAAATATTTTTTAGATTTTTTACATGGTCAGGTATGACAGTGATTATCTTGAGTGTGGGTGGTTTTCATGTTGAGCTGCTTTTATATAGTAGCGTGCTTTGGCAGCTTCAGGGGCTGTGGGAGCAATGCTAATTTTTTAAAAAATAATTTTATATGTTCAAAAATTATTAAAAACTCTAATTTCTGTATATAATAGGCTGCTACATTTCACTCAGTTATTTCTAAATTTCCCCCAATAACTTTTAATCTTTAAAGATTCTATGTTGGGTAAGACAATATTAGGGAGGAATTTGAAAATAGTGTCTTAATGGATAACAAATGTAGTGGGTAAACCGTCTCAAATGGCTTCTTTCTGTCTTGCAAGATTAGAAAAAGCTACTTGAAGGCTGTAGTGGAAGCTTTGCTTGATTATAGCCTATGCATGCCGTTGGTGTTACAATGTTTAACCCATTTTTTAGTCAGTCACTCATCAGAAAGGAGGTCCATCTTTTATGTAGACTTCATTTGTAATCTTCAGTTAAATTGACTCTAATTTGCCAACATCAGAGGATTTCTTTTATATAAGAATACAAAAACCTATTTTATGTAATTAGTGCAGTGGAACCATTTTTCTCTAGGAAGTAAGGAGCTAATTACAGTCATTACCTCTGAAAGATGTAAGAAAGAACAGCAATTAATTAATCTGACAAATAGTCATCTGTTCCTGACTAAGGGACAGCTCTTCTCAAGCTCAGACTGCAAGTTGCTGCTGATGTTAATTGGCATAAGACATGGTGACTATTAATTGTAATTAGTATTTTCCAGCAAGCTAAATTGATATATATTTGGCATTTGTGACATTATTGCTCTGATGAATACAGAAAAGATCCATTTAAGGCATTTGTTATTTTAGTATCAACTTTTTGAGCTCAGATTTCAAATGCCCATGTCATAATGGATCTTGCTCTATGTACTGCTCTAACAATTGGATTTAGTGAAGCATATCTGAGTCAAAAAAAACCCCACCTCCAAAGAAGAAAAGTTGTTGAAACCACCTATATTCCAGGAGTGGCATTCTCAGAACAGATCTTTATTGCTATGAAAATAACAGTAAAGATACCCAATAGTGTCAGTAGTTTATTATTATTTTTTGAGGCACTCCAAAAGGTTGCACTCTGATCCTTCCTGGATTCCTGAGGAGTATAGAAATATGCCAGTATTCTCTTGATTGCTTGAGCACTGGAATGGAGAGGTAGGAAGTAGCTATATGATTCTGACCCAAACTTTACCATGTCCTGGGGATATCCCAGTTTTCTACATAATGGCAGTTTGCTACTTAAAC
Source organism: Phylloscopus whistleri (assembly GCA_017589585.1). Taxonomy (NCBI): domain Eukaryota; kingdom Metazoa; phylum Chordata; class Aves; order Passeriformes; family Phylloscopidae; genus Phylloscopus; species Phylloscopus whistleri. The sequence continues at coordinate 539,431 of JADMLD010000290.1, forward strand.
ATTGAAAAACAACAACTGTCACTGAAGTTTGGAAAAATCTCTTTAACAGCAAGAAGGAATTCACATGATACAAGTAACAGTTGTATTGGATTGGGAGGCATGTGCCTTTTTGTGTTTTAGAGACATGTTAATTCTATTCACTGTAGATACGTAATGTATATTGAGCTAGCATCTAAAAATATTCAGAGAGCTATCAGGTAAATTAGGATTTCATCCTAGTCCTTTTGGCATAAAAGACAGGGATACAGGGACAACTGAGAATGGGGATGCAGAGCAAAAAGAATTGCTTTGAACAGTAAAAGAAATACCCATCTAATTCTGAAGTATGTTTGCTGTTATTCACTTGTAGGTAGCCATTTATTGATTACTATTAAAAATTGTTGCATAGCTTGGCTACCTCATGCATGTAATACATGAAGATACTGAATCTGAAAGAATAAATAATTTTATGTGTATATATGTAAAGTAAGTATAAAAAAATCAGGTGGATTTTATCAGAGTTGGGGATAGGGGAATGTGTTCACCATCTGGAAGGCAGAAGCAGATCTTTTGAACTGTAAGAACAGAGTAAAGTATGGGCTCAAACCGTAAATTTTTTCTGTAAACCAGGATTTCCGTGAAATATTTTTCTATGAGCTATAATTTCAGATAAATTAGAAGTTTTAAGGGAGAAACTTGCAGATTTTTTTGCAAGAAAAAATTGAAAACATTGAAAAAATTCCAACAGTGTGGTTTTTGTAGATAGCGTCATTTGAGTAATACAGGTAGACTTGCCTGAGAATCCATGCCACAGAGATAAAGACCTGAGATGCTGTGGGGACACCTTCAGTTAGATGTCTTTCCAAGCTCCATTTCTTCTGCCTTGTATGCTCATTTTATTAATTGCTCTGGCTTAGTGTGGGAATCCAGGGCATTCCTTCGGTTGCCCTGGATGGTCAGGGACCTCAGCAGAAATGTCTGGGACCTGAACAACAGAGCTTGAAACCTGTACAGGGGGGTTTGGAACGTGTGCAGGGCGGTTTGGAATCTGTACAGGGGGGTTGGAGACCCTGGCACAGAGCCCAGGAAGACACTGGCTTTGACTTCAGTCCATGGGAAAAGCTTCCAACACTGAGAGACGAATTGCAAGCCACAAAAGTGTAAAAGACAGTAGTGTAGTTTATCACATTTGGATTTCTAGAATAGGGGTGAATGGGGACAAGATGGAGGATTCTGGGCGGTGCCCTGGGGTCTTCTTCTTCGTCTCCATCTTCTGCTGTGACCGTGGCACAAAGCAGCTTCAAGGAGATTGTGTCAGAATAGAAATTACCTGTTCAGTATAGATTGTAGATATTGGTGTGAAATTGTAAATAATAAAGACGTAATAATCTGTATAAGAGATGATGAGCCTCCATCGGAGGAGGAGTCGTTGTCTGATGCCCGAGCTGCAGAGACCTTGGCTGGGCACAGAGCCAATGGAAAGATAAGAAATAATAAACAGAACAAACAACCTTGAAACCCAAGAATCTGAAGACTTCGTTTTGTTCTTGCGTCTGTCTCAGGGCCTCTCGGAGGGCAAAGGGCTCTAAACCACCCTAGGAAACCAGGCAACCCGAGAGCTTAGATCCTTTTATGTGCCTTAGGGTCCCACTTCTCATCTTGGGGGGCTGTGTGGGAAGTGCTTGATTTCAGAGGAGCTCTAGTCCTGTTCTGCATGCATCTACCACTTTCCTAGGTTCAGTCAAAGTTGGGTGTAGCCTGGCAATGCTTTGATAATTTCTTTCAAGGTTGTTTTCCTGGAAATTTAGCAAGTTCAGTAAGAGATAAATTGGAAACTCTCAAAATCAATTTATCAAGTCATAGATTAATCCACAGGAAAGACTCAAAGTGCTTTTTATAAGGAGATTATTAATAAAAACAAATTCGGCTACCCATAGGCTTATTGATTCCAAATTTGAAATATTTCTAGTTTTTTTGACAGAAAACCAACTGTTGATCTTGACTAGAGCAGTCTTGCCACCTGCTGCAATCTGTATGTTTGGAATTATGTGCAGTACTCACTTTACATGATGCATTGATGCATGTGCTATATTTGCCATAAAAAATGTAGAAAAAATTGTTAGCAATTATATTTAAGTTTATGAAAACTCTGAATATCATACTATTCTCAGTGAAGCAATGATTCAAGTGAACACAGAGGAGCATCTGGAATATGTCTGGTGCTGGAGTTTTCTACCGTGACTTCATCATGTTGCTTCTGTAGGAATGCAGCAGAATAATAGCTGAGACAAGTTTGTTGAATAAACTATTAAAATCCCAGATGTGAGCATATGCTTTGCATTTTTATGGATCAAAATTATACTGTTGTGGGTATAAAGTTTCGTTTTACAACTCTTTTCTTGAAATCCCCCTTCAAGTTATTGTAAATGGTATTCTGGACAGAAGAAGAAACTAAATGCTGCACCACTGTCTCTATTAGAATGCAGTATTCATTTTGTAAAGGAGGATTTAGATTCTTTAGCCTATAGTGTAAAAAATTATTTCCTAAGATGCTAAGGACAGTTCTTGGAAAGTCAAGTTCTTAGTGTTTCTCATTGTCTTGGTTTAGGAAGATTACCTTATGGATGGACTGTGTAGAAAGTCTGCCTTTGATTGCTAGGAATTTGATGTTAGGTACTAGGAGGTTTGGATGTAGAGGTACCTGCAGGCCATCTTGAAAAAAAAAATACAAAGTAACAGTGAGCACTCCAGTGAGAATTCATATGCAGTGAAATAATGGTGGCTTTTTTGGTTTTAAGTTAAAGCATTAGTTCTAGTGTTAAGTGATGATCTGGCCAATTGACTGGATTGTTTACACAGTTCTATGCCAAGATCTAGATTTGTTCTGCATTTGCTTTGGGATTGAGAATCACCTGGAATGATCATATTCTTAGGGGAAGGCATACAGAGCTTAAAAGATATGGCCTATATGCTAGAGTTGGTGTGACAAGGAATTATGCAGGCAGGCCATTTTATCATCAAGATGGATTAGGAACTCCGTCAGAAGCCTGAAAAGAGAACCTGATTGTGTGACAAATTCCTATTTTGAGAACAAAATGGTTGATAGCATGTGAACATAAGCATCAATATAAAAAAGCATAGACTAATCAGGAAAAAAATGTGTCTAGGAGTTATTTTAGGCAGTGATAAAACCACTGAACAAGTTTTCTGTGTCAGTCAGCTATATTCAGAAAGACTGCACACAATTTTTGTGTGTTCAGTGAAGTTGGTTGCTTGAAAGTTTCTACAATAAATTTGTAATAACGCTTAAGAAATCCCATGTAATGTTTAAATTCATTATTGAAAAGGAGGTTTAATACTTGTCTTATTATTTAATCTTTTGTTTATCAGAGGTTCTTAAATTGTTTTATGTGCCAGAGACTTTATTTATCAAAATCATTCTAGAGTAATTTGAGGCTGTTTGGTCTTGCAGAGAGGCAGAGCCTAGGCTTCAGAAGCAACAAGCAGTTGAGTTGATATAGCCTGCTCTAGTGACTGACACAGATACTGTATTTCCTGCAGGGAGAGCTGGAATGAGCCACTCCCTGTCAATACAACTAGCAGAATCCTTCCTGACAATGAACCTAATTGATGGGTAGTCTAATCCTGAGTCTGCAAACAGGCATCTAAAATAAAGAATCCTCTCTATTATGTATGAGCACTGACCCCATGTATTCAGTCCTGGCTGGTGTCTTGTCTCCAGATGAGGGCAGTCTTTGATGCCTCAGGTGTTTGAAGTCGAGGACAAAGGTGACACATTTTCCACATAGAAGTCGGCAGGATATATAAGGCTGAAATTATAGTATCTTGCAAATATCCTATTTTAGTATGTAAACTATTCCACTATGTTGTCATCAAATATACTAGATGGGGTTTGCTAAAGGATACAAGTGAATTAGAATTCCAACTTCCATAAGTCATCAGTAGGATTAGTCCTTGGAAAAAGTCACACATTTATGAGAATCATAAGATTCTCATTTAGACTTCTTGATCATGTACTTCTTGAATAACCACTGAAGTGGACACATATTTGCAGTCAGGAATAGGGATAGTAAATACTTAGAAACAAGAGATTGATGCTTCTAGGGAAAAAAATGATAACTACTTTCTATAAATAATAAATTTTACAGTTACAGTGTGGTGAAGTCCCACAACAAAATAGTCTTGCAGTCTTTGTCTTCTTAATCATGTAAATCCCAGCAGATATAATGAAAATTCCTCCTTTATGTAATTTTTTAGTGGAAATTGGTCATTCTTCACCAAGAATAATACCTAAAGTAGCAGAATAAGCATTGCAATGTAGTATCTTGCTCTAAGAATTATTTCTTTACTGTTAGTTTTTTAAAATTTAACTATTAATTCCATTTTAATGGTAATAGCTTTGTTAAATTAGTAGTAAATAAAAAATCATAGAATATAAATAAATTAAAATATTTTACACCTTTTGTTATAGATGTGAAAGTCTGAGTTCAAGAATGAACCTATAGCATCATCTAGCTTTACATAATCAATCAAGGTCTTAAATGCTTGTCTCCTTTTTCAAAACAATCTCACTAGATAGTTAACTTTTGAGATGTTAAAAACACCCTGAATTTCTTGATGGTTTCTTATAACTTTTCACTATTTGTATCAGTATGAATTCAAAATTAAACTGAAAAACATTGTACATAAAAGACAGTTGTAAATCTATTTTTGAACTTTATGTATGAAAATGTATCAGGAATTCAAGATCTTCTAGAGATATTTGGATAAAGTGACACGACAGATAAATATTCAATATCCAGTAGATTTCCTAGAGGTCAAAGAACTCTAGATAGCATTTTTAAAAACTTGACTACTGGGTAAGTTATTTAAAGGAAATTGAACATTTTAGAAAGTATCCAGATAAGAGTAGTGAGTGTTTAAATTTTAGGTTTTGTTGTGCCTAAAATATGCAGTAACCTTTTGCTCAAATTATGAATTTCATTATTTTTGTCAAACTGTGCAGCACTGTCGCCATGGAATTTGTGTGAGCAGAGAAATGGAGCTGCGTCCTGTAGATGGAGAGTGGGGACCATGGGGACCTTACAGCTCATGTTCAAGAACTTGTGGAGGTGGAATCAAGAGCACGACCAGGCTGTGTAATCAACCAGAGTATGTTTTTTTTTTATTGTTTTACATTTTTATTATGTTTTAATGTGTTTCACATTTACATAATGAAGATATTAGTAAATTATGGATTGGCTCAAAATAAAATAAAGGTATTTTGGGCTGTGCAGATTGGTTTGAAGCACCAATAAAAAAATGCTTGTTTCAGCCATGTTTGGAAAGAGATGAGTTTACAGACTCTGATATGCAGAGGACTTTTCGATTACTCATGTCTTTCAGCAATATTATCCATTCTTGCAGATGTTTCTAAAAACTTAGTTTGGAAGGGTTTTTTTTCTAGGTTTACTCTAACTGCTGAGGTTTTTTTAAACATTAGATGCTTTCTTTGCAGTTCTTACTGCAAAAATAAATTTACGTATTCCCTACTAATCTCTTTAGTGAAACACTTGATTTGCTTTGATTTAAGGCTTTTCAACAACATCACCACCAGTAACAACCCACAAGGGGCACTGGTTATAACAGAGGCATTTAAAACTTACCTTTATAACTAGAAAAGTACATTGACTGAATAATTCCATGTGGGTTTTTTGTTCTCTGTAATAAAAGTAAAGAACTTTAACTTGTCCAGAAGCAGAACCACAGCTGGTGTCTGAGTAGTTTTAGGGTTTTTCTAGGAAATCATTTCAGCTTGATAGTATCAGTAAGATAAATGAACTTCAATCAAATGGCCCAGGTTATTTTCTTTTCTCTGGTAAGTAAGAGGCAGTAGGCTAGATTGTCATTAGATAATGCCTCTTTCAGTCTGTAGTGATTGATAGTATTAATATGCTGTTGATTTATTCTTTTTTTCTTCCCCAAAAACATAGTAATACTGAATTATTTTGAGTCAGGGTGTAAAACTGTTAAAATGTATTTTAGACTTACCATAAATGGGGTATTTTCCACAATTTTCCCTTTTTATTCTTTTGATCCCCAAAATGAAGCCAATATTAGGATTACAGAAAAGACTGTGACAGCTCCTAATTGTATTTTTTCTTTATCACTCCATAAAATAATGATTTCAAATTACTGAGGGAGGTGATGCTTGTGTAAAAATATGACTGTGATCTCAGCTAAATTGATGAAAGCATTAAAAATTAATAATGCTCTTACCCAGGCAAAATAGTTACAGCTGTAAGAGAAGTAAAAATAATAATGCATAAATAAACATCCATAGCGAGATTACCACCTCAGCAAGAGTATTTTACAAGGGTTGGGTTTATTTGGGGTATAATTGAATGCACAGTAGAAGCTGAGTGTGTGTGTTAGTCAGTAACACAGCTGACAGAATGCTGTGTGGGATTTTCCTCCTTAGATCAGTGGCTGAGGCTGCTTTTTGTGGAAAACAGCAATTTCAGAAAATTAGTGTGTCTTACATTTACCCTTTTTTTAGGCCAAAAAATGGAGGAAAGTACTGTGTTGGTCGCAGGATGAAATTTCGCTCATGTAACACTGATTCATGTCCAAAAGGCAAAAAAGATTTTCGGGAGCAGCAGTGCTCTGAATTTGATGGCAAACACTTTAACATCAATGGCCTCACCTCTGCTGTTCGCTGGCTTCCAAAATACAGTGGTAGTAAGTAATTGCACATCTTTCCAATTAAAACTATGAAAATGCTACTTTAAATAAAGTTTTAAAACAGACAAGAAACCTCTTGGATTTTCTTTCCAGTTTCTATGAAAGATCGCTGTAAACTTTTTTGCCGAGTTTCTGGAACAACTTCCTACTATCAGCTGAAGGACAGAGTTGCTGATGGTACTCCCTGTGGAGCAGAAACCAATGACCTTTGTGTTCAAGGCTTATGCAGGGTATTTAAATCTAAACTTATTAATTATTAAAATCAATTTTAACAGGTGGTAAAGTAGATATTAAATATTAATACAAATAAACTTTACTGAAAATATTCTGTTGAGTTCACTTACACTAATTTTATTACTATCAAATTAAAGGTCTGGAAATGGAAGCAGTTAAGTCAAGAACATATAGCTGAACCAGAAGACCCACAGTCTTGCCTCATTAAGCCTCATACATGAGAGTTAATATTGTTCAAGTGAGCAGTGAGATCCAAAATGAGCATAAAGGGAGGAAAGAAGCATGCTGTGTGATTATTAGCATTGTATTTCTGCTACCAAAGAAGTAAACAGTAGAAAATCCAAGGGTAGATAGATTATGTAATTACTACTTTACTGTAAAATCAGGAGGAACTGACCCTTAAATCAATTCAGCACTCTTTGCTTAGTAGCAGCTATGGCATTGCCATGACACTTTGTTGGGAGAAGCAATATATGCTATATTTTAACAGTTCAAGTCTTCTTTGTCAAACCTTGTTGAGGTTTTGCTGATTGCAGTGAAACTGAGCAAATTCAGAATGAGGAGAAAATATAGCTTATTTTTATATGGTTGTATAAAGAGGAAATGCCAAAGAATTGTCCTGTTTATCATAGTTCAAAAAACCCCTGGAAGTTTAAGTAAAGATACATAAACAAAAATTGTGCTTATGTTAGTTTAACCACACAGTCTATGTGTATTCCTTTGCTTCTTTTCAGTAATGACAGACTTTAAATGAATTGATGGCCATGTACATATGGCTTTTAGACTTCCAGGACTTTTAATGTAAATATAAATTAAAATTTATAAATTATGTTGATTTTTTAAATACAAAATCTTTTTGTACTATTATGTCTTGACATATGGAGTGCATTTGGATTGCACCATTCTATTTTGCCCTTGCATTGCAGAATCTAAAACCATTGATGACTTTTCATGAGTTACCAAGGAAGACTAGATATATACAGTGAACAACAATATTTTGGGGTAGTGGGAAGCTTACATTACTTATTTTCACTGTTTTCCATTGGGCTGAGTTTTTCCACAGGGCCTTCTTATTTTTGTTATTTTTTGTAGCAAGCAGGATGTGATCATGTTTTGAATTCGAAGGCAAGGAGAGACAAATGTGGAATCTGTGGTGGTGATAATTCTTCATGTAAGACACTTGCAGGTACTTTCAACAGTGCTCATTATGGTATGTTTGTTTTGCCCTTTTTTATCTTAATGCACGCTTCACTATGGCTCAGAAATTATTCTTTACATTTCAGGAAGCAGGATTTCAGTGTATGATCTTTAGCGCCTCTATCAACAAAAATATCTTTGATTTTCAGTCATATTCCCTCTCAAGAATGCAGAGGCAAACACTATGACATACTAACCCATTCAAGTGGAAAAAAAAAATCAATCTCCTCAAAGGTCAAAGGCAAAAATAAAAGAAATTATGAGAGTAAAAGTACTTTAAAAGGACGAATGCTTCCTGCTTTGTACTTTGCATTCTCTGGTCTGAAACTTGGCAGCTGAAGGACATATTCCAATGTCTCATTTTGGTTGTGTAAAGAGATAGCAAGAAGTTTGTGTTGTGAGCAGCTGATGAGGTTCCTTTTCTCCTTGAGTGAAAAATACAGCCTGTGAAATGTGAGCCTCCTCCTTCCAGAGAACAGGGGTAACTATATTTATGTTTTTTCCTCCTCATTGACAGGTGGCAAATGAGAGAGTTCTGAATAACCCTGGTATTTCTTATTTATTTGATTTTATTTCTCTAATAAAGCTCCTCATCAGTTCTTCTATATGTAGGCTTTCCTGTGAAGTACGGAGAGACTACTGTATGTGTGTAGCAGTGCAGTTAAGTAGTTAGGGCACAGAACATAAGGACAGAAGTCTCCAGGTTAGTATCAGCCTAGAGGTTCCTTTGTTCCACTTTACTGGTTGAAAGAGACCACAGGTGAAGTGAAAATGATGCCTGGAGAGCTGCAAAATAGGATCTTCATAGAATAAAGGGATTGTTGCTGAAGAGAAAAGTGTGCCGAGTATCCTGCTGGATTTTCTTTTCCCCTGGCAGAAGGCACACACCATTGAAAATTACCAAAAAAACTATACAGCTACCCTTCCCATACAAATACATGTATTTTTTCCTGTGTCTGTCCTAAGAAGTTGCTTATAGATAGCACATGAATTTTGTCACACACACATTTGTTACAAGTCAAGTGACCATTATGTGAAACTGCCATTATGCAAATATGGTCAAGACTGTCACTCTCTCCTATTTAATGACTTTCCATTGTCACAGACTTCTTGGCTTTGAATTGGAGGGGAAGAAAAGCCCCCATGTTTTGGGATGAGGAAAATCTTGAGTCATTGTTTGCTTTTATAGTTAGTGGAAGGTTGTAATTATGTTCAAATTCTTGAATTATAGCATATAAGAGATAATACTGAGTTATAACAATGAACAGTATGCTGAACATTTGGGATTATCATGAGGTGTGCTCAAGTAGGAATACAGCCATGCAAACAAGAAATTGTACTTAGCTGATCACTAAAATTCCAGTGTCCATGGGAGTTCTAAGACATCCCTGGGCTAATGGCTGAAGGCATTGTCTGAGGAGATACTCTTTTCCAAAAAAATTCTGAATTAGGATCACAAGCTAAGTATGCTGATGTGCACTTGATCTTTTTCTTTTAACTTCATTTGGTTCCCTTTCAAACTGAAATGAGCCATTTTACTAAGGCAGAATTTGGAATTGATAATGGCAGCCTGTGGTGTGTGCTTATATTCATGCAGTTATGCTGTCAGTAACTGTGCAAACAGTAGTGAAGAAATAATCAAAAATTCATTACAGCAAAACACTAATTTACTTGGCTTCCATTTTAGGAGATGCTTATCTAATTATCTACACATTATTACTGTGTTGGCTATTATTATTACATCAAATTAGAGTATCTGAGGCTTTCCTGGACAATGGTCATTCTCAGTGCCTACTATGTGATTTATTCTCTTTGTGTATCCTTGACAACATGCTATGCAATTTTGTTTAGAGTTTCCTCCTGTATTTTGTCGTCTTTCATTCTATTACCACAAGGTCTTCAGTGTGTGAAATGAGGGGCTTTTTAAACTGTGTTTTGGTTTTCTTCCCAGTATGTTGAAAGATTGACAAACCTTGCATTAATCCAGAGCATGCATCTTGTCAGTTTGCAATTGCAGTGCTGCCCCCAGCTGGTAAATGTGATGGACCTGTAATTAGATTAAATCTTCATTTAAATGCATGGCATAGTTTTAATAGATTAAAAGCACTTGGAAGTTAATGAATTATGAAATTTGTCATAGCTTAACCCCAGCTGGAAGCACACAGCCAGTCACTCACTCACTGCCTCCCAGTGGGGTGGGAGAGAGAACTGGAAGAATAAAAGTGAGAGAACTCAGATAAAGACAGTTTAATAGGTAAAACAAAAGCTGTGCACACAAAGCAAAGCAAGAATTGGTTCACCACTTCCCATGGGCAGGCAGGTCTCCAGCCAGGAAAGAAGGGCTCTGTCACCCATGACTGAATTATTGGGAAGACAAATGCCATCACTCTGAACATCCCCCTGCTTCCATCTTTCCTCAGCTTTATGTGCCCAGCATGAGACCACATGGGCTGGGATATCCCAGCTAGGGGTCAGCTGGGGTCCATCTGTATCCCCTCAGAACTCCTTGTGCACCCCAGACTCCTCACTGAAGGAGTGGGGTGAGAGGCAGAAGAGGCCTTGGCTCTGTAAGCTCTGCTCAGCAATAACCAGAACAGCCCTGAATTACCAACATTTTCCAGCACAAATCCAAGACACATCCCCTACCAGCTACTATGAAGAAAAGTAACTCTATCCCAGCCAAACCCAGTACAAAATGAAAAAGATAGTGCCATTTAAATTTTTACCCACAGAAGTGCATCAACTAAAGCCACAGTAATGTTGTTAAACACAGTGAAATAGGTGGAAAAATTATCAAAATTGTTATTAATACCTCAGATTACATGTTTGTAATTATTATTGTTTCCAATGTTTTCCATAGTCAGTTTTTCTCAGCCGTAAGTATCCTTTTGAGTTTGTGGTTAGCATCTGTGAGAAACATGTTTGGCTTTTTTAACCTAGGTTTATGTGCAGCACGACTTTTTTTAAAAGTATATCTTGATCCTCCTTATTTTATTACCTGGTGGCAAGGCTACCATAATATTACTTGGAGATATTATGAGAAACGGTGGCTCATTTGTGAAGCATTTTGAAGGGAATGAACTCAATATTTTAAGCAGAAGAAGGTGGATCAAGCATGGCTAGTTTAACATCTGTATCTACCTATGCATATGACCTGCAACACTGCAATATTTTAGTATTTAAGACTCATTCTTTAGTGTGCTGTCTTGAAATACTCTTGTGAGAGAAAAGCTACCTCAATCATGTAAACAGGGAATGGAGATATTTCATGTTAAGTGACTCACCCAGATTTCTGTAAAAGTTTAAATTTTGAGCAGTCACAGTGTTTCCTGAGTCCCTCTTGATATACTTGACTACTTTCTAGGGTAGTTCTGGTCTCTAGGGATTTTTCTGAGTGGATTGAGCTCATGTTAGTGGTAAAGTGTTCTGAACACAGCACCTGACACCTAACACATGAAGGCATTCAGTATTGGTTGTGTCTGGTGCACTGTAGGGTTTTGTATTTTCATGTAAAAATAATGTATTTTCATATTTACTAATAGTTGACAATTTTAATTTTCAGGTTACAATGTTGTAGTAAATATTCCCAAAGGAGCAACAAACATTGATATTCGACAGCACAGCTACTCAGGGAAACCAGACGATGACAACTACCTTGGTAAAAGCCTCCAGTGTACAACATTGATGGATAGGTTTTGTGCTTTTGACAGAGATCTGCTCTGGATATATATTATGAGAAGTCTGACAAAGATGTTGGAGGAAATATCTAATTATTTTTTACATTCATTGGCTTGAGTCTCTCTCAAGATACTAGTTTTAAGAAAACTAGTATATAGATCAGTGAGATGTTGTTAAAGTTTCTAGTTCTTAGATAAATGTGTTCTTTCATCAGAGAATAATAGCACCTTGCATCATTTTGTCCATTTTTTACTTTGTTGTCACAATGTTAGTTGGAATGCCACAAGAGAAGACAGGAATAATGCAGATATTTGTTGTTTTAAATCTTGGAAGCATACACTTCTTTTATGAGCAAAGCAGTCTGACCATCAGCAAACTTACCAGTTGTCTCCTATATCTCTTTTTCTGTTCTTTCCTTTATACAGAGTATAAAGGTTGTCACATGCTGATTGATTTGCAAGTGTGTGTAGGCAACAAAGAATTCATAAGTACATCCTACCAAAAATCTTACTTTTTCTATTTCACAGTATCATTGTATCTGAAGTGCCTGAAAAAATATTGAAGCATATTTACCTTGTCTCTTCTTCCATTGTCATCCTAGCCAACAAACTTCAAAATTCTCAAGATGTTTTCCTTGTCACCTGTTGCCCAGAAACAACCCTCGCCCCTTGACATCAGCTTCCATTTCAAATGTAGTAATGCCTGAATAGCATCTTGTACTACAAATTTTACCTTATTTTAAAAATGTTCCACTTGTCATTAATCTTTATTATTGCAAATAGGTAATTATATTAAATTGCTATCACAAATGCTTAATAATTTATTTTCAATTTAATTTTAAAACCCACTTCACTAGAAGCTGTAGCAAATACAAGGATGTGATCTGTAGAATAGGGCAGAAATACCAATAATTATCCTTCTGCAGTAGCAGAACTTAGCCAAATTTAGAAGTCAGGACTGCAGTCAGAGCAAATATTATTTAATTACTATAACGCAGAGAAAATCCATGCCTAAAAAAATCCATGACCACTGCTCAGGTAAAAGCTCCTGATGATTAGAATTGAATTCATTAATTTGAACTGTTTGATGCAACTTTTTACATTGACTAAAATAAAGCTACCTGTTAGTGAGGTTTTATTGATAGAACCTTTTAACTAAATAGATTTCCAATATTTTTTTTCACTTGCAGCTTTATCAGATGCCCATGGAAATTTTATCTTGAATGGAAATTTTGTTGTAAGCATGTCAAAAAGAGAAATCAATATACAAGGAGCCATTTTTGAGTACAATGGTTCAAACAATACAATAGAACGAATTAACAGCACTGATAGAGTTGAAGAAGAACTAACCTTACAGGTGCATGTTTACCTTTTTCATAAGTTTGAAAATTTCCTACATGATCATTATGTTCATTATCTTATGTTCAAATTCACTGAAAAACAGCTATCATTTTATCTCAATCAAGGTTTTGTGTGTAGGGAATTTGTACAACCCTGATGTGCGTTATTCATTCAATGTCCCAATAGAAGATGGAAATGATCTGTTTACATGGGATCCTTATGGACCCTGGCAAGACTGCAGCAGGATGTGCCAAGGTACTGTGAAGTGTTTTTTTCATCAGAACCAAAGACCTGATGGGATTAAGGAAGGGACTCATCTTAAGTTCTCTAACATTTCACCATTACTTGTAAGGAAAAGACGTGTTACTCCTCAGTAAGCTCTAAGTTCACAGAGCCTTTAAGGACAGAATAGCTTCTGATTTTTGTTTTTGCTATTTTTAGTACTTATGCAGTACGATTCTATATTCAAATCTACATTTGGAGATATAGGAGCAGTTTATTAAAAAAAGGTTGAATCAAATCTAATACATTCTTATAAAGTGGTATTGCATGTCTTTAATATTCATTAGGCTTCCATTATACCATTTCCAGGTGATTTCTCTGGTGTCTTTCATACTCACTTATTTGTCTTTTTTTGATTGTCTACTACATGGACAAAGCTGTCTAAAGATATATTTGACTATTTTAAACTGTTGCTCTTTAGGCCATTCCAGTATAAAAATAAAGCCATGGCATTTATGAAATGTGTATATATAAAAGTGTATGTACACAGATTTTTGACAAATACTCCTATTAGTGGGTGCTAGAAAAGCCTGAAAATATGTGATGGTGAATTTCTTCTGGTTTCGAGTCAGGTTGTATACATGCTCGATGTGCTAGAGAAGCAGAACAGCTGTCAACTGTGGTATTTCTTCCAGAACTCCAGATCTTTTAGGTACCCTGTGATCATATTTTCTGCTTCTTTAAGGGAAAGGATCACAACGTCTATATTAACATGCTGGTTTAGGAAATATGTTAATTAGCATATGCATGATGCATATGGAATACATGATGCATTTGGAATACTTAGCCTGATGAGTGAATGGACTGTTGCATTTTTGTAGCTCTCTGGAATTTGATATCCTGTGAGACCACTGTAGGACAGCTGGGAGGTGGGAAAAGTGGCTGGGAAAGGTTGTTCTCCACCTGGAAAGTAGTGAGCTGCACAAAGGAGCATGTATGTGCAGAATCTGCTGTATACAGCAATTTATATTAATGGGGTATCTCAGTCCCTAAATGAGGAATGGAAAGCATAAGGCAGTCTTATTTTAGCCCTTTATTTACTTCTTTTGATGCTTTTTCAAGGAATTCGAAGAAGAAGAATGACATGTATACGTAAAAGTGATCATGTGGTAGTGTCTGATCAAAGATGTGAACTTATACCCACTGTACCAAGTGTCTTTGAGGAGTGTAATACAGAGTGTGAATTAAGGTAAAAAAGTTTCTAACTGATGGAGTTATTGTGGTCTTACATGGTTTTATTAATTGACATTGAAACAAGGTAATTCAGATTGCTTTATCCTCTGACCCCCCATCCCTTGCTACCTTCCTCATCTTTCCCATCTCTCCTTGTTTTCCTCAAATCTGTTGGTGTAATGGCTTTATACATGATATTTACACCTTCAACTCCATGTAGAACTAGGGTACTTTTCTAATTTTTATTGGTAAAATACAAAATCTCATGTTAGAATTGTGAATCTGTTCTGTATATTCTGGCACAAAAACTTGCATTGATGCATGAAATACATTTTCCAATTGTACCCACAACTGGAACTAATTTGAAAGAGACCTGCATTTTTGCACTCCAAGGTAGCCCACACTGAAATATTCAGAGGATGAAGAGTTAGAATTATGGCTTACATTTTTCAAAGTCACCTAGGAGATTAAGACAAAAGATCCTTTAAATTTAAATAGTTCTTTTAAGCCTATGAATCAAATTCTTTCATATTGCTTTGAAAATCCAGTCATGAGATAGAATTTACAGCTTTATTTGTTCTCTAAAATGCATATCTATATTTACATTACAATTCTTGCTACATTCTCTGAGTGCTTTAATTGCCATGGTCATGTTTTTTTAAAACGTATTTAGCTTTCTACAACAGTTTGTCATCTTAGGTGGCACAGTGTTGGCAAAAGTGACTGTACATCAAAGTGTGGCCCAGGACATCGGACTATTGAGATCCACTGCATGAAGTACTCTACTGCAAGAGGGCTCAGTGCTCCAGTGGATGATAAGTACTGTGCTGATCAGCAGAAACCAGCAGCCAGAGAGCCTTGCCATGGTGACTGTATGTTAAGAAGTTGGCACTACACAGAATGGTCAGAGGTACAGATTTAAACTTTATAATTGTACCATTTTAGTTCTGGTTAGCATTCATACCAAATTTTTATTCCTTGATATTTTTTTTTAGTTTAATAAAAGGAATTAATATTTGACAAATACAGATATGTAGAATCAGCTAATACCAACCTTTATATTTCAGCAACTTCCTTGTATTTTTGTAAGAATAGGTAGCTTGGTTTTGGATGTCAGCAGAGAAGATCTGGTAATTAAAGGTGTATATTTTATTTGCAGTCTTACTAATTTAATTCTGTAAAATTTTGGTTTTGTTCTTCGTTAGAGTTTTATCTTGGAACTGTTACGCAAAGTGCTGAATTTATCTCAAATGAACATATTAGCATTCTGTGGATTAAATGGAGGACATTTTTGTCAATCATTAATGCATTTTACCTTTAAGACTGATCATGTATTTTGGCCTGGTTTTATTGTATTCTATTTCCTATTTCATAACTCTACACCACAGTGTTCCAGGAGCTGTGCGAGAGGTGTCAGAACCAGAGAAGCTTTTTGTATCAACAACTTGGGTCGTCATCTTCCTGACAGAGAATGCCAGGAACTTCCAAGAGTTGTAACACAGAGTTGCAATGAATTCTTATGTCCAAGCTGGTCGGTTTCTGACTGGAGTGAGGTAATGAAACTGTGTAAAACTTAAAGTACATTTGGTCATCGATATTAAAATAAGCTGCATTAAGTGTGTAGGGGTTTCACTTTATTTTGAGCCACATGGTTATGAAAGTTCTGAAGTCCTATGATCTGTCTGATACACATCACAAATCTATGAATGGCATGAGAACTTCTGTAAAACACTCATAGAATTTATTTTTCTACCTAATTTTGTTATATTAAAATGAGGTAATGAAGAGATATACAGTAAATGTATTTGCAGCAATTTGCATACCTTCCTTTTTTATGAAGCAATGAGAGCTATACAGCCCCCTGTTTAATAGGATTATATTAATTTTATTATAGGTTAGATGGATATAAAAGAATTGTGGACAGTTTAAACATTTTTCCAGTGAAAGCTGTGATATATGCACTATTATTGTATTGGAAATAAATGATCTGCACATAGTTTTCATAATTTGTAGCTTTAGAACCTTAATAGCAATTTCTTTGTATTAGCGTTTGAGTTGAACTTAACAGGAAATGAAAATTTCATTAAAAATAGGGTTTTTTGGACTTCTTCCAGTCATGGAATATTTTTGTTATTTATGTGATTTTTAAAATCCAACAAGTTACTGAGGGAAATTGAAGCCATTAATGCAGATTCATGTCTCTGCAAACTGATGTTCATAATAATTTTACAGTGCCCTGTGACGTGTGGCAAAGGAGTGAAGCATCGTCAAGTCTGGTGCCAACTTAATGATGAACAACTGAGAGATGACTTCTGTAACCCAAATGACAGACCAGAGTCAATAACTCCGTGTGAACTTCATGAATGTGCATCTTGGCAAGCAGGTCCTTGGGGATCAGTGAGTACATAAGGATTCCTGGCTTCTTGTTTTATAGTTCAGCCTATGAGCAATCAATACTTTTTAAATATTTTAGTTGAATCTTAAGCAGTTGTTTTAGTTGAATTGATTCACATGTTTGTTTGTAGGGTCCTATAGGCTGTCTAACTTGTAATTTAGGAACACCCCCATATAAGTTAAATGTCTAAAATAATAATTGATCCTGAGCCTTAATATCAAAGATGCTTTTGCACATCAGTGTATTACATCACCAGAATAATGAAAATGAGGGTAGGAAACTGTTCAGATGAATGAGAGAGATAAAACACCAAATACTTATAGGTACGTGGGCATATTCAAGTGGTAGCTTCAATTAATTTAGATCAATTTTCAATCTACAATATACCTCAATAAATCGTAGAACTGTATATGCTAATAATAGCAGGGGAAAGGGCTTAGTATTTTATTGTTACATTTTGCTTTTACCTTGATAAAAGATCTGCTATCTCTTTATGTGAAAAATATGTGTGTTGAAAAATACGTTCCTGTGTGACATCCATTTAATGTAAACCAGAGTGAATTTAAAATGCTATAAAAAAAAGTGAATTCATTTGTGAAGGAAACTTTTGTCAGTAAATAGATGAGAATTAATTTAATAAATAATGTACTCAGCTTCATGTGGCTTTTATAAGATCAGGTTAATCAAACCAACAGAAGATTATTCAGTGTTTCTTAGACGTTAGTGGGAAATCATAACCAAATAGCAGCTGATCTTTATCTTTTTACATACAACCTGTTATTAAAATAGAAAATAAATATTGGAAATTAAGTATAATTTTAATTAAGACATTTCTTTTACCTTTTTACCTTAGTGATAACCACACTGTTATCTAACAATGTAATCTTGTGATCACAAGGTGATGACTTTTCCATTCCTACAAGCTAAATGCAAAAGTTAAATAAAAAAATAATTCAGTCCTACGATAGAATTCTTATGAATAAAAAATAGTTTTCTGGAATAACTTGTACAAGTAATTTACCAATCTGTGTTACTGGAGCAGAACTTTTCATTGCAGTTTTTCCACTGTGCCACCTGGTAACAGCCATTCACAACCAGGTTTTTACAAGTATTTGTGCTTGAACCACAACATTTATAGGCATAGGATTTGTGTCATAATGCTTTCAGCCATCTAATGTTTTAGGTGGCTTCTTTGAGTGCGTTCTGGTCGAACTCTATAGTGAAGGGAAAGACATTTAACAGCTGCAGTTAGTGTTTCATTTGAAGCTACTCCTTACTCCTCCCTTTCGCCTCCTCTGCTTTCTCTTCACGACTTTTTATTGCTGAGCATGACATTATAGGGTGTGGATTGTCCCTTTGATCAGCTGTTCTGGCAGTGTTCCTTCCCAGTCTCCTGTAATGTGTCCTCCCAACCTCCAGCCTACTCACTGCAGGGGATAGAAAAGGGGAAAGAGAGAAAGCCTTTGTGAAATACTCCCCTGCTCGCCTTCCTGGGCTCCTGTGGCTAGCTCAGTTTCCTTGGAGGCTTTGGAGGAATATCTCAGGGGACAGGATAAAAAGTTCCAAAAGAGGCTCTCACCCCAGGATCAGTCCAAGGCTTTATTCTTGAAGGGTTCCAGGGAAGAGAGAGACAGTAAGGAAGAACAGGACTTTATCTAGTCTCTACTCAGGAGAGATAGCTGGACCCGAGCCAATAGGGTCAAGATAGGAAGGAAGGGTCAAACTACATGGTCACAGGCTTTAGGGGGTTCTGGGGGGGAAAAACCATTCCCCAGAGGAATACAACACCTTTGTCCTGCACAAGCAGTGTTCATTGGTGTGCTGTGCACACTGGTTAAGTATCTGCCACAAAGGAAGTTAGCACCTAGCATCTCAGCAATCACTCCTATTCATTCAGGAAAGAGTTTTAGAGTAGAAAATGTAACTAAAAATGAAATTTGATTGCAAATAGCACTATTTCAAGTGTGTGAAACTCCTGCCCTCCACAGTGTTCTGTAACGTGTGGGCGCGGATACCGGGTGCGCGCAGTCAAGTGTGTCACGGGGACGTACCGTGTCATTCTGAGCCACGACAGGGAGTGCAGCGCTGCCACTCGTCCTGCAGACAGACAGGTAGGTTAAAAAACACCTCTCTACTTCTCTGTCAAAAGCGTCTAAACAACTGTTTTCTACTGACCCTGGGTGGGAACTTGGAGGAAATCACTTCTAAAATGAGAAAAAAACCCCCTGAAACTCTAGGGTTTTCTTCACAAACATCAAATTTTGCCAAGGGAATTAAGTAAAAGAAGGGTAATTTTAAGACTGGATGTTTGGAAGTTGGTATGTGATTGAAGGATTAGAGTATATGACTTCAAGGAATCCGAAGGCCTGTGATAATTGGGCAGTGGGGGAAGTTCTAACATGTAGAATATGGTAAGGACACTGCTTGCCATCCTGCTTAATAAATAGTACCCAACCAGCTTCTTTAATAAGCTTCTAAATATAAACGTTTATTTTAAAGTATAGTTTATTTCTGCCTAGAAGTGAAAACACTGGGTTTGAGTATTCTTTTGCATTTTTAATTATGGTACCTGTTTGGCTACTGACTGAAACTGGGCACATTTATATTCTCAGTAGGTGAAGGTATAAAGGGCAGGCTGGCACAGCCACTGTCTTTGCTTGGTCCTGTTGGATATTAAGGTTTCCAAATAACAGGATGGGACTGCCAGGAGATGTTTCCACGAGCTTTATCGTGACATCGGTCTCGGTACAGGGTGAGACAAGAGAGATGGCAACAGCTCATGTCTGGCCAACAGCAGCCAGAATTCTCTGTGTTGCAAGGCCTTTTAAAACTTCTCTAACTAATAGCAAATTGTCAAAAGCTTACAGACATCTGCATAAACCAATCGTTAAAGCTACACATAGACCTTATATCTAACAATAGGTGCTTGTTTCATATTTCATATTACTCAAGAACTTTTTATACTCCAAATATTTCAAGGCCTAAAATTCAGCTCTGTTGCAAACCCTGTATCTGTGTAAGCTTATTGCAAGACTGTGGAAGTCCTCTCCTTTTTTGGTTCCCCCAATATTCCCACAGGTCCCTCTATGCTGCCTGTGGCTCTGATGCAGGACACTGTCATGTCTATGTTCCTTCTCTCCAACGAGTTGGCCAAAACTGTTCTTTCTCAAGTGCCAATATTATTAGTTATTACTAATGCCATTTCAAGATCAAATCAATTTTCTTTGACACTCAATTTAAAACAAAACAGAGCAATTCAATGAAAAGTCCTTCAATAATTCCAGGGAAAATGTAAGAGATGGTATTTACATGTTAATTAATGCTAACCATTTGCTTTACATTTGGCTCTTCAGAAGTGTATATGCCAAAAGCTTTTTTTTTCCTCACCCCCACAGGAATGTGAATTGCCCTCTTGTCCAGAAAATACAAAATTATGGACTACTTCACTTCCTCTGGTTCATGTGGGGAAGGTGACCCAATGGAGATACGGATCATGGACCCCAGTATGTAATGTAGCACACCTCACCATGCAGTTCTCCAGTCATTCACCCATCTTTCCATAAGCTTTCTTTAATATATTTTTCAGACTGAAATCTGCTTGGGATAGATTGAAAAGGAGTTCTAATATTTTCTTAAGAAAATAAACTGTTTCTTAAGGAGCAGATAGACTCTCCCAGCAAACTGTGTGCTTCACATTCAACCAGGAAAAATAATAGAAAAGAAGCAGAATTCTAGGAGCTGGGGTTTGGAGTGAAATAGTTTTTGTGTGATTAACAGTGCACTAAGAAGTGTTATTTTAAATGTAATTGATCAGTTTCAAAGTATGGAGAACATCTTTGATTTTAAAATATTATTTAAATCTTTTATGTGAATAGTAATACTGAACAGTTGGAGTTTTTAAAAGCTAATTTACATTTTTTTGTAAAATAAGCATTAGTAAAACAGTTTCTACATAAATTTTCTTTAATGCAAGCTTTTTATTTTGATAATGTTGAAAATTAATTTTACTTGATAGCAATGTGAAAATTTAAAATTATCTATAAAATGTGGATGTGTCTGTTAATCCCTTGAGCTATTTAACTAAGCTATAATGCAGTTATATTTTTGCACAGCTCTTTTAACTAAATAGTAGTAAAGGGTGCATAAACTGAGGCTACTCAGCAGTCCTTCATTAAGTCCACCTTGAACTTCTCAGGTCTAAAGGCATCAGAAGGGGCTTAGTGGAATCTGTTAATACAAACCATCGTGGCAAACAGATTGTTAATATCGATTTTTATTTTAGCAGTTCATGTAAATATCGCATCCCTGTGTAACAACTGAAGTGTTCTGGGAGTTACTGATGTTTCTGTTGTTACTTGCAACTGTGTAATTATTCCATGTTATAGTTTAAATGCTGTCTGTTTATATCTACTGGAATGCTTCATGAGAATTAAGGCCATACAATTCAGTTCCAAGCCAACAGAAACTATGTCAGTATTTTAGATGCTTGCATGATCTTGTTTAAGTCTCCCAAAGTGTGATGACCTTGACTTGTTCACTGACAGTGCTCTGCATCCTGTGGGAAGGGCGATCGTGCTCGCTATGTGAGTTGTAGAGATGCTCATGGAGAGAGAGCAGATGAATCTTTGTGTGCTCATTTACCACGGCCAGCTGAAATTTCAAGCTGCTTTAGCCCATGTGGAGAGTGGAAAGTTGGAAATTGGTCCCCTGTAAGTATTAATTGTAACACTTTTTTTAATGTGTGTATTTAGATTATAGGCCAAGTCTCTGTTTAGAAATTGAGAGTTCATTTTTATTTTTTTTGCAAGCATGATTGAAATTGCATCCCTTGAAAAAGCAAAGTATATGTTTGTTCTTGTCGAAAGTAAATATAAATGTATTTGTTTATTAATTACCAATGTTCTCTGACAAACACTGTGCTAATCTTCTGGTCAGTGCTCAGTTACATGTGACAGTGGAACAGTAACAAGACAAGTCATCTGTGTCAACTATCATCA
The DNA here is from genome assembly GCA_017589585.1 of Phylloscopus whistleri. Lineage (NCBI taxonomy): Eukaryota > Metazoa > Chordata > Aves > Passeriformes > Phylloscopidae > Phylloscopus > Phylloscopus whistleri. The sequence goes on from JADMLD010000290.1 coordinate 561,450, forward strand.
GCAAATCAATGAGAATTACTGTGACCCTGAAGGCCAGCCTCCTAAGGAACAGGAATGTAGCATGCCACCATGTCCACGAGTTTATCATCATGTTCCAAAAACACATGACCAACCAAGCCATTTTCCAGAAATAGGTTACCTCCCAATACACCCTCCACAAGACAATTTAAACCAGTGGAATCGTCCTTCTGTGGGAGGATATCAATGGAGAACTGGACCCTGGGGAGCAGTAAGAATTTTTTTTAGAATATATTTATTTGTTCTGTCACATGTGTGTTACCATTCCTAGAAATGTTATTGCAATGCAGATCTGGTAAAAAGAGAAGCATATTCATTTTAAAAAGTATTGTTATTCTTGTTCTTTTTGCTATTCAGAATATATTAAATTCTAAGTGTGATTTTTCTGTGATTTCAAATTTAAAATACTTCTACTTAGAAATCATTTTTATTGGAAAATTTCAGTTTTGAAAGTTAAGGTTTAAAACCAAGCTGTTTTAACCAACATATTTGACATTTCTTTGATCATGCAATGGCAAAATGTATGTTTACCTGTTTTGGTAGTGCTCTAGTACTTGTGCAGGTGGATTTCACCGCCGAGTTGTAGTATGTCAAGATGAGGAAGGAAGAAGTGCCAGTAGCTGTGATGAGGCAACAAAACCTTTGGAGTCAAGACACTGTGATTCTGGACCCTGCCCACAGTGGAACTTTGGGAGCTGGGGAGAAGTAAGAGCATTTCACCTGCAAAAGGGAACATTGTTTACCACTTAAGCTTAGAAGTAGAAACGTAATTGTGTGACTGTGGTTGGAACTGAACACCTTGTTTTTCCTTATTTAATAGAGTTTAAAATTTAAAAAGAATGAGTTTCAGCCTGTTTATCTAAACTTTATTCTTTGATCAAATCCAGAACTGTAGTGGAAATATGAGTAGTGTAAATATACATCCAAAAGAAGTAAGTATTGTGTGAGCCTAAGGATATACCACATCAACAAATTTTATAGTTAATGTACAACGTGTATCTTGAGACATAGAAAATTTTATTCTGTTACAAAAAGCTGGATTGTATGCAGAAAAAGCACAGTGCAATAGCTAGTCTAAGAAAAAAAAAGACCATAAGAAGCCATAGAGAAACTTTATTCCATATAATTTCATAGGTACTAACAATAGTAACTGCAAGTAGTGGTAGCTGCTGGGTTGTAGTTATAAATTAGAAGTATGGAGATAGGATCATGCATCTAAAAGTTGAGCGTGGTTAGAACATTTTGATGACACATTTTGTGTTATTGGACAAAGAATAGTTTCTCCGTGCTGTGTGATGTCATATTTTGACCACACATTCCTGCTCAAATGCTATAGAAAGTGTTAAAGCTGATTATGATTCTTGCCCACATTTCTTACTTCTGAAAATCAGTTACTGGAACTGAAAAAATAAGAAAAATTGGTTGAGTGGCTTTTTTATTTACCTTTTTTCCTTGTTTTGGCCAGATTTAGCCATCCAGTTCTCAAGGTCAGTCTAAATGTCATATTTTTTTCTGTCCATAGCCATAGACTTGGGACACCATTCATGCAGATGATGCATTTTTTTTTCTTCTAATTTAGAATAATTGAGAATACAGTAAAAAGGTTTGAACTATTATAGATTGGTTTTAAGAGCTCATTAGGAATGAGAACTGGTATTGAACTGCTATTACAGGCAAACTGAACCCCAGAAAACACATCCTATAAGTATTTTACACTTAGTCTGTATAAGTTGGACTGTGTAAAATGTGCCCAGTATCAGAGTTTTCTGAGTCTTCTGCCACTGTCTGGCAGGGAAAACTACTTTTAAAACAATTTTCCATCTTTTCCTCTTAATAGAGATACATGCACATTTATTGTCACACTTACTTCTCCTTAATGGAGTGTCTGTAACTGAGACTTTCTAGAGAAAATCACTTGATAAACCATAAAAAATGTAGTTTGGTAAAGATTTTGGTGAGAGAACTACATGAGATTAGACTTTAAGTCCTTATTCTTGAATAGAGTATCAGGGAATATAGAAATAGACATAGTAAATAATATGGTTATTGCTGTATCTTTTGGTTTGATGGTATGTGATGACTGTTAATAAAATTATTGCATATAAAATTCTGTGTTTCAGTGTACTCAGACTTGTGGAGATGGAATAAAGACAAGACTGGTGATTTGTCAGCTTCCCACTGGCCAAATGTTGGGTGATCAAAACTGTGAAATTCTAGACAAGCCACCTAACATGGCACAGTGTAATGTGCACTCTTGCCCTGGTGATGTTTCTTGGCATCGGGGACCGTGGAAATCGGTACGATAGCATTCAATAATATCTTCTGCTTTCTTGTTCTTTCTGGCACTCTGTTTCCCATTGTCTTTTAAAAGATTTGATGTCATTATTTTATTTGATAACAGTGAAATAATAATGCATGTGGAATATAGGCTATGTAGTTTTATAAAGAAATTGTTCCTGCAGTCATAGAATTAAAATAGTTCCTTCAGTGGGAACAGAATCACGGGGAATATTTTGAAAATTACCTGAAATCATCATAACTGATAACAGTACCTGATAGGTGTTCCATTTGGAAGGGTTACAATTTGATATGTGTTTAAATTTAAAGGTTTATGTTGTAAATTATGCTGTAGTATTTATATTTGCAAAAACACCCTAAACTTTTTAGTGCGTAACTTTTTTCCTATAGTATATTTAAGTATAAAATAACTCACATCCATGTATATTATACTCTGTCATCAAACATTTTACTCCACATTACTTGTACATTTGTGTATAAAAGTTTATATTGGTGGTTTTAAAACAGGGACTAATTAAAGTTTTCTATGTATAATTATGTATGTAACTATAATATGTTATTGTCTACATGTCACTGTCTATTAATGTGTCAAAATGCCTACTGTAATCACCATTAATCTTTAAAATTGCCACTAGCAGATTATTAGCATGCTGAAGTAATTGTAGCAAGTACTGCAATATAGAGCACATTATAATTCCCAAGCTGTGAATTTGATGGCAATATTGGTTATTGTGCTAAATTCCAAGGGGAATCATGGCAATCAAAGGAGGTTGGATCCAGTTCTGGTTCCATCAAAATCAGCAAAAAATCTGTCATTGACATCCCTGGAAGATGGTCTGGGACAACACTTTTTTGGGTTTTTTTAATAATAAAATTATGTAATTTGTCTCTTTGAATTAATATGGCAGGATTAAAAAAAAAAAAAACAAAAAAAACTATACTATTTCAACTATAACAATTGCTAATGTTTATATGAGCTATTCTAATTTATTGCAAAGAGACTGTAAAATGTAAGTTTGCTTTAATGGTTTACCACAGTTATCTCTTTCTTCCACTACACAAAGCACAGTTCAGGGTTTAGCAGACACCAGAGCATCTTATTCAGCCATTTTCCAAACAATTAGCAGTGACTTGCTAATATTCATCAGGTGCTGAGAAGACAAGCAGGGCTCAGCACCCAATTTTCTTTGAACTCAGTGTTTGTTTTCCTTTTAGATCAAGAATTATTCACAAGCTGTTCATTCCCTGAGTTTGCCCTACATGAATAGATTACCTGTAAGATCTTGTGTTGTAAATGTTGCCTTATGGCTTAGTTTTATAAAGATTTTCACGTTGGCTTATTTCTCAAGTGACATAAAAAGTCATTTAAATCCTTCAAGAACTAAGTTTAGAATGGATTCTATTTTTCAGAGAGAGAGGCCTCTTTTATAGTTGATGGCAAGCTGTATTGTTGAGCCATAAAAGATTTAATTTCATCACATTATCTCTTGCTGCAGAAACAAACCTAGCAGATTCAGGAAATAAAAGCAGGCTCACATTTTGAATATGCTGTCACATTTTAATAGTTTAGCTAGTTTGAATGCTGCCAACACAGAGACTTAGTTGTTTTTTGTTGGTGTTTAAGCAGAGCAAAATTTATTCATTAAGGATACTATTAGGAAGGAGCAGTAAAAGCTTTACTCACAGGAACACTGTTGTAGCCTAGTACAAACAGCTTTGTTTAGCCTTGGTTGACTAGTGATTTGTAAGTTTGGCAATAGATCATGGCCCTGCTTATCTTACACATTTCTGGCATAAAATATGCTCTAATACAGGGAAGTGTTAATGACTAGATGCTCTCTGGCTGCTGAAGTCCTCAAGCCTTGTCACATCTACACTTGCCCCCTTCTCTGTAAGATTGCAATAACCAGACAAACAACTATTTACGTTTTTCTTAGGAGTATTGAGTAATATTTCTGTGCCAGGGGAGCAGTCCATTGAGCTTTTGTGTCTACTAGTGGGATTCCAGTGTTAAAACCTAAGCAGAAACTGTGATGCAAGACTAGATGATCTTGGAAGTCTTTTCCAACCCCCATGATTCTGTGATTCTAGCTTCTTCCACTAGCTATCACTATATATTTAAGAACAGAAGACTTTTAGCAGTATGCCTTCTAAGCACATTTGTTCTATTATTATTATAGTTACTGATTAGTTTTACACAACATAATTAACATAAAACATATCTTGTAAATGCACAAAAGGGCCCTTGCAAGGAAGGTTCAGGTTATGATTTGAAGCCAGAATTTTGGTTGATGCTTTCTGCAGTTTAGCAGCTGTTGGCTGATACACTTCTTAGTGTCTGTCAGTGGCTACTGGAGCTGACCTTCACAAAGCTTAAAGGCTTTGTACTCCTCTGCTCCTGGTTTCTGCTGTTGTCCAATTGGATGTGAGGCAAGTAAATATCAAATTCTAAAGGTTTGTACCTTTAACTTTTATATATTTTCTAAAGATTTTAGGAAGCTTGGGCAGGAATTACACTTGAAGAACAGAATAATTTATTCATATATGGGAAGACAATACCTTCAGGCTTTGCATAATGAGGAAAGTTTGTTCACATTTTTAGACAATGAGAATTTTGATAAATTTAGGAGTTTGATCTTATTTTTGGCCCCCTGTACTTTTTCAGTGCTTGCAAAAACCCTTGAAGATCCAGGCAGCAAACAGCAAGGTTTCTGCTTAGGCAGTTGGTGGTAGCAGTTGTTGTTACCTTGAAAGCTTTGTATTTCATTTGGCAATCAATCAATTGTTCAACACTGTATGAGTGTTGGTAGTTACCTAATTTTATCATGAAAATTTTAACCAGATATGTCTCAACTTGACATATGTTTGGTTCTCATCCTTTCTTCTTTCTTTAGAAAGAATAGGTAACTCCTTACAGAAGATAATTATGTTTTGTTTTTCTGAAATGTTTATAAAATAAAGATTTTAATTCTTTTTCTTTTCCTCACTCTTAGGATTTGTATGTAATTCATAAGTATTACTTGTGATTTCAGAGAAAATAGGCATAAAAATAATGGATTATTTTCAGAGTTACCCTGAAGTGTCAGAAATGTGTTACTGCCATTTCTTATTGCCCCTCAGACACATAATGTAATAATTATTTAAAGTGGCTCTCTTTATAGTGCTTCAGTTTTCTACTTACTTGGTCCAGAATAACTTAGATGTAATTCTGTCTTTGCTGTAGTGGAAGAAATCTGCTGTTAGTTTTAATGTATATGAATCTATTTTTTAGAAGTAGTCCCAGTTCCCTTCCAGTGTTGTTACTGCCAGGCATCCCATTGACTTCTCCAGGAGCAGAAGCAGGCCAAACTTGCATAAGTAAAATATTTATTTGTTTTCATTTTAATGCAAAAATTCTCGCTATGTATGATAAGTGCCTTCATTCACTTTTTCTAATGTGTAAAAAGTATTTATATCTTTAAAAATAATCTTTTATATTAAAAGGGAATTCAGAATCAGTGAACTTGGTTTTCAAAACCATCTTCAGTTTTTTACCTCTACTTCTGCTGCTGCCTAATGTTGAACTTCAAAATACCTCATTGCCAATACAGCACATTAAATTAATATCCCACTGCCCGAAATCTTGATGTTAGCATCTGCTATCCATTTTTAATACTTTGGAAGTGGGAGGGGGGCTTTATCAGAGATAACTGATAGCAGATGTCACTGCCCAAATAATGTAATAAAACAGACTTGGGATAGTGAACTTTATTTAATGTCATTCTGATAAAAATGAAAGAAAATACTTGTTTCCAAAATTCAAAAACAAAATATTTGTGTAATGTCATCGAGAGTAAATTTCTCCTGTTTGGTGCTATGTTGCCTGTATAGCTTGAAATAATAAATAAGTTATAATGTATGTGTAATAATTTAATTTAATGACTGTGACTTGTGTCTGTGAAAATACAGTTTCATTTTAACCCTTCTTTTACATGCATGTTGTGTGGCTTTGTGTTTATATTTATCGTGCTCTTTATTAAGGAATGTTAATGTTTAAAGCCCTTAAAAAATAAAGGGTGGGACAGGTACTAACCACTTTTGCTGAAAGTGAGGGTTTTCTTTAACCTGTGTGTTGAAATTAACTTTGTATGATACTTTAGTGACATCGTTTTCATGGGGAAAGCTCTTACATGTGAACACAAAAAAATACAGTTTCTGATAAAAGCAGCAGTTGATGCCATTGACTGGCTGGACTGAAATAGATAGTTGGGACATAATCTTTGATGGTAAAGCTAAAAGATCCTAGCTCCTGAATCTTTTGCTGGAGCTGTAATTTTGTGGCCCAGTCCTCTCCCACTTAGTGAGAGAAAAAACACAGAGAAGAATGAGGATCGTAATTTAATGCTCAACTCATGTCTCAAAGACATGTTTTTTTACATTCCTAAAACACTTTTGGCAGGAAGAGGTTTGCAGAACTTTCAGACCTCCCATTTAGAAAGAGGACAAGAAGTGGGAGTGGGACATAGTCAAAATAAAAACTATTATTATTATTATTATTATTATTATTATTATTAACAACAACAACAACAACACCACACACACTACAAAAACCCCCAAACATAAAACCCCAACAACCAGAATATATGAAAAGGGAAAGGAAGCAGGTGATGCATGATACGATGCCTAAATACATGCAGTCATTTAATGAGAATGAAAGGAATGTGAAGCTACTGGTGTATTTATCAGAACTTTCAGAAAGGCTGAAGGGTTCTAGGTGGTCAGATCCTTGTGAAAATCATTCTGAGCTGCCTGTATGTATGTGACAGCTTTGAAAACCTCAGTCAGAACTCATAAACATTTCAAAGTGGTTTTGGAACTCAGATTTAAAAGTGTTTAAATATATATTAAAGTATTAGCATTTCCAAACATTTGTGAGGGTCAATACATAAATATTTTTTATTACTTGGAATGGGTTAGGAAATCAGCAGTATGTTCTGTAGTTCTGTACTGCAAGAGTTCCTGGTCCTTTCTTTGAAAACCAGTAATGTGGGAGGCTGGTGGCTCCCCTAAGACAGGCTGCTCTATTGAGCAGTGTGTGTGTTCTAGCATGCCTCTATCTATGGCCCTTTCACTTCAGTGACAGCAGGATTGAACACTTAGATTTCCTGCTAAATCAGTCCTTCAGAAGCTGCCATGCCTGCTCACATTTATATACAGGAAATGTAATGTTGGAAATATTGTTAGTAAACTGAAAATATACAGAAAAGTGGTTTGGGTTGAAAGGAAACTGGATTTCAACATGTGAAGGTAGGTAAAATGTTGCATTTGTCATCTAAAATATATCATATTTTCATGCTAAAATGATATTTAATATAAATTTGGGGGGTGGTAATTCTTCAAGTTATATTTAGTTAAGTACCATAGAAAAAGCTATATTTTTTTGCTTCTGAGAGTGTAAAAAATTTCTGACAATACTATATTATGCCAGCATATATTGCTTTGTATTTCCAGTTTTTTAAAGTTCAAGTACAAAATGTTAGATTTTAATCAAATGAGAAAAATTGATGTGATATGAAGTAAAATTTCTGTAGAGCAGAAAGGCTGACACAGCTCATGTATTTGTCATTCCTTTAATTTCTGAGCTACTGTTTTACTGTTGCTAACATGACTAGAAGTGATAAATCAGAGCTTGCACTTTCTGGGATCCAGCATTTCTTTTGCTCATATTTAGGTTTTTGCAAACTCATCTGAAACTAATTCATCTACTTTTGTAAAACTGTCTTGTGTCTACTTACTTTTGTAACTGGTTGATTGAAAAGACCCTATCCCTTAAGATAATGATATGAAGTTTTAAAATAGTTAAAATATTACAAGAAAAGGTTTTTTAACTGTGCAACCTCTTTGTGGAAATGTAGCTTCCATAACAGAAATCCTCCATCATATTGAAAATGTGCTCCAACTTTCATTGTGAAGACCTGTGAACAAAATGTCCCTCTTAAGGGGCCAAAATTACTTTTCCATGAGAGTGCAGATTATGTCATCCCTATGCATTTGTTCTGTTTCCCCCAGCTTCACAGGAGGCTGGAGGCTAACCTACCTGGGATACAGTCTGTTAAGCTGTATCCAGTTTTTGGAAGCAATAAGTGAATTTTGTTTGGTTTTGTTTGGTTTTCGTGGAGATTTTTGAACACAGCTGCTGGCTGGACACAGATACATCTGTTCCTCTCTGTTTGTAAAATGCGTACAGAAATTTAACCATTTATTTGAAACAGAGAGAAACCCCTGCATTTCTTTTTCTCCTGGTGGATTTCCTGAAGGTCTCCTGTCTCCATTTCTTGGTGCTTGCACTTTACTCACTGTCTCCAGTGCTGCTGTTTTGATGTAATTGCTTGAAAGTGTTACTGGTGCTACGTGAATGGGGGGTACAGAAAGATGAGTCTTGCTGAAGTCCGGCCAAGTCAGCGATGCTGTGGTGGTGAAGGGGCCCATATGAAGCTCTTGCAGAAGGTGTCAAAGGCACAGAACAGGACTGCAATTTTGTAAATTTGACACAAATTTATACTTGTGGATTAGATGTTCAAAAAGACCTAGTGAGAGTCTAGCACTGTTCCTGATTGCCATTGATTTCAGCCGGAATGGTAAGGCAGAATTGTTTGTTGGAGATGTTGTTTTGTTTTGTTTTTTAATTTATAATGTTTCTGTATTTTTAATTGTGATTTGTCTTAGCCATCTGTCTGTTGTATATATCATTCAACTGAAAGTTGATAAAAGGTACACATCCCAGATAAGTTGCTGCAGGAATGCTGGCTCAGCACAGCAGTTTATCCATTCTCTCACTCCCAGCAATTAATAAGCTGATCATATTTTTCAGTGTTGTAATATATACTGTCATGAATGGCAGTTTCAGTGTTGCTTGAATGAAGGCTGATGGTGAAGTTCCTAGCAGAGATACATGCAGAACCTTCAGTGACAAATTTAAGAGTGCACATGAGGTAGCTGAGCCTGCCAAATGGCTGCTGAAAGGAGGCAGAAATATCTCTTGGTTTCCTGATTCTCAGGTGGTAACCAGACAAAGAGGACTTAAGAGCATGTAAGGCAGGACGAATAACTAGACAATTCAATTTTTACTGTAATTAAGAGATGAAATGGAAGATATAAAGGGAAAGGTAAATGAGATAGCAAATACGATACGTCACCACTGTTGAATGAGAACTCATGAAAATAGGATTATTATTTTTAAATTTCCACCCACATTAGCATCTCCATAATCCATTGTTCTTGTGTTATTGTAATAGCTAAAAGCTTGTTTGAAAATCTAATTGTGTTATGTGAATCATGTAGGTAAAACAAAGAGAAGGTTGCTGACTGGAGAAGCTCAGTCTCATTTATGAGATACATGTAGACAGCACAGACAGGCACAGTGAAGCCTGTCTGAGTATCACAGGAGGTGGGGAGCTGAGCATTGTAACTCATAGTAACTCAGCTGGTCTGCCCACCAGCATGGTCTGGTTTTCAAATGCTCTGTAGTTGACATCAAGAAGGATGTCAGGCTTTAGGCAGTGATAGGCAGAACAGTGGTGTATCCTGAGGGGAAAAAACATGATAGGGCTTTCACAGAAGGACCTGTTCATCTGCTTTATTTGTTCTGAACTTGGAGAAATGGGTAGTATTTGAGATGTCAGAAAGGTAGGCCAAATTAAGACTTACATATCTAACTGGACTGAATAAAAGACATTCTGTAGATGAACATTAAGTGGAATCTCAAGGGTTCTGGTTTTGATTTTTTCCAACAGCTGCAAAGAGTATGGTTGTTCATCTGACATCCAAGCAGATTGCCATTTTCTGGCATTAAGATACTGCCAGCTGCACTGGACAAAAGAATTTAGACCATGCGGTGTCAACTTAAAAAAATATCATCTAAAGCTTCTCAGCATTATCAGCAGAGTGTGGCTTCTTCAGATGTGAAACCCTTTTACCTTCAATGTGTGTGCTGATGGTTCTGACTTTGTTTTAATGTCTTTATGTTTAAGAGGAATAGCACATTCCTAGTAGATGTGAGATATATCCTCTCATAGCAGTTTTTCCTTCCTGTTATCCACATCAATCCTAAAATCTGTCTTTAATCCTCTTTATTCCTCCATCATCCCTGCTTTTTCTGTGTTTGCATGTAGATGTATGTAGCTTCTCATTTATGTCCAGCTGTTACATAGATATACTTCGGCATGCTTGGAAAATGGTTATTCAGGAGTTTTTTGTTACCCTGAAGATGAAAGTTGAAACAAAATTATCTAAAGAGGAGTCCAGTAGAAGCAGCCTTTTCATGGAGCATACAGTGCTCAGTCCTGACAGAGAAGATATGGCTGGGGACAGTGGCCAGGCTAGATGACCTCATGGCAGTCTCTGTGCTCAGCTGCCCCTTGCAAACAGCTGTTGGGTTGTACTGCAGTGCACTCCAGGGTCTCCCACACACACTGGGACTGTGTGGAGAGCACTGGTGTTACCATCCCCAGTACACACATGGAAGCCCCAGAACACAATGTGGGTTGTAGGAACCTGGTGTGTGCCTGCCTCGCAGCTTGTCACACAGCCAGGAGATGTAGTTAGACTGAAAGGGGAGAAAAAAAAGTAAAAGTCCCTCTTGGGCTAACAAGAGAAAGGATTACTGCCTTCTTTAGTTTCTGAGTTAAAAAATTCCAGTATTAGATGATAATACTTGGAGCAGATTGTGCTCCGGTCCATTCCACTCAGGGCAGTAGGTAACAGCAGTTCCTTTGCACAGTTCCTTTGTCCTTCCTGAGCTGCTCAGCTGAGGAGAATGGCTTCTGAAAAGTAAAGTTAAAAATGTCCCTCATAAAAAATAATGAGAACTGACCTTCTACAGTACTTTTCATTACAAAAGTCATGTATACTGCACCACAGCTTGTGAGTATTTTAATTAATTACAAGTAATTGAACTGAAATTGTTGGGGAGGAAAAGTGGTCTTCAAATACAAGATTTTTGAAGTAACACTATTAATAAATTTAACTCAGAGCAGTACTCTTACTTGAAAGCTATCTGAATAGAGAAGATGTGTTGTCATAAGTACTGCAATTCTGATGCAAAAATAATACCCAGTGATACTTTCTGGATGAAGTTTAGGCCAACACTAACTAGAAAGACACGTTTGTAATCTGCAGAATCTAGTTATAAATAACTCAGGTCACAGAGGAATGTTTTCTTCATGTATTAGAATAAAGTGGCTCTGGGACTCTTAAGCTTGTCTACATGTTTCCTTGTAAAAATATCCTGAGAGCTCACAGCAATATATTGCTTATATTGGATGGATAAGAATCTGGGGTTAAAAATGAATTTCAGAGTCTATAAAAATTTTTCTTTATAATTAAGGTGAGGCATGGTGATTGTGGAACCATAATCCAGGTTTAGCAATGATTCACAGAGGACTATCAGGCAGGTTTAAAAAGTACATTGAGTCTTCCACAGATAATCCAAATCTGTATTTTTTAGGTGATAGTGCTTGCAACAGGTAAAAATTGTGCCCTTTTTTGTGGCATAGAACTGGCAGCTTGTACTGTGAAGCCAGTACAAACAGTATTCTTTTGTTCAAGCTCTCACTGTAGAGCATTTTTGATCTCTCTCTGCCTAAAGCCTGGGAAAGAAAAAAAAGATTAATTCCATGCAAATGAGGGTGTAGCATCCTGTCATTAAAGAGAAGACTGACTAACTGCTGTCAGGAATGGTCCATGTATAGCTGGTTCAAACTGAGCAGCATCATGGATTGGATGATGTCTGTAAGTCCTTCTTAGCCTAGCTTTCTTCCCTTCCATTTCTATAGCTGCAAAAGCACAGTCAGAAAAGTGGCAAAGCAGACATACAGACTGCAGATAGAGGGAGAACTTAAATCAAGATATCTTCTGAACATCAGAGGAATGTGATATAACACTGAACTTTTGAAATCAAGCCATAAGTTCTCTCTCTCAAGGAGAGAACTAAAAAATATCTTCAGTGTAACTTCAGTAGTTGACATAGATGCAACTTAGATGTAATGGTAAATAATACACACGCTTCTTGGAGTTCAATCCACTCTCTCAGGAGTGATGGAATATTTGATCCTTGGTCATTTCTGGGTGTGTGAGCTAATGGCATAAGTGTTTGTACTTGTTTTAGTGAAGAATTACTGACTCTGAATCAAAGAATTCATTAGAATCTAATTACAGAGTCTGTGTTGCTTCTTAACAGCTGTCAACATACTTAAAGGAACAAACAACTCTGAGTGCTTTTTATCTGAAAAATGCATGTTGTGTTCAAGCATCAAAAAAAACCCTGGGGAGGTGCAGCAAGCAGAGGAGGCAGACACAAGAAGATCTAGTTCTCATACAGCAAATGAAAAGTTGAAAGTAATTCTCAACTAAGCAATGTTCAAAGTGGTGTTTTATTAATGTCTTGTGCAGTTGTGATTCCACTCTACTTCTAGAATATTACTCTACTTCTAGAACATTAAGAGTCCAAACAAGCTTTTGGGCCAATTAGAGATCATCTAAATGCAGTTTGCCAGACAACTCAAGCAACTGCCATGCTTAATCCTGTTTTAAGCCAAACTTCCTGATCAGTCACAAAAGTCCCTGACCAAAAACAAAAGGCAGGAAAAAGGAAGAAAATACTTTTTAACGTTTTTAATATGTTTTATCCTTGTTCCATGCTGCTGTTGTGGCATTGATCACCACACAATCACTCCCTCCTTCCCTCTTGGTGGGATGGGGGAGAGAATTGGAAGAATAAAAGTAGAAAAACTCATAGGTTAAGTAATTTTTATAGGTAAAGCAAAAGCTGCACCAACAAGCAAAGCAAACCAAGGGATTCATTCACCACTTCCCGTGGACAGGGAGGTGTTCAGCCATCCCCAGAAAAGCAGGGCTACATCATGCATGATCACTTTTTGGGAAGACAAATGCCATCACTCTGCATGCCTCTCCTTCCTCCTTCTTCCCCACAGCTTTTATTGCTGACCATGACATTACTTGGTCTGGACTGTGTCCCCTCAAAACTTTTGCACCTCCAGCATCCTCACTGGCCTTGCTGCTGTGTGACACTGTTCAGCAATAACTAAAATATCCATGTGTTTTCAACACTGTTTTGGTCATAAATCCAAAAGGTTGCACTAGCTACTATGAAGAAAATTACCTCTATCATCTAATCACTCATTTGTATTTTAAGTCTCTGTATATCTAAAATGAATACAAAAAGAAACTATTACATGCTTTCCATTTACTGGTCTGTTTTTCAGTATCCAGAAGCCCACTAGACTACCAGCTAAACTACACAAAGCACTTCCTTTGAAGAAAATGTTAAGGAAATTTGGTACAGAATCCACCAAATAGTACAAGGTCTTCAAATTTTCAATGAAATAATAATAGCAAAAGAATCAAAAAGCTTTTAGTGAAGTTGCATGTCTGCTGCAGAAAGAGCCCTAATTTGGTGGGAATTGATGATGGCATGCCTGTCTGAGAGTCCATCTGTGCCACAGAAAGCATGAGTTCTGTCAGGCTGATCCCTACAGAACTTTATTGCTATGAAGGAAACACAAACAGATGAATCCTAGTTACCAGTTTTATGGAACGACTTTGAACAATAGTAATGAAATCCAGCTTTTTACTGTAGATTTATGTTTTTAAAAGAGCATGACATATGGGAAATATTACTTTATCCAATGTTGAGACAAGTGCTAGAATTTCTGTGTAAAATGGCTACACGATGGGGTTTTTTCAATTCACTTTTTTTTGAGGAAATGTTCATATTTCTTCTGAGACTTAATGTTCTTATGGATTTTTTCTTCCTACATGGCTAATCTACAGAAACATATGGAAAATTGTGCTCTCTCTTCATAAACCTCCAATTGTGTGGAATGTCATATAAATGAAACCCCATTATAGACGAATTGAGCCATGAGGACCATGCTCAAGTAGTCGAGGACCATGTTCAAGCTTGAGTGGAGGGCAGTCAAGCAGCCAGAGATACTGCAGTTGTACTTTCCCTGGTCAGGAGAGTTAAGCCTTGGGAGATGACCATCACAGCAGGGTGGGCACCAAGCAGTGAGAGGACTGTTTTCCATGGAGAGCATGTAATAACAAGTCAGGAGCTTCAAGAAGGAACGCAGGATCAAGGAGAGTAAGATTCAGCCTTGTAAGAAATGCGCTGTGGGCTCGATGTACTTAGAGGACAGGAGTGGCTTCCTGAGCACAGAACAAGGCTTTGCTCCTGCACCAGTGAGAATGTGACACTTCTTACTGATGTTACAGAGCTGAAGGAAAGACAGGCAGGCAGGTATCTTAGGGTGGTGTTCTCTATGCATCTCTCTAAAGAAAACATAAAGAAAACACTGTCTGGTGGGGATAGGGGGCAATGCAAGACATCTCCCTGTAAGTTGCATTTAGATGCCTTTAGGTACTTCAAAATCCCAATCATATCATCCATGGAATCTATATTTTCATTCAAGGAACTGAGCAGGATCTATGCTCTGTCTTTACAGAAATTTAATGTCATCCCACTTGATATTGATGAAACATTTTTATTTAGCATTTGAGTGATTTGATGTTCTGTCTTTGCTATTTGTTCTCTGTAATGGAGGGCAGGCAACACTTACCTACTTCTCAGGAGTCTCCCATGAGAAATAGTTTGGACTGGAATAGTCTTCTCTTGCTGAAGGTGGGTCTCTATGCAGTAAAGAACACAGCTGAGCCTGCCTGCATATGATACCAAAGCACTTTGGGAGGAAGTGATCCTTTTAAGAACTTTTTTTATATATTACCTAAGGCATGAAGTCAGAATGTACCAAATTTCAGGAGAATATTGTACATGCAGAGTAATATACCCTCTCGAACTTTCCTGGATCATCCATGGCAAGTACATTAGCTTTTTCACGTGTTGGGAAAAAAAAAAAAAAAAAGAAAAAGGAGCATTTCTTTTTCTTCAGTTGCACTAAATATCATCTATCACTGTTTTTACAATGTGCTTCACTCACCTGCTGTACACTCAGTGTACACTTAGAGCAATTTATTTCTTTAACTTGTTATTAGAGAGAAAAATCTGTTTTCAGGTATTAATTGTCCTTATGGGTTTGTAAAGCACTGAGCCAGCCAATCTGTTGTAAAGATTCTGCATGCATGTAGAATTAGACTGTTAGCACTTTTTAAGAGAACTTTTTTATGGTCCTTGGCTGTGGCTCAGGGCAATCTAGGTGCTTCTGTAACTGATATGTTTGCAAGGCTTTAAGAATAACAGTCCTCAAATCAATTTCCTAAATTTTATTGGTCCCAGTGAAATTGTAAAGGATCTGATCCTTAGAGATATTTAGGTTTCTGTTCCTCACACTGTGATTGGTGGGAGATGGTCACTGCAGCAGATGTAAGAATCTGGCACTGTGGAACCACTCTGAAGAGAGCAGGAGCAGCTCCATGAAATTCCAGGAGATGCACTACCCCAAACATTTGGTTGTAGTAAAGTTGTTTAGAGGCACATCTTAGTTTAGTACTTTATTTGTTTTTAAGTTTTGGCAATTATATTTAAGCAGAAGTTTACATAGCATGCATAACATCTATCTATGAGATTTTCTAGCTTTTAAAAGCATCAGGAGTTTCATTCCTTCAGAGTGAAACCACATTAGAATTAAACATCAGTGTTCTCTCATGAATTAAGTAAACAGAAACAAACCCAACCAAAACACAAAGCAACAACAAAAACAAACAAACAAAAAATCCCCACAAAAAATCCCCAGTTGAAAAGCTGTTAAGTTGAAACCCATAAGGGGATACAAGTGAATCACTTCCTGCAGACTGATGGTCTTTTTTTCAGTGCAAGGTCTATTCAACAGAAGGTTTGGATACATGTAAATAGAGAATCAGATCTTGATGAATATGGGAAAAAATAAGATAGCAAATCTATATGCAGAAATGCTGTCTCTGTACATTTTTAAGGATTTCATGCATTTAATGTTTTTGATAGAGTCCCAACATGTTAAACTTGTCTTTTTAAGTTTTCAACATAAATTAATATGGAGTAAAAATCTCCCTGGAAAAATTTATTTAAATGTGGATATTTACATGGTATGAATTGGCAATATTTTGTAACTTACTGTCTTTTGCAGCAAAGAAAAAATAAATCAGATGACTTGTACAAGTTACATTACCAAAATGATAAATTATATTCCCTATAATTTTTATTTTTTAAAAATACAAGCTTTTAAAAATAATTGAAAGTAATTTCTGCCTTCAGATTTTAGGTATCTTTCATATGTGTTTCTTCATTTTTACATTTAGATACCTAGATTTCAGCTACTTTTAATCATCAAAGCTAAATAGCATTTGAGTGAAATATTTGAAATAACTGTTCATAAAGCCTCTGTTATTTTTAACATCTAAGCTGGTATTTTCCTTTCTGAAATCCCTCTTAATTCCTGTATAATTGTATTCTAATTACAAAAGTAAGTAAGAACATCTTTATAAAAGAGAAGCAGACATTGCTCTGGAACTGCTAATAATACCTTCTAATAAATTAACACACAAATCTTTAGTTTTTTCTTTAGAATTAATAGCACAAATTGTAAAGATCAAATAAGGGCATTTAAATATAACAGAGATATAACACAGATGAATTTGAACCAACAGAGAAAAAAACCAGGCCACTACACAAAAAATTCCAATCAAGCTCTCACCTGTGTAGAAGTCAACATGAGATGCTCTATCTAGTGAGTAGAGAAATGGGAGAGATCTTTCTAAGGCTGAGATGCAGGATAAGACATTTCTTTGCATAGCTTATTGCTGCTAGCAGCCATAAGCCCTGCACAATAAATAAAACTTTGTTGAATTATAAGATTTTTGTTGAAATATAAGAATTATATACCTGCACAAGGTATATAAACAAAGATGCATGTCTGCTGAAAAGTGGTTTCTTAGTACTTAATGTTGAGGACAACAAAAAATTAGAGAGTAAGACTATGATGTGCTGTGAGATTATTCTGTGCTGTGGTAGCCTCGCCTCCTCAAGTGGAGACTTCTTAGGAGAGTTTCTTGGGTTGCAGCTCTCAGCCTGGAATTCTGTCCCCACAAGGCCTCTCCCGGGAGCTCCCTGGAGCCTGATTTATTCTGCAGAGGAGGCCATTGAGGAAGGAGGGACATGCAGAATTTTTCTAACATAGGAGAAGGTTAAGTAACCCTGTGCTGTGCTTCACTTCCTAAAGAGTTAAAGGGAAGAATCTTTAGAGTTTAGGGGTCCTTTATGTCTATAGCTTATGTCCAAAATTCTTGAAGAAAAGCTTTAAGGAAAGGTAGAGTCAATTTCCAGATAGTAACAGTATTTTAGCTATTATGCATACAATTTATCATGCCTGCTTTGATAAATAAATCCTCTGAATTCAGAGTTCTAAGTTTTCTGAAAGAGTTTTATAATTATATTATTTGAGCATTTTAAGTTTTCTGACCTACATTAGTTATATATTACAATTTCAGGTATTTTTTGTTATTTTCCTATCTTAAAGTATTTTCCAAATTAATAAAACATTAGTTGTAAAACTACAAGAATATTATTTTAAAAAGATAAATTGAAAAGTTTTGCTGAGAGCAAAATAATTTAATTTAGAAACAAGCATTCTTTTATGGAGATTTTAGAGTAGACATGTAAAAGGAACACTGTGGCCAAATCAGTGCCCTTATCTTTTTTGTAAATATAGTTGAATAAGAGAAATATGCCTCCCATTGTATTGTCTGATAAATGTATTGCTTCATTCTTTAATTTTAAACACAGTCACAGTTTCAATTAAACCTTTAAGATTATACATATAAATATTTAAAGACAGAAATCCATGTGATATTGAAGACAACTGAGTAAGCTGAGATTCTGTTTAACCTACTGTTAAACGAAAATATTTCTTACCTAGCAGATTAATTTATTACAGCTGCTTGTTCTCTATTTTAAAAACTTTCATCCAGCTATTGTTCTCAGGCAAATATTTACTGGTTTTTGTACTGAAAGCTGAATGACCTGAACTTAATTTCCTGAAAATCAAAGACATATGTATTCAAAAATGCTTTAAGTTGGCATGTAATGCTAATGATATAGATGATAATGATGTAACGTAAAGGGAAGAGAAATATCTTCATTGCTTTTGAGGAAAGGCTATATTAAATTTTTTTTTGTATTCACTAAAAAATTAGATTTTTATTGGATTATATTTTTTTACCTGAATTAATTATCTTCCCATAGCAAGTGCTTTTTTGCAAGCATAAAATGAAGCATGGATGAAATCCTAGAGCAAATTAAGCATGTTCTCTTTCCAGACAGAAAACAATCGTCTCCATTGATCTAAACTTTTTAATAGGAGAAGTAAAATAGGATTCATTCCAATATTTAAGAAGAAAATACTAAAGTACTTATATTCATGTTGTTCGTGGTTTGAGAGAAATCAGATGAGTAGCCACCTAATGTGTGAGATCAGATGTTTGACTTCCTTGTTTGCCTTGAAAGCTCCCAAGGTTCTGTAGCCCTACTCTGTAGGTGTACAGGACAGCCCTGATGAATTAAAAAATAAAAACTAAAACTTAAATTTAAAAAAATAAAATTTAAAAAATTAATTAAAAATTAAAAATTAAAAAATGAATTAAAATCAAACCTCACTGATGTCTGACAGCAGTCTAGAAATTTAGCAGAGGAATGGCCATTTCTCCAGAAGATCCTGACCCATCGGGCACACTGTAGTCTCAGCTAGGGTGCACTGCCAGGGCGGGTTTCACAGAACAAACCCGCAGCCATGCCAGTTTGACATTGGAGGAAGGAAAGCAGGGTCCTAGAACCAGCTGTGCATATTGTAGCAGCTTTCTGGAGAAAATGGGATACTAGGGTGGTCGGGCAAGTCCATTTTGCTGTTCTCCTCTGTATCTTTAAGAAGTTTTTTTTAAGTTTTATTTTGCTTTCTGTGTTTATTTTTTGCAATGGAGTCAGACACGATTTTACATAAATAACTTTTCTTGTTATTGAAACTGTCTAACTATGTTCACATTTTTTTTATAAGGAAGAGACTGTTGATGGACTGTTGGGTTGACCAGTATGGTTGAAGAGGAAGATTTTCTTCCTCCAATCCATGGTCATTGATGGAATTCTATAAATGTTAAAATCTGTAAATAATCTTCCCCTTTTTCTTGCCTTGAACATCCCAGTGTGTAAGTGTTGTTTCTTTGTGTTGAATTATGACACATGCCTCCAAGGACTGCTCTTTAGCTGGTGGTGTCTACTTCATACCTCTGCTCTTCCCTCTTTGCCACATACCATAAGATACCCAAAGCTCATGGAGGGGAGTTGCCAAGCAAACGTGGCTTTGTAGCCTACTAGGCAGAAACACACATAGCCGTGACATTGCATTTTCCTTTCTTTGGTGCTTGTGATAAGCATCATGCCTACATGAAAATAGCAGTACACATGCTGGAAACATGCTGGAGCATGTTCTTGTGAGATCCTGCATGGATATGGATGGCTGAGCCCAGGTATTTCTCAATGATGACATCAATGAATGAACAAGATATGAGAGATATTTGGCACCTGATCAGCAATGCTCAGTATGAGAGAGCTTACAGAGAAATTTCAGATACGTCCAGCAAGTTTTATGTCATGATACAAAAACTCCTATAATGGCCGAGTCCATTTTGGGTGAGGCCACAGCTTCTGGTTTTCTTAGTGCTCTGAGATTTTTAGCAAAGTAGTGAAATAACAATTCTCTTTTCAGTGTTCTGTTTCCTGTGGAAAAGGTTTGAAGTTTCGTGATGTGCATTGTGTTAACAGCTTCCAAGTGAAAATAGAAGAAGAAAACTGCAAACATTTGAAAAAGCCACGAACACACAAAATATGCAGAGCTGGAAGATGTCCTTCTTGGAAGGCTAGCAGATGGAAAGAGGTATGTAAAAACTTCCATAATTATGTTCTCTGTGAAAATACAAGACAAGATCATAGTCACAACACATTGCTTCAGTGGGAATAATTGTCAGTACACACATTGCAATGAAACTTACAAAGTAGCAAGTACTTAATTGTATTTTCTTTTTCTTTCTTTAAAGAGTAATGAAAAATACATGTCGGTGAGAACTGAAATTATTTTCTAATCTAAATTTTGTACTGAATAGCTTACTTAGGGCTTTCCTCATCTTACCTTGTAAATTAACAGTAAATTTTCAAAGTTTACTTCTTACCTTCTGCAATGAATTCAGTAGTATCACTACTTTCTATCTTAGTCTAAATAGTGAAATGTAGCCAGGTTTGTGGGAAAAGAACAAGAAGAAGGGTTTGTGTGCACAAATACTGGCCTTTTCCCTGGTTTGGTCTTATAAAACATCTCTCACCTTGTTGTAAAATGGTGTGTAACTGAACACATTGCAATATTTTGCGTTTCACTCACTCTTTCAACACATGATTCCCCACATTGGTAAAGACACAGTACCATTCTCCACATTTTGGCCACACTTGATAGAATGATACAAACTTTAGGATTGAGCTTGGGCGTTTAGGTAAGCTTTGGGACATAATCATGCTTCTGCCTAGGGTAAAAGGGGCTGTTTATCTCAGCAGGCATTAGCGGTATAGTGAAATTCTTTTGGACAAAAAGAAGGAAAAGGGGTATTTGGCATTAAGCTCTTCAGGGTTCAAAATTCTTAGTAATACCTGCAAAAGATAGTGTCCTCAGAATGTTACACTTTTTGCAAAATTTTCTAACCTGAAACACTGAGATTTTTTTTCTCTTTTATTGTAGTATTTGCATTTTAAAACAACAAACAAGACTGTAAGTCTCTAATAAAGACAAGATGTAAACTCAGAGTTTCAACTGTTGATCTTGCAAAAGTGTAAACTTTTGCTTTGCATATGCCTACAGTGATTGTCCCTACCATGAATTAAAGTAGGCAGAGAGCTCAGTTAGGTACCTCAGATGCAATTATTCTCTGTATTTTTAAAATGTTTTAACTGTAGTTTTGCATTTTCAACATAACTTTCTTCAGGTACCATACTCATACCACAAGGGCCGTGAAGTGTATTTTAAATAATATCCTAAGAACTTCTAACAACAGCTGTACTCCCTTCTGGGGACTGTCTCATTTCACAGTGACACAACTAATTTTGATCCATTCCAGTGTTCTGTATCCTGTGGAGCGGGGATTCAGCACAGGGACATCTCCTGCCAGGTGGCAGGCCTGGGGCGGGTCAGTGACGCGATGTGCAGCCCTGCCCTGCGCCCTGCTGGCTGGAGGCACTGCCGGCTGCTCCCCTGCCTCCCCTACCACTGGCTGGCACATGACTGGGAAAATGTAAGTGAGCTTTTTAACTTGTATGACTTCATTGAATTATGTAACATGGCATAATAAGTTTGGGGTTTTCTGGCTCTTTTTCTTGTTTGTTTTTGTTGTTTTTTTTTTCTTTTTTCCCCCCACATTTGGATGGTTTTTTAGTAGCTGTTATGTTGCAGAATAACAAATGGCCATGCTGGAAATTTTGAAGGTCAAGCTTGAAAAACTTAAAAAGTGACAAAAAATGTCAAAGACCGTATTTATGCTCTCTTTTTATAATCTTTGCAGGATTTGCTTTTCTATTGTTGTAGACAAAAGCTCTGGTGGAGTTCTGAGCAGGTACTTATTGGTAGGACTGTCTCTACATACTTCTCTACATAGTGCATAATATATTTAATAAATCCTTATTATGAAATATCTTTTTAAAAAGCAGCTTTTTAAGAACAAAAACGCAGAAGAAATGTCATGTGGAGGTAAAAACCTTGGAGATAAAATCTTTGGACAACAGCATTTAATAGAAGTTCTGTATGGAGGATTGAAAGCGTCTTAAAAACTTGAAGCATCTTTTCTTGTTAAAGAAAAGATAAGAAGCAAAATAAATCTCATTATTCTCCTACTAAAGAGGAAGGAAGATAAGAAAATAAAACTCAGCATTCTCTTACCAAATATGCTTTTTCATATGTAAGAAAATCTACAGATACCTTCAGGAGAGAGCTGTCATTTCTGAAGGTGTAATTACTATTTTCTACATGCTAAAAATTTAATCACTTTTGCTATTTTTGCAAACATGCAGACATATAAAGATAGGGAAGAGAGAACAAAACAAAAATTATGTATGATACCTGAAATGGTGCAGAAGATATTTTCTCTAACATTAAACAAAAAAACATTTTGTGTATTTGTCATATTAATAATCTGCCATGCTAAATTTTCTTGGGCAGCCCCCCTTGAATATGAAGACTCTGAAGTCTCAGGGACACAATACTATAGAAGTGACAACTGTTAATATGTAAAACATTGACTGGTCCTCTGCAAAACCTGGATTATATTAATGCAGTTCAGACATATATATTCCTTTATGAAGCTATATTGAGGGAAAGCTGACAAATACATGTTTCTTTCTAGTGTTCTATTCTCACATGTAGCTGTGAAAATCAGGAATAAGTGGAAGTGGTTCAGAATGCGCTTTTAGCACAAATACACACTTTTAAAGAATAAGGGTGAATTTTCCTTTGCCAGCAAACATTTGTGTATTCCAGCTGGGTGTTTGGAGCTTTCCACTACAAGTGCATTGTGTTTCAGTACTTCCCCATCTATTTCATAACTTCTTCTGCATGTATATTGCTGGTTTTTTGAAGTTCCTGTGTTCTGTTCCCTTCTCTCACCACATTCATACACAGCCCTGTACATGTAGTGTCAGTAGTTCAAGTGCTTATCCATCTGCATCCACTCTTGGTGCAGGATGTCCTCCACCAAACTTGTAATGTTTTGCCCAACTATCTTAGCTCTGGGTGCTTGTGTGTCATTTCCTCACCCCACCAGTCACAGTACAGGAGAAATATATCCAGATCTAACATTTCTCCAGTTTGCGGCCAGTAGGCTGAGTGTTTTTATCCTAGGGAGAAGAATGCTTGCAAGGCTAAGATATAAAGCATCATGAAAATAAATCTTCTGCCTGTTCCCATTATCTTGTCACTGGATTATTTTTTACATGCCCAATATTCTGAGCTGCTCCGTGCCATTAAACATTAGCTTAGTTCAGGTACCCATAGCTGGGGATGTGCTGTTGATATGTATTACTTGGCCTGTACCTCCAATTTTCTGGATTCTGGTGGCAGCAAGATTCTTATCCTGTCCTGGCAGAGCTGTGATGGATCACTATTTCACCAGCTTGCCATGGGGAGAGGTCTGAGGATCCTCAGGGCAAAGGCACAGGCTCAACACCTACTGCTGCTCTAAGATGGCACTGGCACTGGCTTGATTAATAGGCAGCTTCCTCTCCCTCTCCCTCTCCCTCTCCCTCTCCCTCTCCCTCTCCCTCTCCCTCTCCCTCTCCCTCTCCCTCTCCCTCTCCCTCTTCCTCTCCCTCTCCTTTTGTTTCCAACATTAACTTGTTTTGTTTTCACCAACTTATTCCTTTCGTATTTCACTGAAATCCTTTTCTGTCTCTTTCCTTTTCATATGGAAGGGCTTTTACACTCAACCTATCATCTTGGCTTGACATTTACATTTTCTCATCTCACCCAACAGTTACAGTGTCATTGTTATTATATATGCTATTGTTTTTTTCAGCTGATTAGAAGTACCTGAACTTTGAAAACAAAGTAAAAGACTCTGATTCAGTGAATAATTTAGTCTGACATTGATAGCAGGTGTCAAAGGGTATTGCTGTCTGGGTTTTACTGGTGTGTGGCAATCAGTAGGTAACTTAATTCTGTAAATGTCTAGTTAAACTATGATTGATTTTCTCACTTTTAGTGCTCAGCATCATTTAGAAGAAAGGAAGTATACCGGAAAGTTAAATGTGTAAATGAAAACCAGCTCCAAGTGGATGAAAGCCTCTGTGATCCTGCCACAAAGCCTCCATCATCCAAAACCTGCAGGGTATCTCCCTCTAAATATGTTGTGCTCACAGGACAACTGTCACAGGTACACCAATTTTACTGCTCACACATCTTTCATATATCCTTACGTTTAAGAATGTTGTATTGCTGTAAAATGTAGACTACATGTGTGGAGAAAAAAGAATTATATTTACATTTGAACAGGGCTGTCTAAACTTTCTCCACATTGACCTTCCAAGTCAGCCCTGATTTATTGTAGAGGCTGTTATGAGTTCTCCCTTAACTCCCCAGGACCTATGATCACCAACTAGAGGAGAGCTGCCCCTACCACAGGATTCCGTTGCTGGTTTCCAGGAAACTCTTTTGCAAGCTGACCTCACTGAAGTAACTAAAAAGCTTTTCCTTGATTTCAGTGAAGTGATTGATAAGTGCTTTGTTTCCCTTGCACATCTGCACTGTCTGTGTGTGCATGTCTGTGCATGTATCACAGCTGAGAGGGATTGATGCTGGAACCTCTGAGAAAAGGGCACCATTATTATTCCAGCTGGTGGGGGCGTCCTCAGCTCTGGACTCCAGGAGAGCCGAGCCACCCCAGAAAGTATCTCCTCTGAGATGCTCCCTAGGAGGTCGAAAGCACTCCTCTCAGCTGGCGGGTAGCGAGCTCAGCAGGAGGCAACTATTCAGCTCTTAGTGATTTCAGCTTGTGATTCCAGCTCCTGCCCCCTTCGAGGTTCGCTTTCCCTGGCGGCCGGCTGGCCAGCCTGGGTTGTGAGAGAGAGAGGGTCTCGTTTCGGCAGTTTCGCAAACAGCTTTATTGTAGAGACATCAGCAAAGGGAGCCGAGGACAGAGGACCCCGGCTCTTAGGGCGATTTCAGGGGTTTTATAGGGAAACCAGTGGGAGGGGAGAAGGGTACAAAAGCCAATCGGTTACAACAGATCTACATAAGGTCCCGAGGGTGCTTGTGGGTCTTCAGAAAGGTCGCCATGACCAGGGGGTTGCTTTGTTACTTCAGGGTCTGGGTGAGGTTGCGAAATTCTCCTTCCCTCCAAGGCAGAGACACTGGGGCTCTGCCCACCCCCACACAGTATAGGGCTTTGTGGCTCCTTGCACATGTAACTATTGCAGACCTTCACTTCTGTGCACTGCTGTTCCAGCCCAAGGTGGCACACCTCCAATGACATGAGCAAGCATCAGAGCTGACTGACCTGCAACGCAGTTCTGCAGAAATGTCACAGCAATTTTCACAGAAATAATGCCTATGCTTGGGGATTTTATTTTAGTGCTCAGAGAGCTGTGGATACCAGCAGAGGATCACATACTGTGTTGGAATCCATCCTGCTCAAAGCTGGCGCGTCCGTGGCCTTCGGGCTGCGGCGTACCGAGAGTGCCCGGTGGAGCCATCCCCCTACATCTATAAATGCAATGTCAAAGGATGCTCACAAGCAGCCACCTGGACAGTGGGGAAGTGGACCCAAGTGAGTACAGTTGTGCAAGCTCATTTTTTATACCTGCCTCTAAAATGAATAAGTGCCAAGAATAACTTGCTGACGTAATGATGTTAATTATTTGCTTCTTTCTAAATGGAGTTTTAATGGCTGTCTATGTCTAGTGCTCAGCATCTTGTGGAGTGGGGATAAAGCAGAGAAGAGTAGAGTGTATGACTGAAAATGGCTTATCTAGTGACTTGTGCCTGCCACATTTAAAACCAGATGCTAGAAAGATCTGCCACGAGAAAGAATGTAAGTGATAGCTGTGATTTTATGCAGTTAATGTTTTCCCAGGTTACTGATATTAAAGCTATAAATATATTTGGAGTGCAATTATGCAAAATTAAGTCCTAAAGCTAATCTCTGTTCCTGAAATATTAATATGATTTAATCATTCATTTTGAAGGTGAAATTCTTACCACCTGCAAAGATTTGCAGATTAAAAAAGGGATTAGAAAGGATGGTGAATACCTACTTAATATCAAGGGAAGGATGATAAAGGTACTGTTAATATTTATGAGTTTTTATGAGTACATATTTTTATGAAATAACAGTTTTCTAATAAAGATTTTGCTAAAGGGTTGCATTTTCTCTCCCAGATTTATTGCTTGGGCATGCACTTAGAGAATCCCAAAGAATATTTGACATTGGTAAAAGGGGAAGCAGAAAACTTTTCTGAAGTATATGGATACAGGTACAGAAGTGATTTTGTAACTTTATGAACTGCATGTATTCATTCCCAAATAAAAGAATAAAATAATACTTACTTTTTGTAAATATGAGAAATATGAGTAGGATTTTTTTCCTTGATTTTCTGTTTTAAATATCCAGGCATGTGAGCACACATGCAGAAATGTAGATACTTCCAGCCTGAAATGAAGTTAGTTGTACTAAATTGTTATCATTTTTTTCTGTCTTGACTTTGGTTGAAATGGCTTTGATCCACATTAGTGTTTCAGTTGAGCCAAGATTAAAAGCTCCACTTCTTGTTCAGTAAAGGTTGTTTAATATTTTTTATGTGGCATAGTGCAATACATTTATTTTTCACTATGATATTATGTTGAGGAAAAATCTCAAACAGAAAACTAAATATTTGCTGTTCTTTAGGTTGCAGAATCCATATGAATGTCCTTTCAATGGAAGCAGAAGGCAAGACTGTGCCTGTCGAAATGATTACCTTGCAGCTGGCTTCACAGTTTTTAGCAAAATAAGATTTGATGTAGCTTCTATGCAAATTAAAAGTAAGCATTTTGTTAGTTTTAGCCAATTTGAGCATTCTATTGAAATTGTATGTGATCACAATTACCAAATTACTGTTTTCACCCACTTACAGATCCAGCTGTGCAGTCTTGGGGCAAACAAAATTCCTATTTAAGAATTCAATGTCAATTTCAAAAGAAAGAAAGAAAAGAAAAATTAAAACAAACAAACAAACAAACAAACAAACAAAAAACTCAACACCACCCCCCCCCAACAAAAAAACCACCCCTACTTATCTTGTTAATTTGTCCCAAGTGGTCAAGTGGCCACTTGGGACAATAAATTTCATTTTTTTTTAGTCCATGTCTTATTTTTCTTGTGGAAGTCTTCATTTCTAGCTTTGCTTAGTCCCTTCTCAGACCTTGGCAGACACTAAATAAATGGACAGGGAATCTTGCAGTGCTTTTAGCCCCTGCCTGAAGCTGGCAAGTTGGCCCACAACCAGCTCACTTGGCACAGTGTCCAGGTGCACATCCATCTTCCTCTTAGCCCAGTCATATCTCAGAGAGAAATCTGGACTTGTAGGTTGGACTAGTGGTGCAATAAATTCTAACCACTGTTTCTCAAATTTCTAAAACTCTAACCATTGTTTCTCAAATCAAAACATACAGCCTTCCCTTCCAAACAAACAAAAAACTCCACCCAATGCAAACAATAAAACACCATGTTCACCTTTTCACTGTTTCCCCCAAACTTCAAATGCAGCAGTTTGTGTAGAGTAATTTTCTGTTTTCTAGCCACAGATTTTCTTTTTGCTCAGACTATACTTGGGAGAGCAGTACCATTTGCTACAGCTGGAGATTGCTACAGTGCAGCCAGATGTCCACAGGTATTTATGATTTCTTACTCCCTTGAAATGTTTACATAAGAGGGGAAAAAATATGTGTGACTTCTTTAGATCTGTAGGGTTCTAAACCAGTCTCCTATTCTGTGAGGTCAGTGTACATTAACAAGTATTTTTTTCCTTACTCTCTTCTCTCCTGTTCTACCATCCCCCCTCATAGTTTCTCCCTCAAATTGTTTACTACACCCTTCCCTGTAGGCTCCATGTATGTGTATCCAGCTTTCTGTGTGTTTCATGTATTGCTCTGCCTCCCTTTGGATGTGATGTATCCTTTGTCTCCCCTAACACTTTCTCATTCTATGTTCTCCTCTAGTGACTTTTCTATAATCCTGCATAATTTGCCTTATCTTTTCTCAGTTTCTCTCCTGATGCTTCATGTCTTTGAAGACTACCAGAGGAAATCAATCTTTTTTAGCAGTTCACTTTAAAATTTCTACATGCATTGCTGTGTCTACATTAGTGTTCTAGTTTTATTGGGTGGTGCTTTTTAGATTAATCTCTGTATTGTCCCAGTTTGCTGTTTGTTGTTTCACATCACAGAGTAGTTTTGAAAGACATGAACAAGATCCCTTCTGGATGAAGCTAAAGCCAACAATGAGCTTCAGAGGAGGGATCTTAATACACTCTAATGCTATTGAGGATTCAGTCCGTGGGACTAGGGGAGAATTAGTCCAAAATAAACCCCTGATTTGTGCACTGTCTACAGACATTGGGCTCTCTGGGCCAATTTTTACTTTAAAAGTCTGCTTATACTGCATTGTCCTTCCTGATGATGCAGATCTAGCCCTAGTCTGGACTAATCAACCTTTGGAGCCCACTGGGAGTAACAGGATTCCTTAGAAAACACTTCAGCTTATCTTACTGTATTAGACAATTTAGGATGAGGTCAACTGTCCTCTGGCAGTGAATTTCTTTTCACTGATTATAAAGTAGTTAAGACCAACTGGCTCACACTTGCTTGGAAGTCAATCCCTGTTGTCCATCTCTCCTGGCTGCCTGAAGACCAGCTATGTGGGTGGACACAGCCAAGGGCAGCCAGACAATTTCTGTGCAACTCATGTACAAATGAAGCGCCTAGGTTTGGCAGAGTTAAACCCCTGACAAGAAAACTGTTGAAGGTCATTACAGTATTGGATGCCTTCAACCTGCAAATCCTTTGGGTGCAGTACAACACAAACCTCTTTGCCATGTGTAGCTTCTGTTGGCAGGTCACTCTGCTTACATGGCTTGGCCCTGACACATTTCCATCTATGAGTTCTGACTGAAGCTAACACTTCTGATGCAGTCAAAAGGCTCCCATTCCTGTACTTTTAGTCCTTGAAATCTGTTCCTGGCCTTGCATATGCTGCATGATATGTCAGACAGCTCTTGAGCTGTCATTGTAATTTCTCATTTATTTTTGCAAAATGATATCACCATGAAAGAAATTACTCTGGGACTGTTAATTGTGGCAATCATTCCACACCATTTGTATGAATTTCCTCCTTCATTAAATGGAAGTCATCCACTTTGTGGATACTTGAAGAGCAATCTGCCCTAACCATATAAGTTTTTACTAGCTCATCCTGAGTTATATGACTGCTATAAGAACAGCAACTTTACACAGAAGTGCTCTCAAAATAAATCTGCCATACTATAAAGAGCAGTATCACTGATTTTTTGCAAAAGAATTTAAGTGTATCATCATAATAAAAGCTCTCTGTATATTTATATATGTATGACATTATTAAGCAATAAAACACAGAAGCTACTGTTTGCAATAAAAAATTACTAGGTCTGGATACAGAAATCCAGGCTTTCAGTGAATAATGCAGAGGTGTGCAGTTTTCTGATTGTAGTGCTGCCTGAACTAATCATTAGGCTCTTTGTGGAGGTAGTACTTCTTTGTGGCATATTGCACTTCTCTGTGAATGCCGTTTAATAATTTTGTGTATCCCAGTTTGTTTACCAAGGTAGTGCAATTTGTTACTTTTAATATATTTCCTATTCTCATAGGAACTGACTGAAGCTGGTTTTTAGAGTCTGTATTTGTGTAGGCAAGATGTTTTAGAATCAATAGCTTCTATATCTGTTGTGAATGGTTTGTGTTGTAAAACATTCTACTTAAAAATATAGTTTTTTATTTTAACATCCACTTATGTTCTTGTTCAATTGTGTTATTTGTTATGCTGAAAAAGCAATGGAACATGATAAGATGATGATGCTTAGACCATATGCAAACATTTGAAAATTAGATGTCCAAGAAGGGATTTGTCTTTACAGACAGCAGTATATTTTGATCAAGTTATTTCCAAAAAAAATCATAAACTTAAAAAAAAGTCTTTCAAGAAAACCATCTTCATTCTTGCCTATTGCAAGTCTGTACTTCTTGTAAATGACAATTTCATTTCTAGAAGGGCAAAAATAATTTCAGTTGTCTGATGCTAGTTTTGTCTTCATACTGAGATGCTACAGATCAGCTGATGCACTGCTGGTGCTTATTGCAGAATAATTTGGTTTGGTGTTGTGGATGTCCATAGAAAGGGCAAAATGCAGCATAACCAGTCTGTATTTTGTACACACCTTTGAGTACTTCATGTTTAGACATATCCTAAGTGATATGGGCAAATATGCTAATGTGAAGTCTTTTGGTGTTTTGAATTCTGTTTTTCAGCTCTCTATTTTTTTTTTTTTTTTTTTTTTTTTTTTTTTTTTTTTTTTTTTCCCTAGGGACAGTTCAGCATTAACTTGGCTGGTACAGGTCTGAGATTATCCAGTACAGTAAGGTGGATTGCTCAGGGCAACTATGCAACTGCTGACATACACAAATCCCACGTGAGTCAATGCTGTTTTCCTTTACCTACTCTTACAGCTTGGACAGGAGGTGCAAGTGTTGACTGTAGTGAAAGCTATAAAAAATCAGAAATAGCATTCAAAGTCTCTGACCCATTTAAGTCATCTTCAGCAATGCTTAATCACACTGTCCAGTATCTAATTCAGATCAGCACTCCCTGCCTACCCTTCTCTTAGCTGATTTAAAGAGGTTATTGTTATATTATTTGGATTTATTAGAAGCTTTGAAGATGCTTTTACAAAAACCCAAACACAACAACCAACCCTCCACATTTTGTTCAAGATCATTCTAATACAGATGATCCTTTTGTTGCTAACTTTATTAGCATGGGAAACCAAAAGACCAGTTAAACAAGAACAGTGAGTGTGCACAGTTTAAGACAACGTTGGATGGTAAGCCTGGGAACAAGGTGTAAAGTGGTAGTGATAAAGGATCTCTGTTCCTGTTTTGCTAATGCTGCTGTCTCTTGATTTAGTGTTTCTAGGTATGATTTGTCAAAAGTTGTGTGCAACCCTCAAGAAGCATTTTGTGATTTTAATCACTTTTCTTGATTGACTCTTCTCTTTGTCTAATTCCCAGGATGGTACTAAAATATATGGAAGATGTGGAGGATTTTGTGGAAAATGTGTTCCTAACACAATTATTGGTCTCCAACTTCAAATACAGTGAGAACTCTGATATACTAAGAGCATCAAAGCAGGGACATCTGCCATTTAAGTTCAAATTGTAGGTACTCTGTATATGTATAACTTTTTCATGTCTGTAGTTCTCATTACTGTAATGTTCACTATTAAGAATTCCTCTTTTCTTCAGGATTTACTCAAGATTGTATTATCTATGTTCACTATTAAGAATTCCTCTTTTCTTCAGGATTTACTCAAGATTGTATTATCTGTTTGTGGGCTAGCAAGTGCATAAATCACAATCAGAAACCTTCAGGTTTTAAAGGAGAAGCATTTATTTAAAGTACAATGTGTACTAGCAAGTAAATTGCACTGGGATTACTCCCATGGGCAACACTCTAAATTTTATCATAATTGTAATTCTTTACCTGTAATTTACCAGTATAATTCTTTATGCAGTATTCAGTACAATTTATACTCTACTGATCTTTTTGATAGATTGTGCTAAAATATAGACAGGAAAGCTTTACTGTTATATAAAGAGACAGGTAATTTCAAATACTTCCAATTTTGTGCAAACTTGTAGGGATTATCTGTCAATAACTAACAGCAGAAAAGTACATAGCCAAAATGCTTCAGATAGTTTTATAGATCTGTGTGTTTCTCTGTCAGTGAAAGCATTTTTCCCCATCCCCTTCATTATATTCTTTGTGGTGCTCAAATTCTAGCAGTAATACTGAGAAGTGTGGTTTAACCTCTGTAGTCTCTGTAGCACATGTTAAACATCAGGTCTTGGGTTTGCTGTGGTTACAGGAAAAGAAAATAAGGAAACAAATTGCTTCAAAACCTGATTTTAAATTCCCACCTCTCATCCAAGTATACTGTGAAAGCAGTGTATTCTGTTTACCATAGGATCTTGTGTATAATTGCACAAATATGCATTTGCTTAAACACTTTCCATATCCACCTTACTTCTATACCCTGGCCAATGGCACATTAGTAAAGGCTGTAGTGTGCATCCTTCAAAGTCTAATTCAGTATAATTTTCAATAACCTTAGTGAAACATCTGGACAAAGGCAGCATCAAGCCCCACGGTGGTTTTGGTGTCCATCTTTGACTCAGTTTGATTTGTCAGTGTTTGTAAATACAGTTCTAACATCTGCTATTTAAACAAGAGTTACAAGGTTTAAAAAATGATCTAGCTCTTTGATTTGTTGATTTGTATTACTTTACACTCCAGAGGCGTAGAAATAGATGAATATACAGATAATGGTTTTAGGGACAACTCTCAGGTATTCAGAAGAAAATTTTCTACCTGCATAATAATGTATATGATTGTACCAGATAACTATAATGCACGAGGTAACTATGCTTTTCTGACTATATGCATTCTGTAAATCAAATATTTATTTTGCATGCCAGTACAATTGGTAGATCAAGTGGCAGCTATATCTTATTTTACCCACAAAGAGTTAGCCATGAATCAGCAATATGTATTAATTAAAAACAATACTGTACCACAGAAGTGTATGCAGCTTCTTTAAAGATAACACCTATAGGTAATTATTTTGTGATCTCTGCATCAGAAATGTATTTTTGCACTATGTGCCTTGTAATAGTTGTAAACATTAATAAGACTATAAAACATTATTTTCCTAGAAGTGTTTACATTTGCAATTAAAATCTTGTAATTTATAAAATATTTGTATAATAAAAATGCTTGTGTGAATGGTACCAGGATACTTTTGTTTGGGTTCTTTTTGGTATTGTACTCTAAGTACAAAATGTTGCAAAAACATTTCAGCTTCTTTATGCACAGAATAATTACAGTCTTAATACTTCTTTAGGGTGGTATACATTGACTTGTACTGGAATAACTGGAGGTTATAGTAACAGGAACAATTTCTATAGAAGCAAATCCTGCTTCAGAGGGAAGAACTCCATGTCTGTCTGCTCTTTCCAGTTATCCTCCCACATTTAGCTATATTTTTTTTTGGGGGGGGGGTTGCCCTGTAAATTGTTAACTGAAATAATGTAGAAATCTGAAATAATTTACCTCTCTTTGTGCTAACTCAAACATTTATAGCATAGTCCCTTGCCTGCTGCTTTGGCAGAAGAGCAATTGCAGTTCACCTCTATCCCCAAGAGGACTTTTCTCTTTTCAGCTCATTGAAAAGCTACAGAGTATTCAGCTCTGCTGCCACAAAGGCACTCTGAAAATCCACTGCCGAACAAAGTGACTTTTAATGCAGTATTCAATACATCATGTTTATCTTGGATAATAAAAATTATTTTTGAGTAAAAATTTTCTGTACTTCTAGCATATCATGTTGTCCAACTTCTGCATAGAACAGTACTAAATTGTATTGTAGTTTTTTGCATCTTTGCTTTCTTATAGCCTTGATTTAGAATTTCAGCCCTACTGTGGGGAAAAAGAAATCAATCATTATGTTTGACATTTTGTGACTTCCCTGTGTAAGGATTTTTTTGGGAGGGGGAGCGGGGGGGCAGTGGGAGGGCTGAGGAAAAAGGACTTAATCAGTCATCCCAATTTCAACTTTCTAACTTTTTATCCTGAGGGCAATTTAAGAAAAACATAAGCCTGATGATCAGCTCTGAAGAAATTGGAGACTTGATGATGCTGACATATTAGGAGGCCGTGCAAAGAAAAAAGCAGATCATGGGTTGTACTTGCAGTAAGATGTTTCCATATCCTTTAATTGAAATTGCTCTGAATTTCCATCCCACTGGATGCTTGCCAGAATGGCAGGGTGCTCCATGACAGTGCTGTAAGTTCACCTCCTGGGTCTGCATGTGCTGAGCTGCCCATGGCTGGTCACAGTCACGCAGCTCTCCTGCTTGGCTTCATGCTCTATCCCATAGAGAGAAAAAAAATAATAAAATAAATGGTAATAGCTAAAGAGGATTATAACAATGCTTTGTTAGATGGCTTCTAGAATCTTTTCACTCCCATCAATGGCAGCATTACATATTAGGTGACAGACCCACACCTGCCTGATTTTACACATTTAATGCTTGTCTGAATATTAAGTGCCAAAAAGGGACTAGATGTGAAAAACCTTGTTTCTCACATTTCTCTAACAAAACGTCAGTTGATGTGTCATCTGACAGTACCTGTGGCTTCTCTTGATGAATTAATCCTCTAGACATCTTCTACTTGCAAGGTTATATGTGGGTGATAGCAGAGGAGATGCAAATTTGGCTCTGGGTACACTAGGAGGTCTCTGTTCTAGCAGATTTCATCCTGGTCTGCTCTGCCACTGTCCCTCTGCAGAGAAGCAGGATGTGCCCAGGTGGTGGATCTGGAACACGTGTGTTGTACAATCAGCCAATGCTACGTTTGTGGGCAGAGTTGTGACTGAGTGATTTCAGCATGTTTATGCACCTGTGCAGGTTTCTGATGGACAATCATGTGTTTCCTTATCTACCTGAAAGGCTGTAATATCCAACACATACTTGACAAGATGAAGCAAAAGTTTGGGGTTTTCTTCCACTTCTGTCACCTGGAATATGTTCAGTGTGACTTCTGTGTTTTCTTGGCTATTTGAAATGAAAGTTACATGTAGCCAGGAAGGGGGTTTTTGTCTTTGCATTTTTATTACAGTAAAACATGAGATTCCTGGGAAATTCAGAGTATGAATAAAACACTACTGTCTTGCAAGTGCTTTCTACATCTTGCAAAGCTTTTAATAAGATTAGGAAGGAGTGTTTGGGATTGTTTTTATAGTTTCCATAAAGAAACAAATAGATGTGTGAAAGTTGATGTTCTGTGGCTATCAAAACTGAACTTGAATTACAAGTGGATCAGAAATATGCTGTAATATTTTAACTTTAACTTAAAAAATATAAAGGAAAACTATTTGCAAAAATAACTTTGAAGGAAGAGAATTGACTGTTTAAAGAAGGAACATTAAAATGAACATCACATATAAACATCACAGCTGAGATTTCAAAGTAATCCGTGTTGGCAGTTAATCCATGTTGGGCTTATTTATAAATTGAAACAATTTCCTACTGCACACCAAAGAAGCCTGTCAAAGCATTTTTCAAGAATTAATTTTCATGCTACAATAGACTTCCATATTTCTACTTTTGTAGAAATTGAACCATCTAATACTAAAGCCTGCATTTAAATGCCTTGAACAATTACGTGGTATCTTACCTGATGCAGGTAAAGTATGACTGGAGGTCACCATGGCAGAACCAATATGAAATAATGTCCTCTAAAGGCTAGAAAGTGGCAACTCTGGGGAAGTATTTGTATCCTATAGACCTGCTTATGGTCTCTCTTGTGTGTCCTATTTTGCTCTCCTATAGTATTTGGCCATCATTTCCTGAGCATTTATGATTTTTCAGGATGGTGTCACTAATCATTATCTAATCATTAAAACATGGAGGGGGCCGTCTCTCTTTCTGGTATTCTTTGAAAATAAGCTTTCTAGATCACAGAAAAAAAAGTACTGCTTTTAAAGGGCATTCCTGTCTCAGTACTGGCTTTCCTTCAGACAAAGCAGAACTGGGATAGTAGGGGTAAGCTACCTGCATTTGTTCAAACAGAAGTACAAGCTATCTGACTTGAAGTTGGACCTGACATTTTATATTGCCATCCACAGAAGGTGGGTTGCTTTTGCACAGTTAAGTTTATTTTGCAATACTATAACTTGAGAGGCTTTTCTGAGCTTTGTTTATCCTGGCTTTAAAGAAGCAATCTGTGCTCTGTTTCTGATAAATTTCTCCTTGTGCTCAGTTATGATAGATATTTCTTTGAGTTGATTGTATAAAAATACTGTAGCAGCAGAGCAGAGCAAAGTTCTAACTGTATTTATGTCTATATTCTGCCTTTAAACATGAACAGCTGTGCATGCATTCATCTGTCTCATGTCTGACTCTGTGCTGCCATCCAGAACCTTTTCCTTTTCAATAAACAAATGTTTCCCTCTTTAATCTGTGTGTGCGTTTTATCTCTGATTCTGCAACAAAACCTTCTTGTCCACATATGTTTTCAAATCTTATTTGCATAATTAAACAAAGCATGCAACATGGAGAATCTGAGCTGTAAATGGTAGCAAATGGCTCTCTCTGAAGAGCTGAAATAAAACAAGCTATTTCTGTCTTGCTCATCATTACTATTTTGTTTTGGAAAGCAAAACCCCTCATTTATGAATACTGAAAGGCTTTTTTTGAAATAACTGTATGGGCTTATTTTGCAGTCTGGTTTACAGAAGCAAGAAACATTCAAGGAGAGCTCATGAATTTTCTATTTGCAGAAGACTAGAGTGATTCATAGCAGCAGCATGTATTTACACATTGTAGGATGAAATCCTTTTTTGCACTTCAGCTGTCCCTGGCAGTCATTTATTGATTATGTTAATGACATTCATGGTAAGTTCATAATACTCCATGAGGGGTTTTTTTATTTACTTTTGGAAGATGGAATAATTAAAAATGTGGTTGCACAGAACACAAATAGAAATTTGTGCTTGTAAAATCAGTTTTAAACTTCTTTTTTAAGTTTCTTTTTAGTGTTTTGTATTTAAAATATCTTGCAGAAAAGCTTGTTGTAAAAACATTTATTTTACACCTCTGTAAAGAAAACAGCAGCCATGCTAGCATTTGTATTCCTGGAAGCTCTGCAAATCAGACAGGGCTAAGAAGGCTGCCACCAGTAGCCACTTTCATCAGGGTTTACAAGGTATTTAACTAAGAATTCTTTTGCCCCTCAGTTATTGTTTTCTGTCTTGGGTTTATTACTACCTTTGTCAGAAAAATACCTCCAGTTCCTTAAGTAAATTTCCACTTCTAACTTCTGAGAAAGAAGAGAAAATAAGTAAATTCATAGTTGATACCTTAAAGGTAAACCACACAACTTATGTGCTGGAATAAAAGCAGGACTAGAAAGTGCACATTGAAGAATGACATTATTTTGCTTCTATAAGCCTCTTTTCCATAGCAGGATTAGAGAGTCATTGCTGTTTTTTCTTTTGTGGACAAGTGAATTTTTGGTATCCTGCTGCCAAATATTTACTGAGAGATTATTTTGAGACAGGTCTCTGGAGAATGCAGATAGGCAGGTATAAAAAAGGAAATAGTCTTTGGGCTGGAAGCTCAGCCTCCTGCAATGTGTTTGTCTGACCAGCTGTCGACAGCATTGCCTCGTATGAAATTCAGTGTTCAAAGTATTTCCCAAGCAGCAAAAGAAGTGAAGTGTGGAGCACTGTTTGCAGCATTAACTTACACCCTGCTTAAGCAGAGGGAGAGAGAGGACTTTAATAAGGAAATGTGCTTCTGGCTACCTGAAAATCTTACCTAGCCCATATGCAACCAACCCCCTCACCATTGCTACCAGTGTTGTGTTTTTACTGCCATATTAAATTATATATAAGCTGTAAGAACTATAAAATTTTAATTAAGAAAATGTATCTACAGGCAATTTTGCACTGCTCAGCGACTTCTTCTGTTTTGTTCTGTACACTGCAACAGTTCTGTACACTGTACTCTTGAGTGTGCTTGATGTTTCTAACCAAAAAATAATTCTTCTGGAGACATTAGTTCTTAAATTTTTTTTCTTTCTGCCTTACTCAGAGTAAAAAGTGAGGTCTCTTATTTTAATGATATTGCCCTGGAAACACACATTCAAGCAACCAGATATTTTAGTATTTAAATATTTTTACCCACTCCCACATTTACATTCTTGATGAAGCCAGTGGCATTTTCCATATTGAAAGGCATAAGCCAGCACAAGCATGAGAACCAACCTGGCAAAGTTGTTTGGGTTTCTTTGTAACATGGTACATTACAAAAAATGTATATGAATTGGCATGACCACTCTTCAGTATAAAAAAAAAAATTTGGGTCTGATTCCACAAGTCAGCATAGCAGGCCATACTTCTAACTGTTCACTGAATCCCAGTAATACCCACAGAATTCTGCACTGGTGCACAGATCTTGTGTGAGGATCCAGTTCCCCATTTTGAGACCTCAGGCTCTGGGGGTTTTTTGGATGTTTGTTCCTGGTTTTATGCCTTCCTCTAGCATTTTGTTCAGGACAAAGTATGCGGTTATTTTTCAAAATTGTTATTTTTCAAAATGTGCTATTGCTGATAGAAATACAGGATAAATGGTTTAACACAGTTAGCTCTTGTGTTATTTTTTTTCATCAGGAGTTGCTATTTGAAACTTCTGTCCTATTTGAAAGGTTGCCAGTTAAATTCCCCATAGCTTTACAAGAATCCATTGCTTTGAAAGCAGAAATTTCATGCAAATCTGAGGGCATATTTTGCTTTAAAGATCTAACTGTATACTGTGCTGCT